>OZ004713.1:61681392-62281392 GCA_963924515.1 Vespertilio murinus | reverse complement strand
CCATGATACACCCATCAGTTACTCTTCAAGGTGCAATGAGAGGCAGAATGAGTCTGTGGTAACTCAGCCTGGGTTTTAGGATGCAGCCCCGGGCTCACCAGGTGCCCCATCAGCAGAAGCAGAGGTCCCTGCTGCTCTGAGTGGACCTGAGCCATGGGCCTCTCCTTCCGAGTCACCCTGACTAGCCTCAAGGCAACACGATTGGCAACTTCTTCACAACCGAAGAAAGTGAAATGTCCAGATACAATCAAAATGTCTCACCACCTCCAGGGCCAGGCCAAGCTGTGAGCTGTATGGATGATGAAAGATAGCATTTGCCGAGAGCTCCCTGCAGTGCCCAGCTTTGCATAGTACTCTCTCTTCCACCTCAGTTGGGAGGGGTCAGCTAGCCATGTTGTTCCTATTGGAAGATGTGACAAAATGGCAGTGTTTGGCCAAGGCACTTAGAGGCCTTGGGCTGTGGCCCTCATTTCTCCTTCAGTTATGGTAGAAATCTGTGAGGGAAGATGCCCTACTCCCAACCCCAAGGGGTAGTTACTTTCTCCAAGAGAATACTTTGGCAAACACATCATTGCATCAGTAAGTGCATCGAAATGAGAATGGGCCTAGGGTACATCTGTTTTAAGTCAGGGTCTCCTAGTTACATTTGACAAACACCAACAACTCTGAGCTTGTCCCTGAATAGGCATCAGGCAAAAAGCATCCACCTCCCTTTCCTTTAATAAAAATTCTTCTGTGAGCCTAGGACCAGGCTGTGTGGTGGTGGAGGGGTTTGCCATCCCTTTCGCTCTGCTCCCTCCCCCCAGCCCCACCCAATGGGGAGACATCACAATGGCTCATCTTATAGCACGTGCAGATCTATCAATCTCCTCTTCTTTCCTGCAAAGTTTGCAGTCAGGGTTAAATAACAAGTGATTATAAAGTTTCTTTCATATTGAAATGAGAATTAATAGTCATGAAATTATATATGATGGCTTCAGTGTTCTGCTGAAATACATCAACATTTTTAACACCTTCACTTACCAGAGTGAATCCATCCAACAATAACTTCAACAGTATGTCAAAAGGCAGAAATGCGAAAAGGACTCTATTGGGTACCATTTTTGTAAGACTATTCCAAGAATTAGAGTGGGGGGGGGGCGACTCTCACAGTTGAGCATGTTTTATTCCCATAAAAGGTAAAAGTTGATTTATTTTTATGAAATACTACAAATATGCTCTTAAAGTCATTGAATTCCTCAGTTACCTCACCCCAAATCATTACTTTATGGAGCTTTTAAGGTCTGCAAAATATAGCACTGCAGCTAAAATAGGGCCATTCCCCAAGCAACAGGATTGTAAAGAAAATGTTAGAGGGAGAAAGGATTCTTTTAGCGCCATGCTGTCCACTTCTTGCAACCCAGATAATGTGATCTGAGGGCAACTGCACAGCACAAGACTCCCCACTCAGAAATGCCTGTTTCCCCCACTCCCTGAGCCCCACACTTAGCACCTTCCCTTGGAATTTCTGTCAGTTTATTGCCAAAACAAATGGTCTTCCCAAACCATAGAACTCTAGGGCAAGAAGAGTCAGGTCAACCCACCCATGTCACAGCAGGGAAATGCAGGTCCAGAGACTCAGCCAGCATCTTGCAACTAGTCACTGATAGAATTGGGGCCCAATCCAAGGCCCCTGGACACCTAACTTGATACCTTATCCATTACTCAATGTTGTGGGGTGAATTGTGTCCCCCCCCATAAAAGGACATATTGGGGTCCTAGCCTCTAGTAACTCATTATTTGGAGATGGGGTCTTTACAGAGATAATCAAGTTAAAATGACATTATTGGGGTGAACCCTGATCCAAGATGACTGAGGAAATTTGGACACAGAGAGAAAGGCATGTAGAGGGAAGACTATTGTAGAGACGGAGAAGATAACCATCTACAAGCCAAGGAGGAAGACCTTGAACAAGTCCGCCCCACACAGCCCTCAGGAGGAGCCAATGTTGCCAAGACAATAAATGTTTGTTGTTAAAGCCTCCCAGCTTGTGGTACTTTGTCACAGCAGCCTCGGCAAATGAATACACTGGACATCAGCTCTCTGGAGTGGAACATGTGTCTGTGTAAATGTCTAGGGAGATTTGCGGGCTTTGTTTCACAGTTTAGGCATCTACAAACCTTGTTTTCTTTGAAAATGAAAAGACACAATTTCCCGAAAGATATCTTCTAAAAATTCTAGCCTCCCAAAACTACAACCTTGGTCACAATTCTAGGGTTGGCCAACAACCTTGTCTATTAGATACTACCGTTAACTCTACCGTAGAGATGAAACACTCAGAAAAGTTGCAGAAATGGCCAAACAACAACCAATTAGTAAGTGGAAGAGCTGATTTCAGACCTCACTCTGGTCCCAGAGCACAAAGTTCCTGAGTAATACCCTACAGAAGAGCTTTTCATCACTAGCAGTGTTCGAGCAGAAGTTGGGGGACAACTTTGTAAGAAATCTCTTCCAGTGAAGGAGAGGGAAAGGGGATGTTTTGGAGGTTCCACCAGCCTTGAGCTTCCCTGAGCTTACAATCTGATCATTAGTGCTGATTTGTATAAACAAGGGGAGTTTAAAAAACAAAAAACAAAACAAACAATCAAACAAAAGAACAAAAAAACAAGAAGAGGATGTGAGTCAGAGTTAGTATGGACAGAAAAGAAATTAATGATGGGGTCAGGATATGACTGCCATAAACAGAAGGATATCAGGAGGAATGCCAAGGAAGGTGCTAATAGGATTTGAGCTCTTGGGCTTTTTAACTGGGACTGCACCAAGATCCAGCCCCACCCATCTGTCTGCTGAGAGTGGCATCATCGGAACCTCTCAGCTGAGCCTCTATCCTGTACGTAGCCTCATTAGATTGAAAGGAATCTTTGGGCTTTGTAGGTTCCATGGTACTAAAGATTGCGGAGTCAATTCTCAGAGCTCTTAATTTAGCATTATCCACACACACAACGCTCCCACCATGCTCCAGTTAAATTCTGCCGGTGTCTGAATGCCCACGGATCTTATGCTATCCTTACTGTGAGCTCCTCTCGCATGTGATGGAAAAAAAGAGAAGATCTCAGAGCCCTCAGTTCCCAGAGCAGCTCCTGAATTTATGCAGAGTCAGAGTCGCAGGCATTTGAAGGACAGTTTGATGTCTCTTCCACCATTCAGGCAGCAGACGTGTGTTCCTGATGCGGCAGCTGCAGAACATAAAACTTGCTCCTTTTCAAGCTTTCTTATTTCCCCTGGTTTCAACAGGTTGCTGTGCAGAATATCTGCTCAGTATGTGACATCTTCTCAGCTTGCTTCAAAACAGAAAAGCCCCTCAGAAGGTTTTTCTAGGTCAGCAGGAGAAAAGAGTTGTTCAGAAGTCTGGCTCTGGGTCCCTAGAGAGGCTGGGAGGTGGCTGCTCAGGGAAAGGGAAAGGTACGCCTTCGGGCTGCTGGGCATCAGGTAGCAGAGCTGAGTGAGTGCTCCAGGGCCCACAGGCAATGCTGGCACCTGGGGAAGGGAGGATCAAGCTTCACACCCACCACCACAGAGAGCAGGCCCTGCTTGTTTCTCCCACTTCCTAGAAAATACTCAATGCAAACCTCAAATGTGTCAACCTTCATCAGTTTTGGAGACACATCTGTTCATTTCTGCCACAGGACATGGGAATCTCTGAGAGAGGGAAAATAAACCCAACCACACGTAAGTCTTGAGTGGCTTGCATCTCTATGGAGTTGCTGTGGATGATTTGTATCTGCAAATGCTCATTGCACCTCCTACATAGAGACCAGGAACACCTATCTCTGATCAGAAAGGGCTCCTTCTGAGCACGGAATGGGGTGTTCCTTCTCCTTGGCAGTCAAAGCACCCAGAGCCCTCCTTTAGTACTTGAAAAAAATATTTTCATCCTAGCTTTCTGGCATACTTTTCATTCCATCACCACTGCCTATCAAATGGCACTTGATCATTAATGGCAATTAATGATCTTTTAATGATTCCATTGTGACCACGTCGTATAGTAAGCTGACTCAAATCCTCTTTGGAAATAGCTGGTTATAAATAATAAACACCATCACCAAGTGTTTAAGATAAAATGAATGGAAGGATTCAGACATGGACGAAGAACTTTTCCAGTGACTACATGCAGCACATTGGAGCAAAGAGAGAACATCTAGGTCAAGGTCTCATTTTTTAAGAGGGAACAACAAAACCGAGACAGGTATGGGACACCCAAGGTCACACAGCTAGTCAGTAGACAAGTGGACTGAATTAGAAGTCTCCTGGCTTCTAACACAGTGGTCTTTCCCTCATAGCTGTTGATCTGACTGGTATGGGTTCTCACATGTTGAGCTCTGGGCACCTGTACAGATTCTGTCTTAGCCACACCTCCCATGTGCAGCAAGTCTGAGAAAGAGGATTTTCCCCCCTTTTATTCTATTTTCTTTTCCCAAGGTCACATTTAGATCTCCATGGCATGCACTTTGCTTTGGAGGGATACCATTTAGGGAAGGGGAATGGCTTCTTCAGACATTGCCCGAGACATGCCAGCTGCAAACATGCTGTGACCTTGGTGTTTTCCAGGAAAAGAAGCAGGTGTAATTAAGCATCAAGAGGACACCCTAGTGCCCCACAGCAGTGTGCAAATTCCACTGTGTGTCCCCAAAGTCCCAAATAGCCTGTATCAAGTTTCTTTCCTCCTATTCTGCAGGCAACAATTTAGAAAATGGCAGATTTTTATTGAGAATTTGTTTTTCTGCTTGTTCTCAGCTTGAAGTGACAATTCCTTGAGTGAAGGGCCTGTGGCTGCCATGAAAATAGGGAAACAGAGACAATATGCACCTGATGTCAAGAAATAAGAGCTGGTGAAGGCTCCGTGAACCTGGCATGTCCTTGTCCTATACTCTTCAAAGCTCCCACACCCCCACAAGGTCAATTTTCAGCACCTGAACCAGTTCACAAGGCCTGCTCCTGCCTACCTCTCTAGCATAACTCATGTCTCCCTAGCTTTCACTTCACATTCCAGAAACACTCAGCTGCTTCCCAAGCACATGGAGTTTGTTCTAATCCCTGGACCTCTGCTCATCCAGGCCTTTCTGACTTCTCCCTTGTCTCGCACTGGGCCATGGTGGGGCCACATAACATGTGATTGACATTTTTCTCCTTGCAGTATCATATCAGTCCAACTATCAGAAAGGTCCATTCCATCCTAAAACTCTTCAGCTTCCCTTCCAAGTTCAATAGCCCCATAAAGTGTCCAAATGGTTGACTCTTCCCTATAGATCTTACACTCCAGGGTCAATTCCCAAATTCCTGGCTTTCATGTCCCCTGGTCTGAGGAGGTGCTTCCCCTGGGAGAGGCTACTAAAATCCTGCTTCAGCCTCTGCTCCTTTTTCCATACAACCACAATGGCCAAGAAAATCCCCTTTATTTTTGGTTTCCTGAGGAACCTTCAGTGTGTACATCTCTCTCCTCCACCCTAGGAAATTTGGAGATCTTAAAGCCCTGTGGGGAAGGTTGGTCATGGCAAAACTGGGGTGTGGATAAAAGGCAGAACACAAAAGATCCTGGCTAAGTGTTGCGAAGAAGTAAACATAAGTCGGTAGGATAGATCCAGACAATTCCCTGGGCTGAGTCAAAATCCAAGAGTCACATTCTGTTCACGTAAGTCATCCGAGAAGCATTTGTTTAAAAACTCTTTGGCATAACCCTTTACCCAATTATAGAATCACAGGTGCTAGGACTTGCGCAAGATCATCAATCCACCCACCTTTTTGAGATGGGGTGGCCAAGACCAAGAGGGGAAAATCAATGAACTTGAGTTACTTCACTAGGGCTAAACCTTCTATTCCTCAGCCCCACCCACAGTTGCCTCCTGCAGGGATCTGGCCTCCATTCACAGGCCCCTAAATTACACACAGGGAAGGAATCTCTGCTCCTGCCATGAGGTCTGAGAGCAGCTGTACATCTCCCAACTGGGGCTGCTAGAGCAACACAATTAGCAAGGCTGCCCGGTAAGGGCAACAGCAACATGTTTTTCTCCAAAGTGACTAAGTGACTACACACAGGAGTCATGTTGTCTGAAGGTCCATGCCCCCATTCTTTCTTCATCCTCTGGCCCATATCCTGGTTCTAGGGATCCTCCCTGTGCCATTGCCTAGTAGAACCTCTCTGTTAAGTAGAATTATCTTTAGGATTAAAAGCCCAGTAGGGACAGGAGTTCTGGAACTTTCATAGTTCAACAGAGGTTTCAGACTTGTTTCCCTTTTCATGGAGCTACCTCCCAACCTTGGGTTCTTGAGCCTCACAATGTCTTTCCAGGTACCAAGGATGTTTTTAAGATTGTATGTTTGTAGAGTAGTTTTATTCTCATGACAAAAGTAAGAGGAAACTACAACGATTTCCCCCCACACATGCACAGACTCTCACATTATCAACAGCCCCACCAGAGTGTTACAAGGATGAACCTACACTGACTCTTCATTTTCACTATTTTCACTCCGAGTTCGTAGTTTACATTGGGATTCACTTTTGGAGTTTTACATTCTGTGCATTTAGATAAATGTATAATGACATGTATCCATCATTATGGTACCATAAAGAGTATTCTCACTTCCTCCGAAACCCTCTGTATTTTGCCTGTTCATCCCTCCCTGAAATCCCCGGCACCTCTGATCCCTTTACTGTCTCCACAGTTTTGCCTTTTCTAGAATGTAATAAAGTTGAATTTATATAGTATGTAAACCTTTTCAGATTGGCTTCTTTTACTTAGTAAAAGGTAAGCTTCATGTCCATGTCTTTCCATGGCTTACTACCTTATTTATTTTAGTGTCGAATAATATTCCATTTTGGGGATGTTCCACAGTTTACTTATCCACTCACCTACTAAAATGCATCTTGGTTTCTTTCAAGTTTTAGAAATTATGACTAAAGTGCTATAAACATCCTTGTGCAGGTTTTTGTGTCAACATAAGTTTTCAATTCTTTGGGGGCAAATACCAAGGAATGAGATTTCTGGCTCATAAGAGTAGGTTTAGTTTTATTTGGAAAAAAAACATGCCAAACTGTCTTCCAAATTGGCTGTTCCATTTTACATTCCCACCAGGAATTAATGAAGTTCCTGTTCCTCCATATCCTCATAAACATTTGGTGTTGTCAGTGTTCTGGACTTTGCCCATTCTAATAGATGCATAGTGATATCTATCTTATTGTCTGAATTTGCATTTTCCTGATAACATGTGATGTGGGGCATCTTTCCACATGCTTATTTGCCTCCTGTCCATCTTGGTGAGGTGACTTTGGCTCCTTTTTAATCCAGTTGTTTGTTTTCTCATTGGTGAGTTTTAAGAGTTCTTTGTGTAGTTTGGATACCAGTGTTTATCAAATGTGCCTTTTTAACCCAGAACTTTTGATTTTATAGTTCACAGGTAATAGAAACATGTAAGATATTTGGTATAGACCAGAGATTTACAACTCAAATTTGTTATCCCCAAAGAAATGGACCTGAATTATGTGGAATCCCAGGTAGGATCTGACAGAGGGTTTGATGAGTGACTTGTATTCATTGCCAAAAGATATCCCATTCTTAGGAGACATCACTGACACTATAGACGTCAAACACATGCAGTTTCCAGATGCCTACTGAGAAAGCACTATGTTCAAGGTACAAAAGCTAAAAGTATTTATCCAGAGTAGCCAAAGACACTGCCACCCTTGTAGAATTAGCTGTTACATTTAACATAATTGAGTACCTGAGTTTTATGTGGAGTATCTCATTTAATATTCAAAATAATCTTATGAGGTAACACTATTGTGGTAGGCAAAATAATGATCTCAAAGGTATGTATAATGATCTCAAAGGTATCTAAACTCTGGAATCTATAAATCTGCTACCTTTCATGGCAAAGAGGACTTTTCAGATGTGATTAATTGTGCTATACATATATGAGGACCTCCTGTACATGTGATGGAGTATTATTATTCAACCACAGAAAGGAATAAACTACTGATACATGAGACAACATGGATGAGCCTAGAAAATATGCTAACTGAAACAAGCTAAGCACAAAAAGTCCTGCATTGTATGATTCCATTTGTACCAAACTAGAGGTCCAGTGCAGGGAATTCATGCATGGGTAAGGTGCCTAGCGGCTGCCAACGAGGACCTTCCTTCATTCTGCACCATCCCATGGTGGTCAGCGCATGTCATAGTGAGCAATCCCGGTCAGTGGTACCCCTGGACACTTTGCATGTTGGGCTTTTATATATATAGATAGCCAGAACAGGCAAATTCAGAAAGGCAGAAATCAGATTGGTGGTTGCTGGGCTGGGGTGGGGGAAGGGAGACAGTAGAGAATCTCTGCTTAAAGGTACAGGTCTTCATTTGAGGCAATGAATATGTTTTGGAACTAAACATAGGTGGTGATTGCAAACACTATGAAGGTACTAAATGCCACTACATTTTTCACTTTAAAATAACTAATTTTACATTTTGTGAATTTTGCCTCAATAAAAATAGGTAAAGAACAACTGCAAAAAAAAAAACATGATCAAAGAAGGCTTTCTGGAATATGTAGAACTTGACTGGGGCCTTGAATGATGGGTAGGATTAAGCAGGCTGGGAGAAGATGAGAGAGGATAAGAGAGAGAGAGGAGAGAGAGAGAGAGAGAGAGAGAGAGAGAGAGAGAGAGAGAGAAAGGGAGGGAGAGGAAGAGGGAGAAAAGGAGAGAGAGAAAGGGAGAGGGAGAGGGAAATAGAAGTTTCCATTTAATTTCACATAACAGACATTTTTACTGTTCTGCAAGGTTCTGTGCCTTCTGCCCCAGTCTCACCTCACTTAACCCCCAGCACTCAGAGATTCTGCAGGAATCACCAAGGGCACTCCACATATTTGCACATGCTTTTATACAAATGGTGTGAAGAAGAATACTTAGTGAAGAGCAATGTGCTAATATCAGAAAAACTAGGGCAAGTTCCAAATGACTGAAATCAGTGCAGGGCTTATGGTCAGGTGAGCTGGATGCCTGGGCATCACTGTGGCCTGTCCCCAGTCCCGGAGGCACACCCAGCTCTGTCATGCAGCCCACCCACCAGAACCTGTTTGCCCTCCCAACACACAGGATTCTTGTCAAGGGCAAAAGTCGGGGGTCTCAGCAAAACTGCAGGGGTCTAGGGAGGGCTATCCTCTATGAAAATATTAAAAAGCCCAGCTTTTCTTAATCATCAATCCCAGCCTCAAGGACAAAGAAAATGCAATGGCCTCTCTGAAGGCAGAAGGTGGGACCTGGTGCTGGGCCGGATCCCCCTCTCTTCAGGAAGCAGAAGCAGATCAAGAGTCCCAGAGTAAGCGAGGCTCACTTACACTGCCTGCCTATCTGGGGAGGGATTTCAGGAGCAGCTTTGAGGAATTCAAGGAACAACCTATGTGTAAACCCAGTTTTCTGACTCAGCTCCAAGTTATATCTGGGGAAGCTTCCAGATGCTGTCTTCAGTCACACCAGGGTCCTCCGGCTTTCCCCCCCAGCCAGCAGTCACAGCAGGGTGGGAGGCCTGGTGGGGAGCAGTAATGAGATTCATTCTGTTCTGTTTACAAATTGCTTTCAGGCCTGTGGAGAGAGGTACTTCTAAATGTTAAGTGTTGTTGCCACATAAGGGAGGACATTTGTGACTGATAGCTTTGTCTGAAACCTACCGAGGCTCAAGGCAAAGCTACTGCCCCTGCCCCAGTCCTTCATTCCTCCTGCAGAAGCAGGGATACTGGCAATATATTCCACTTCTTCTCCAGGGAAATGCATCATGGCATTCGATCCCAGAGAGCTCTCCTCTGAATTCTTACAACCTCCCCTACTCACAGCCAGCCTATCTCACAGGCTTGCCTTTTATCTGAAACTACCATCCAAAGGGTAGAGTTTGTCCTCTTCATCCTAAACTCTCATTGAATGTGTCGTGATGCCTGCACCTAAATCTGCTGGCTCACCAAAGGTTGAGCATTTATATTCGTGTTCCTGTTCACCAATACCACAGGTCTTTATGGCTTCAAGATTTATGCAGACCGTGTTAAAATTGTTGATATATATTGCATGCCTATTGTGTGCTAAGCACGGTGCTTTGTGCTTTATATACACTTGCTCTACACATTATAATGAACCTGAAAAGCAAGTAGGACAGTTCAGGACACTGACACCTGCCATTCTCTGTCAAGCCATGTCAACAAGTCCTCACTCACGCCACTCAACCAAAACTGCACTTTCTGATGTTGCCTACAGCCTCCATGTTTCCAGATTCTGTGACTACTCTTCAGAGCTCAGATTCCAGAACCTAAGCAGTATTGATGGGGCCAGGTTGACCACACCTCCACCAAAAAACATTCTACTCTGCTCTCTGAGCATCACATTCCCTCTTTCCTCAGATTTCCTGCCTCCCCATGGCTCCTCTGGCTCAAGATCCCCAGGGACTACAGGAAGAAGTTCTGGGGCCAGATTGCTGGGTTCATACCCTGAGCTCCTCCACCTACTACCTATGATCGTGAGCAAAATATTGAAACTCTTGTGACTCAGTTTACTGAATAGGGTTGATGTGAAAATAAAGGAATAGATAAATGCAGCACACTTAGAACCATGCCTATCGCTTAGTAAGACCTCAATAAATGCTAGGTCCTTGTATTATCACTGTGCTAATCCATTATTGCACCATCTCTAAATTTTGAAGTTCCACAGAGCCGATCCAGGTCCTTTTTTCACTCTCGCCTAAGGCAGCCTCATTCATCTCCATGATTTTCAATGTCATCTATAGGTTGGCATCTTCAAATTCCTATCTCCGACCCAGATCTCATTTAAGCTCCAGATTCATTTATCCAATCGCCCACTTGACACATCCATTTGGATGTCTCGCAGGCATCTCAATTGACATGTCTAAGAGTGAAAACTCCCCTTCCGCTCGTCTCTCCTCAGTCTTCTTTATCACAGACAATGGTGCCATCATCCCTTCGTGACTTAAGGAAGAAACTGGGGAATCGTCCTTGACACATCTCTTTCCCTCGCCCCCCACACTGAATGCATTACCGCCTCCAAAATATATCTTAACTCCATTCCCTTTTCCACTTTTCAGTTGCCACAACCCAACTCCCAGTTGCAGGCCTCCCTGTTTTATCTCTGCCATCCCTACATTCCTCTTCTTACATGTAACAATGAAAAGGCTATTGGGGGTGGTGGTGTCCTTTTAATGCTATCTTGATATAAATCAAACCATGAAGTTAATTTCTGCTTAATACCTCCCAATGGCTCCCATGGTCCAAAGAAGAAGATCAAAGTGGCCCTCAAGGCCCCTCAGTATCTGGCCCCTCAGCTTTGTCCAGCCTCGTTTTGCCACTCTCCTCCTGGCTGACCTCCTGCACCAGTGCCCCAGGCTGCTCCTCCTGACCCTTTCGGTGCCCTGACTGCCTTGGCAATCTGGTGAAGCCTATGGAGCCCTTCTCAGAATGTTCTTTAATGTACAAAATAAAATGCATAGGATTACCAAGGGAATCATATATATCAAAGTACACATTAGCAAATATTATTTTAAAACACATTTGTAGCTCCCCACTGCAGTGAGAGATTCAGACAGTGGGGGAAGCTGTGCAAATGGGGTTGGGCAGAACATAGTAGTATTTGGGAAATCTCTATAGCTTCTGCTCAATTTTGCTGTGAACCTAAAGCTTCTCTTTAAAAGATGTATTTAAAAATACACTTGTGATATAGTAATAACATATGTGCTTTTAAAATGAAGGTATTAACTGCCCAGCAGATGTGGCTCAGTGGTTGAGCATCAACCTGTGAACGAAAACAGCCACTTGCTGACCTGATGAGCTCAGGGAAGGCTTGCATGGCAGTCTTGCAGACCGAGAGACCTGAAGTAACCACAAAGGATGGATTGAAAATTAAATATCTTACTTCCAACAGGTTATAGTGGGCAGTCATTTTCTAGGCCAATGTTTCCCAGACAAAGATCAGCTTGATCTTTACTGAGCCCATCTGCCTTCCTGCCTCTAAGATAATCTATCTGTGAGATGTCTGAGTAACCTGTAACTTCCCTTTTCTCTGGAGCCCCTGGGGTACAACCAAATGTGGTGGGCGCCAGGACAAATGCCTCAAATTCCTTCGTTATCATGTTAATTGTTCCTGCACTCACCTAAGTAAGCATCCATCATTTTACTTTTTATCTAATCCCAGGGCTTTCCCACCAGCTTGCTTTCTCCCGCCTCCTTACTCCATCACCAATGAATTTCATGTAACCCACCTATGTCCCTCCTTTGATTGCAATGCATAAATACAGAAATGTAACCCGCCATTCTCTGGAGCATTATCTCAATCCGTTGAGGTTCTGCTTCCCTGCAATTGTCGACAGTTTGGCTCAAATAAACTCACAAAAAATTCTTTACAGGTTTCAATGTTGTTTTTTCGTTAACAAACCTATGAACCATGTCAGGGCACATGCCCAGGTTGTGGGCTCAATCCCCAGTGTGGGATGCTCAGGGGGAAGCTGATCAATTATTCTCTCTCATCATTGATATTTCTATCTCTCTCTCCCTTCCTCTTTCTGAAATTAATAAAAACATATTTTTTAAATAAAGTAAATAAATATATTAACTAACAGGATTCAGCAATGGATCTAGTAACTACTATAATTTCTTTCTGGTTTTTGTTGTTGTTGTTTGTTTTTTGGGGGTTTTTTTAGAGATAGAGAGAGGAATAAATACAAACATTGATGAGAGAGAGATGTCCCCTGCACATCCCTTACTGGAGATTGAGCCCACGACTTGGGCATGTTCCCTGACCTGGAATTGAATCAGTGACCCCTTGCTTCATGAGTCAGTCACTGCTCAACCACTGAACCACACCAGCCAGGCGAGTAACTACCATAATTTCAATGTGATATGGAAACAGCTAAAATTTCCAGTGGTGACAAAGTCACACAGGCACCTACTTGAAGTAAAGTTAAACCCCCCTCCAGTTAAGAGCCTTGTGGTCAAAATCACTCTCTCCCCCATTTTTCCACTGAGTAACTCTTACCCTTCAGCCCCAGAACATCCTCCCTCAACCCCCCAAACTGAGGTTCCCCCATTTTCGCATCTCAAATTTTATTTCAAATTACAGTTACACATGTGTTAGTGTGCATGTTTGGTGTCTATGTCACTAGACTGAAAGCTCTGGGAAGCTGAAACAATGCCTACCCTGTTCAGTAACTGAGACATTGAAGGGCTTGATTCAATGGATGGATGGATGGGTGGATGGATGGCCCATAAATGATAGGCAATGGAGCATGGCTATCATAAGCCCATGTAATTCCAAAGATTTTGTTCTTACCCTGTGTCACATTGAATGAAACATGTTAGGAGATGATTTTTACCTCATACACATGTCCCTTATTTAACCATCTTCCACTGATCTCTCTGCTCAACAGAAAGTTATCCATATAATTTTATAAAGTTGGCTTTCAGAGAGGTTACATTTACCAAAAATGTTTGCATTTCCAATGGTAGTAAATGCTGGAAAAAGGTAAAAATTGAGTTCACATTTTCAATTTATTTTTATGAAAATGTTTGTGTTTTCAGATCCATTCAGGAGCTAAGAAATAAAGAAAACTATGATATGATGATGATGATGATGATGATGATGATAAACATTTATTGAGTGCTCTACAGACATTTTATATATTATTTCATTTACTCTTTACTATATCCTTAGTTTAGAAAAGTAAGGCATAAAGAAATGATAAATTCAAGCAAAAAGCTATACCATTCTCCCTCCATCATCATATACAGGCAGTCCTCGGGTTACATTGGACTTAACATATGTTGTTTCATGGTTATGTCGCCATCTCCCATTTATTTATTTAATTTTAAAAAGTTCTGTCATTTAGACATATATACATACGTGCTTTATGGTTTTGTATTATTTAATGTATTTACCACAAGTAAAGGTCAGGAATTGTTATCTTTCTTTGAATTTCTTTTTACTGTTTCACTTCATTACTACTGTGTATGTGCTCCATGTGAGTGACATAGGTGCTTATGTAGGTGGGTTCTGGCTTACGGCGAAAATCATGTTACATCGAACCATAGGAATGGATCTCTGAAGTAACCTGAGGACCTACTGTATACCTATTTAAAAAAATTTTCCACCCACCCCAAGAGATTTGCTAACAGAGAATCTTAATACAAATCAATTTCAAAGGGGTGACACCTTAACCTATTCACCTCAGTTAATAAACTGTCCAGGCTTCATCTCTATCAAATTAACCGGTCTTTCATCTTTGGAATCAAAAACAATGATTTCAAGTTCAAAGTTTAAGGCTGCCTGAGCAACAAGAGTGATCATGGTTGGGAGCCCAGAGCAACAGGCACGGGAGTGGAAGGACACGGGGGGAAGGACTCAGAGGCGATCAGAATATACTCCCCAAATATACCACTCTGCCATAAGGATTGTTTTGAGTGGAAAGCAACTGAGACAAAAACAGATACAAGATGAGCTCTCTGCAGCTCCCCATCTGCCTATAAATTACCCTTGGGAAGGTACCCCCTCCCCTTCTACCCACTTCCCAAACTAGGAAAGGGACAAACACCTTATCACAGAGACAAGATGGCACTGAGAATCTATACAAACAAACCTTACTAAGTAGTCCTTCTTAAACAATAGTTTCCCCATACAGTTGCCTTCCTATAATTTGCTGCTCCTAGGAGCTCAAAGTCCCTTTCTTTTGTCTTGTCACTTCTTTCTCTTTAAATGTATCCTTTTTTTTTTTTAATCAAATGGTATAAAAGCCTCCAAGCCTAGCTGTTTCTTTAGGGGTTTTCTCTTCTTTCAAAGAAGACTTCCTGTGTCACATAAAACTTTTAACATCAAATACATTTGTATGTCTTTTCTCCTGCTAATCTGCCTGCTGTCAGTGTTTTGTTTCGTGCTTTTCTGCAGACACAGCTGGAGAATATACGCGAATAATAGAAGAAAAATGTCCTCCCCTACTGATGATAGAGGAGGGTACCAAATTCAAGCTTAGAACAGCCAGACCTTAAAAACACTCCGTTGTGGGGGTGGGTTAAAATTAGAGTTTGAATCAACAGTGGCAAGAATTCCTCACAGTTAACATCTGGGCCAAAGAAAGGTAACGTTAGCATTGGGCTACAGGTTAATATGAGAACCTTGTTTCAAGTGGAGCTTGGTGTGTTTGATTGGGGCTGGGCTTCTACCTAGAACTTAGGGTTAGCTTAGGTATTAGAAGTTGTTGACATCTGGCTTAGTTAAAACATTAAGATATTAGAGCTACTGTCAGAGTCCAAGGATGCGTAGGGAAACAGTTTGGAGGTTTAATTAAAAGTAGTATTTAGATCTAAATTTAGATCTCAGAGAATATTAATCCTTCAGTTACTGACAAACCTGGGATAAGGATTTGTGGTTGGCCTGGATTTGGGGTAGAGAGATGAGATAGCTTTGTGAGCGTTTGCAAGGTGCAGATGAAAGTCTGAGATTGCATCAGGTGTAAAGGATCCCACAAACCTTCAAGGCATCTGGTGGACACTACTGCCCAGAGAGTTTCAACCCTGAACCCCTGGTGTTGCTTGCGGCCAGGCACAACGGGCCCTCCAGGTGTCAGACCTTTCCCCACCTTCGAGTCACTACAGAGCCAGCCCTTCCATCCTGGATAGCAACCCCCTGTCCCTCAGAGAAAAGGAGGGGTGCCCAATCTCTGGCTAAACCAGCCTATCAATCTTCAGTAAGTAGAGAAAGGATTGGTTGTTTATTGATAAAGATAAGAAGTCATTCTAATAACTTCAAAACTAGGTCTGGGCCTGAATGGTATCTGTCTATGAGTTTGCTCCTTCGTGCCCCACAATACCACCTCTCCTACACAGCAGCCCCAGCCCCCAAAAAACCCTAACTGTTCCTCATTCAAGACCCTCTTCCCAGAGAGGTGGACCTAGAGATGAAAAACTGAGTTTCTAGGGAATTTTCAGGACAAAAATTGCTGAGCACTGAGTCCCAATGCAAAAAAAGCAAAGAGCAGTTCAAAGTAATGAGAGATGTTGGGGATCCCATCCAACACACAACCCTCAACTCCCATGGTGGTGGTGGGCATTGTCCAGAGGAGACACCAGAACTTTGTAAGTAGAACCCAAACACAGAGTTTGATCTGGATAACGTAGCTTGGCAGATGCCAGGGTTCATTTCAGTGGTCAGTAAAGGAACAGTAATGAAAAATGGCCCCACATTAAGGAAGGACAGTACAGCTCAACTCCACAGCACACTATGGTCACAGGGACCTGGCTTTTTTCAGGAGACCTCGAGAATGCAGGGGGTCTTTCCCACTCCTTCCCAGAACAGTGGGAGCTGATGTGCACAATAAGTACCCACATTCTTTTCATAAAACTTTCCTCCAAACATATGAAAAGGTAAATATAAAAGAAATCACTCTTTTCCATTGGAAAAAATTATAAGCGGAGGTGCATTCCTCTCCAAAATCAGTGCAAAAAGTAAGAAAAAGGGCACAAGGAAGCTGGGTTCTACCCCAGATAGTGCCACTCACAGTGTTGCTTGGGGGACTGGCTCTGGCATTTGTGAAATGGAGCCAGCTGTGCCACTCCACCTCACAGAGTTACCATGGCCAGGGCTCCAACAAGCACATCTGTTCCCCTCGCTCTCCTGTGTGAGCTTCTGGAAGAGCCATGCCCTGGGGAAGGCAGCATGTGCGAATGTGAGACTGCAGTGGGCCCTGGCCCTGCAGGCCCAGCCCGGAGGTGGGCTCCTCTGGAAGGGGCTCCCATGTCACTGACCTCCCCGTCACCACGTGCTCTCCCCAAGCAGCCGGCGTGTGTTCTTTCCTAATTTGGGGCCGTTCCTCCTTGTTGTTCTTACGCTGATGACTGAAATTAATGCCTGGTATTTCCCAACAGCTAAATCATTATAATCAAACTCTGCAGCTGCCAGATCTGCTGACTCAAACCCCCTATGTATTCATATGATATTTGCTGGGTAATTACAGAACAGAGGTAATTATATTCATGACTCCATTACTTTCATAATTCCAGAGACCCAGAAATCACTAAAAAAAAAAAAGAAAGAAAAAGAAAGAGAGAGAGAGAGAGAGAGAGAGAGAGAGAGAGAGAGAGAGAATCGTGACAGGACTGAGAGAAGAAATTCCTTCAATAATTATCCTAATCCACCTCTTATCTTGTTTGTTCCCTCACAACATACTTTCTTCAAAACCATCTCCCATATCCAAAGAAGCCCAGAACGTTAATTTGAAAGAACATATGCACCTCTATGTTCATTGCAGTGTTATAATAACCAAGATATGGAAGCAACCCAAGTTCCCATCAATAGACATGCGCATAAAGAAGTACAGCCGAAACCGGTTTGGCTCAGTGGTAGAGCGTTGGTCTGCGGACTGAGGGGTCCTTCAATTCCGGTCAAAGGTATGTACATTGGTTGTGGGCACATCCCCGGTAGGGGGTGTGCAAGAGGCAGCTGGTCGATGTTTCTCTCTCATCGATGTTTCTAGCTCTCTATCTCTCTCCCTTCCTCTCTGTAAAAAATCAATAAAATATATTTTTTTATAGAAGTTACAGTACAATAGAATATTATGTGGGCATAAAACATAATGAAACCTCCCCATTCAAGACAGTATGGAGGGACCTACAGGCTATCATTCAAAGTGAAATAACTAAGAAAGTTATTTCTCAACTGAGAAAGACAAATGCCATATGATTCCGCTTAAATGTGGAATCTAAAGAACAAAATAAATGAACACACAAAACAGACACAGACTTATAGGTGCAGAGAACAGACTGATGGTTGCCAGATGGGAGAGGGGATGAGGGAGTAGGAGAAAAAAAGGTGGAGGGATTAAGAAAATACTGATTGGTAGTCACTAAGTAGTGATGGCGATGTAAAGAGCAGCACAGGGAATATAGTCAGTAATATTGTAATAATATGTGTGATTCCAAGGGGGTTACTAGAATTATCAGAGGATCACTCATAAGTAATATAAATGTTTAAGCACTATGCTGTACACCTGAAACTAATATAAAATGATATTGAATATCAACTGTAATTGGGAAAAAGTATCTTCTGAGCTCCTCAATGAAGGCGGAAAACAGGGACATGAAACACAGACTAAAATGTAATGCTTTGTTAGCCTTTGGGTTGCCTAAACCAATGTGCATTAGTTGTAGTATTACTTACTATTGTACTAGTTAAGCCCTCAATGCTCATGAGTTTTCAAGGGCTTACCACAATGCAAATTTATTTTCTATTCATGTCACAGTCCAATTCAGATGCTTCTTTGTCAGGCACCTGTCGTGTGATCACCCAGAAACCCAGGCTCCTTCTATCTTGTGGCTCTGCCTACTCTAAATACTCAAATATTTCTCTATAATCAGCTGACAGGTGAGGAAAGACTTTTTAAATACCTTGACTCAGACATGACACTCATTGATTCTGCTCACCTTCCTATTGGCAGCAGTTTGTCATAAGGTACCACCTAAATACAAGAGTCCTGGTGACTATAACCCTCAAGGGACAGCCACTCCCAGCAACAGATCTATGCTATGGCAGAGAACCCATCCCCTGGTGGTTAGCTGACCACATACGCCAATTATGTCATACTAGCAGTCCATGAGTGAGCATCCAAGGTATTATGAAATGATGGACCACCGTATGCTACAGATGTGCAATGCAAACTAAAGTGACAAAACAAATCCCCAAAAGATGACAAAGAAAATTTACTCACTGTCCCCTTCTGTTAACATAGCATCCAAGAGAGGTCCCCTCATAATTCCCCCCAAATATAACCCTGTAGCCATCCCTGGGGTGGGTAGTGATTCCCCTTGCATCTCCCACCCCTTTTGTGAATCTGCCACAAGACAGTGCTGCCCCTCAAACTTGCCTCCCATTGGAAATCCTCTTTAGGGATCACCCACACCACCCCCACCCTTGGTGCCTTGGCTGTCCTTCTCTACCCCAAGGAAGTATGCCTGGCAATGGTGAGTGACGCTAGCAAGGATTCTTGTCACTGGGCAAAGCGGTGGGCCAAGTGACAACTGAACCTAATAAACTGGAGAAGGAGGTAGATTGTAAAAACAAAACTCGGGAGTCAGGACGTGGTCAAGTCCCACAGATGGCATCTCAGGAGCTGCTCCTGAAGACAGTGGTCCCAGGTTTGGTGGCAGCAAAGGAGGCCCAGTAGCAGAGACCATGGAGAGCATGGCAGGGTGGCCGAGTCTCTGGACACTGGAGAGCCACAGTGAGGGCCTGCAGTTCCTAGAAGACCTGGAGGGGCCCCCAGGACTAAGCTGTGGTTGGCAGCATCAGAACCAGCCTGCAAGCAGCTGGGGTGGGAGGGGGTGGGGTGTTGACATGAAACAAGGACTGGCAATGAGGCCAAACAAAAGAGAATCTCTGTCAGGGTCCATGTGAAGCACCTCATCACGTCAGAAAGCCCACTGCCCAGCAGACAGGGGGCCCCACCCATGCCGGCAAGCTCATGGATCACAAAGGAATTATTTCCTGTTTTTGAAACTCCAACCTAATGGCTACCCTCTAGTTCCCATTCTGAATTTTCCACTTCAGCAGTTTTCTTTCGGTTTGTTACAGAAAATAGATAGAATTACATTTTACTGGGCTTTTTACACTTGCAAACCTACTCAACAAAATGCCATTTCCCCCCAGAACTGCTGGTCACATAGCCATGGAGTAGGGATCTTCCCACGAGACAACACCAACTCCAGAGAGGACAGCGGGTGAGCACCTGGCCCAGGTCGAGTCCTCACATTGGGAGAGGGAGGAGGCAGGGTGCATTCTGGGAAAAGAATAAGAATCTCCCAATTACCAAGCCATCCTCCAGGATTTGAGGTGACCTTGCCAACTTTCTCACCTGGGAAACCCTTGGGATGTCCAAAATGCTGGGGTGGGGGGGACTTTTTGGACAGCATCACAATACTTTTTTTCAAAATGCAATATTTAAACGAATATATTAATAAGCAATAACAAGGAACAGGTGTAGTTTCTCCGTGTGTTTTTTAATTCCTCTTCAAGAAGGGAATGGGCCTCCCTCCTCTGGAGCCCGCGCTTGTGCAGTTACCCGTGTTGTGTCCCATCTCTCCTTCCACCCCAGCCCCGGGAGCCCACTGAGCGGGGAAAGGCCCTAAGCAGGCTGCCGAGCCCCCAGGTTAGAGGAACCACTGCCTCTACCCCCTCGCCCTTGCCACACCTCCATGGACAGACAGCTCAGTGAGTTCAGCTCTTCGCCCACAGCATACAAGGGCAGCTCACTGGGAAGGAGACAGGAACCACCATGGCAGGCAGGCAGGAACATCTGCTCCAATGAGAGGTGAGCAGGCGGGGGGTCTGGAAGCAGGTGGCAGACACTCCAAAAGCCCAGTGCGCTGAGCGGTCAGGGCCTGAGCGTACGGCCCGAGGCCCTGTGAGCAGCAGGTGGGCATGGTGGGGTGGAGGGGCACCTAAATGGACAGAGGGCTGTCTGGTAAAATTATGGCAGGAGCTGGTATTTGCGTTTGGAGGAAAGGCAGAGTTCAGAGGCAAGGGTGGGAGATGGCACCTGGAAGGCAATGCATGGACGGCCAGCGGGCCACGTGGGCCCTGGGTGACCTAAACAGGAGGGGTGTGACCAAGCGGTGCGTGGGGAGCATAGATGTGGGGACCTGTGCGCATGAATGGGGTAGGGATGGAAGACAAAGGCCATGACGGGACCAAAGGGCAACCAGCTTCTGAACAGGAATGGCACTGAGGCAAGACAGCTGGCTGGCCAGGGGACCAGGGCTGTCAGCTACATCACCACACTACATCAGAAGGGCAAAGCCAGAGGACCCGAGATATCTTCGCATTCCACCACCTGTGTTTTACTGGCTGGCTCTGAGACCCGGGCAGGGGTGGGAGGTAGAGGTCCACCGTCTGACAACAAGCCAGTGGGACAACCAGGGCTGCCTCTGAGAACGCTGGTCCCAGCCCAGCAATCTCCCTGCCCTGGGCTCTCTCTCTTGCTCCCTCCCTGCCCCGCTCCTGCAAAGCTTCCAGCAGCTGCCCTTGCCCTCCTTTGGGGTCAGCAGGCTCTCCCATCACTCTGAGCTCACCTGGCCAGTTGGCCTCATCCACTGAGCCTCGGCTTGGTGGAGGCGGGCAGCGGGGCGTCTGCCCAGCCGGCGAGTTGGGGAGGTTCGCGCCTCACTCTTTCAGAGCACTTGGCGATGCAGAGATGAAAGGCGTCGGCGTGAGCAAAGTACAGCCCTCACAGGCTCCATCTTCCTAATTGAGGAAAATGAGGTTATTTCCAAATCCCTCGGTGATGCGATGGAAAATGTGTTCAATGGGCCCCGCGCTTAAGGCTTCTCTCCCCGCAGCTCCTCGGGACTGGGACTCGGAGGCCGTGTGGAGAGCACCTAGCTTCTCTGCTCTAGATGGGGGCCCCCCAGGGACCACGGGGACATGCCTCTGCCTCAGCGGCCCAGATTGGCTCCTGGTGCCTGCATCCCGAGAAGGACCGCCCCACAGACTTCAAAGCCGGGCACCTCCGTGCGACGCCGAGTCCTCCTCCTCTGCTCTGAGTAATTGGAACAAAACGACCCAGGTAGTCTGGCTGTAACATCAAAGCCGCGGATAATAACCTCACAGATGAATTCAAGAGTGAATGCACGCACAGCCACTGCTCAAGTTTGAAGTGTGCTGGGTTTTTTTTTTTTCCCCCAGCCTCAGAGCTGAGCAGGAAGGAAAAGGAGAATCACCGGCCACCCTGCCTTTCAGGCCGCAGCCTTCAGGGGATCGGAAGTCTGACTTAGGAACGATGATGAGGATGGGAAGAGCAGGAAGAGGACTGGGGTCAGGGGAGGGCCCCCGAGGGTCGAACACCACGGTTAACATGACTCTGCACTAATGAAAACCCTGGCCCACCTGCAGGGGCACGGAGACACCAGGTGAGGCACAGAGGGGCGCTGACGACCGAACAGAAACATCTGTGATGGTTCGACCATCCCGGTCATAGTGCAGGGGCTGGTCATCTCCTGTCACCTGCCAGGAATGGCTCCCTTTACTGAGGCTAGAAGACTACATGTGAGTATATATTTATAAATAATAGAGCTACCAAAGAGAGGAATCCAAATTAGCTAACAGGCTAATACATAAATAAATAAGAAGCTTTCAATGGCCAGCAGCCGACATGTTGGGATATTTCTGAAACAAGTAACGGAGCCCTGTTCTGGGAGGGACCTCAGAGGTCACAGTCAATGGGGCCCAAGCATGTGATTGTGGTACCCACCATGGCTGGGAGGTGTCTGCAAACAGCACCTGTGAGATAATAGAAAATAGACATTGGTCTCTGCCCCCATTCCTGGCACAGAGCTCGTGACACCCTTATAATTCCTGAAGTGATAAGAGCACCAGGAACATCTTTTGTTCTGATCTTTGGTCTGGATTTGTCCTTGACACAGGGCTCTGAAAACCCTTTTAACTTCCTGGGTGATGGAAGCGTCTTTTGTTCACATGAGACAGCTGTGCCTGTGGTCCTAGAGGAGGGCTGGTCACCAGAAAGACCAAAGCCGTGTGAGAAATTTGCAATGTTCAGCCCACCTTCCATTCACTTGAGAAGGGAAGAGGGACGAGAAATGGAGTGAGAGGTTACTCATGCCTAGTGATTAAGCCTCCATAAAAACCCCCACTGTTCAGGGTTCAGAGACCGTGAGTTGCTGAAGACGTGGAGATTTGGGAAGAGTGTGCATCTGAAGAGGTCAGGGAAGCTCTGTGCCCTTCCCACACACCTTGCCTGTGCGTCTTTCCCATGTGGCAATGCACTGATGATCTCATAAGTAAAGGGTTTCTTTCTCTGACGTTTGTGAGCTGCTTTAGAAAGCTAATTGAACCCAAGGAGGGGGACAAGGGAATTCCAATCATAGCCCACCAGTCAGCAGCACAGGGGCAAAGCTGGACTTGCAGCTGGGCTCTGAGCTGGGGTCAGGGTCAGTCCTGCAGCACTGAGCCCTGAACCTGTGACTCCTAATGCTTCTCTAGGTAGACAGAGTCAGAACTGAGCTGGACTGCAGGACACCCAGCTGGAGTCAGAGCTGCGCTAGGTGTGGGGAAGAAACCCACACAGGAACTGGATGGAATCAGCATCTTAGCACCATTCGCAGCACAACAGAGGCAATGCTTTAGAACACGCCCTGCCTCAGAGCTACACCACCTGGCACGGGCTGCTCTCCACCCTGCCTGCAGCCATCCACTCAGCTCCACCTGCCTTCCCTCCTGGTCTATCCAAATCCCCTGCGTCTGTTCCTTTTTATCTTAACTCTAGGCCCACCATTCTTAGACGTTGTCTGCTGCCAACATACTAATATAATTGCCACCCCCCTTTTTTTTAAATAACCACAACATGGTAGGATTACATGCCCAGTTAATGCTCAGTTTATTCAACCCATTTCATAGTTGAGAAAACAAAGGGGGATGAGATTATAACGGCTCTCTTCAGTGAGAGAACACATGGGAGGCACGTGTTTGCCATAACAATGGAGAGGTGCATCCTCTTGAGACATTGAGAGGTCTTTAGAAACATTAGGACCCTCACACCAACTCTGTAAAGCAGCATCCCAAGAACCCTGACTCTACAGCTAAGAACACACGTGTAGGGTGATCTGGCCAGCTTACATGCTACAGGGCTGAAACCCAGGGGTTCCTAAAACTCATATTCTTCCCCATTCAGCTTCCAGCCCAAGGCACCCTTACAGCCTGCCTGTAGGTTCATCTCATTGACGATGGCCCGGGCCTCCTTGGAACTTTCGGGACCCCACAGGGTGTCTGTGTTGCTCACAGACACCAAAAGGTGTTGAAGATTTAACTCCCAGGACCTATGAACATAATCTAACTTGGATCTAGGGTCTTTGGTCAAGTTAAGATGAGATCATTAGGGTGGTCCTAACTCAATATGACTATGTCCTTGTAAAAGGGGGGAATGTGGACAGAGAGACAGGCATACGCACAGGGAGGATGCCATGTAAGGGTGAAGTGGGGACCGAGGTAATGCATCTATGAGCCAAGGAGCACCCAAGTCGGCCACTACACCCTAGAAATTAGGAAAGAGGTGAGGAGCAGAACCTCCCTTATCGTCTTCTGAAGCAACCAACCTTGCCAACTTCTTGATCTGGAACTGGGAGACTAATTTCTGTTGTGTCAGCTGCCCAGGCACCTTGTTAGGGCAACCCTAGCAAACAAATACACCCCTTTGTACTCACTTCAACCTTTTGTTCTCATTGCTTAAGTCGGTGCAACAGGCCTGCTGCCCTGAGGCCTCCAGCCCAGGGCAGAGCCAGAAGAAAAGTGACAGCACGGTGTCCAGTCTCTCTCACTTCCTCCCTTGTACTGAAAATGAGCAAGTGATGGTTTCTGATGATTCTCAGAGCCATTCCAGCCTCCCCCCCCCCCCCACACACACACACTCCTCAGGCACAAGGCCAAGGGTCTGGGCCATCCTCTGCACATTGGGAAGAAGGTGGAAAGACCAGAAGGACCTCCCCTGTTACCTGAAGAACGCATCTTCTCTGGTGCTGGGGTCACCAGCCTCCTGGGCAAGCACAGCCAGCTCTGGGGCTGGCTCACATCGCTCCCTCCCACAGCCCAAATGTCACCTCCAGGTACCCTCCCCGGCCTCACACTGCTCCTGGCTTCCACGACTGACCAGAGCAAAGAAGCTTTAATTTGCAGTTCCTAAGCTAGGGCACAGGGACCTCCTTGTCCCTTGGTCCCTCAGAGGGCCCTACTCCTCCTCTGGAAGTGTTCACTGCCTCTCATCTGGTTTACAGAAATTCACTGTCACTTTTCATCAAAATGTTGCCTTACCTATACACCCAAATTTGGAGGGAATTCCTAAGTCTCCCTCGGTGTCATTACATTCTGGTTTCTCTTTTTCACTGAGCAACACAGACATCCTGTGAGGTCCAGACAGTTCCAGGAGGCCCAGGCCATCGTCAATAAGATCAAGAACAACTAGGACCCAAATGAGATAGTTCTTACAGGCACAAGGTCAGGACCCAGGAATCCTTATCAGAACAATGGGGGGGGGGGTAAGTGGGGGAATAAGAACACATAAGTAATATCTTAATCAGTAAAGGAATTATTTAAAGAAGGAGGAGGGGGAGAAGGAGATTCTCCCTTGGTCCACAGTTCCTCTCCTACCTGCTGTGTGTTCTTGTGTTGTCTTGAGGAGCCTGGTGAGTCCACTCAGCAGGAAATCCCCTTGGACTCACTTATCACTGAGGAAACATCAGGCTGAATTATTTCTACAAAAGCCTCCTTTTGATTGTGACCTAGACAAGCAATTTTTAACCTGTGTGCCACGAGAATTTTTAAAACATGCAGTACCTGATGATTTAGTAGGAGCACTGACCTCTTTTCCCTAGACTGCCAAATAGAAAAATGACAACAGCCAACACAACAATAGCTGTCCAGTGTGAATGAATCAAAATTATACTTATTTTCTCCTGACTACACTGCAGAATTTTGTAATTAGTGTATGTGTGCCACGAGATGAAAAAGGTTGAAAATGGCTGACCTAGATGTTCAATTTTAGAATTTTTGTTTCAATTTTGTGACTGATTGTCAATATGATAGCCTTATTGATGGGATTTCGTGTCACTGTTATTTTTGCTACAAAGGGGTGATTTTATTTTGAAAAGCTTGTCAGTTTGGTATGATTGCATCCTTTGTAAACTAGAAATACTTTCTTTTCCCCTACTAATACATATCTGATTTTATAATTTACTTAACAGAAATTCCTGTAAAGTCCACGCCTCTTCCGGGAGGTGATGGCTGATGTTCCATTGCTTTGTGTTCTGTCAGTTCCTGCCTCCTGCTCATGGGGTGGCAACACTCACCCACAGGAATTAGAGGAATTAAATGCATTAAATGCAGGGAAGGATGATGGAAAAGCTCCTCTGCTGGATGAAGTATGTGGAGATTTATCAGCATCTCCAGGGCACTCTGAGCCTCCCCAGGTTACCTCTGAAATGCACAGGATTTGGGAGGGATTAGGAGAAACTTGAAAATCTCTAAGACTGCAAGAAAACAATTAATGCCTCAGAAAATAGGACTCCTTAAGGCAGGTTAGGGATGTGGCCATCTAGCTTTAACAAGAGGTGGTTGAAGAAAAGAGAATACTGTAAAGAGCCTTTTGAGTCCAGCGTGAAATCATCACATCTCATCTATATTTTCATTCTTCTATTATTAAAATAGATTAATTGCTTCTTCCCCATCAGCCTCCTTCCCCTTCATTTCTACTCCAGGGCCCCATCTCTACCTTTGTCTACATATTTTCCATCAATTCAGAGAGGTATGTCTCTTATAGCTTCTCGATGGTTCCCTGCCTTCATTGTCAGAGCACCAGACAAATAGGAAGGGGGGAATGCAGGGGAGAGTAACAGGAAACTAGGTACCAGCCACTCAGCCACATTTCTGCCCAGTGCACCCAAAGCGCCCTGCTACTGTTTAGTGTCTTCTCCATCTTCCTCATCCCCAGATCTGATACATCACTGCTCTCTCCCATCTCCCCACATCATACACCATGTCTGACCCCCTGTGATTACCCTTACTAATGGGCTATCTAAACACCCCCACCCTGTAAGGACCAGCTCAAGTCTCTTACTCTGCATAGATCTAGCCTTTTTCCAGCCCACAAGCAGCAACCCTTCCTCCAAGAGCCTGCCCAGGTATGCAAGGCCATTCCCAAAGATTTGTGTTGAGATTTATATTTTCATGTGGACATACTTTATCCTCACAACTCAATTACAAGTTTCTGGATGCCCATGTGATGAGCACGTTGTTAATATTCAAAAAATATTTATATATGGGAAGGGTGGTGGCCAAGGAATCCCTATTTATTTCTTTTTCTTATTGTTGATAGTATTACAGATATCTCCTATCCCCACTTTCCTCCAAGCCCCCACCCACCACCCACCCCTAGATCTTCATACCCTGTCCATGGGTTATGCATGTAAGTATTTAAGTACTTTGATTTATTCCCATTGATTTTGATTGTAGAGTAGGGGGACTTGAAATTGGAAGCATGTGGGCAAAACATTAGGAAAATCTAACACCTTACTACTCATGTACTTCTGCTTTATTACACTTATCCAGCATTTTGATTGATTCCAATATTCCTGAGATGTATATAACACAAGTATACAGGTAAGTGCAGTACAAATTATGTTTGCCTATATACTAAGCTCTTGACCAGGTTCTAGGGGCACAATCGTGGGCTCAGGGATCACCCCCACCAACACATCATGGCTAACCTGTATCTGCTATACCTGAAGACACAGGCTGGTCTCACCTGCTTTTTCTCCATCATACTTTTCTCAGAGTTGCCCTAAGGCTCCGCCCTTCACTACCAGGGGCTCCAGCTCTATATCACTGGTTCTCCACTCCAGCCGGGTTGGTCTCACCCTCAGATGTCACAGGTCTAGGTGGGGCCCAGACATTAGTAGGAATGCCCTACTTATTTTTAACATGCAGCAGTGACCTGCTGGTCAGGGCAGGGAGGCTGAGGGGACCACTTACACTTCCTTTCATGGTCCTTCCCTTTGTTCTAGACAGGCTAAGAGTGTTGAACAGGCTCTACCAAAGGTGGGTGGGCAACTACAAGAAAAGATAATGTGGGGTATTCCATTTAAATGAGATACAATATGATGTTCCTAAAATTCAAGAGAAATAACAATCCCTTCCCAAGAGATACTCTGATGAACACTACCTTCCTACCCACCGTTCCTAACCTTGCTTCCCAATGCCAGGGATGGACAAGTTCATCTTTTGAAAAGGTGACCCTTATGGGCCCTTCAGTTTTTGACCCTCCACACACTTTACTCCTAGAGGTTGGTCTCAACCTTTCAGGCAAACCTTCTGTTTAATGGGGCAATCCTGAAACATTTTTTTTCCATAATCTGACTTATTCCATTTAGAATAACCCCATGGATGGCTCTCCATGGTCACTTCTTCTGGACCTGGAGGAAGTTTTCACACCTCACTGAGATAGTCTCAATCCTAACCCAATCTTTCTTTTTCTGTCTCTTTCCAAGAACATATAATAATTCTTAGATATAGGAGACAACACAGTCTAAATCCATAGTAAGAAGAGAAACATTTTCCTACAGGCCTCATGATCTAGGAAGATGTTTTTTTCTGACCACCATGAATATTCCTGCACATCATCTGCAGAAAGTGACAGGTCTTGTCTTCCGCTTCCAGACTATGCCCAGGGCTCTGCCGGCGCATCAGAAATGACTTGCTGAACAAAACCATGTTCCCTTGAGGGTCACACTTATGCATCTAGAGACCCTGAGAGCCGTGGTTTATCAACCCTGGCTTCCATAGGAGAATCACCGGGGGAGCTTTGAAAAATTATGCGCGTCTGGACCTCATCCAGATCAATTAGAAGAGAAGCTCTGGAGAGGCTCAGGCATAGCCGAGAATCACTCTTGCAGGAGCTTTGAAAGTCAAGTTATCCTTACCCTGCAACAGAAATTCCTCCCTGTGCAGTTCCCTTCCTGCTCTCCATGAACACAACAGTGGGATATACAAAGTTTATTTCTCCCACCCTTATTGAGTAACCCTTTGAGGGAGAGTTAAAAGTAGATGTATTTGTTCTCCCCATCAGAGGCTGAACTGTATCCTCCAAAAATTCATGTTGAAGACCTTATCCCAAGTACCTCAGAATGTGATGGCATGGGAAATGGGATCTTTAAAAAGGTAATTTTCAGGGTTACATTAAAGTGAGGTCATTAGAGCGGTTCCAAATCTAATATGACTGGTGGCCTTATAAGAAAAGAAGTGTGGATACAGAAAAACACAGAGGGAAGACCATGTGAAGTCACAGGGAGAGGAAGGCCATGTACAAGTCAAGGGGAGAGATCTCAGGAGAAACCATCCCTGACAACACTTTGATCTTGAACTTCCAGTCCCCTGAACTGTGAGAAAATGCACTTCTGTTGGTTAAGCCTATCAATCTATGGCACTTTGCTATGTGGCCCCAGCAAACTAGTACAGCCCTTTTCTTCAAGGAGATCTGACCAATGTTTGAGACCCCCAAGAAGATTCACAGTGAGTTAACAAGATGCAAACCTAGGTCCTAACTCTGGAATATTTGCTGGGAAGCTGGGGAGATTCTTTCCAGAGCTGGAAGCACAGAGATCTCTGTCAGAAATGCTTTAGTTGGAGTCTTACTAAAAGCAAAAATAAAAGGTATGTTTTAAGAGCCCCCAGGTCACTTACATCCCCAGGAGCCTAAGAATGCTAACTCCAGTTCCCTCAGGAACCCAGCTGTCCCTGGCCCTTGATGGGATAGAGAGCTGTGCTCCCTGCCAGTCAGCACCGCCCCGCCCTCCACTCCCCCAGCCAGCCTTCATTCAGATTGGATTCTGGAGCTCCCTGGGTGCAGTGTGAAAGGCATGAAAGCTCTCAAAGGAGCCTCTTCATCCCAGCCCCTGTGACTGCGACAAAGAGGGCATCTTCACCTGTGAATTAGCTTGATTTTCTCAGCAGCCTCTGCTGACTTCAGTGGAAGGCCTGGCATCTATGCAGGTGGCGCCTCTGAGAGCCGGGGGGGATGTTCTCAGCTAAGAGCAGGTTTCTCTTTCCCCTGCTGGCTGGGAAACATTTCCCCTTTCAGTAGGCAATGTGAAAATGCCCTTCCAGAGCACTGAGTCCTCAGTATAAACGTCTAAATGAACCTTGATTAGAACTATAAAAAAAGGCTACTTGCCATGGAATTGGACCATTCTTCATGCTTAAAGACACTGTTAAAATCTTGTCAATAGAGAAGTTAGAAACCCACAGAGAAAGGCAAACATTTTATCTGCAAGCTCCATTTTATTGCCTGGTAAGATGAGATCACATCAAACTCTGTTCTTTTCAAAGATGAGAAATGGAAAGCTGCCCTGGTACCCCAATGCCACTCAATGTTTTCCTCTCAGGTTTACTGAAATTCCCTAATGGAAGAGTCACTCCAACGAAATCATTCCAAGCAGGATGGAGAGATGAACTCAAGTCCCCCACACCCGTGACGTGGCTCCATTCCCATTTCCCTCTCTAATCCTAATGTTCACAGTACTGTTTATTATCAACCAGTTTATAGATCTCTAGTTAATATTTGCTCAGGGCTTATGTTGATTTCTCAATACATGCAATTTTCTGGTCTCATCTTTATCTTTAAGGATTAGATTGGATCGAGCCTGCCTTGTAGTAATTTAGTTTTTATCTTATGCCTTACAGTTTTATGTTCTTGTAATAGCACTTGCCTTTCCCTTTTTTATTTAATTAAATATATCTTATTTCACAACTACAGCACTTTTGTTTCGCACTTATTTATTTAACAGCTGGCAGGGCGCTGGTGTTTTGTGGAGGGAACCACGCTGGGTATTTTTAGAAATTCAGAAGTTGGGGAGTGCACCAGCTGAGAAGATAGAAGAGATGTCTCAACTTGGAAGATGAATGCTTAGACATTAAGCTCAGATTGCCTTGGTTGCATGATGGTGCTCCATAGCGTAAGTCCTTAAAACAAAAATAAACAAACAACACTAACAAAGTATATTGAAAAGTATGCTCAAGAAAGCTGTTCCAAGACTCTGTCTTTCCCTTCTACAGAGCAGCTGGCTCGTTCTTCAGCTCTGCAGGAATCTCAGGCACTGCTAATGTCCCAGGATTGCATTCGCCACAAAAGGCACTCTAGATTTACAAAGCTTTCCAGTCATCTTTCCCCAGTGCCTAGCTCCACTCAACAGTCCTATGGACACATTAGGACAGATTTGGATCCATACAAGTTGTATACAAGTGTATGGGTACAGGTGCTTCTGGCAAAAGGATGGTGGCGTATGACTTTGTTCCAATATGGACAATGACGGGATTCGATCACTGGATTCACAGCCCTGCTCTCAGCCTGCCAGCCTCACCAAGCCCATTCCAAGCTTGAAGTATCAGCAACAGCTTCACCCCACCTCGGAGGTAAGATGAGTTGAGCAAGGCATATGGGACACAATATTTAGCGAGATGCTCACTTTCGAAGCCAAGCAAATTTTGCACAACCCTGAGTGATGCCTTCTTAAACTGTATGTGCTAGGCACCTCGCTTAACCCAGCCTTGCGGTCCATTGTCACCCTGCAGGTCCCAGGTAACAATCACTTGGAGCCATCAGCTAAACAACTGTCTCCCATCCTGGCCAAGAAGCCTCTGTGTCGTGAGAATCACCATCATTCTCCCTGCTTCCCAGCTAGACAAACCTTTTAGAAGACTCTATCTTTCCCATGCATCCAGTCTTGGCACAACACTTCTTCTGCTGTGTCTCCCCTTCTTTAAAGAGCCACTGTTTTAAATCAGGCACTCATCGCAGTACGGCTGGGTTATTGTACCCATCTTCAAAACAGCTCCATGCCTGCAGGTCCAATCACCTCCAGGCCATCCGCTGCACAAGCTGTTTACAGAGCATAGTCCCTGAGATAGCAGCATTAACGTCCCCTAGAAACTTGATAGTTATGCAATTTTGCAGGCTCCATCCCAGAATTATTAAATCAGAAACTCTGGAGGTGGTGGCCAGCAATGAGTTCTAACCTGCTTTCCAGGTGATTTGATGTACATTCGTGGTTAAGAATCATGGTTCTATATTACACATATTAAGCTAAAATCCATGTTAGTTTGTAGCTTTAAAAATCCTTTATTGTTCCCCTTGAAATGAAGGTCAACCTCACTAGCCAGGTTCTCCAGGTGCCTTGCAACTGATCCCATCCTATGTCACTGGTCACGTGGTTCACTGTCCTCTTATCCAAACCTCAAGCTCAGCCACACTGCTCTCCAGACTGACTCCCAGAATGGAACAGCTTTCTCCACCGCTAACTTCTGTTATCCAGAAATAACCATATTATCTTGTTGAAAAGATGCCCACAGCAATATTCAGAATCCTGGGGATGGAGGAGCAGCGAACAAGGTTGGGGTCGACAGGAAATTATCACACTCAGAGTGCCTACCACTGGCCAACCCTGTTGTCAATTAATTTCCCTGTGACATCTCATTGACCCCCCCACACACACAAAAAAAAATCCTTAAAAATTTGATGGAAGCTAAGAGGCCAGTATATCTAAATCCTAAATGAGTCTGAAGAAGAGAGACTTTTTGGGATAGAGAATGGAGCAGGAACAGGTGTTAACACATGAAAAGTAGGGGGCATCTATGCTGGCCCACACCAAGCTCATCCCAAGGGTTAATGTCTTCATTCAGTGCCCTTCTAGGATCCTAGCATTCCACAACCCATCCAGGACCCATCCTACCAATGCCTTGATGCATTTCCATCCTTTGCTGACTGTTGTTGAAGCAAGAAAGTCAAAGGGGCCCTTGTCTTAAGCCCTTGATTCCAAAGACCAGATGCACCATTTTATTTTGAACCAGGAGAAGTAGAATCAGCTCCAAAAAGAACATGGGAGGGGCCAGGACAAGGGTGTGAACACAGTGTTTGATGCCAAGTTTCCCAGCCACAGGCCTGCCACTCACTCAAGCTGTGACTTGACGAGAGGCAGCATCTCCTCATGCACTGCCAGACCCCAAGGACTGGCCTTGGCTTTGTTGAGTTTGTGCATAAGGAGGTCACTGAGTCAGCCTCTCTCTAAGGGCCCATCTGACATAAATGTTTGTGCAAGGCACGCTGGTCAGGCCAATCCTCCTTCTGCCTCTGGGCTTAATAAAGGGGTCACCTAAAGTTCCAGTAGCAGCAGAGAAGCTGTCATTAAGCCAACTTTCATGTCTTAGACACTGCCCGATGCCCAGAGTCTCTGCTGGAGCCCAGCAGGAACTGTAACTTAAGGCAGTGCGGGGAGGGGACTGCTTTTGAATTTCCACTCTTGTAGTCTGAGGCTTTCAAGAGTGTTTTGCCTTTCAGATTTATTTTGCCAAGTTGCTGTTAATTGTGTTTTCAATTAGTTATGTTTAAAACATCTTGAGATTTGGGCAACTGAAATTGCAGTGCATTGATAATTATTAAACAGAGGTTCTAATCCATTATTTATTAAATACATTTTTAATACTAATGCAGAATCCATTGTCACTGCCACTATGAGTTTGGCCGTTAAAGAAACAGCTGACGAGAGAAAACTGAAGCTGCGGAATTCTGAAGTGAAGGCCTGTGGAGCACAGCTTTCTGGAAGAAGAATTGGAAGCTGCTTCGTTTATGTCTGTTTAATCAAGGCTTTGTTGCTTAGAGACAGAGTTCCCACATAGTAGGTGCTCAGCAAATGTTTATACAAGGAATGGATGAATGAATGGATGAATGAATGAATGAATTTAAGGGGAATTAAATTAGAAAAGACTCTTTAAGACCTAAGATCCTTTCTGGCTTTTATTTTTTAATATTTTTCTATTGATTTTAGAGAGAGGAAAGGAGAGGGGTAGAGAGAGAAACATCAATGAAAAACATGGATCATCTGCCTGCTGCAAGCTGCCTGCTGAGGATCTAGCCCACAACCTGGATCTGTGCCCTGAATGGGAGCTCAACCAATGACCTATTGGTTCATAGGCCTACACTCAACCACTGAGCCACCCTAGCTGGGCTATAGAATTTTTAAATCTAGTTAAACATAGGGAGAGTCTAAGGTCTCTATTTAGGACCCCCAAAAAGGGGGAGGAGCAATACAATGAGAAAGTAAAGCAGTGGAAGGAAAGGGAATATATTTAGAATAAACACCAGTCTTATACACAACTCAAAATTAGTGAATTAATTGAGTCATATTACCAAGCACTACCTCTACATCTTTAGGAATCCAAGTGTGCAAAATTGACATCATGCAGTCCCCTCTTAGTCTCACCAAAATCCCTCAGAGGTTTTGAGCCCCAACTCCATCTATTTGCCCCATCCTCCTTCCAGAATCTTCTTGGCCACTGAAGACTGGAGACCCTCTGCTTCTTTGAGAACCTTAGCCCTATCAACCTCTGACTTTCTTAGGCTCTGAGCATACATGACCTGGGAACTGTTAACTTGTACTACTCAACCATACACCCTATACATTAAACCTGTACTGCCAGGGCTTCTGGAAGGCCATACCCATCCCCACTCCCACCCACAGATTCCAGCAAGGTCCAAGGTAGGGTTAAGCACATGATATTTTGTCTGGTAATTTCTGATTCCCCATGGACACTATCAACCCTAGGGGTCCTCTACTCTTCCACTCTGATGTACCTCCAGAGTAATTCAGCTTGGCCAACCACAGACATAAGCTCTTATGATCTTAGATCAGCTGTGGGGAACCTTTTTTTCTGCCAAGAGCCATTTGGATATTTATGATATCATTGGTAGGCCATATAAAATTATCAACTTAAAAATTAGCCTGCTATATTTGGTCAAACATTTAATTAACTCACTCCTAATGCCTTGGCATGGCCAGAACAAATTATTTCTTGGGCCTTATATGGCCTGTGGGCTGGACATTTCCTGCCCCTGATTTAGATGTTTAGTGAGGACCTGGGTATAACAACCCCTGGTTCATGCAACCTTATAGGTGAAGAGAAAAGAGAGAGAGGAGGAAGAGGAAGGTGAATGAGATTGGTTAGATTCAGTAACCCTCTGCCTTGCCTCTCACAGACAATCCTGAAAATACTTTAGGATCGTTCAGAGCCAATACCCAACAGATGTAAGACACCATCCCTGTGCTCTGGAAAGTGCAAATGAGAGGTATGACATCAAAAGGTGAGAAGTGGCCATGCCTCACCTCAGATAAGGTGTGCCAGGCAGTAGACTCAGAAGGAAGGTTTGCAAGAGCATGAAGACGGTGCCCTGCAGGACATGGAGCTGCAAGGAGTGAACAAGCCAGGAAGCTAGCTACTCCCATTCTCTCAGGCAAAGTCCACCTCTCCTTTTTATAATCTTCTCATGTGTGTTTTTTTTAATATATTATATTTATATTTTACAGAGAGGAAGGGAGAGAGATAGAGAGCTAGAAATGTCAATGAGAGAGAAACATCAACCAGCTGCCTCTTGCACACCCCCTACCAGGCATGTGCCCACAACCAATGTACATACCCTTGACCAGAATCGAACCCAGGACCTTTCAGTCTGCAGACTGACGCTCTACCACTGAGCCAAACTGGTTTCTGCATCTTCTCATGTGTTTTTATCTCTCTATTTATTTTTCTACCTGCTTCCCAGATGTAAGCTCCTTAAGGCTATGAATCTGAATTTCTCACCTTTGTTTCTCTGCCATGCCTAGCAAAGGGCTTAGCACATTGTACACACTCAACAAAATGTTGTTGAATAAAGGAGCAAATAAGCCCTACGTTTAAGAAATTTTATTTACTAGGAAGTAGTTGAGGATTTCATAAATGAGCTTCGATCCCTTCTAATCCATCATCAAGTTGGCAAGAAAATATAGAACAATACAGCATCAAATACTGCTAACCACTATTACGTGACTTTCTAAATACAGTCGACAAACCCAAGGACAATGGAAAAAGAACAAAGGAGAGAAGTAGGTACAAACTTGAAGGCCACTGCATGACTGTGTGGTTTTCAATTGTGTCTGCTATTTGGGTCAGTGTCTTCCAGGAGGGACTGAAGGTCCATTAATAACACTTGAATTATAGGGAAAATCTTTTGAAAGGAAAATGTTGTGCCTTGTGACTATTCTGTGTCCTTGGGGAAAAGAAAACTAGGGAAAGAAAAACTGTAGGCAACCCAGGCAGGAAGAATTGGGTTGGGGCCAGGAAGTCCAAATGAGAATGAATTTAGCATCGGTGTTGCTAAAACTAATTATCAGAATGATTCTTGGTACATTTTTTTTTAAGAAGGAGGGAGGAAGGAAGGAACAGTAATCTTCATTAAAATTTCACCAGCCAATAAACAGTTGGCTATTTCTTTTTTTAGCTATTGGATGTACTATCATTTTGCTACTGAGAGAGGTAGGCCACTCTCATAATTGACATAAAGCTGATGGCTTTTAAGTAACAATGACAACATACACTGAGTGGCCAGATTATCATGATCTCTGAATGCATAATAATCTGGCCACTCAGTGTGTGTGTGTATGTGTGTGTGTGTGTACTAGAGGAGTCCCCTGTGCATGGATTCGTGTACTGGTGGGGTCCCTTAGCGTGGCCTGTGGGGATCAGGCCAAAACTGGCAGTGCAGCGTGCTTGCCACTCCTTTCTGCTGTTCCCACTCACCCCCGTTTCACTGTGCCTACTGCAGGCTCACGCCCAGTCAATCCTGAGTGATGCTTACCAGCTGTGAGCCCTGCATCTGGCCCTGGTCAGTCAGCTGAGCAAGGGGCAGTTCCTGGGTTGAGCAACTGCCCCAGTGGTCAGTGTACATCATAGCAACTGGTCATTCGGTCACTTGATCACTTAGGCTTTTATATATAGAGAGAGATATTAGAGGCCTGGTGTATGAATTCATGCATGGGTGGGGTCAAGTGGATAATATCCAACTCCTGGTCAAGGGGACAATTTGTATATTAGCCTTTTATTATATAGAATATATGCTAAGTGGCCAGATTATTATGCATTTAGAGATCATAATAATCTGGCCACTCAATGTAAATAATAACACATGTACATGATCTTTAAAATTATATGATTGAATTTGTCTTATAAATTATAGTACTATTATCCCATTTTACAGGTGTGAAAGTGAGGGTCCCAAAGTGGTAGATCTGGGACTCCAATGCACAACTTCAGGCTTCCTTACTGTCTTTTTTTCTTCTCTGCGTGGCTTGGGGAACTTTCTAATGGCCAACTCCCTCTAAGTCTGGGAAATGGTGGCAGTTTCTTACTCCCAAATGAGATCTATGATGACTGAGGTCCCAACTCACAGAGAGAACCAGAGCTATGAATGCCCTCAGGTCTCTGCTATCTAGCTGGGACTTGAATTCCATAATTAGCATCTTGACATGCCCACTTTTTCCAGGTAGGGATTCACAGTGGAGTTGACCCCACATAGAGGCCACAGAGAGGTTTAAAACTCTCCCTGCACTCACCGAGGATGGCACTCACTGCGTCTGGAGCAGGGCTGCCTTATGGTTCCATCAGAAAATGGTGCATGGTTGGAACCCAAGAATCAGAAAGGGAACACACTTAAGCAACGATTAAACCTACAAAGAGCAGCTATGACAGTTTGTTCCTAGGTTGCATCTCCAGTTCCTGTGATCCCCTGCTGTCCTAGCTTGCTGCTGTACCAGCAGTCACTGTGAAATGAAGAATGAAGATGGTTAACACACAGGCTTATTGTGAGCGTATGCTAGAAAAAGAGAGCGTGGACAGCACTTGCTAACAGAGACCACTCTATCTTAAGAAGCTTGGAGATGGACACACCCTGCCTCTTCCCTCCTCAGGGTTGACCTTGAACCCCAGCTATCGAGGGAAAGGGAAGGATCCAGGAATCATTGTTCTACATGTTAGAGTTCTCCAAAGAAACAGAACCAAGAGGATGGAGAAAGAGAATTAAAAGAGAAGACTGAGTGTAGGAACTGGCTCACATGGGAATAAGAGGCTGGGAAGTCTCACAATCTGCCATCTGCAAGCAGCAGAATCAGGAAAGCTGGTGTTATAATTGAGTAAAGGCCATAGAATCAGGGGCTTCACTGTCCAATGGCAGAAAACAGACATCTCAGCTCAGAAAGAGAGAATTCACCCTTCCTCCACATTTTGGAGACACCCACTCCCCTGGGTGACACCCTCCCCCTTTGGTAACAACAGATCTCTTGACTGGAGCTGCTGAATGAAATGCTAACCTCTTCCAGAAACACTCACACACACCCGGAAACAATGGTTTACCAGCTCTCTGGGCATCCCTTAGGCCAATCAAGTTGACACATGAACTTAACCATCACACTCAGGATGGCCTCCAGCATCAAAGCAAAGTTCCAGCCAGCCTGTGCCATCTGTGGGTGGTCCCTGAAACAGGGAAGCACATCTGTCTGTTGGCGCTGATGGCATGGTGTCCCCCTTCTAATTGTGCCCATCCTCCCCTGTTCAGACAATGAAAGTATGCCTTTAATGAAAACCCATCTCTTGTCCCTGAACCATACTAAACCTCCTAAATTCTCTTTCCCTCCTCTGCAGTCAGGAACTTCAGTCTGCTAGCAGCTAAATGACCCAGTTAAGACAGTTAAGACAGCCTGGCTGGGAGCACGACCAGCTGTAAAACTCGCCCTGCACTCACTGAGGATGGCCCTCGAAGCCCAGGGTATCACTTTCTAGTCTGTGCCCAGTTTAAGTTTCTAGGTTGGGAACTGAAGAGCCTGGTGGACTCTAGATCCTCCAAGGGGAGCCCAGATCACCTGAGTATGACCTTACCTGTCACACAGATCCTCTCCCCCCAGGTCTGCATGCAGGAGCAAAAGTTTATCTTGTTTATCAAAGGAGCAATGCTTTCTCTTTTAGAGAAACACACTGAAATATTTATGGAGGAAATGATGTGATTTAGATGAGAGTGGGGAGGGTGCCCGGAGTGTGGGTGAAAGGCTGGGCTCAGCCGAAACCAGTTTGGCTCCGTGGATAGAGTGTCAGACTGCGGACTGAAGGGTCCTGGGTTCAATTCCTGTCAAGGGCATGTATCGTGGTTGTGGGCACATCTCCAGTAGGGGGTGTGCAAGAGGATCAATGATTCTCTCTCACTGATGTCTCTAACTCTCTATCCCTCTCTCTTCCTCTCTGTAAAAAAATCAATAAAATATATTTAAAAAAAAAAAAAAAGAAAGGAAGAAAAGAAAAGGAAAGGAAAGGAAAGGAAAGGAAAGGAAAGGAAAGGAAAGGAAAGGAAAGGAAAGGAAAGAAAAGAAAAAAGAAAAGAAAAGAAAAGAAAAGAAAAGAAAAGAAAAGAAAAGAAAAGAAAAGAAAAGAAAAGAAAAGAAAAGAAGAAAAGAAAAGAAAAGAAAAGGCTGGGCTCAGGCAAGTCGCCATGCCAATTGGGTAATAGTTATGTAGGGCCCCCTATATGAGTGGGTCTTCTGTTGCATGAGCTCAAAATTCTCCATGAAAAACAAAAATAGCAAAGTTTCAAATAGCATGCTTGAAAGACTGAAGTGCTCAGTCCTTAAAAGGCACATTTTTAAATAAGTAAGATTCCAAGAGGCCCTTGGTACCTCTCTCACTAACTCAGACAGTTTTTTATTCATTGTTTAACCCTGTTTTATGTCCAGGGTTGCAGAGAACTCCCATTTAATTTAGTCTACACTCTGGGTTTCAAAAGCAGTCCCTCAGGACAGCTCCCAAGTTGCCAGCCAGGTTGACATCAAAAGCCTTCCTGGCAGCTGGTCCACAGCCCCTTCACCCTCAGCCACAAGCAGATGGCTTTCCTTGCAGGCCCATTGAGAGAATGCAATGACCCTACTGTTTGCTCTGTGTCTTTTCCACCTGGCTGGCCTGCACCCCCCAGGCTCAGGCCGAAGCAGGAAAGGAGAGAGAGAGAGGTCACAATCGTGTTGGTGACTCACCTGCTCTGGAAAATATTCCAATTGATGGAAAAACATAGGAATCTTTTCCTCCATTGACCAACACCCACATTTCAATTGCTGTTTGGACCCTGGTGCCATATCTCAGGTTCATCAGTTTACCTGCCCACAATGTGCCCAAATGATAGGCCTGCTCCTTGAGAAAGGAGCATCCTGGGAGGTGATGGTGCAGCAAGCCCAGCTCCACTGAACCTCAGCCAGGGCCCTGCCACTGCGCTCCTCATTTTTCTTTCCACACCTGGCTAACGGCTGGAGCCCCGCAGATCCCTGCCCCACATCTGCATGGTCATGATACCTTCTTGTTCTCATTGCAGCACTTCTCAGCCATGGGAATGCCATCTTCAAACTAGATCATCCCATTCCAACAAAGATAACATTTCTAAAATGGGTTCATACACACATTCACTGGGATTTGAGTCTGAGAAATGAGCATTTGCATATGCATATAAACCACGTTGCCCTGGGCGATCCTGACTACAGTTTCTACCCAATTACACTCAGGATCAGCACCAACAACCCCTGGAGTCACAACGCAGAGCATCTGCAGTGAACACAGGCCTCACTGTTTAGCACTCTGCCTCCTTGTTGCAAGAAAGGTGACTCTCAGCCCTAACGGGTTTGGCTCAGTAGATAGAATGACGGCCTGCAGACTGAAGGGTCCTAGGTTTGATTCTGGTCAAGGGCATGTACCTTGGTTGGGGATATGCAGGAGGCAGCTGAATGATATTTCTAACTCTCTATCCTTCTCCCTTCCTCTCTGTAAAAAAAAATCAATAAAATATGTTTTCCAAAAAGAGAAAGGTGACTCTCAGAAGAAGTGTGTGAAGGGGGAACGTCACCATCCCAAGGCCCTGTGTGTTTCAAATCCAGGGCCCACTAAGGGTGGAGGAGGAGTATTTCCAGAACAGAAAGATAATAAAGACAGAAGCTGCACGCTCCAGTGACAAAGTCCACTTGCCTTGGTAGACCTCTTCTTCTTCCACCTGGCATGCTGCCTACAACCTGGGTGATTGGTCAAATTATCAGAGGGAGAAGCCAGGACAGAAGACTGAGCTGGAATCCAGGTAGGATGTGACTGTTGGGAACATAGGCTGCCCTTGCCTTTTTGTGCTTCATGCAGGAAAGGCAGCCTTCCTGTCCACAGCAGCTCATGGGAAGATCATGCTCAGTCATGCTATTGGAAACAAAATAAAATAAAAAGGGCACATGCGCACATCCTGATTTGCTGGCCAGGAAACTGCTACCAATATTTTTTCCAATCTTATTTTTTACACTACATTTTACACCCACCTGGTGCAATGACGGGTTCAGATAAACAAGAAAAAGGAAAACACAGCTGGACAATCACCATCCCATTGAGTATACCCCTTTGGGGGATCTACTAGTACCCCCAGGATTCAGTCCATTCTAAGTGGTGCCTTTGTCTTGGATTCTCATTAGCTGCCAAATCTTTAGGATTCAAGCTTGGATGACAGGGAGCAAGAGATAATTAGCCTTCTCATAACTCTGAGTTGCTACATAGGAAGTGGGTATATGCTCTTCAGAATCCTGCAATATGCTTCCACAATCTCTAAGCCAGAGGAAGCCATTCATGCCTACCAAAGGAGGAAGCCACTCTCTCCAAACTAAGCTCCAGGAACCACAGTGAGTACTCTCAGAGCTCTCTCCTTGTATACTGAACCAAGCCAAGTTTCAGTAGGCAGCCATTCATCCCCTCCAGACAACTGGGAGCCATTCAATCTGTGGGGATGGGGACATGCAACTGATATATTAGGAATATTTCCTGCGCTTCCTAGGCAAGGTGAGGCTGATACTATCACAAGAAAGCCAGTGAGTGTATCTGAGTCATTCGTTTAAATATATTTCATTGATTTTAGAGAGAGGGAGGGAGGGAGAGAGAAACAGTGATGAGAAAGGAACATTGATTGGCTGCCTCCTGCATGGCCTCTACTGGGGATCAAGCTCACAGCCTGGGCTTGTACGCTGACTGGGAATAGAACCATGACCTCCTGGTTCATGGGCCAATGCTCAACCACTGAGCCACACCTGCTGGGCTGAGACACATTTACTAGTAGACAAGATTATGCCCCCTCTACTCCTAAGAGAACTTGACTTAATGAGGGAGGTCGTATTTCTCCCTTATTTTTTAAAGGTATGTTGACAGATTCTAAAAAGTAATTGTTTTAATGTGTGTTTTTTAAAGTAGTAGGCATTTAATAAACATGTATCCCATTAATAAACAAATAGAAATAAGGCAATTAGATGCACCTCATTTGCTTCCCCTCTTTTCTCATGCTCCCAGCGTCTGGGTGGAAGATTTGGTTATTATACAATCCTTCTATCCTGGTGACTTTATCTGGTGCCAAGATAGGTCCTACTTATTTCTGAAAGCTGTCTCAAGTGTGCTCCGAGGCTACCCCAGAAAGCCATCCCCCTCCCCCAATTCTCAGTTGTACTTGCCGGAAGCCCCTCCTATCAAGGGCCTTGCACAGGAGTCCTTAAAACAGGATCCTAAGCTCCTGGCATTGCTAAATTGTTTCCCCCGCACATTCTTCCAACTGAGCCCCTGGCAGCTGCAAAGGCAAGCTTGCTGCCCGTTCTCCCCACCAGTGAACAGGGCTTAATGGAGTACAGACTGCCAGCAACCTTCCATCTACTGTCCTCAGAGAGGAGACTCAGAAGCTGTGCCTCATGGGTGCATTGCTAAATTGGAAGTTAAGCCCGGGCCCCTAAATTCCTGAAATTATTCTTAATTTTGGCACTGACTCCCAATTCACCCCAGCCCCATCTAAGCCCTCCACTGTGGTATTGAGGAGTGGCATAAGAAACGAGAAACTTGGGCGCTTCTAAACCTGAAATGAACCTCAGTGTCATTTCATCTGTCTTAGCAAGACAGCTGGCACGTCACCTCAAATGCCGCACAGTGTTCTCACAGTCTTCAAGGAATGCCTCCATTACGTTACTGGGTCCTCCCAACCACCCTGTGAGGAGGATGCGGTGGGGAGTAGGACTCCCACTGTGTGCATGGTGATTCTGGGTGTTCCAGCATCATCCAGGTGAGTTTGAATGTCTCAGCATCATTCAGCAAGCCACCTGGGCTCAGACAAATCCTGGAATTGCCTCCACCTCTCCCTGCTGGTCATCACTCTGCCCCTGAGTCCCACTGCTTCCTCTAGCCCAGCATATGCCTCTGGGTGCTCTAGAAACTGAGAGGTCCGTATAATGTCTGCCCTGGCCTCTTTTCCCACTTTCCTCTTGTCGCTGTCCTTCCCCCTGACATGGTGCAGAGGGCGCCCAGGAATGAAGCCAGGTCTGCTCGTCCCAGCCCTTTCCCATAGCCCATGACCTAAGCTGTCCAGGGAGAAGGCCACATAATGCATTCACAGGCTAATTTGCAGAGAATTATCTTCATGAGTAAATGCGGTCTATTTTTAAAGTCTTATACCCTCCAGTAAAATGTTTTCCATTTGTGTTTTATGCATTCTTCTTTGAACTAATCCTTATATAGCTATGTTGATATGGCAAGTGGTATTTTATATTCTTTTATGTCTTCAAATGTATTACTTCTGATAGAGGACACTACAATCTTTACATCATCTTATTTCAGAACTGCACTCTCATACATTGGTTCTGATCGTCTGTTGATTCTGATGGTTTTTATGAGAAGGAAGTAGCAGTTTTGTATCTTTCCTTTTGTCAACAGTGGTGTGTGTGTGTGTGTGTGTGTGTGTGTGTGTGTGTGTCTTTTTATGTGTTACTTCAATCAACTAGGGCCGTGGTTGTCAAACTGCGGGTTGCGAGCTACATGCAGCTCTTTTGCCCCTTGAGTGTGGCTCTTCCATAGAATACCATGGCCTGGGCAAGTCTATTTTGAAGAAGTGGCATTAGAAGTAATGTAAATTTTAAAAATTTGGCTCTCAAAAGAAATTTCAGTCGTTGTGCTATTGATATTTGGTTCTGTTGACTGAGTTTGCTGACCATTGAACTAGGGCATTCATAATTGTAGTGATTTTAGTTATTTAAGAGTTTCCTTCTTGGTGTAGGTCAGTTTAGCTAAACATTTGTCAATTATGTTATTTTTTAAGAAATAACTCCTACTTTTATTTATATTTTCTATTCTCCATTTCATTAATTTCTGTTCAAATCTTTATTGTTTCTTTCCTGTGTCTGTTTGCTTTAACTTTTTACTGTCTTAAGATGAAGGATTAGATTATTGATTTGATATCTTTCTTCTTTTTTAAATTAGTAGGCATTTAAAACTATAAATTTCCCTCTAAGCACTACCATCAGTATTGGTCTGTGTATTTTCATTTTCATTCATCTCAAAATATTTTCTAATTTTCCTTCAATTTTTTTCCTTGATTCATTGATCATTTGCCAATGAGTTGTTTAATTTCCATGTATTTGTGGAATTTTTGTTACTGATTTATAATTTCATTCTATTGTGATCAGAGAGTAACCTTTGTATACATCATATGATTTTAGTTATTTTTATTTTTTGAGGTTTTTTTCATGGCCCACCATATGGTCTATACTGGAGTATGTTCCATGTGCACTTAAGAGTGATGTATATTAGGTTCTTGTTTCTGTAGATGTCTGTTAGGACTGCTTGAGTTACAGTACTGTTCAAGTATTCTCTTTCCTGGTTAATCTTTTGGCCTAGTTGTTCTATCCATTATTTTTTTAAATTTATTTTATTGAATTTTTACAGAGAGGAAGAGAGAGGGACAGAGAATTAGAAATATCGATGAGAGAGAATCATCGATCAGCTGCCTCTTGCACACCCCCTACTGGGAATGTGCCTGCAACCAAGTTACATGCCCTTGACCGGAATCGAACCTGGGACCTTTAAGTCTTCAGGCTGACACTCTATCCACTGAGCCAAACCGGTTTCGGCTCTATCCATTATTGACAGTGGAGTTTTCAAGTCTCCAACTATTATTTCTGCACTGGCTATTTCTCCCTGAAGTTCTAAAAGCCTGTTCTTCAAGTATTTGCCTCTATATCCCTATTAACTTTTTATCACATGTTTATTTTGTCTTATTTTAGTAACAGCTATTCCTGTTTGCATGATATATTTTTCCATCCTTTTGTTTTCATCCTTTTTGTATCTTGAATTTAAAATGCATCTCCTATAGTTAGCATATGAATTTTTAAATCCAGCCTGATGACCTCTGCCTTTTTGATTGGATTGTTTAATCTACTTACATTTAATACTGTTATTGCTATAGTTGAACTTCTAGTTGCCATTTTTCCTATTCTTTTCTATACATCTCATGTCATTTTTGTTCCTCTATTCTTTTTCTACTGTTTTCTTCATGCTTCAAGCAAACATTTTCTAATGTAACATTTAAATTTCTTTAATTATTTTTTCATCATTTTTTGAAGTTATTTTCTTAGTAGATGCTCTGGGGCATCCCATATATGTATTAACTTATTAGAATCTATTCAGGTTTATCTCCAGTTACAAGGAGACACAGCAAGACAGGTCTCCTATCTAACCCTGTTGTTCTATTATTGCTATACATTTAACATCTCTACATGCCACAAACCCCAAAATAACTGTTACCATTTTAACTTTTATAATTGTATATCTTTTAAAGAAGCCGAGCAAACAAAGCAGAGTGGATATTTTTTTCTTAGAATTTGTTATATTAATCCTCTTATTTCCCACTTAATGTTCTTCATTCCTGTGCATTCACATTACCAACCAGCGTCATCCCCTTATTCCAATCCAACTTTCCTCCCACCCATCTCCTTGCACTTCTATTGTCAAATATATTACATTTCTCTACCATAAAGGCTCAGTAATACAATTCTATACATATTGTTTAATACAATTGCTTTCTAAATCAGTTAAGAAACTGGCTTTTATACTGTCTTTTATAATTGCATGATTATCTTTACTCTTTTTTTTTTTCATGTGCATTCAAATTATTGTCTGGAGTGACTTCTTTTTATCCTGAAGAACTTCCTTTAGTATTTCTTGCAGATCTACTCAGGTTTTGTTTATGGTTTTTGTTGTAATAAATTATAATATTTCTATTTTACCTTCATTTTTAAAAGCCTGCTGTGCTGGATGTAGGATCCTTTATTGACAGGTTTGGCATTGTTGTTATGGATGTTGTTTCTTTGGATATGTTGTCCCACTGCCTTCTGACCTCCATTGCTTCTGTAGGACCCCAAGATGGAGGAAGTGACTTTCCCCACTGCCTGTTCCAGGATGTGACCTTTACGGTTAAAGATTAGACAGGGAGGAGGTCAGTTCTTTATTGTTGAAGATTAGGCAAGAATGAAATCAGTCCCCCAGAAACTCCCTACCCTGAGGACTTACCCAAGGGGACTGTTGACTAAGCATAGACCCTGTCATAAAACATGTAATTAACGAGCCCACCTGCGTGTGGTGTTTATTTCCTTGTTTCCTTCTTCCCCCTCCATGTGTAACCCCACCTGCGTGTGGTCTTTATAAACTCATATTCTGCAGTTACTCGGGGCTCCAGGAGACAGCTCTGTTGCTGTCTGCCTGAGAAGCCCCTGCGCTTGTACTATTAAAACCTCATGCTTTTTGCATCAAGTTTCAGTCTCGGTGTTTGACATGGGGTCGTCGCCCACTCTCTCGGACTCACCGGGGGTCTTGGGACCTTACACTTCCAGTGAGAAGTTAGTCAACAACATTGCTAAGGTCATCTTGTATGTGACACAATACTTTCTCTTGCTGCTTTCAAGATTCCTTTTCCTTTCAAATTACTGTTACTGTGATGTGTCTGGTATGGATCTCCTTGTGTTTACCATATTTGGAATTTGGTGAGCTTCCTTGTTATATGTAGATTAATAGTTTCCATCAAATTTAAAAAGCAATCAGCTGTGATTGCTTCAACTATTTCTTCTGCTCCTTTTACTTCTCTGCTTGTGTTACTTTCATTACAGATGTGTGTCCCATATTTCTCTGAAGCTGTTCAGTTTTCTTCATTTTTTTTCCTTTCAGTCAGATTTCATCATCTCTATTGATCTACCAGTATATGTAAGTTCATGGACTCTTTCTCCAGTCATCTCAAATCTACTGTTAAGCACCTCTAGCAAAATTTTAAAAGTTATTGTACTTTCCATCTTCATAATTACCACTTGGTTCTTTTTTATCATTCCTATATCCTTCTTTTTTATGCTCGGCTTTATGTGACACTATCACTATATCTTCCTTACTTGCTTTACTTCTTTAAGCATTGATTCCTATAGTTCTTTGAACTATTTATTAACAGTTGCTTTGAAATGGGTATCTGTCAAGTCTGACTTCTGGGCCCATCAGGGGCAGTTTCTATAGCTTGTTCCATCCCCCCCCAAAAAAAAATCCACTTTCTATTTTTTTGCATGGCTCATAAATTTTGTTGAAAACTGGACTTATTATATAACTAGAGGCCCAGTGCATGAATTCATATACTGGTGTGGTGGCGGGTGGGCATGGCCTGTGGAGATCACCGGCAGTGGGAGCACAGCTCATCCCAGTCAGCCGAGCGGCACTCCACTGTGGGAGCACAGTGACCACCAGAAGACAACTCCTGCGTTGAGTGTCTGCCCTCTGGTGGTTCAGTGCATGTCATAGCACTGGTCAACCAGTTTTTCTGGTCATTCCACTGTTCAGTCGCTGGGCTTTTATATAGATAGATATATTGTAGCAACTCTGTATACTGCTCCCCTGCTTGTGCTGTGGTTTGCCTATTTTTTTCTGGTTTGGTGAGTTGAGGCTTATTGTAGTGGCCTATTTGCCCCTAAAAATGCAGCCTCTGCCTTATTGCTCAGAATGCAGCCTGGGCCCTGTCCCTTAAGGGTGTTAGGGATTCCATGAGCACTCTATCCCAGGTATCTCTGTGAAGTCCACCACCTAGGCTGACATCATGCCCAGCTACTAGCTCCCACTAATTGATAACTGATTATTCTATTATTTTTGACAGTGCCCGGGGCAGGAATTGTTCCACAGCCTGTTGCAATTAAATTTGGGTCCAGTTGCAGGGTAATCATTGAGGCCAGTCTTGGAGGTTTGTGTCAAACCCAGGAGGGTTCTTTTTAGTTGTCTCCTTCCACCTTTCCCTCAAGTTGACTTCTAGATGATCTCAAGGTTTAGCTTATTGCTCAGAAACACAGAGCTCCCAGGCTCCTCTTAATTGCTTATCACTGAAATCTTCATTGTTTCTAAAAGCACTGCCAGACTTAAACCTCCCCACACTCCAGTACAAATACAGTGACTCTCCTAGGCAGAGCTTCAGAGCTCTGTTGCTAAAGCCTCCCTCTCCCGTGGAGCAGTGAATCTGCACAATGGCTCCATGGATGAGGTCAGAGACAGGGGCCCCCTGCTCTCAGTCATACTCCTGCTCCATGAGCTCCATTAATTCTCACTCTGAGCTGAGACAGCAGCAGGCAGCCTTTGCAACCTGCTTCTCCTGGAATACAACCAAGCTAGATGATTGGGACCTTCTGCCATTGGCCTTCCATGTCTGGGGTAGGTTTCCACATGTGGGGGTTAGGTAGAAGGAGAGAGCCCCATACCTCTCAGTCACTCTGACCTGGAATAGAGTCTCTGAAACATAGGTGTGAGAGTGGGTGGTAGGATGAGAGGTGCTGGGGGCCTGCCCCTTCTTGGAAGGTAGCATAGCCCTCACCTGGGAGCGGGGAGGAGATGGAGCCCTGCGCTCTTGACTGGAGTGCATGACCATCATTGTGAGCAGGGAGAGTGGGAAGGGAGGAACAATTATACTACAGATGCCCCAGACTCTTACAGTTCTTACTGAGATCCAGTAACTTTCTTGAATAAGTGTTTCTTCATCCACTTTGATTTTTTTTAACATATAATTTTCACCAGTTATTTTTTTGTTGTCCTTATTTCTTATTTATTTGTGCTGGGGAGAGGATTCAGGGAGCCCCTCACACCACCATTTCAGAAAACGTCTCTCCACATGTCATTCTCAAAGTTCCCAGAAGTGTGTAGGTCACCTAAACTGTGAGCTATCGGTGGCAATTTGGATCCTGGACTGTTGAGACTAGAGATGAGGTAAAAAGAAGGAGAGGTAAAAAACCAAGGGCATGGAGGAAGAAGAAAAGGGAGGAAAGAAAATAAAGAGAAACAAAAAAAGATGGGCAAGGGGCCTATCTAGCCAAAACTTGGATCATGTTTCAAGGACAAATAAAAATTAATCCACTTTTGGCCAGGAGCAACACTGGATACATTCTGAGCTCTGCCTTCCATCAGTGAGCTTCTCCTCCTTCCTAGTTTTCTCCTTTAAGGGAACTCCTGCTCCAGTCTCTCTTTCCCTCATCTGGTCCTTTTTCAACCCTGTCTTTCATTTCCAGGGGAAGTTGCCAGCCTATAGTTCACACTAAAGAGGGTGTCACCGGCTGGGAATTGCTTCATGTGAGATCTTGTTAGTGAAATTTGCCTTAACAGGGAAAACCCTACTCATCCCAAAGGTGTAAACCTCTAACTGAGGAACCTAAGGATTCATCACTAGGTCTGCCCGGGAGGTATCAGTCCATAGAGAAGAGGCTCTTCTAGAGCATTAGCTAAGGCTGTTTCCCATATTCTTCGGGGCTCTAGAGTCAGATATTGTGGCTGAAGTCTTCCTCACGTGTCCACAAACCTGAGGAAGTGCCCTTCCTCAGAAACACAGCTGCTCCCATTTGGTTAAGGGGTGCCTGTCTGGAATTCAGTGTATGCAAACAACAGAGCCAGCAGGCCCAGCTCTGCGTTGCTTGCCCACAGAAGCTCTGTGCCAGAGGGGGCAGCATGGTGTCTAGTAGAGACAGGAGTGTCTGTGATACATCTGTGTGACAGGGTGGACCATGTCCGGGGAGTACCAGGTATGGCTATCAGGTTATATTGTGACATGGAAGCATTTGGTAGCAGACAGGCCAGTGAATGGATCACAGAAAGATAACAAGTAGCAATGACACAGCTGAGGCAGGAAGGAAGAAAGAAGTGCTGGAGAAAGGCACAGGTTACAGACTCTCAAAGCTCGGGCAAATTAGGCTGAATCCTTGTCATTCCAGTTGGTTTTTCTTAGGCATCTGTGTGTTATAGCAAAGGTCAACCCAGGCTTCGGACAATCGAATGATCTACTGCTCTATGACCCAATACTTGGGAGAAACGTATAGTCTCTAAAAATCCATCGAGCCACTACCCCTAAGAAGCCTTGAATTCTTTAGGCTGTTGGGGCTGTCTTCTTTTTCTTTCCTTGCACAACCTTACACTCAATATGGGCAAAAATCAACAGACGATTCCCCAAGATATTTATCCTAGAGAAGAGGCTTCCATCTGCATCCTTCTGCTAGAATCTGAACAACAGGCTAGAGTTTGGAACTTCAGACTCCTCACAGGAAAAAAGGGCCAGCCCACCTCCCATTTCTGGGCCAAAGAATTTCACTAAAGCCAGTGAAGAATGATAATCAGGGAGTGATCTCTGGAGACCAAGCTGCTGAAATGACTCCTCCAACTGTTCCATAAAGTGATCTCCATCAGCATAGGAATTTGTCTTGTTTGCGCTGCTGTCTCTTTAAGGCTCAGCACAGTCCTGACTCGGAGACAGAGCTCAAATATTGATTGAAAGACTAAACAAGACTGTCCTTTCACGAAGAGAGATGATTCCTGCGGTGCCACATTTCACAGAGGGCAATCACAATTGTCTTCAATAAAGCCAGCTGCTCAGGAGTACCTGGAATTGCCTCAATTCCTTGTCGAAGCACCTCCCCAAGTTCTCAACCACTCCCGGTTGGTGCTCTACACCTACTCATCCTAATTATCTCTATACACTCTCCAAAGACACCCAGGTCAATGAGAGCTGAGCTGTCACGATCTCTTTTAAAGTCTGCCTCACAATCACTAGCACCATGTAACTAGAGCCAACATAAAAACTACTCTTGATTTATATGAAAAGAATATGAGAGGCTCTTATGTCAGTTATTGGACCAGGTTCTGGAGACTGAATGCAATATCCAACTGCAAACTGAAGTTGACTTTCATATAAACTTGCCTCTGAGAGGCACTCTGAGACTCTACTTTGTATGTACATGTATGTGCATGTTGAGAGGAAAACAGACACAAAGAGAAAGCAGTCAGATGGGGGAGGGAAGAGAGAGAAAAGAGAGAAAGAAGAGAGAACTGGAAATGGGATAAAGAATATCTTTTCCCAGCCTGGCTGGTGTTGCTCAGTTGTTGAGCACCAACCCATGAACCAATAGGTTACTAGTTTGATCTCCAGTCAAGACATATGCCCAGGTTGTGGGCTCAATCCTCAGTAGGGGATATGCAGGAGGAAGCCAATCAATGTTTCTCTCTCATCAATATCCCTAGTTTTCTATTCCTCTCCTTTCTCTCCATATAAAAAGAATTTCCTCATTCTATCCAGGTGGCTCAGTTGGTTGGAGCATCATGCTGTACACCAACGGCTGTGGGTTCAATTCCCAGTGAGGGAACACACCTACATTGTGATTTTGATCCCTGGTCAAGGCGTATATATGAGGCAATTGATCAGTGTTTCCCTCTCACATTAATGTTTCTCTCCATTTCTTTCTCTTTTCCTCTCTATCTAAAATCAATAAAAAATATATCCTTGGATGAAATTTTTTAAGTGCAACCTCATCTCCCACATCACTTCCCTCAACATCATGTTGATGCCCCTTCACTTATTGCATCATCATGAGATGGTAAAGGCTGAAATCAGACAGAAACAGGCTCAGTTTATTTGTGTATTCAGCTCCCAGACAATAAAATAAGACAGAAGTGAAATATTACTACCCCTACAAAAAATGGATGCCTTTGGCACAAATTCAGCACAATACCCCTACCGTCTGCACCCCGAATAGCTGAGGACTGAAGCTTTTTGGTCCAGATTTGATTGCTGGGTCCTAAGAAGCTCTAACTGCATCAGCTAATAGAGAATCACAAATCAAGAGACTTATTAGGGTGATCACTTCATAAGTTATATAAATGACTAATCACTATGTGGTTCACCTGAAATTAATATGATATTGTATGTGGACTGTAATTGGGAGAGTTGTGTGGGTTTTTTTTTTTAATATTGAAAAAGGATGATCCAAAATCAGGTTGACTAGATCAGGTCAGTTTATATACCTGAAATTCTCACAAGGAAATTTAATTAAATAAACTAGGAACTATGGTGCAATTGTTGACTATCATCAATTACATTTAAATGACCATTACAGAAACAGATCAATATGTGGGCATTCCTCTGGAGCGGGGGGTGGAGGGGAGAAACATAGCAAAGTTCAATAGTGCCATATTTCTCACATTACAAAACCCAAAGTCCAGAGTCTGACATTCAAGGCCACCAAGATCAACCTCCACATTCCCAGTCACAAGTCTCCCTACTTGTATATAGTGTTGTGGCCACCCTGGAGTACTTCTTATCCCCTCATAATGACTCCACTATGATCCCCTACTGGTTTTTGGTTCACATAAGACCTTCCAGCTAGCGTCCCATGTCTTCTCCATGTGTTCATGGCCACATGATACCCAGAACTCCCAACACACCTCAAATGCTATATCCTTTATGAAGATATCGCCTGTAACTCCCCAAATCGGCAGTCTCTCACTGCTCCTCTGAACACAGCTAGAAAGTCACTCACCTAACTCTATGAGTAATAATAGTAGTTGCAGTTGTAGGTTACCATAAAACCAGCTAATAAATATTAAATCCCTCCTATTTTCCAGCCACAACATTAAATACTTAATATTCATTGATTCATTTAATTAATGATTTTCATACGTCTTCTATTTCCTCTAATCTCTGATGGCAGGGCGCAGTCTAAATGATTTTTTCTGTACTATAATCCTTAGCATTCCTAGACACCATAAGTAATCAATAAATGCTTATTGAGTAAAATGAATTAATATATCAGTGCATGAATGAATTAATTGATCAAGCAAAATGACCTCTGTTTATGGGCAGAATTTCCATAGACCATTGGGCTAGGTCCCCAGATTTTTGTATTTGGATTATTTGAGTCCTTTCCACTTTGGACACATTGCAGAGCCTCACATAACAAATCACATAACTTACTGCATGTCTAGTCTCTATCCAATATTATATATATATATATATATATATATATATATATATATATATATATGAATTTTACATATATTATCTCACTTATTGCTGCATTCCCCACTATGAAACTAAGTACCATTTTTATCTTTATGTAAAATAATGAAAAAAATAGCTGTAGAGAATTTAAGTAATTTTCCCAAACTAATAACTTTTTTCAAAGATACAATCCTTAGGAGACTTGTTTTACTTAGAGTGGAAAATTATGCCAGGAACAAAGTCAATGCAAAGAAACAACAAAAACATAGCAAGGAAGAGAAACAGTTAAGTGCACCCACAAGTGCTACTATTAAATAGAGGCAGAATTAAAACTCAGTCCTTGGAAGTACACTCTACATCTTCCAAGGGAAGCAGTTTCCCATATTTACATACAAAGAAACTGCTTCTCAGAGAGCCAGACCCAAAGCCAGACACTTGGTAAATATACAATAGAATTCAAGTTTTGACATTTTTATTCCAAAGAGCATGCTTTTTTACTGAACCTACAAGTTCAGGAGATTGTTTAGGGCAGCAAAGGGATCATTAATTGGCTTTCTGAACTCAAAATGCATGTGCCTTTAAATACAGCCATTCCTGAGGATGACAGTGATCCTCCTGTACCCTGCTAACCTACCCCAGGCTGGGATTTGCTCTAACCATTCCATGTTCTAAACTCTTCTGTCCGTGGTGCTGAACATAAACACCAGCATACTTGACATAAAGAGGAAAAAACAAAATAATCCAAATCTAGATTGTAAAGGATCTGCTGAGTCTGGCCATTGAGAATCAGTAAAGTCTTTTCTAAACCTTCTGCCTTAACCCAAAAATCTGTCTTCTTTTCCAACGTGTTCAAGTTGAACAGGGTAAAAATATGTGAGGTTTCCAATTAATAAGGATTGTTCAAGGCAATATATTTTCAATTCCATAATTCCAAAGATTCCATTATCTGGGAATGATTCAATAAAAAAGGAGCATGAGAAAGTCTTTTATAAATGTCAACCCAGATCTAAACAGACTTCAAATAAAAAGGAATCAGAGGCTAGAAACCCTTAAGTGGTTCTGAAGCTACGGCTCTGGGCTAATGGAGGGTGCTGAGGCTAGTCCTAGGAACTACGGCTGGAGATGGAATATGTCTTTATATCTGGTACAGAATTGATTTTCAAGCCATAAAAATGTTAGTTAAGGAAACACTGACATGAACTAGGGCAGGGTAGGGGGAAAATAAGTCAGAAAATAGCAAGGGCAATTTCAGGCTTATGAGAAATGGAATTAAAGTTAAGAGAAGGAAGGCAATCTATTGTTGTCCAGAAACTGGCAAACAGCACAGCCACTGCATCATTATAGTGGCAACAACCTGCTGTGTTCATTTGTCTCTGAGCTGTCTGACCTAGGAGCTGGGTGATTTATCTACTTTCCACAGCTCCAGCTGGGCCAGGCCAAGAGGATAACTTGGAGAAAGGGGTGGGGGTGGGGGTGGTGACACTCAAGCAACAAGCCAATGCACTCCATATGTCTTATGTTAGAGAGCATGCTCATAAATCAACCAATATCCCGCATTCATTTCACACCTACCATAAACAAATCTCTGTGCTAGAAAGATGCTGGTCATACAAAGCTTGAAAAAGACAGAGCCATTGGCCTTGGAGAGCTTACAATCTAGTGGCAAAGACTAAGCATGAAGGAAACAAATTGATCATATATACTAGATCATGGTTAGAGACAACATCTACAAACAGGATACAGAGGAGGACTTTTGATTTTCCCATCAGGAAAGGCTTCTGAGAGGAGGTAGCCTCTAAATCAAACTTAAAGAGCAAGTAGAATTTGCACAGGCAGAAATTAATGGGGGTGAGCATTTGAGAACAAGGAAATTTGCAACACCTCAGGGGCGGAAATGGGTCAATTATGTTTTATACAGGGCAGAATTGCCTATCTAAAGCCAAATTCATGACCCAAAACCTAGGTAGAATCCCCAATATCTCTACATCAAGGTGGGGGGAAACTGAGGCAGCAAAGAATGCTTTAGACTCAGTGCATCAATACTGTACTGATCCGCTTTGTCAAAAATTGAATGACTTCCAGTATTAAAATTAAATTTCTAGCTTGCTGGCCATAGTAGAATATGCTGCTAAGGTACAGAGAATGATCCAGACCAAGCATTCTTTCACCCTACAACTCTTCCAAAGTTACCTGTGAAGTTAACCAGTGCAACAATTATTTCTCAAGTTAGCATTTTCTCATCCTTGTAAATAAGAAAACCTGACAGTGAAGGTTAATTCTGGCAGGAAGAATAGAGAGTCCATAGGATTTTTAGAAGTAGACAAATAACATATTTGTTTATCTGTCTTGGATTCAATGACCTCTTTGCCAATTGGCCATTGGAGTTAAGTATACCATAACCTCATTACATGGTAGGCTAACCGACCACAGCACAATAATTTATAGTCAGAAACAAACTAGAGGGACCTTCACAATACAGGGGGTAAAACACCTCATTTCTAATTCTAGATACATTCTAAAACATACCTAATTTTTAATTCTAGCTACTGGGATACCAAAGAGAAGAAAATTAAGATGAAAATTAAGAGGCCACATCTCAGTAATAGTGGTTTTCAAATAGTAGTCTTGTTTGCTTTATAACAAGGGGACCTTGAGTGTGAGAAGTGAGACAGAAGCGAAGATTTGGTGTTATAAACAAATCTGCTATGGAGGACCAATCCTGAATAAAGACCAAAGAGTAGTATGTCTTCAGGTAGACATAACTAAAAACAAACAAATAAACAAAAAGGTATATAGCAATTTGGTGTTGTTGGAGTAATGGAAATTCTAGGGAAAAATACAAATTTAATTCATAGAGTTCATATGGACATAGACTAAGACCTGATCACAACACCATGTTCAATGCCCTTCCAACTGCCACCTGCTGATGTATGAAGCATTCATATGTCATCTCATTGATGACTTTAACTCTTAGAGTCTCTGATCCTTTGATTTGTGTCACCAGCACCTTCTTAGTTGTCCTTCAGCATTTCCCAGCAGTCCATTTCCTTTCCCAGCCACTCTTCCTCCTCCTCCTTCCTGATTTAAGCTATCCCCCTGAAGTTCCTGTTTCTTTCCTTGTTTCCCATGTTAAACCCAACCCCAGGACAGAAAGTCAGACTTGGAATGTAATCTCAGGGATCTTCAATGGCTAGCTTGGGCAATACACTAATCACTCTCAATCTGTTTTCTTATAATTAAAAAAAAAAAAAACAGATAACTTCTCAGCCTATTCAGATGACTTTTTTTTTTGAAAATCACCTGAGATGATACAAGGGAGTGTGCTTTGAAGACTTAGAGACTTATGAGCTGGTAATCTCTAAGGTGAGATGGGATGGTGAAAATTGTTATGAATCCTCTCACCTAGACTGTGTCTCCTATCAGATCAATCATGTCTCTCTTCTCCCTTCCATGGCTCCAAACACAACCCCTAGTCTATGATCCAAACCTGCCAATCTCTACCCTCCTCTAGATTTACCTCGATTTTCCCAATCTAAGACAACCATAAAAAAAAAAAAACCTCTTAGTTTATAACATAAATCAGGGGAAGGCTTGGGCTGAACGCAGATGAACCAGCAGATGGGGTAACTCTAAACCACATTATTGTTCTATCCATGTTGTTCTAAACACATCTCAACATAGTATCTATGCTTGAGGGCTCTGAAGTTATATTTTCTGGGCTCAAATTTCATCTTCACCAGTATTACTTGCTATTTGACCTTAGATAAATTACTTTACTTTTTTGTGCCTCAAATTCTTCACATATAAAACAAGGATGTTAATGGTGCCACTTAACTCATCAGGCTCTTGTGATTGTTTTACATGAAATAAGAGAGTAGTGAAATAACATAAACATGGAATATTTGGTCTAATTTCACATAGTAGACATGATAGCCAGAACTCATTCATTCAACAAATATTCAAGGATTAATTAGAGATCTATTTGCTCCAGGAACTAGGTATACAGGGAGAACAAACAGAGATCCATGCAGATTTATTCGAGTCTAGTGTGAAATATAAACAAATAAATAAGAAATTATAGCAGTGATAAATGCCATGATGGAGAGAAATAAAGGATGCTTTGAAAACTCTCAGGAAGAGTATCTTGGAAGGATAGAAAAATGGGAAAATTTATTGGGGTGTTATGGGAACAATTTGTATGCTGAAGTTCTAATCCACAGGGCCTCTTATTGTGACTGTAGCAGGAGATGGTATTTAAAATGGTAATTAAGGTTAAAATGAGTTTGTTAGAGTAGGCCCTAATCCAATATAACTAGTGTCCTTTGGTGTCATTATAGAACAGACACACACAAAGAATAGACCCTGTGAGGACACAGGAGAAGATGGCTATGTACAAGACAAAGAGTAAGGCCTTCAGAGGAAACCAACCCTGATCTTGGACTCCTAGCCTGCAAAATTATAGAAAATTAAACTTCTGTTGTTTAAGCCACCCAGTCTGTGGGACTTTGTTATGGTTGGTATAGCAGACTAATACCTGGGGCACAGCAGTCACCTCTTCAGAGAAACATGGCAACACATCTGAGACTACATTGTGAGTAGGAAAGACTATTTTTGAAAAGGGCAGAGGACAGGGGCCACATGAGAAAGGTGAATGCCACTATTGCTCATAATAAGACCTTTTAATTTTACATGTAAGTTCTTTGGGAGAATGTTATTAATTCATTTTGTCCTCATAACAGCTTTGTTGTGGTTAGACACGTCTGATTCATGACTATCACTATTTTACAATGATCAAAACGAAGGCCCAGAAATATGCATGATAAAGGCTTGCTGAACTTATTTTACCCAAGCTAGACAAGTGCAAGAGTGAAGATCTCAGTGAAGGAATAACAAAGCTATCTCTTCTTTGTTTTAGGTACTCACTGTAGCTTATCTTTATTGGTGTCATGGTGCAGGAATGATTACATCCCCAGCATAATCTTATAACATGCAGAAACAGCTAACCCATACGAGATAACCATTTTGGAGGCAGATAAGTGTACAACTTGAAAAAAAGACAGAAAGAATGGTTGTCTTTGGGCTTACAGATTAGTGAAGGCAGCAGATAAAAATGGAACCTAGGTATGACAAATGCTTTGGATGAGTGGAGGATGGTGAATGAATTTAGTGAAATCTATCTGTTCTCTTCAAAGGAGAAGAAGTTGAACAGTGAATGGGAACTTTCCCTCTAGTCCTCAGGCATCTTCAACGGTTAATGAAGCAGCCTGCACCCCACACCCAGCAATCCTAGGTAAGGCTGATGAGCCTGAATTGAGCTCTGTGACATAATCTACATGGCTTGGTGGCTTCTGAAAAGCAACAAAGTGAGGCCACCATGGTGTCTCCTCTGTCCTGACATGGTCTAGTCCTGACACTGGGTAAGGTAGCTCCGTAAGCATATTTTAAGCATTGTCTGTTTCCTTATCCATTAATGGGGCCTCGTTAATGTGAGAATTCAACAAAAGAATTAGATGGGCATTCTAATGCTTCATAAAGAAGTTTCCAGCAGAGCAGGAATGGAATAAAGAGACATTAGCTCTTCTAATATTTTAAGGGGGGAAAAGAAGTGGGTGTTTTTTTTTTTTTACTTGGATGCAGTAGTGTGGGTCAGATGCCATCCAGCCCCCTTAGCACTCTGAACTTTACAAATACACCAGTAACAAATAACATTCCCATGGCTGTGAGCTCCCAGAGCAGACAAAGGTAGCTGGCAACACCCAGCATCACCCTCCTGCTCCTGAGATGTGCAAAGTGAAGTCACGAGAACCTAGGAATGTCAAGTAAATATATGGGAGCCTGTCACCAGAAAGTTTCTAATAAGGTTTCCCGGTGATTCATTGGGTGGTGGGAGGCAGCTGACTCACCCAGCCTGCCCCTGCGCACATCCACTGACGTCATAGGCAACTGGCCTCAGCTAATGCTTTTTCAGAGCAATCCAACATGTTCTTCATCGAGTTTGTAAAACCCTGAGCAATTACTCCACTGAGAAATTATGAGAACCAAAAATAACCATCGTACCATTGTAGCACCTTCACCACAACAGGAGGACTGGAGATATGAGAACCAGCATTGTTCAGAAAGTGAGATGATGTGCTCCCTTTCAAGCCAATAAGGAGTAAATGCCAGAACTGCAAGGTTCCCCCAGAGTTGTCAGTGAGCTGCACGTGACCATATAGACATGGATTGCCATATTGCAGGGAAATGTCACTAAGCCAAAGGAACTCAGACAGAGCATCCAGTGAATTGGGAGCAAAGCTAGTAGTTGCATCTGGCTGAACTCCAAAAGCAGAGAGCATCTGTGAACATAACCTCACTCCATGGAGTCTCCAGAGAGTAAACTGAGGACAACCTGGCCATCAGTTGAAAGGTTCTCTTGGACACTCCTGTGTAAGTGTGATATCTTCCAGCCACATCCCTATTGCTTCTCCCTGCTGCACTATACAAAATACCGCCTGATGTTGATGCTTTCTTTCAATTTTGTTGGAATAATCCTTTTGAGATTGTACAGATGTTCTCCCTAAAGTTTAAGTTCTTCAAGGGTGGCAAGGAAGCTATTCTCCAATTTCTCACCTCCTCTCTCCTGCCCCAAAGCCCTGCCCCAGGCCTCGCGTCAACCCTAAACTCAGCTGGGGGTACTGTGCCTGAGGGCCCCACACTGACAGGGTATGAATGAAAGAACAGAGTCCTATTTGCTTCCACCTCAGAGCACACAGAATTCCCAGGAGGAAGTCTTCGAATGTGACATTGGTCAAGACAACTGTTGGGCACTGGTGTTGTCACTGTGTTCACTCTCGCATATCCAACTTGAGCTGATTGTTTTTTGCGTTCATTTAAAATGGTATGCTATTTGCTTTCCAAGGGGTGGTGTGTCTATGAAGATTTGCAAGAAATTTGAAACATGGAAAATAGGAAGACAGAATTGGTTTGAATGAGGGCCAGGTACTGATGATGACAATAATGAGTTCATGAACGTACTGGTGCTCTCTGAACATTTCCCCTCTCTCTCCACACTGACTTTGCTGAAGGAAGAACATGAAGAGACTCCAGATGGGGAGGCAGAAAGATCTTTTTAAAGATGCAGAGCTTCCTTATCCACTATCAGACTCTGGAAAATTGCACAGCCTCGTGAATCTAAATAACAGCCTGGGTCTTAAATATCTATGGAAAATTAAGGACTGACTGCAGCTTCTAATGTCTTCACTATACTATGATCTGTGTCTATGGGCTATGCATACATGTCCTTTGACTAACCTCTTCACCTTCTTTTATCCAGTCCCTCAACCTCTTCTCTTCTGACATTTGGCAGTCTATTGTATGCATCCATGCCTCTGGATCTATTTTGTTTGTCTGTTTATTTTGTTCATTAGATTCCACATATAAATGAGATCATATGGCATTGCCTTTATCTGTCTGGCTGATTTTTCTTGGCATGATAATATTTAGGACCATCCATGCTGTCCCAAAGGGTAAGAGTTCATTTTTATAGCCGCATAGTATCCCATTGTGTAAGTGTACCACTGCTCTAGTTTTCTTTTTTGGGTTTGTTTTAGGCTTAAATAGTACTTCTTTCTCTAGTTTCCTAGAGTGGCAGCATAGATTGTTGATGCTATAAATTTACCTCTATGCACTGCTTTCATTGCCCCCCACAAATTTTGATGCTTCATTTTTATTTAATTCAAAATAAGTTACCATTTACCTTAAGACTTTTTCTTTCATCTATGTGTTATTTAGAAATGTTCTGTTTAATTTCCAAATATTTGCATATTTTCCAGTTATCTTTTATTATGGTCTGAGAGCATAGTTACTATGATTTCTATTATTTTAAATGGCTTAAGATGGGTTTTGTGGCCCATAACATAGTCTATTTTGGTAAATATTCCATGTGAGCATGAGAAAAATGTGTACTCTGTTGTTACGGGATGGAATCAAGTTGATTGATAGTGCTGTTCAGGTCGATTATATCTTTATGATTTTCAGTCACTTTTATCTATCAATTACTGAAAGGGCACTAAAGTCTCCAGCAATGACAATGGATTTTTCCATTTCTTCTTGCAATTCTATCAGCTTTGCAAAATGCATTTTGGCACTATTTTAGTAATTATATATTCTTAAGTTCTCTTGGACAAGAGTCCCTTTATATTATACTAATAGCCCTATGTATGAATCCATGTGCCAGTAGCTCACCAGGAGCTCCCTGCCACCCTCTAGTAGCTCTCTGTCCGCTGCCCCACCCTCCTGTAGCTCCCTAAACCGCCCTCCCCCGCGCTCTCTCATAGCTTGCTGCTCTGCCCCCTCCTGTAGCTCTCAGCCACCTGCTTATAGCTCACTGCCCCACCCTCCTGTGATCCATGATCAGGTCATCACGTGGTCTTTATGCTTCACGGTGTAACGACAATTTGCATATCACATCTTTAATATATAGGATAATGCAACTCTTCATTCCTATTAATTTTACTTATTTGAAAGTCTGCTGTCTCTAAAATTAATACTGCTCCTTTAACTTTATTTTGATTAATGTTAGCATGGTCATCTCTCTCCATCCCTTCACTTTTAACATATGAATCACTACATCTAAAGTGGTTTTCTTGTAGATAAAATATAGTTGAGTCTTATTTTTTTATTCATTTTGACAATTTATGTCTGTTAATTGTGTATTTAGACCATTTATGGTAAAGTGATTATTAATATAGTTGATTCATAGCTATTATATTTGTAGCTATTTCTGTTCATTGCACTTTTAGTGTTTTTTTCTGGTTTTGACTGAACATTTTACATGAATCCATTTACCCTCTTCTCTTACTATATTAATTAATCTTTTTTTAAAAATTGGTGGTTGTCCTGGAGTTTGAAATATACATTTTTAATTAATCTAGCCTCACCTTCAAATAACAGCCTGATGCTTCACATTTAGTAAAAGTGCCTTATAACACAATATTCCCAATTCCTCCTCTCTGGTCCTTACCATGTTCCTGATACTTATTTCACTTATCTACAGCAAAATCATACAATCTCATAGTCTCATCAATAAAGTATTACTATTATTACTCTAAAAGTTATCTTTCAGATCAAATAAGAATAAGCAATATATGCCTAGCTGGTATGCTCAGTGGTTGAGCATCAACCTATGAACCAGGAGGTCATGGTTCAATTCCCAGTCAGGGCACATACCCAGGTTACAGGATGGATCCCCAGTGTGGGGAGTGCAGGAGGCAGTCAGTCTATCTACGAGATCAGCGATTCTCTCTCATCATTGATGTTTCTCTTTCTCCCTTCCTCTCTGAAATCAATAAAAATATATTTTTTAGAAAGAATAAGGAATATAGAGTTTTATTTTACCTTTGTTTCAGGTAACCGTATTTCCGTGGGACTTTTCTGTATTCACCTGCCTCTCCAGATTTCAAAGTTGCTGGTTTGCTCTTCCACATCATTCTCTGATAGTCCAAGAAAAACCATTGATTTTTTTGTTGTGAAGCTTTTTCTTGTTGTAAGGGTGGGAATGGTGACTTCCAAGCTCTTTACATATAGGAGCTAAATCTGTAAGTCTCTTTACTTCATTTGAATATTCGCATCGGTAACGCGGGAAAGGCCCTGTGCCCAATGCTTCCAGGACATTGAAACCCTAGCCAGGACCTTCTATGTGGTCTAACAGCCTGTCCGTCATTTTATCAAAGCTGGGTACTTTTTCAGAATCTGACAGGCTTACACATCTTTGTGCATAAGGGTTTCTGAATTAAGCCATCAAAGTGCTAGACTGCATATTTCATTTGGCCTCTATATCCTTCACATTCTGCCTACTCTGCATTTCCCAATACAGACTCTACCTAAAATAGACTCGGGCTCAAGTTAGGAATAACTTGATGGGGTTCTCAGGAATCAGATGAGTTATAGGATATGGGATTCAAAGTACAAGGCTTAGAGATGGCTGGGGCAATTGAAATGGCATGTTCAATCTTGGAATGAGGCAGAGCGTGGGTGACGAAGGGGGAGCATCCTCCTGCCATCTTCCTCCCACTGTTCAAAAAGTCTGATAACCACCATTCCTGGAATTATAAAATATCAAATATGTAAGGAAGATGAAAACGCATGCAGTCCGGTTCTCCGTCCAAGGCAAGAATCTCTTCAGGCCCAGTTACATTACTAAAATAGCATCTAATTTTTCCTCTAAGGCCAAGTTCATTTTACTGTCCCCTAATCTCATGGTGAGGACTTCACATTCTGAGGGAATCATCAGGAGCCCCTGGGTGAAAATCACCTGAAGCTTTGTGAACCTGGGTTACTTACTCCCTACCCAAGCATGCGCTGGATGACCTGCCATCTGCCTGCTCCATGGCTTTGGCCTTCTGGTCACCCTCAGCTCATGTGGCAAGGGCACATAGGGCCAAGCTACCCCACCTCTGAAATAGATGGGACAAGCCCTGGTGCAAAACCTGTGAGTCAAGTTCAAAGATTTATGCTACCTTTTAAAATCCGGCCAATTCCTGTGCACAAGGGAAAAAATCAATTGTTGGGCCTGCTTTGTTCTTGAAAAAAATCAATCATGGTTCTTGCCAATGATCCCATTACTCTCTGGATGGCGGGGTGCCCCCTTCTAACCCCCCTACTGCCTGTTGACATCAGCTGCATTGAGCTGCATTTCCATAGGTTTCTGTCTTGGTTTAAGATGGAAACCACCTTTTTACATTCCCTTCTCTTCTTAGCATCCTCAGATCCCTATTCCTTTTCCCCAAAATAACTGTAAGTGTGTGAACTAATTAGCTTAGAGAGCGCAAGCTCCCTTAATGCTCCAGAATCCTGCCAACCCACGCTGATTTCTCTATGTTCCAAGCTGCAAAGTAGCCCCTCGCTCGGTGTTGGCTTAATTATTCTTCAAGGTCATCCCCGTGCCACCGCTGCCCGTGTTCCTTTTCTTCTCCGCTCCTGTTTTCAAGAGGATTTTTTTAAAAAAGGTTTGGCAGCTCAGTCGTTTTGAGTCATTATGAGCATCAGTCCCTTTCACACTTATTACCTGGCTTATTTTTTTTCTCTCTCTAGCCTCGCCTCTTCCTCTGCTATATTTGCGGGTGTGTTTCTGATTCTCTCTAACCCCTGAGCCAGGTTGGAGCTGCACTGGGTTTTGGTGGCTGTGCCTTCTCCCTGCCCTTGGAACTAATCTTGCACGGCCTTGATTTGAGAAGTGGCCCTTTCCCTCTCCTGTTTACAGCACACACAGGTCTCTTTGTCTAGCTTCAGTGGCTCCTTTAGAAAGTTGGACTAATACTCCCTTGGTCTTCAGGGTGCAGACCGGACAGGCAGGAACCCCCACAAGACAGCTTCATCATCCACAGGTATTCAACAGTACCCCAGCCTTCCCGATTGCCAACCCACCTGCTGATCTATTTCTAGATGCACTTTTGACAGAAGCCAGAGTCTTGAGGTGAGACTAATAAAACAGTTGCAGCAGTGGTACTATTCATGCCACCTCCCACTGGAGAGCTCTGAAGGCTTTTCAAGCACTTTTTCTATAAATTATCCAATCCAGGAGAGGCTGTATATAACAGACCTTTTTTTCATTCTTCTAATTATTTTTCTTCTTCCAACTTCTTATTGTAATTTCTCTCTTTCCCACTCACTTTGCATTACGAAGCATCACCTCGAAGAACTGTGGAAGACAATGCAGAGGTGGAACTAGGCCCAGGGGTCTTGAACTTTTAGAAGGAACAGAACACAAAGCCTGTGCCGAAGCCAGAGCCTACATCCTACAAGGAATGTAGAGGGATAATCGGAAAATTGAGGATTACAACCTCACAGCTGAGCACACTCGACAGAAACTGGGGAAATGCTATCATTTGGAGGCGCACAGAAGATCCAACCTCTCTCAGTAATTCCCACAGTGGCCTCTGGGCAGCACTTCTTCCAGACATCGCAGCTGCTGATGGAAATAGGCTCTTACCTGAGCCTTAATCTGGTCTTCACGTGCACTGAGCCTGCAGGGTATGGGCCTCTGACAAGTGATCCAGACAATGCCAGGCAGAGGGAGGAGAAAGAGATACTCAACAAGGAAGCAAGCAGAAGACCCAAAGGTCAGGAAAACTGGAGGCCTGTAGAAGGTCACTGTTATGTCCTAAATTAGATATAGGGTCTTGAGAGTGGTGATAAGTTAAAATGAAGAGTCCATCAGGGCAACCCCTAACTCAGTCTGACTGATGTTGTTAGATGAAGAGAAAATTTGGACACACAGACACCAGGGAGGCACACACACACACACACACACACACACACACACACACGGCGGGGGGGGGGGGGGGGGGGGAAGGTGAGGACACAGTGAGAAGGCAGCAGTCTGCAAGACAAGGGGAGAAGCATCAGAAAAAACAAACTAACAAACAACAAAAAAAAAACACCTGCCAATACATTGATCTTGGAACTCTAGCCTGAAAAGATAAATTTCTGTTGTTTAAGTCTGTGGCATTTTGTTATGCAACTCAAGCAAACTAATGCATTCACCAATAGAATAAATTGAGCATAAGACTTTAAAGTCAGACTTCCTGGGTTCAAATCTTACCAGATCATGGACAAGTTATGTAACCAATCTGTGCCTCAATTTTTTCATCTGCTTAATGGGGAGGGTGATGGTGCCTATCTCACAAATGTGTCTTAAGAGTTAAATAAATTAAGCTTTGAAAAATGCTTGTAAAACTATCTGGCACGCGATACCATGCTATATAACTGTCAGCTGCTGCTATTCTTATGTTATCATCATCATGGACCTCATTGTCATCATCAACTAGCATGTCAGGATTTTGTATGGGTTTCTGAAAAGGTAGAAGAAAATTGATGAGGCCAGGGCAAATATGTAAATAGAAATGGATTTTTGAAGCAGAAAGTTTGTGACCTAAAGCTTCTACCAGGCAAATATCAATAGCTAATTCTGGGAAATGAAGACAGTCCCGGAAGATGGAGTATTTCTCTCCCCTTAATTCACACACGTTGTCTGATGGGCTTCCTAGAGCTCAAAAGCACTTCAGCAATACACATTGAGCACCAGCATATTTGGTAATATAAAGAAAGAGAACAATAAATACCATTGGTGCTTGTGTGCTATGGGGAAGACTTTACGCCATCAGGGTTCAAGAACAGGAGAAAGGAACATTCTATAGTCACATCAATTTTTATGTTGAATTTCTATAGGCTCCTCCTTTATCTAATTGCACATCAGAAGATGTGAATGTTCTCTTCCCTTGAAGCTCTGGGACAGATGAAGTGGACGAGAGTTACAGTATAAGTTGTTACACAGGGATAGAGTGAATTGGGTGGAGTTTTTGAAGCAATAATATTCATGTTTTTAGATGAAATGGTTATTTGTTTTAAAACTCAGGCTCTGTGATGTGATGATAGCATGAAGAACTAAATATCTGGCCCTTCAAGTTTCCTGGTCTTCATCTCAGCCTGCCTAGGGAAAGGAGATTGAAGCCACCTTCCCAGAAATGTCATCTTTATCGACAGTGATAAATGTCTGAGGCTGAAGAACTCATCTGCACTTACTTTAGCAGCAAACACTCAGAAAATGAGCAATTGCTTACTCAACATGAAAAAACGCATCCTAGAGCTGAGCAATTGATTGGAAAAAATGAGACTAGCCTCCCAAAAATGAGAACTCCAGGAGACCATTCACGTTCGGAGAAAGAACCCAAGCATGGCTAAGAAAGGCAGGCTGACTAGTACAATGGAAGGAACCAAGGAGAGTCTGCGCATTACAAATACAGGGAGTATGGTTCATGGTGACATTTCTTTTTTCCACCGGGGATCAAGCTGCTTATCTCAGAATTCTACTGGTCTACAAATCCACCTCCAAATCCCTGATTCTCATTCTGCTTTTCAAAGGCTCAAGAAAGACCACTGTGGGTTTGAACAAGAGATTATTTCAATCTATTTTATTCTGATCCCCTGAGAAATCAGATTTCTGAAAATATTTCAATTACATGTATACCTTTGTGACCCTTCATTCCTAACAACGAAGTGCAGGAGCTATGAGTCATATGTCTGCCAAGCAAGTTAATAATGGCTTTTCACAAGACCAAGAAGGAGGGAGAGCTTGGTAAGGCAGGTGGGGGGGGGGGGGTGGAATACATGTCACTCAGTGGCTTAAAGAGTTTTTGAGGATGTTTGCTTCCTGCAGCCATAAACCATCCCATGAGTGCCTCCACTCTGTATCCTGTTTGATAGACCAGTTGATCTATCGTCTACTTCTACTCTACACAAACTTGGCCGGGCTACAGAGATAACCCAAGCTCTGCAAATGCGGAGGTCTCTTGGCATTACTCTTCCCCCCCTTGTTTATTATTTTGTGTTGACATCCAGACAGATTCTCAGGCATGTCCTGTAGACTTCCGATTTTCACGATATTACACTTTCAGTGGTCTGAATGTTAAAAAATGGAAATTGGACAGACTGTTATCAACTTTAATCGACCATTAGAGCATCGGAGCCTGAAGGCACAGTATTTAACAGTTGGAATGGGGTGGTCAAGGAAAATGCTGTCTCTTTCATTTGGAATCTGGGAATAAAGCCAGCCCAGATACAAAGGGGAAGACGCTGCTTCTCTGACAGCTGTGGCAGAGCACAAGGACCCGTGTTGCAAAGGAGGCCAACATGCAAATACCGCCGCCCATTTGGGGAAGGTTTGTCTACAATCCTGGTTTGCAGATTTTGTACATAATGGGGATAAATAAGCTGAGGATGAGACACTTAGCTACCAGAATGAAGGCTATTATCGAATATAAAAATGGATACCGTGACATCATATTGCATTGCCAGACTTGGCCTCGATATGTCATCACCTTCCGGTGCAGCAGTGGCTGTCTCCTGGGAAAGGCAAATAATCTGCTGCCTTGTTTGGGCTTCTCCACCTCAGCCCCTCCTCAGCCTCTGGGAGTGGTACACTGCCCATGCTTTAGAAAATTATTCTGAAACTGGGATTTTTTTTCTTATTACTTATTTTAGAAGAGAGAAAGTTAAAGAGGGAGAGGAAGAAAGACAAGGAGAGGGAGATGGAGAGGGAGAAGAGATGGACTTGTTGTTCTACTTATTTAAGCATTTCTAGGTTGTTTCTTATATGTGCCCTGACCTGGAATTGAACCTGCAACCTTGGCATATCAAGATGACGTCCTGATCCACCTGGTCAGGGCCTGGAATTCATAGTGAGCTTCCACCTGTTGGTGGCGATCTGGTTAAAACCACCCATGGGAAAAGCTCTTTTACTGGAAGTCAAGACTCCATTCTCATTCACGTCTCCATTGGCCAGGGCCATGCTAGGTTCCTTCCAGACACCACTGACACTGTCGATATGCTTTTGCGCATTATGAACTTTCAGAATGTTAAACTGAGCACAGTTGTTTTTTGACAAAATATATTGTTTATGTAAAGAGCCTAATGGCCCATAGCAATCCAATTTACATGTAAAGTACAAGATTTCTTATTGAATCAGTTTTATTACTTCACATATGAAAGATATTGAGCAGTGGTAGGTATATTGTATTTGTATCAGAAAAGTGCAGGGCAGATTTATTGGGCTTAAGCTTAATAATATTAGAATCGATTATCCCAATGAGAGGCAAGACATCTGTTTGTTATGGGAAGAGGCATTATGTTTCCATCACCCCGGATAATGCAATGAGCCCCTTTTCCTCTTCACCCAGTGACATAATCATGCTTAAAGGGTTAAAAAGGCCTCGCAAAGTGATAACATTAACTCTGTATCCCCAGAGAGGGAATAATACTGTTGGTACCATTTAAAATGTATTAAGCACATTTGGTTTGCTGGGCATTGCACCAAATCCATAAAACATAAGATATTTCATCATTTAGTTGCTTTCGTATGCTAATTACATTGATTCCCTTGACCTCTCAAAAACTAGATTTAATCTTTCCCATATTTTTATATATATATTAAGGAACCCCTTAACCTGTCTCTCTTCATATTTTAGCTTTTCTTTTCTGTGAACTCTAATCTTTGGGTTATCTCTTTGCAGAGTAATCTGTACTCTAGTAAACTACAAACCATTTCAAATATTTGAGGAGAGAGCTCATCATTGTTTAAGTTAATCTGGAAGGCTTAGGCACTCCTGTTGTGAGAGAAGGGCTAACCCTTTTGAATGTTCCTAAAAAAAAAAAAAAAAAAGATTCTCTGGATGGCCCCTCTCCCTTTTACCACAATAAATTCCATTCCACATTGTTAAAAGCTTCAATTAATATCATTTAAACCGGATGGATATGAAATATATTCTTTTTTTAATTTTTAAAAAATATTTTTATTGATTTCAGAAAAGAAGGGAGAGGAAGAGAGAGATAGAAACATCAATGATGAGATAAAATCATCGATTGACTTCCTCCTGAAAGTTGAGCTTGCAACCCTGGCATGTGCCCTGCTAGGAATCAAACTGTGACCTCCTGGATCATAGGTGGACACTCAACCACTGAGCAACACTAGCTGGGCTGAAAAATATTCTTGATATAACAAACAGACCAGCAGCCAACTCTATAAGGGGCATTAACAATTTGATAGAACTAATGCAAAAGTAAATTTTCTCATAATACCTGCTAGAGATATTGTTACATTTGTGGATACAAGATGTTGTTTTGTAAATATTCACTCCTAAACAGTTTTTTCCCTTTATTAACTTTGAGGGGGTGGAAAGAGCTTTCTTTTCCAACCTACTTTGCTTCATGGGGTTAAGGATGGTCCCAAGCTGTGAGTGTCTGAGAGGCGGTGGAAGTGCTTTGGGATTTCATTAGGATGCAGAGTCCATGGCCTTCCAGCTTCTAGGCATGCAGGCAAAGTTCAAATACAACGTGCCAAGTAAACAAAACTAAACTGAACATAATTCTTGCCTAAGCCCTAAAGATAACTCAACAGTACTCACTCACAAAAGAAAATGTGCTATGGTATGTGTGTGTGCGCGCACACGCGCGCGAGTGTGTGTGTGTGGGGGGGGGGGGTCTACACATGGCTTGCACTCCACATGCCCTGCACAAGATGGCCTATGATATGGATTAGTTATGAAATCAAGACATGTGTGGACTTTGGTGCACTAGTTCTGTCTCCCTAAGGCAGAAAAATAGAAGAATGCTTAGCCAAAATACTGAGTTTATATTAAACAATGTCTCCTCCACAAGAAATCTTCTGCCCGAAGATTCCAAGACTAGAGTTAGCAACACAATTCCACCGTGTCCGCCTCAGTGCTCATCAGGCAGCCAGGGAGCTGAACCTCTGCCCATGCCAACAGTGGGCCACCAGGTGGGTCATAGCTGCGGGATGACTGGTTTCCAAAGATCACCTCTATGCACCCATCAAATAAAGGGGCCCTCGGGTGCTCCTGTCTCTTCAGACTTCAGACACTAGGATTCAAGTGGAAGGAAAAATCCCTATGCAGCTCAAAAACTTACTTTGAAGAGGCTCTTCTATGCCTTTGTAAGGAACTTCAAGGAATTTTATGTTTTGTGATTTCTATTCTTAATGCACTAGCTCCACCCCTTTCATTGATCACCATCCCTTATCAGGCAAGCATCAGTGGTACCTCATGTCAGGAAGCTAAAACAGCTGCCTTAGTCTGTTCAAGCTGCTATAACAAACGACCACAGACTGGGTGGCCTGTAAAGAGAAATTTATTTCTCACAGTTCTGGAGGCCAGAAGTCCAGGAACATGGTGTCAGCATGGTCAGATGAGAGTCCTCGCCCAGTTCGCACACTTAGTGTATCCCACATCACAGAAAGGGCTAGGGAGCTCTGCGGGATATCTTTTATAAAGGCACTAATCTCATTCATGAGGGCATCACCCTCATGAATAATCAATCACCTTCCAAAAGCCACACCTACTAATATCATCACCTATGGGGGTTAGGATTTCAACATGAATTTCAGGGGGACACAACCGCTCATATCATAGCAACAGCCCAAGGACTGATGTTCCTTGGTCACTCCAGTCTCATTCATGGTTATTCATGGATCACTGCTAATGCCCAAGCCAATGGGCTCCTTTTTATAGGGAGGATCAATATATAAAAAAATATGTTCTGCTTCCAAAGAAATTCATGGGTTCTTAGAGAGTGCCTTGATCCATTCAGCTTCTATAACAAAAATGCTATACACCAGATGGCTGATAAACAACAAACATTTATTTTTCAGAGTTCTGGAGGCTGGAATGTCCAAAATCATTGGTGTCTGGTGAAGGCCTGCCTTCTGGTTCATAGCTAGCACTGTCTAGCTGTAATGTCACCGTGAAAGAGACAAGTGATGTCTCTGGGGTCTCTTTTATCCAAGGCACTAATTCTAATCATGAGAGTTCTGGTCTTTGTGACCTAATCACCTTGCAACTTTCTGTATCCTAATATCATTATCTTGAGGGTTAGGAATTCAACATATAAATTTTAGGGGGACATAAATATTCAGGCCATACCAGGGAGGTAATATTTATGGGTGACATAATTATTAAATAACACAAGGAGACATATGATTAAAACATCAAAATGTGAGGCCATTGAAGTTCAGTGTAACAAATATTCCATTATATCCACTACACTCCATTACCAAGGCAGAAACCTAAATTAATATATGCTTGAAATATTTTCAATGGTAATTGAAATAATGAGTTCTCCCTTCCTTGCCTATAAGCAGGAAAGTCAAGCAATCATATCACAGTGCTACCTTGTCAAGCCATTTATTTAATGAAGCAAAGGAAAAGCATCAGTAACGCCACCATTTTTTTCAGTGAATCTAAACGTCTTTGGTTTCCACTTAACTACCTTTCCCAAACAGAATGCATTTGCTCGAATAAACAATGTAAAACATGGGCCAGCGAGTACTTCCTTCTATTCCAGACTTTTAAATGCACCTGGCAAGCCCATGTCAGTTGTTAGGAAACACCATAAAAAATCCTTTCAAAATATTTCCAGACCCCTGCACTAGTTCTCTAATTCTCAGCACTCTTCCATGAATTTTTAAAATATATTTTTATTGATTTTTTTCCAGAGAAGAACGGAGAGGGATAGAGAGTTAGAAACATCAATGAGAGAGAAATATGAATCAGCTGCCTCCTGCACACTCCCTACTGGGTATGTGCCTGCAACCAAGGTACATGCCCTTGACTGGGATCGAACCTGGGACCCTTGAGTCAGCAGGCTGAAGCTCTATCCACTGAGCCAAACTGGTTAGGGCATCTTCCATGAATTTTGATGCAAATTGGATGTCACTCTAGCATTTATGGATTGGCCTTATCACCCCTTCTGGACACAACTTCCTGCATCTGCCCACATACTCCACATTTGGAAAGACTCTCCCCCCCACCCTCACCGCTCCCAAGCCTTACCAGAACATAGCCCTTCAAAACCAAGTGTGATGGTTAGTGCCCAAGGGTCACTTCAGAGCCCAAGGTGTGAATATAGAAGACAATTTGCTGGGAGGAAGTAGAGTTTCCTCTCACTAGAGAACTACTTTTTTTTAAATCCCAGGACAATATCGCAAAATGTCTGTTTATTCACATATATCCTCCACTGGTGTGTGAGTTCTTCAAAGTATGGGACAAGGACTTCCCTATCCATTCAAGCACACACATGGTTGCTTAATTGATTAATCAATCAAACTATGCTCAAGGTTACTTCACTCCTCCAAAGATTTGGTGGTCTCAACTAGAGTTTTGAAAGAAAAGCATCTAACTGAATAAATTCACTCCAGGGCAAAAATTATTAAAAATGCATCCTTATGAAGTAGGACTTGGCAATGCTATCTTTTCAAATCTCCTCCAGATTTTCATGAGCAGTGACTGGCTTGAGAACTGCTGGAGTATGACCTGAGGAATGGAAAGTCCTCTGTGCTCTGGACCCTGCTGCTTGTCCCATCGCCCACCGGTGCATGCTCCTCTCAAGCAACACTGAAACAGTTGTCTTTCTCCTTACACACTGTGAGCTCTCACATGTCTGTGTTTGCTTGAAGACCTGGAGAAACCTCAAGCTATGGATGATATGACTATCTCCTCCAAGACCTTCCTGCCACTCTTGTTTATCTCCAGTGGTCTGAATGTTTGTGCCCCCCAACCACACACTAATTCATATGTTGAAATCCTAACCCTCAAAGTTGATGTTATTAGGAGATCATGTCTTTGAGAGGTGCTTAAGTCATGAAGGCAGAAAATTCATGGACAGCATCAGCGCCCTTATCAAAGAGAGTTGTGAGGGTACAGCAAGAAGGCTGGGGATCTATACCCGAAACAGGGTCCTCACCAAATGCAAGCACTCTGGTGCCTCGCTCCTGGACTCTGCAGCCTCCAGAACTGTGACAAATAAATTCCTGTTGTTTATGAGCCACCCAGTCTGGGGAGTTTTGTTATAGAAGCCCAAATGGACTAAGACATTGTCTCCTGAATAAGATGTGGTGGTGTTGTTTTTTTCCTGGAAACGAATGTCAGAACTTATGTTCCTTTTGAACAAGAGGTAAATAACCAGAACAAGAAAACCAAATCAAAAGCTACTCTGGAAATGATGAGAAATGTGATGCATCTAAATGAGAGGAAAACACAGAGGTTAAGCGCTTTCCGAGTCCTCAGCAGCCCCTCCTCTCAATGGTGGGTAGACCATGTGGACGACGCTGGTGCTGTTCTTCACCGCCAGGGTTAAAGCCATTGTCTGGCTGCAGAAAAGGATTTATCGCAGTTGCCAGAGCCAGGAAAGGAGGCCATAATTCCTGACACCTCTCTCCATCCTTTCCTCATTCTTTAGCATAAAATATCCTGACAATTTGTTTATGACTCCAAAGGTGCTGTTGGTAGAGCTTAGGGTTTCATTTTGATGGATTCCAACCTGGCTGGACTTCTGCAGCAACAGAGAAGGTCTCAGAGACTGAACAGAGTAAGGTCAGGGCCATTTTCAAGCACATAATAAAGGACGTTTCTCAAGAAGTCAACACACCTGTACTCATTCCCTAATGATAAATCTGCTACACTCATGACTCCATCGCAAATGCTTAGAAATTTTTATTTTAAGGTGTTCCCAAAGCACACCTTCCCCTTGCTGACCACCATCATGCCTTTCCTGATCCTTTTAGATGCAACAGGGAGAAAAAGAGGTAGGGGGCGTGGTATCAGGATCAATGAACACACCAGAGGAAAGATATGGAGGTGATTAAACTAACTTCTCGGGTTCGTGGTAAATATTTTATTCGCTTGTGTGACTCTGCAATTCTTTTTCATTTAGGAAATAGCCCGAGAGGTGAGACTTGAAGTCTAACATGAGTGAAAACAAGGATTGTTACAGTCAGGTCCGCAGTTGGAAACACTCAAAAGGGAGATCAAGAGAACCCCAGTCAGAGGAGAGAGCACTGCCCAGGAGCAGGGGAGGAGGGTCCAGCACTGCATGCCCTGGGCCAAGTCTGATTCTCAGTAGACAACATACTGTAGGAGACACAGGAGGAACCTTGATGAAGGCAAGCTCTCTGAGAAGGAGGACTGGTCCAGCACCCTCACTCTCTCCCTTCCATGGGTCTCCCAGAGGCCGCTGGAGATGCCCTGAGCACTTTCACTATTGTGTTCCGTACACCATCCCCTCGTTCTCCGCCCTCTGCCTGCCTGGCTTCTCTCCCCCATCCAGCTCCTGAACATCACCACGGTGAGGTCTCCCAGACAGCACTTGTTCAGCGTCATCTACCTCACATGTAACAAAAGGTGCTATCTGAGAGCAGGGTTGCTTTTAAGAAGTAAAATTGCAACAACCCAAAGCAATTAAAAAGGAATTTCATTTTCTACTCACATCTCTCAAAGGGCATGAAAAGGTCTCCAAAAGCATAGTTTATAGCAATATTTATTAAAACCCTCTTTCATCAATTTCCTTCCCGTTCCAAAGCTACTCCAGCAGCATGCTCTTCGACCTCTTCCCAGAAAGATGCTCTTCCTCCCCCAGCCCTCAGGGCTTCCTTCCTTCCTTTGCTGCAGAGGGGAGAGTGGGGTGATAACCGTGGGATTCTCTTTGGAGACCTCATGCTACCTTCGAATCATATACCCTTGTATTTCAGGTGTTTTTCCTGTGTATTGATCCTGTCTTCCCAAATAAATTGTAGATTCTTCAAGGCAAGAACTGGGTTTTATTCACTTATGTATTTTAGTACAGTGCAGGCTCTCAATAATAGTTTATGGAATGAATGAAAGAATTAAATTATATAAAAGTCAAAGATTACATTTTTTATTTCATTAATTCCTTCTGCAAATATCACATATTACATACTCAGTTACTATTTGCTGATAATAAAAGAGAAAGGCAAAGCAGTCTGAATGAAAGGCCGGAGGGAAGGGAGAAATTAATTTTATCAAGACTGGGAAAGGCAGAGATGTGGTCACAGGATGGTTACCGGCACTACCTGTCTATGCTGCCCTCACTCCTTCTCTGTGCTTCTCTTTAGTCCAAGTCAATCATCCTGACTGTAGTTAAAACACAAATTTTTAATGAGGCACCTCCCTTCCGGAAACATTTTCACTTAAAGTGGTAGCACTCGGAGACAAAACATCCACAAATAATGTCTCTCAGCTGATGAATTTTTAAACATGAGGAATATCCTTAACTTTCAAAAAATACATCACCGCAAGGATCTCGGGTGTGGTTTCTTCCACCCAAAAACACAGTAAAAAAAAAAAATCCCACAAATATCTCAAAGTTGCTTTGCACCCCACATATTGGAAGTATTCCCTTGAGTCCAAACAAATCAGTCATCCACTCCGCCTAGTGTGTTTGTTCTCAAGAATATGCAGAAGTCTAAGTGCTTCTTTACATCACCTATTAGAGTATCTGAAAACAACTTTTGACTGATCTGTGACACTTCTCTCTCCCTAGCTAAACTTCATTTCCATCCATCCTTCCTCATGTAATATTTTGAATAACCTCATTGTCTAGAGCAGTGTTTCCCAAACTTTTGACATATGTGTACCCCTTCTATAATTTCCGTAATGCTGAGTACCCCTTGTCAAAAAAATGGATGTATTTTAATAACAATCAAAATATATTTATTTTTTTGATACACACAAAATGATAATAAATAAAAAATAAAATTATTCATAATAAAATATAAATAAAAGTTATATTATAAATAACATTTATTTGCACACCATCTCACAACTGGACCATCTCACAACTCACAAGACTGTCTTGACTTGTCTCATGAAAACGTAGAATTAGGCACAGCTAAGCACAGTGCAGTGCATATCCCCACCAAACTCCGGTGCAACTCGTACCCCCACCAAACTCTTCCCGTACTCCTGGGGGTATGCATACCACATTTTGGGAAACACTGGTCTAGTGTTACAAAACAAGTTATCCTGCTTGCATGTGTGCAGAGAAGGCCCACAGATTGTAGAATGTTCCTACATCCATTCTCTCCTGGACCACAGGGCAAACCCACTCTCTGCCCATGTCCATCTCACAATTCCCTTCCCCACAGTAATAATGCTGGGTTCCCATGACCCTTCTCATGTGAACCCCACTTTACCCTGCCCCTTTTTCTTCTCAAGGAGGAACCCAACTTCTAATTCCCTTCCCACCGGCAAGGTATCAAGAGGCAGAATGGCATTGATTGTGGTTAAGAGTCACTCTGTAGAGCCAGACTACTAGTAAGTCCTTGGACCCTCTACTTCCCAGCTATATGATTTCAATCACTTAGACTCTCTGAGTCTCAGCTTCTTACCTGTAAAATGGAATTCCTGGACGGCTTGAATGAACTGATGAATGGAAAGCACACCGTGAACATGAGATACACACTGGTTCCTGCACGTGCTAGCTTTTGGATCCATGAGGACAAGACGGGCAGGGCCCCTGCCTCAACGCTAACACAGGAGTGATGCTAAGCACGTAAATGGACAAGTAACCAACTTGAGCTGAGATGAGCACACTGACGGGAAAGCACAAAATGCAATGTGAGTATTTACTGGGAGTGTCAGCGTGCCAAGAGGTCAGCTAGATCCAGGGTCAGCCAACTGTGGCTCAGCTGCTTACAGTAAATAGTGTTTATTGGTACAAGGCCTCCCCTTGTCATTCATGGGTTGCCTACGGCTGCTTTTGCTCCACAACCCTGGACTCTCAGCAGAGACCTCACAACGTTTACTCTCTAGACTTTCAGAAACTGTTTGCTGACCCCTGGGCTAAAGGAAAAGGGAAAGAGAGGCAATCTGTACTGAGGATGTAGGAATGCTGGTTCAAGGAAGTAGGAAAATACAAGTCCCTCTGGCATGAACTCCCTCCACTTCCTGAACCCATGAACACATCTAAAATGCATCTACATATGCACCCAGCTTCACCTTCTTCCCTTTGGCCTCTGAGGAAAAGGCAATCCACCCCCCACTCAAGAGTATACCTTCCTCTCTGATCAAGATTTCCTCTCCTCCAACAATTCTTCTTTCTAGTTTACCCCCTCACCACCACCACCCACCCCCACACACAGAGAGATTGATCTGATCTTTCACACTTTACTGGACCCCTGTCCTCACCCACCTCTCTCAAGTGGAGCTAACATCACTCCCCCAGCCCACCTGTCAGAAACCCAGGGGTCATTCTCCACGTTTTCATCTTCTCCATCATAAGCCCTGTTGATCCCTTCTCTGTAACAACCTCCCACTGACCCACCCTCTCCATTTCCATTGACTTAACCCTCTTCACCTTCTTCCCCCATAACCAAGCATCCTGGATCCAGCCCCCATCCTTCCCATCTATCCTCCCCATTTGGCCCTCAGGATCATCATTCTGAAATGCAAACTCGATCATGTGATCATGTCACTCCCCTGCCCAAACCCAATAGTGGCTACCGACAATTTATGGTTAAGAGTCCCAACTTTTAAATGAGATATACTGAGCTCTACACAATCATTCCACACTGCCCCATCACACACACACACACCTCCAACTTTGTCCCTGGCAAACTAGGGCCATCTATTCTATGATTTATCTTTCTTCTTTTTAAAAGAAGGAACATTTTATTTTATTTTATTTTAATATATTTTATTGATTTTTTTTACAGAGAGAAAAGGAGATAGAGTTAGAAACATCAATGAGAGAGTGAGTCATCCATCAGCTGCCTCTTGCACGCCCCCTACTGGGGATGTGCCCGAAACCAAGGTACATGCCCTTGACCAGAATCAACCCGGGGAGACCCTTCAGTCCACAGGCTGATGCTCTATCCACTGAGCCAAACCGGTTTGGGCTCCCTTTCTTCTTAACCACCTAACACCTTTGGACGCACTTCCATGTTTCACAAGTATTTCACCTCATGTGTCTCCTTTAGCCTAACTCCCCAGGACTGGGAGCATAGTAGGTGTTCCAACATAAACTTGCATAAACTTGACTTCTTTGTTTAAATATACATACTTATAGGTGTGTATATGTAAATGTGTGTGTGTGTGTAGATCCTCACAAATAGAACTTCTGAAGAGAGTCTCAGCATCTAATTTTTGCAGAAAAATTCAGAACACTTTCTGATTAGTGAGTTTGTTCCATTTCCCAAGAAATCATTTTAACCTTTAAACACAGAAGGTCAGCGTCTCCTGTCTCTGCTCATGCATAATTCCCCTGCTCTCTGCTCCTCGGAGCTGAGCAGCCCACCTGAGAGCGCGAGCGAGTCGGCGGGAAGGCAACACAGTGCCCAGGCCCAGGCCGCCTCCCTGGGATTAACTAAGCCCTCAGAAAATGTTGTCTCCTTTGCTACATTATTAATAAAACCACAGAAGTTTGGGAGAAAACTTATTCGCATCTAGAAAATTAGCATGTATGCCACACAATTAGGAACCAGGGCAATGAACATCAATGAAGCAGAAATGTTCCCATGGAATTGTATTCTGGAGCCAATGCCCACAGCCTAATGGGGAAGGAGTAGGATGGCTCAGGTCAGGAAGGGAAGGGTTGCCAGGTTACCGGAGCGCTGTGGGTGGCCCCACCTTGGGGCCAAGGCAAATGCAGCCAGTCCCAAAGGTCAGAGAGTTATCACCGATAGTGGTAGCGGTGCTGGAGTGGTCAGGGACAGAGTGTCCAGCACTGGGCAGTGGCTCCCAAGAGCCCGAGGAGATGCAGATTTTACTAAAATGAGGCCAAGGTCAGACAGGCCGGCTCGGTAATTCCCTGGAAGGCCCAGCCTGGCCTGCAGGGCTGAGCTCGCAGCTAGAGGAGGTCAGGTGAACTTGGGTAGGTGGAGGCGCCCAAGTAGGTCACTCTAATTAGTGGGACTAATTAGTCATAACATCCAGGATTTCAGTAGCTTTTTAGCAGCCGTGTCAAACATGGAACGGGCCAAATGTTACTTCCTCAAAGAATTCTTCCCCCACTTAAAATAGCACCCCATCTTTTCCATTTCCCAGTGCCCCCCTCTCTCCCTGCTCTCACAACCCACCTCCAGCTCATGCCGTGTGGCCTGCTTATCTGCACTGCACATTGTGCCTTGTGTATTACATTACAGTACAACACTAGAATGTAAACTGTTTGAGGATGATGTCATGGTATTCACTGCTGTGTCCCCAGGTGCTGGATCAGTGCCTGGCACCCAATTAATATTTACTGAACTTGTAAATAAATATATCAGCTCGTGCCAGGTGTAGCTCATCTGTGTTTGTGCAATGTGAATTTTTAACTAAAAGGGCAGCGTTTTATCTTTCAGGGTTCGGCCCATCATCCAGTCTTTAAAATGGAGCAAGTCTTGATTCCGACACAATGTGGGTCCCCTCGACCTCATTTGAATCCCCCCCCAAACCCACTCAGCAAGGGACTGACCATTGCTAATGACATGCTGAACACGCAGAGCCTGCTGCCCTGCCAGTGGAGACACCCCGGGGGCCTCGCTTCCTTGTTCCCAACCATTTGAGCCTGAAATCATTGAGACGGATGCTCTCCACCCTGGAAAGGAACTTAGAGATCAAGGGACCAGACACTTGGATTTTACAGAAGGAGATTCTGGGCCCACCATGGGGGAGTGAGTGACAGTGCGGTGGCCTCCCGTTGACACCATGTGAAGGCTGTGAGTTCATAAAGCCTCAGCCTCGCCGTGCGAAGTAGGAGTTTCCATAACAACAAGCTCCCAGGATGGCCTGGGACCAGCACCTGAATCCTCCATCACCCATGCTAAACAGGTGGGACCCACGCAAGAGGCTCATCTCTTCTTCATCTCTTCCCATCCCAAGTGTGGTCCACGTGCGCCATCTGGAAAGCCTGGGGAGCCAGCCAGGGCCCCAGCCGCCTCTCTTCCTCATGCTGCCCCTCCTTCTCCCTCTTCCCAAGGCAGCAGTGCTCTCCGTCCGCCGAGACAGGTGAGCTTACTTAGAAAGGGTGCCTCTGCCAGGAAATACACTGATGAGCGACAGCCAACAGATAATCAAAGACAAAAGAGCGGTTTCTTGGCAACTTTGAGCGCATGAAATCCTTTGGCTCTCTCTCAGTGGCCAGTACAGAAGGGACAGAAAACATGTCCTGAAATAGCCAGGAATACATGGGCGAAGGCCAGAACCAGGCACAGCATGGATGAATGAATGAATGAGTGAGTGAGTGAATGAATGGTATCAGTACATGAAACTGAGTCAATGGGCGTAGTAATGGACACTGCTGGTGCTCTTAGACTTACCTTGGCCTCAGTGGGGACATCAGGACAATCACAGCCGGTGCTTCCCCAACTTCCCGACAAAAGGCTGGGCCAGAACAGCCCAACGCTGCATCGTAGTTCACACACCAGAGGTCACTGGGGATGGGGAGGGGGAGAAGAGGGCATGCCCAGAAAAGGCTGGTGAGGCCACATCCTTCCTGAGCCTCCTTCCCCTGTCTATCTTGTTTCCCTGACCACTGCTCCTGAGAGCACCCCTTCAGTACACCACTTTCCCAGGAGTCCCCTCTTCTAGGGAACCTGACCTAACACCACACACTTCTACACCATGCAATCACGTGCATGGAGGGGAGCCTGGCCCCTTGCCACACTACAATCCCCATCCCCTTCTGCCCGCTGCTGGTCCCCAGAACTCGGTGCCACGGGGCTTCCACGTGCAGGTGGCTCGGGGTCAGTGGCAGCCATGATCACTGGCCCCTCATCATGCAAAGCCACTCAGAACAACACAGTCTGGAGCCCCCGTTGTAGACACAAGGTGAGCCGCTTAACTGACAGAGCCAAGAAAGACACAAGACTTTCAAGCTGCCAAAGGTGTCTCCAGTTATAGAAACGACCCGCTGTCACCATAATCATTATTTATGGCGCAGCTTTGGGAGGAGGTGGGGCAGGTGGTGTGATGAGCAATACCAAATGGAGACAGAAAGACGTGCCCAGGCTAATCTTAGAGACTCACGAGGGTCCCCTTCCCACTCTTCACCTGGGAAAGCAGCCCCCCAAGCTGCCCCCCATCTCTGCCACCTCGCTCTTCTCTCCGGGAGGCCCAGAGGGTGCCAGTGCTCAGAGTCCAAGGCTCTGGCCTTCTCAGCTGCTCAGGTGTAGATGCAGGAGGACTTCTAACAATTGGCCTCCTTGGCCACTCAGCCAGGTCTGGAATGATGACCGTGGCCCTGTGGCCCATGTGTGGTGACCCCTCAGAGCCTCCAGACTGCTTGCCTCTTCCTTCCCCTCAGAAGATCCTTTGAGTGCCCCCCACTCACCGACCTGGTCCCCACCTCTGTCTTCATTGCCAGAGGAGCTGCCTCCAGCTTCCCAGAGAATGTGGAAGACAGCAAATGTGAGCACCTAAACTTCTCATTCACACACAACACATAGCACACAATATACACACAACATACAATATACAAACAACACACCTACATACAATATACACACAACACAACAGACAACACAAAAACAGACAATATACTGTTTGCGCAATGTGAATTTTTAACTAAAAGGGCACCATTTTATCTTTCAGGGCTCGGCCCATGATCCAGTCTTTAAAATCGAGCAAGTCTTGATTCCAACACAATGTGGGTTCCCTCAACCTCATTCAAATCCCCCCAAACCCAGCCAGCATAGGATCAATCAACACACACACACACACACACACACACACCGCCTGAGAAGTTACAAATGGCGGCCCTCCCCGTTCCACCCTCTGCTCTGCCTCCCTTCCCTCCACACCTTCCACCCCAAGCTCTGCAGACTCCTCCCTGGGGGCATCTCCCTGTGCTGGGGATTCTCTTCTTAAATTAATGGAAAGAGTCAAGAGCAGGGGCTTACCTCCCCTCCCACCTACAGTGAAAACAGAAAGCATCAGATGGAGCCTCACCTTCCCCCACCACCTGGCTGAGCCCCTCCATTGGCCCTCCCACCTCCCAGCATCCCCTGGGCTCCAGGCCCACCGCTCCGCCCCCAGACCCTGGGGCAAGCCCCTTTCCTTTCATTCAGCCCTCTCCTGACTATTTCACTTTCTCCTTTGCCAGCTCCTCTGTCCTCACCTGAAAGTGTGGTTCCTCCCAGTTAGGTCCCAGAGCTCTTCCGGCTCCTTCCCTTCCGGCTTCCTGTGTCCGCGCTGGAACCCACACACCTGCACCTCCAGCCCCACTCTGGGCCGCAACGCCTCACAGCTGTAACAGCTTCTCGCAGACAAATGTGTCTCACAGCTCCCACCCCACTTGCTCCTTATCTTTAACATCTCACTTTAGTAAAGGAGCATTGCCAGCCAGCTGTGCAAACCAGAGAGACCTGGAGATGGTCTTGGCCCTTGCTTGATCTTTAACCTCCTTCTCCCTCACCTAGTAAACCTCCACGTCCTAACTTTATGTCTCCTGAGTGTCTGTCCTTCAGCTCCATCCCTTCCTCCCTACTTCTTAATGGAGGCCCCATGGTACCACCTTTTGGCTCCTGAAGAGCCTCTGTCCTGACAGGTAGCCCTGCCCCCATCGCTCTAACAGGCCACCTGGAGCCACTTCCCTCTCCTCAAACCCTTTCCTGGATATCTGCTCTCCTCCCCCACACCCTCCTCCCTCCCAGACTGCTCCCAGGAGAAACAAAACTCGGAGAAGAGAAATTGAGCGGAATACAGCAAATCCAGGGGCAGGGAAATTATTGATTCGTGCATTTGCTCGTTCATTAAATTATACCTTCAGAACCTGGAGTTAGTCCTTCTGGGAGTCTCCAGGCCCGAGCACTTAGTTTCTTTGTTTATTTCCTTCATAGCACGTCCCTCCGCTTGTATTGGGTGGGTAGAAGGGTTTTTTTGGCTTCACTGTTTTTACACTTTTAAAAAAAGCAATGCCCCCTCCTCTTTAAGGATGTGTTTCTTACAGAAAAGGTACACTGTCTGATGTGGTATCCACAGCCCCTGGTACAAGGCTGGACATACAGCAGTCACTCAATAGATACTCATGGAATAAATGCAGGAAGGGGTGTGGGTGAATCGCCCAGCAAAGGAGAGGTTTCCGTGGCTAGCCCTGGGTGAGGAACCACAGTGCCCACTCCCCAGGACATGCCCGGGTCCTGGTCTTCTGCACACCCCTTACTCTAGGGAATCTTTCATGTCGCTTCTTTCTGCATTCCCCCATGGAGTAGTTTTCTATGGCTGCATAACAAACTATCACTAATGTAGCAGCCCAAAGCTTCGCCCTTCTCAGCCCACAGTTCCGGATCTGAAGTTGGGGCCAGAGCAGCTGTGCTCTCTGCTTGGGTCTCCCAAGGCTAAGAGAGGTGCCTGCTGGGCCGCAGTCTCATCTGGAGCTGGGGTCCTCCTCCAGGTCCACGCAGGGGTGGCAGCATCCACTGTCTTCCAGTTTCAGGACTGGGGCTCTGTTTCCTTGTTGGCTGTCAGCCAGAGACTGCCCTGGACTCCCCAGGCCACCCACGTGCCTCGCCATGGGCCCCTCCAACTGCAAAGCCAGAAACAGAGGATCTTCCTGACGTGGAGGCTTCCGCACGCTGTGAGTCTCTCCCACCAGGAAAATCCCGAGCCCCGGAAGGGACCAGCTGAATGTCAGCTGCGCCAGGATCATCGCGTTTAAAGTCAACTGAGCCAAGTAACATAACCCGTCACGAGAGGGACTGTCCCATCACACTCACTGTCCACATTCACACTCAAAAGAGAGGATGAGCCGAAACCGGTTTGGCTCAGTGAATAGAGCGTTGGCCTATGGACTGAAAGGTCCCAATTTCGATTCCAGTCAAGGGCATGTACCTTGGTTGCAGGCACATTCCCAGTAGGGGGTGTGCAAGAGGCAACTGATTGATGTTCTCTCTCATCGATGTTTCTAACTTTCTATCCCTCTCTCTTCCTCTCTGTAAAAAATCAATAAAATATATTTTAAAAGAGAGAGAGAGAGGATGACCCAGGGTATGTACACCGGGGGCAGGAATCTTGGGAACCCTTAGAATGCTGCTACCACACCCCACTAGAGTAGAGCTTTGCCTGCCTTATGATCTTGCATTCCAAGGCCTAGGACAGGAGCACATGCACAGATGAGAATGCTGCATGGCACAACTGGGAAAGCACAAGGAATGCTCAGCAATTGGAGGTAACCAGCACCCCAGAGCCCAAACCAGTCAGGCCCTGTATGTCCAGCCCAGGAAGTGAGGGAATCAGAACCCACACACCTGAATCCAGTCGTGGTCCACCAGTGTGCCCAGCACATTACTGGAAGGATCTGGACTGGATCGTTCCAGCACATAGAAGATGCTTAGTAAATATTGTTTCATTTATGAATTGAATAAAAGAAGAAGAAGGTGAAGTCTCCTGGAAACTAGAGGTGAGAAGAATTGGAAGGATTGAGGTGGGAGGAAGCAAAAAAAGCGATGAGCCAATTAAGTGCCTCCTAGTAACTTCTAATCAAGGCCTATCCAACACCTTTGCCCAAGCCTCAGCTCATACCCAACCCCACCTCCTCCAGGAAGTCCCCCTTGACCACCAGCCTGAGGTCCTATTGCCTAGTCTGAGGGCTGCCCTTTTACACCCTCTGTTAGTGTGGACAGCAAGTTAAGTCCTATCTGCTCTTTGTAATTCTCCACACCCGTGTCTCCAGTCCCTGCTTCATCTTCACTCTTCTTGAGGAAGGTGGATGTCTCACCCATCTTTGTCGCCACCCAGTGCAGAGGGTGCAGAGCCCTGGGGACCTGCTTGGTCGTTTGGAATGAACAACTGCTGTAAGCAGAAAATGGGACCTGGGGTGCAGCTGTTGTGGAGTGAAGCATGCTGGGTGGAGTGGAAGGTGGGAGTGAAGAGCAGGCAACAGGTGCATAGCATGAGGGTGCTGGCACCATGCAAAGGAGACAGGAGCCAGAAGGTCAGGGAGGGCATAGCAAAGAAGAGGAAGGAAAAGCAACAGATCAAGAGAGTTGGCCACATCCAGCCAACTGGCTGACTGCAAACACAGACTACGTGCTTTCATCAAAACCTTCTCAAGGAGCCATAGGCACTCAGAATTGTCTCCATTCTCCCTTTTCCTTGTTTCTGGTGGTGGCCATGGTCAGTGTTGGAGCAGATACAATGATAGCGATATTGGTGGTGGAAGAGGGGTGACATATTTTTCCCTCGATATCCCAGGGAGTAAAGAAACTGTCTCCTATGCTAATAGACCGAAAGGTGACCATGACCCTGTGATTGAGACTGTCACCATCACACAAGTCCCACTGGTGTGTGTGAACAGAAAGACCTTCCCTAGACCCAAGATGGGCCAGAAACTTATTAGACTCCTGTGTGTGATGTGGGATCCCCATTAGGGAGACAGACCGGACAGGCAGCAGAGCCTGGGAGAAAAAGAAACCAGAATTCTTGGGGGGGGGGGGAGGCAGACAGGCAGGATTTAATACAATCTTCAGGTATCAGAAGAGTTCTTAGGCACTGCAGGCTAAGTCTGGAAGTGACTAGGGAGGATCGAATAAGGAAAGGACCTTAATCCCCAGCATAAAGGATTTAGGATAGCTAAGGGGGAGAATTTCCTTATGGTGAAGGTTGTTAAAAGTTGCAATGAAGGGTCTAGAGAGAGATGGGGTGTGCTCTGAGTGCTTTTACAAGTAGAAGAGATTATCCTCAGGCAGGGCAGCTTATGGCTAATCCTGCTGGAAGTCCCGGGAATGGACACAATGACCTCAGGGTCTCCTTCAGACTTGGAAAGCAGGCCTTCCCATCTGCAGGCCAGCCAAGGCTGCTGAACTGATGATGTGCTTCAAGGAAGGCCCATGGTTATTCCCAGAAATAAGAAGAAGCCAACCCACATGAGATCTCTCCTTTTTCTGTTTATTAGCCATGGCTACCTCACAGTACTGGCCAAGGCCCTACATAATCTCAGGTCTGATCCAGGGCAATTTAGACAAGAAAGTCAAGAGAAGCCACAGAGCACACCGAGACAGGTTACTCTCTACTCTGAAATGCACCCCAGGCTGCAGAGACAGGGCTGTGGTCTTCTTCGAGGAGTGTTCTGTATTGAAGCAGCCATGAGAAAAACCGGTGGCACATCCAATAACAGCAATGGGAAACCCGAGGGCATTCCTGACCTGCTACCCCGAGCCAAGATGGCAAAAAGGGAGAAATCCATCTCTCCCAATGCTATAGTCCTACTTCCTGTGAGTCATGTGGCATGCCTTCTGGAAACACTACCTTTGTCTAGCTATTCACTGTGGGGCCAGGGAAGAAAATCACATGATGGTATATGCATGGCCTGGGGAGACAGCACTGGGAGCCATAGTATAGACTAAGAGCATTAACAGGTTCGCAGAGCATTGGCTTGGGCGTCCTCAGAGACATAGGGCTGTGCAGGTGGCCAACAAAAGGTCACCTGAGATCTTCTGAAGAGGTTTTCAAACGTGCTGTCCAGGTATGTGAACAAGGTTATGAACACATCCAACAACATGTGAACGCCCTGGTCCCACGTGTTCTGTAAGCCAAGAAGCCAAAAAGGGAGTGACCATTGGCTTTCTGGAACCTGAGGGTCTGGCTCTGCACAGAAGAAGATGGACATGGGCACGTCTTTTGCTTGTAAGTCTCCCCCCCACCCACCCAGTGAAGAAAAGAACTACTTAACCCCCAGCCCTGTACCATCACAGAGCTTCTTCCTTCATCCTGCTATTTCTATTTGTTGTTGTTGTTGTTGTTGTTGATTTCAGAAAGGAAGGGAGAGGGAGAGAGAGATAGAAACATCAATGAAGAGAGGGACTCATTGATTTGGCTGCCTCCTGCCCAATCCCTACTGGGGATCGAGCCTGCAACCCTGCAGTCCACAGGATGACACTCCACTGAGCCAAACCAGCTAGGGATATCCTGTTTTTTCTTTCTTACAACTCTACGGAGGTCCCTCTGCTGCCTCTTCTTAGTCCTCCATTTCTCTGTTTCAACTCATTTACATAAGGTGGACCAGCAGCATCCCTGCTTCCCATCACTCAGTACCTGATAAGTCCCCAACCCCACACTCTCCCCTACACACAGGGAGCAGGGCCTTGAAGCCAGCTCCCTCCCTTTGAGAACACCTTTCCTTTAAAGGTTCAAATGCCAGCCTTCCAGACAGTTCTGCCCTCAGCAAAGATATGAGACTAGAGCAAACGACCCTGGATATGTAGGAGAAACAGCATAGGCATGCATTATTTTGCCCCTCGCACATGAGAGGAACAGGCAAGACTGGTTGCAGACGCGTATTCAGCATGCAGCCAGCTGCATCCTCATGCCCAAATAAAGCCATTTTCATTTCATAAAGCAAGAGAGCAAGTCCAGTCATTAGGGAAATAGAAATGGGGAACTTAAATGCCTAATTGGAAGCTCTATTGCACTTGCAAAGTACCTTTGGTTTTTCTAAAAATTCAAGGGAAACGCATTGAGCCTGTAATTGCAGACAGATCGATGTCCCCTTCCTTCCTGCATTATCACAGGAGAGCCCTTTCTGTGGGCCCATCCCAACTCCGGTCACGCTACGTAAGTGGCAGTCAAGACCCAGAAGGAAACAGGAAATGCTGACGGGAGAACCAGAGTCCTTTCCCATCCCACCCACGGCCACAGCACCCTTCTGGGTCTTTGAGGTTACCTCCTACCTATAGTCAGAATGGTGACATGTCTCAGGAGGGTTGAGGGGGGTGGAACTCTCCAGTGGAGAGGAGCACACAGCATCAGCAGGAAGCACCGGAGGAATGTTCTCCTCAGGGCTATCTTCATGGAGCTCCTGAGAATTCCCAAACAGCCCCGAACCCAAGCAGTGGAACTCTAACGTTGAATACTGAGGACTCGGAGTGCAGGTGGGAGGGACATCTAAGGCCTCTGGGCACAACTACTGCCCTGTCCCCTCCAGACTCCGGCCTGGCAGACACACAAGCATTCAGCCTTGACTTTGTCCTTGGTCCCCAGGCTGAGCCCACTCTGTGCTCTGAAGGGCTCTCTGTCCCCACTCCCTGGAATGTCCGTGGTCACCATTATCTTTGCAAAGAGGAGACAGAGGACAAGGCTAGGGTGCACCTTTGTCCTGCCCAGGAGAGGCCTCTGGGCCTCATATCTGTGGTTCATGTGAACAAACATTTCCACCGGAGAGACATGAGTAAATCAGCTGGACATGCACATGACACAACGTGACATCCTAAGTGTGACTGGATCCCAAATTGCATTGGAAATAAAATCATAGGCACAGAATGGAGGACCTGAGACCAGTTGCCCCCAGACATTCATGCAACCTTCTGCACTGGGCACAGGCCTCTGTGTCCTTAAGCACAGACTGTTGGGAACCCTGCAGGCCATGGGGCTCTCCCAGCTTAAGATGTAGGACCTGCCGAAACCGGTTTGGCTCAGTGGTAGAGTGTTGGTCTGTGGACTGAAGGGTCCCGGGTTCGATTCCGGTCAGGGACATGTACATTGGTTGTGGCACATCCCCGAAAGGGGGTGTGCAAGAGGCAGCTGGTCGATGTTTCTCTCTCATTGATGTTTCTGGCTCTCTATCTCTCTCCCTTCCTCTCTGTAAAATATCAATAAAATAAATTTTTTTTAAAAAATGTAGGACCTGTATGAGCAGCAGCACCGACCCGTAACTACCACAACTCCAGGTTCCCGCAAAGATTCTTGCCTGGAGACCCCCATGACCCTGGAGAAATGAAGGATGTGGAGAGAGGAAGAGGAGAAAAGCAGAATGGCAGAGAGAGTGGCCAACAGCTGGTCTTGTTTGCTGACCTGGCTGTCCCTGAGCCATTTGCCGTTTGGCCCCATGCATTTTCCAAGTCTGCAGTTCAGGAGCGTTTATTGAAGTGTTTTTCCAGTCGTCCTTCTAGAGAAGAGACCCTGACAGGCTACTCAGCACACTGCAAAAGCGGGTTAAATACTATTACCCCTGCCGCAAAGAGAGGGAGACAACAGCATAATGGATTACCTTCATTTCCCAGAGACACGCGGCGAATTCGTTACTGGGAGGGGAAAGAAGGAAAGAAAAGGACAAGCAGATTAAAGAGTCCTGAAGCCTGGGCGGCCTTTTGAGGAAAGGAGAGATGAACCCCAAACCGTCTAGGGTGCTGATCCAGAAATGTGGTTCATAGGAGCACGGACACCTGCGGAAGCTCCGAAGTAAAACGTGCCGCAGAAGCAAGCTGGCCACACGCGAAGCCCCGGGGGCCCACCCATCCGCCTGGCGCGGCAGCTCGGGAGAGGAGGGAACACATCCAGATCCTCATTTAGTTCGGGAGCTTGTTTTCTCACACTGACAAATCCTTCTAAAAAGGATTTCCTGATTAGAGTCAAACGGTGGAGGCCAGACCTCTTCATTCGAGACTGTGGAGCTGTCAGCATGCTAATGGCTTTCCTTAGCAACAGCTCTCTCCCCTCCGCGTTCAGGAAGAAACAACACCTCTGCCAGGATCGCAAAGCTCCTCTGATGAGTCACGGCCTGTGGGGGGAGGCACAGCCCTCCCAGGCCCACGTGAGGGTGGCAGGCTGGCCGCTGGCAGCAAATGCATGGGCAGGTGCCCAGCTGTGCAGGGAAAATGCAAGGGGACCGGAGCTGAGTCACCAGGGCCCTGTATCTCTCTGGTACTCGGAACTGCTATCATCTGCAATTTCACAACCTAAAATACGTACACAGAGCTAATGTCTCCTCCTCACCAGACTTAAAGATGCAAAAGAAGAAAAAAAAATGTTCCTGAGACATCTAAGGAGAATGGTTTCCTGGACTGGTTTTGTTTTTCTCATCAACTCTGGAATTTTCAGAATCGCTTTGGAGAGAAATGAAAATCAAGAGTAAAGCCATCCATTGGTGAAACGTTTATTGCACAGCGACAGCGAGCCAGCTCTTTTCCTTTGTAATTTCAGATCCGTGGGTCTCAGCACAACAGTTGGTGAACCCCAATGCTGGAAGGGACCATCAACTCCAACAGTCCGGTTTTCCAGATAAGAGAAGCCAGGCCTCAGGAGGTCGGCTTCTCTGAGATCACGAGTGCTTTATGGACAGACCCGGGATGTGAATCCAAGTATTTCCGCCACCACCACTAATTCGCAGGCCAGATGCTTCAAAACTGGACTTGGAGAGTCTCCGTTGGAGAAAAACAGAAGCGAGATCCAATTTGCCAATATTCACATCCTTGGAGGAAGCAATATTCATCCCAAGCCAAAACATATTGGTAAATTCTCTAATTTAGTCAGATGATGTCTCACTTTACATGATAAATGTTTCTAAAAAGTTGCATGCAAATCAAATTTTTGTAAATTGAATTACTTTTTAAAAGCACAAGACAGATTGCTTGCTAAAGAAACCCTGGGCTGCAAATGAGAAATATTTCTGCAATTTAAATAATAACTACCTCCATAATTTATCGCTTCTGTAATTCATAATTTACTATTCCTTGGTTTTGTTTAGTATCACTTGTTTAAAACAAGAAAGATCTATATTTCTGCAGCTAGTGTCACCAAGCGGTTTGAAGTACATTAATAATAACTAATACTTTCCTTCTACATGTCCCCTAGAACTAATAAGGAACTGGTATTCCCATTTGGCAGATGGGAATAATCAAGGCTTATAGTAAGGATAGATGCAAGATCATGGAGAACGTCAATGATGCAGATAGGATATTTTATATTTAACAAAATGATGTTCTTTGTTAAAAATCCTGATTTTTTTGTCTACTGGGTTAGGATGTTGTGGTCAGCTATTATATCAGATTCTCCAGAGAAGCAGAACCAATAGGATATGTAAGAAGAGATATTTTTTAATGGGAATTGGCTCATGTGGTTATGGAAGCTGAGATATGACATAATATGCCCTCTGTAAGCTAGAGAAACAAGAAATCCAGTGGTATAATTCGTAAAGGGGCAAGGGAAGGGACAGGGGAACCACTGATAAAACTCATAGAATCCAAAGGCAGGAGAAGATAATGTCCCAGCTCAAGAAGAGAGAATGAACTTATCCTCCCTCCGCCTTTTTGTTCTATTTCTATTTGAGACCTTTCACAAAGTGGATGATCCCTGCTCACACTGGTGAGTGGGGATCTTCTTCACTCAGTCTACTGTCTCGGATGTTTATCTGTTCTGGAAACAGCCTTGTACACACAGGCTGACATAATGCTTTACCAGCTCTCTGGGCATCCCTTAGCCTAATCAAATTGAAAACTTAACCATCACAGCTATTATCTCCCAGAGAGACATTCCCACATCACAGATACATGGACTCCAAAGAAATTCATGAGCCATCCCAAAGGGATATGTCTCGAAAATTCAAGAGAGACCCATACCTTCCTCTCTGTTCCATCACATGACTCACCTAGGAAACATGGAGAGCAAAAACAAGAGTAGCAGTGAACCCATGCCAATGTGCCTTGACTGATTCCCCATCACAAGTCCAACCCTCTGGCTGTAGGGAAGAAAAGGGGAGAATATATAGGCTCTGCCCCCAAAGACTCTTAGTTCACTTAGAGAGGCAAGGCTCACAGGTAAAACTACATCATAGTTCTAGCCCACATGGGTCTTCCCCACTAGAATGTAGAGACTTGCGGAGAGGGACCTTCTTTATTCAGCTCCTTGCGTGGGAAAAAGCCAGTACCCAATGAATGTTTTTGTTCTACTGAAGTATGCAAATGTAGAGGGATTGGCAAGGACGCTATCTGCAAACATCTAGAGAGATGATATAGAATAGATAGAATAAACATATTATTTGTATCACCGGAATGAAGTTATCTCCTCTGCAATGTGAGAAGAATAACAATCACTCCAGCCTCCTCGAGTTGCTGCGACATTTGAGTGGCATCATAGATCTAAAACATTTAGCATGATGCTGGCAAACAGAGAGCACTTAATAAGCGGTGCCTATCACTTATACCACAAGGACCACAGACTGTGGTGACAGAGAAAGCAATGACAGATCCATGGGAGGAAGAATTTTCCACAAGGATTAAGGACTACTCACTCATGAAAGCTACCATGGGGGTGGTGCCTCCTATCCCAGAGACTGGATGGCCATCCTTCAGCGAAGATGTCAAGGAAAGTCCCTCACCAGGTAATAGAGGGCTGAAGGTACCAGGTCGTTAGCCTAGCTGGGGATTAGAAAAACATAGTCTGTGCTTTTAAACAGTTCTAGGCCAGTCAGACTTGGGCAATTTGGAAAGGTACAAGAGTGTGTGTTTGTTTGAACTCGAATTCTGGGTGATTTTTATATAGCTCATCAAGCATGGGTCTAATTACGTATGTGTGAGAACCACCTGTACAGACAAAGTTACGTCTCTTTCCAATTCTGAGCCTGTAGGCATTGCTTTATCCATCTTGATCACCTTTCCAGTGGCACTGTGGAAAATAATACAAGTTGTTAAAGTTAGAAAGATTCGCCTTAAATCCCTGCTCTGCCACTTCCTATCTGTATGACACCAAGTGTATTGATTATTCTCCCAGAGACTCAACTTCCTTGTCTATAAAATAAAGATAAAAGATGCATGCTTTGATGAAGATTCCAGGAGATTTTCTGGCATATAATACGTGCTTGATAAATATTTTATGAACTTGGTAGAAAATAATAGGGACTTAACAAATACCCTTTTGTCACCGCCATCCCAAACTTCTGCATTATGTAGAGGAACTCGAGGCACCCTTAAAGCAAGGAAACGGACGAAAACAGAGAAAGTGAGTTAGACCCGTGCCTAGACAGGGGAAGGAGAAGAGCAGGAAACAGCGTGAGAGATTCCAAAAGGGCAAAAGGACCCCTGAAGTTTAAAATGGATGCGAAGAGGGGAAAAACACCGTGTATTAAATTTCAGTGAGAAAGTGAAGGAGAGGGGAAGGTGTCATAGATCTCTCTGGGTTTCGTTGGGTGTTCTCAGCCATTAAATCTGCATTCCGAAATACTTACATTTGCTGGAAACCGGGGGCCTTGGTGCCCAGGGAGAATGAAAAGAGCAAGGGACAGGATCTAATTAATCATCGAGGGGCTGTCACATTGACAACCAGAAGAATTGGAAAGTTACAAAGTACCAGCACCAAACAGCATCCATCACCCAGCGATGGTAAATAAATTAATCAAAAATCATTGGGTACCAAAAGGTCTGAAGGAAAAAGAAAAGGCAGACGAGAAAAATGAGCAGGAGCAGCAAGCAAGCAGAATAGCAGCGCCTGACCCTGGGGAGGCGGAGGCCCCTCCCCGGGCAGGCAGCCAGCCGCTCCGCCGCCGGTGCCTCGCCGGCCCCTGAGCAGAGAGCCACGCACAACTGGGCTCGGAAGTGGCTGCAGATGCCGTTGTCCTCATGCCTGTCACCCCTTCCGTGGTGCGTGAAAACTCCGCCTAGCATCCCCACACCCCACTCTCATCCTTGACTTTGAGGTCATCCTAGACACCACTTTGCTCAAAACTTACCATTAAGCTGCCACATTTTTGTATTCGTGTTAAGACTCCACACTTGGACCAGTGCTACCAGCCCTAGGCCTTGCTGGAATACATGGCTCTCTCGTCTGGGATACTGGGGGCCTTCACTAACCCTGAATTATAGCACCTCCCCCCACAAACTGGCCTCTGCTTCCCCAATCAGTTTGGTTTTCCTTTACCTGGAGAAAGAGTGGGTGTGGAGGACATTAACCAGATCCTCAACTTCCCCTTTCTTTTTTCAGTCAGGATGGACATGCCCCCCCCCACCCCCATTTGGGTTTACCCGGGACTGAGCCATGAACCGAAAGGATTAAGTCCTGCACTGTATATAGAGATAGACAGGTCATACAAAACTCCAGGGGAGTTCAACATTTGCTAGGCCTCAGGTGCCATCTTTTTTTAAATGTAGTTTTGACATGCTAGATACACACCCTTCACAATTCCCCCACAAGTGATAATTTGCAATTTACTTCAATTTACCAAATGCTCAGTGAGCACTCACAGGTTTCCCGGGATGACAGACATGAGTGAGGCTATATCTCTGTGTGCTGAGAGCTCGCAGACCCGGCAGACAAACCACCACAAACGGCGTGATCCCAGCAACTGTGGCCATGGTGACCACACAGACACAAGCAATCAGGTAGGATGAAGGACAGAATCAGCTCCCATGAGGCATCAGGAAAGGGGTGGGAGGAGCCCGGGGACAGGAGTTTGATGTGACTTTGGAGGAAGTCAAGGCTTGCACAGTGGAGACAGAAAGCGCGCACGTAAAGCACAGAGAGGAGCATGAGCAGAGCCTCAGGAGGGGAGAGCGCAGGGCACACTGGGGCAGCATGGAGAGGAAAAGGTCCTCCTGGGAGGGTACACACATAATCCAGCTGGCACTCTCAGAACAGGAAATGCCACACAACGCTATTTCTTATTTTTATGGGGTGCTTCTATGAGGACCCCAATCTTGCAATCTCTTGCCAAAGCAATGGTTCCTGTGGTCCTCGGCACCCCCACAGTCACCCCACTTGCCGTCACCCCACCTTAGCCCCTCCTCTCTCCAGGCTCCTTGTGGGAAACAGGACTGTGCCGACCTCTCCCTCAGAACTTCCTCTGCTCTGCAAGAACCCACACCCAGGCCTGGTGGCACCCCGCAGGCCCTGCTGCTTCCAGGGCAGCTCTGGTTCCTTCCTGCCTGCTGCCTGGGCCACGCTGGCCAACTCTGTGCCCACCAAAGGCCAGAGGAAACATGATAAGCTCCCAAGCAGTGCCCCCTGATTAAATGGGAAGCCTCCATCTTCCCTTCCCACTTGGGGTACCGGGGGAACAAGTCACCAGCATTGACAACTTTCCCCAAAGGACCGGCCCTGATTCCCACCTCTTTTCCTTTGTCCCTGGGAGCTGGTGATGAGCTCATGTTGACAGAACACTGAGGTCACCGCCTTGTAAGACACTTTATATAGATGGGCTACCCCAGTGATGGGCAAACTCATTAGTCCACAGAGCCAAATATCAACAGTACAACGAATGACATTACTTTTGGGAGCCACATTTTTTAAACATAAACTATATAGGGAGGTACATTGTTATTAACTTAATTAGGGTACTCCTAAGCTGGCCTTTGCTAAAAACGTCCTCAATCTGATTGAGGTACACTCAAGGGGCCAAAGAGGCACATGTGGCTCGCAAGCAGCAGTTTGCCAACCACTGGGCTACGCTGTCACTCTAAAAAGCCAGGGAACTTGGCAGATATTTTTCTCAGACTTGGGGCATCAGCTGACATCCCTGTTACCATGGTTATTATTATTCTCCATCGAAAACTCTTCGCCCTGTTCATTACACCTGCTTTGGCTATACACGATTCCCTATTAGCAGACAGCACCTCGCTGCAGGATGGCAGAGCGCCGTGGCTCACTTTTTTAGGGAAGAGGACCGATCCCCACTATCTGCAGAGCTCCCCGGTTGTTTTCCTGAATCAATTCTCTAGGACCAGCCGTGGTCAGAATAGAGCCTTCAGACCCTCGCTCCGGCTGGTAGACGCGCTCCCTCCAGGCCTCCATAGCTCAGTGGCTCCCACCGGCTCTCGGGGACCTGCAGCCCCCCGCAGAAGGAACTGCGTCCTGAGGGTGAGAAGTTATTTAGTTTCCCTGCCTGACATTCTAGTTCCTGGCCTTCTGGAAACAGCAAAGCTGTTGTCACTGTGCCGGGACGTGACAAATGATGTGGAAGGCGTGTTATGATACAGCCATCCATCCATCCTCGGAGGCCAGGGCCACAAGGGGATGGAAAATGAACAGGGAAATTGTTAATTGCGCAGCTTTAAAGCTTTCCCAGGGGAGAGCTCAGAGAGGCATCTGTTTTGCCCCCACTAGGGAGGTGGCATTCTCTGAAAGCCTCGAGGGGGCATGCCACCAGCTGGTCGGGACCCAGGCAGAGTTGGGAGGTACGGGAGAGAACACCACCCCGGAGACGGTAGGAAGGAAGAGGGGGATACTACAGAAAGAATCACTGCCACAGCAGTGTCGGTCATACCTGCAGAGCGAGAGGTTCTCTTATGGGGACCTCTGAATAAGTCCCTGAACTTTCAGAGTTGCCAGAAGATGACAATGATAGTTTCTCACTTTCCTAAGGCAGTGGAGTATTCTTTATTTTTTAAAATATATATTTATTGATTTCAGGGAGGAAGGGAGAGGAAAAGAGAGACAGAAATATCAATGATGAGAATCATTGATTGGCTGCCTCCTGCACACCCCCTACTGGGGATCCAGCCTGCAACCTGTGACCTCCTGATTCATGGGTTGACGCTCAACCACTGAGCCATACCGGCAGGTCAGGAGGCTATTCTTGAGGGTCCAGATTCTTTAAGCACATAATGCTCTTCATTCTCTCCCATTCTCTTTGCCTTTGGGGCCGGGTTATTTGTTTATTTGATAAATGTGAAAGGGGGGATTTCACGGTCCTTGCTTTGATCTCATTCACAAAGAGAGAGAAGTGGAATTGAGACTATATACACATATATCACAAAATTCCATTTTCATAAAATACTCAAAAATGCAAACTGATGGTGGCAGTAAGCAGTAGGGGAGGCAGGGAGCTAGGAGTGGTGGGAGCAGAGATTACAAAAGGGCTCTGAGGATCTCTGTGGATGGTAGCTCCTCATCTTGATCATGGGGGTCGTTTCATGGTGCACACCTGAGTCAAGCCTTGTCAAGTCACATACTCTAAATATTCGAAGCATATTGCATGACATCATATGCCCCCAAAGCTGTTAAAACACACACAGCGAAGCCAGCAGCTACCAAGGGACATCAACCATTATCCCAAACTTGACCCCTGTTGCCCTAGCAGTGTGGTCGGCAAACTGCGGCTCGCGAGCCACATGCGGCGCTTTGGCCCCTTGAGTGTGGCTCTTCCACAAAATACCATGGCCTAGGCGAGTCTATTTTGAAGAAGTGGTGTTAGAAGAAATTTAAGTTTAAAAATGTTGGGGCTCTCAAAAGAAATTTCGATCATTGTGCTGTTGATATTTGGCTCCGTGGACTAATGAGTTTGCTGACCACTGCCCTAGCAGATCTGCACTCACTGCCCAGCCACCTTGAACACGCCCCTCCTTCCCTCTGCCTCTGCCAACTCTATTTGTTTTTCAAAGACCAGAACAAGTCCTACCTCCTGCAGGGAGCTTCTCATGACCTCTCACCCCTGACCCTCTGGGCACATACAGGCTTCACTACCCAAACAGGAACCCTGCACAGTCCTGAGCCCAAGAAGCCCCAATTCATACCTGTTGGTTGTTGATGAATCTCCCTCATGAGGCTTCTCTTCACTCTGTGATGACGTGCCATTAATTTTAAGAAAGAGAGAGAGCATCTTTTGTGCCTGTGGCCTTTGCTTCTACGGAGGATGCTATGTCTCCTATCGGAGCATGCCTCGGGAAGGTCTTGTATGTGTGTGTGTTCATATTAGACTCCATGCAACTGGCTACGGCCAAGCTCACTGCAGACAACCAGACACCCTGGGCTGATTTGGGCGGCTCTGTGTCTCACCACCCCAGGGGTCCCACAGCCTTGGCGGAGGAACTGTGCCCTGCCCTGCCATTACAACAGCCTCAGAACACGGGACAATGTCTGGTGCCAATGAGTTCCTTGCCCAAATGAGTAAACTGAGGCCAGGGAGAGCATGTGGGTGAGGCTAGGTCAAGGCCGCACCTCGCTTCTTCATTCTTCCTTTCTGTGCATCTGAGGCTTTTCTCGTAAGCAGAGATCATGAGACAAAGGGAAGGACAGACCTGCTACTGCCCACCCTTCGACAGACCCGAAGAGAGTCATCCCAGGTTTTCCAAGCTCCCCCCACAACGGCTCATGATCAAATTTCCCGTCATCTGGTTAAAAGTAATCTCTGCTGCGCCTCACACTCCAATCAACTGATTTAAAAGAAGAAAAAGTCAATAGGCTGACAGCCTTAGAAGTGGATAAAGATATTAGCAGGGGCCTGCTGTTCCAACGAGCAGCAGACACATAATAATCGATACTTTTTATCTCCTAATGACTGGACGGTGATTGGGTAGCCTCCAGCTAAGAACTTCATTGACAACTCCGGTGTTGCCTGGAGGAAGGAGGGGAAGCCAATTTTTATGAGACTGGAGGAGATGAGGACCCTTCAGAAGCCCCTGAATCCCAGTCACTAGGAACCTAGAGTTGCATTGAGCTGGATTTTTCTCTCCACCTCTTGTCACCTCCCAACTATTCTCCCAAGTTGGCCCTGCCCTCCATCCCTACAGCCTCTCCTGGGACCAGGAATCAAGCCTAATATATCTAACAGCAGACAGAGGGGTGTTGGTCTATGAAAATTATGTGCATCCTATCATGTCCTCCCAGATTTTTAAGGAGATCCCTAACACCATTCACGTCTATCTTGGTCCTTCATTGGCTGGCATTTACATTTCTCCCTCCACAGCAGCACTTCCATCTTTGTCAACACATCATCCTCATGTATCAGCCAGTACATGGGACATACCTGCTCCCACTCACCCAACTTCCATTCATCGATTTCTTCTTCCTTGCCTTTGCTGAATTGGCTGCCTCCAGCTAATGTGCTCCTTCCTATATCCCCATATCAGCCATTTTTATAAATTTTCACCCAGAAGCTCTACCATGTAGTGATAGTATTATCAGCTCTACCCTCTGCCTCGTTTGGATGGCATCTTTCCTCTCTGCCTTCCCCATTCCCGATACAAACTATTCCATGCCACCTCACTCAGGAACAGCACTGGTATAGGGTTGGTGATAACCCTGTGGGATGGGTTCTCACTTGTATTCCCAAGGAGAGGCAAGACAATGCCTCCTGAAGCACGTGACAGGCACATGATGTATCTGGGAGTGAATCCAAGGGACACAGACATTCATAGGTTCGCCAAGTAGCTTAACAATGCATGCCCCAGTGTGTGTAATGGAACTTTCCAGGGTGCTGATGGGTAACATAGTCTTTATGGCAAGGATTTCCATAACCAAATAAGCATGGCCAATGTTCGATTAAAAAGAGCTAACGCCGCAATCTCTTTACTGCCTTTATGGTCGTTCATAAGATCAGATGAAAAGTTCTCTTTGAAGAGGAAGGCAAATTATGCATCATTTCCAAATCAAATCACATGATCGTGGAGCCCTTTAGTTGCAGAATGTGACATAAGACCATAGCATTCATGAAGCCCTTGGGGAAACATTCCCCCCAACCAATGGTCAGCAAACTCATGAATCAACAGAGCCAAATATCAACAGTACAATGATTGAAATTTCTTTTGAGAGCCAAGTCTTTTAAACTTAAAATTCTTCTAATACCACTTCTTCAACATAGACTGCCCCAGGTCGTGGTATTTTGTGGAAGAGCCACACTCAAGGGGCCAAAGCACCACATGTGGCTCTCGAGCCGCAGTTAGCCGACCACAGCCCTAAACCATTCAGCACACAGGTGCACTTACTAGTAGTTTCACTGAGTGAGAACCTGTTTTTTTCCAGAGCTTCAGTTTAGCAAAGCACATCAGTGTTTCTTTACTTAATCCTCACAAGGCCCCAATGCATCATGTACTAAAAACAAAATGAAAATCTAAACTATTGAAATCAAAAGTATATGACAATAAGATTATAGCATGAAATGCCTTCCAGCAACAAGCCGAAGGGCAGAAAACAAAATTCCATCTAAAAATCAATCTGCACCCCTAGCACCTGTCAGCAACCAGCACGCCACTGCCCTGGCTGCAGAGGTGGTTTGAGGTGACCCTGTCCAGGCCACAATAGGGGCAAAGGCAGGACTGGAGAACTACCTTGCATTGCTTACCAGCCCTATGTAGACAGTGAGGATTCAGACACCCCTGGGGAAGCAAGAGCTGCAGGGGCCCCGCCTCTACACAAATGTAATCACACCACCCAGCTTCACCACAAAGCAAACCACAGAGCGGGCTGAGTCCTTTCCGCAGCTGAGGGGCGTGGGAACAAGACACCGAAGTGAACGCTCCTCTCTCATCCTTTGCAAATCCTTACCTGTTCTTTTGCCTAAGCACACCAGCCCCAGAAATACACAGTGGCCCAGAAAACACACAGCACCTATCAAGAGGTGCCGACAGAATCATGAGAGACCTGAGTTGTAGGCAACAATGCTAAAGGGACTGGGAGGAGTTAGCCCAAAGGAGGGGCAAGTCAGAAAGCAAAATGAGGTGTCTTCCCGTGCCAGGACAGCTCCCGCTCAGGAGTGGCATCTGTGTCGTTGCGGGGGCAGGAGCAAGGAGTTCGATTTGGACTTGGTGGTAAGAAAACTTTCTAATTCCGTGCCAATGAGAGCAAGGGTCACATTGCTCGTAAGGATCCATAAAGATTGCCTTGGGCAGTGATTGCGTGGGTTTTGAAAAGTCGATTGCCTTTCCAGGAATCACTAATGTGCGTGCCCATGTGAAGAAGCAGGCCGGATTTACACGTCTCTGAGTTTTCTCCTGATTCAACCACACCTGGCAAGGGTACCCTTTGTGCTCCCGCAGGAGGGCGAAGTGGGAAGAGAAGGTTTTCACATGTGAGCCACGCCTCCCTGCCATGGAGGTTTTCCTGCACCGAGAGAGGGCCCAGGTCCGGCTCAGTGATGCGTTTTGGGATTCTGTGTTCAGGGAGGGAGGGACATGAACTCTCTCAAAGCTCTGACCTGAGAAGTGTGCCAGCAGCCTCTTGAAGTTCAAAAGCATCCTACTGGAATGCTATTTCTGCTTAATGGAAGAAGAAAAAAACACACAACTTTCAATCACAGTAGCTCAGTAAGTTCACACTTTGACATTACCGCCCTGGCTCCAAACATGTGAGCAACGATCTATTTAAAATAGCACACACATACTGCCGGGCTCAGAAACAAGCGAATGTCTTAATGGATCAGAAATAGAATAGCAATTCCAAAGTGTAAACAGCTCTGAAATCACAGACCCAGGCCGAGGCAAGGGTAACCTGGGTCTCAATTCCTCTGTGCCAGCAGGGGCTAAGGCAGGCGGGCTGCTGAGAGCTAGGGGTAGATTTCCCCCCATATCCCCCCTGCGCACACACACATACTTACTGCTTGAAAAGGAGGCAGAAAAGAACTGCCCCCAATTGCTCCAGGGGGCACAGCAAGATGAATCCAGTGCCAAGGTCAGGAACCAAGCAAGGCACTCGCTGGCTTGGGAACAGGGTTGATAATGTCCCTGATAACACAACTGGGCTGAAAACAAAGGCCACCATTACAGGATCTGTTCAGGATCAGGAGAAAAGAAAGAGAATAACTAAGAACAAATAAGATCTCCCCACAAAAAGAAGCCATACATCAAAACTCCAAACCACGTAAAGAAATACCACGCTGAGAGTGAAAGCTAACAAAGGGAGCAATCGAATCGCAAAAGCAATCTATATCCCTTTATCGAGATGTGGAAATAAGTATGTTTAGTCGGATTAAGGAAAGAATAACATCATTTAAATGAGCAAAATGTCTATGGCAAAAAGGCAAAAAAAAAAGTGACATAAGAAAATGATATGAAAATGAAATCAGTAACAAGATTTAAAAACAAATAGAATAAAATAAGAACTCATCAGTGCATACACATATTTACATGGGAGTGCTATCTGTCAATAAACAGCCAACTCCTAAGTGTAGAACAAATCATGGGGTAGAAATTGCCATTTGACAACAGATTCAGGCAAGATTCACGAATAGATACTTCTACTCTAGGGTAAAGTTTTAGCATGACAATCTTATGTACATGGCCTCAAAGTATATCCTCTTTAAAATGCCTGCTAATTAGCGTTACAGTGGAGAACCCAGACTGTCACCATCATAGTGGCGGAAGCTCCCTGTTTTATTCGATTTGTCACTCATGGGAAAGCCAGCTCCATGTCCCTTCTGAAAGTGTGCACCGAGAAGAACACAGCAGCACTTCTGTCACAACCCTGCCAAAAACGCAATACCTGGCTCTACTGATGAGGAGACATCAGACAACGTCAAACTGTGGGACCGTCTGCCAAGGCACTGGCTTGTTCTCCTTAAAAAATGTCAAGGTCACGGGAGATAAAGAAAACTGAGGAACTGGAGCAGGCGGAAGGAAGCCAGGAAGCCATGATGCTAAACGAAACGAGTGGCCCTGATGTGGCTCCTGCCCCTGAGAGCAACACTGCCAGGACCAGCACAGCCTGCGAAGGGGACCCATGCTCATATTTACGTGATGGTAGCATGATCAATGTCAATGTCCTGGTTGTGAGAGGTACAGCGTGGCTTCAGAGGAGAGTGTCCTTGTGTTTAGGAAATACATACTGAAGTAGTAGAGGCAATGCAGTATCACTGTGCACTTAACCACAACTATATTCCAAAAAAAGAAACGTGTGTGTACATATATGTAAAAAGACATAGAGATAGAGAGGGAGAAGGAAAGGGAGAGAGGAAGAGAAAGAGAGAGAGAATGAATAATAAGGCAAATATGTGTGTGTGTGTGTGTGTGTGTGTGTGTGTGTGTGAGAGAGAGAGAGAGAGAGAGAGAGAGAGAGAGAGAGAGAATATGGCACTGTGTTGTAGGGCAAAAAATGAACAAAGTTTACAGAACACCTGAATGAAAAACAAAACACTTAGAAGGAAGTTAAATTTTAGATCACCTGATCAATAGATAAATTGCAATTAATGTTTAGCAAATTGACCTTGAGCTGAGTTATGTGACTATAGAGAAAGCCCTGACACAGAAAGCTAAATGCCCATATTGACCATGAAAGGACTGAGGCAGTGGCCCATTGCTGTCTTCATGCCAGTGCTGACTGCTCCAGGGGTTTTCCATCAAAACTATTGGAACCAACCATCCCTATTTATAACAAGCTCACAGTAAAATCTCCTCTGCCCTCCTGAAATGAAAGCCACGGATAACATGCCTCACCCATGTAGGTTTTTAAAAATAGAAATATAATCTGTCCAGTGTTGCTCAGTGGTTGAGCATTGACCTAGGAACCAGGTCAGGGTTCAATTCTCAGTCAGGGCATATGCCAGGCTTTCAGACTCAATCCTCAGTAGGGGATATGCAGAAGGCAGTTGATCAATGATTCTTTCTCATAATTAATGTTTCTATCACTCTTTCCCTCTCCCTTCCTCTCTCTGGAATCAATAAAAAGACATATTTAAAAATAGAATTATATTGTCCTAACTATAAGTAAATGGAGAGATTGAAATAATTTTCAATCATAAATCAGTATATCTGTGGTCATGATGACACGGGAAGGCATAAAGTCACAGCTCTATCTGAAAGAATCGCCATGAATGTCACACCTGGCAATGCAGGCCGATTCGAGCTTTGTGCATTTGTGACTCAGATGATCCGAGCATTGTTTCTATCAGTGAGTTCATTTTTCAAAAAGGTGAACAAATCTTGGTAACCTTCTTAGCAAAGTAAAGTACAACTTACCTCATTTCACAATAGGACAGCATTCTTAGGGGGGGAAGACACATCAACTTAGAACATGCAAAGACAACTACCAATACAATGCACTCACTATAGCCTAGAGGAGAAGTACACACAAAAAGAAGGCATGCAATAATGTTTTTCAATCTGTGAATGCTCAGGAGGATAGCTAACCAGAAGACATAATGAAGCAGCCAGATGCTTGTGTCTTTACATAGACTTGCCAAGAAGGAGGCAGCTCTGCGCACAGATTGCTACAGGTATGTTGCAGGGCAGCTCTGACACCGGGAGAGGCGTTGCCATTGGTGATAATGATTTCCCATGCTCAGAATGCTGTGAGCAATTCTTGGTAAATTTCTGAAAGTAAAAAATGCAATCTTTCTCAATTTACACCTTAACTAAGGTCCCTGGGAAAGTCAGTGCAGATTGGAGCTGTGCACAAAAAATTGGTGTTATACGTAGAGGCTTAAATGATAATCAAAATGTTTTTCACCTACATCAACATCCATTGGAACCACCTTCAAGATTTATGCAGAGTGAAGGATCCATCATTACCTCTCCTGCCCACATCATTGGGTCAACAAAAGCCCCCCAACACACACACACACACACACACACACACACACACACACACACACACTTCCAAATGCCCCCTGAGAAGCAGTAATTCTGAGGTCAGAGGGCTCCATAAACAATCAATTAGACCAGGAATTCAACCATGAGCACGTGGTCCTCAAGTTTGTAGACCCCTGACAGACAGCATTCAGTCCTGTCTCCAAAGACACTAGTGCTAAGGAAAGTTGGACATTTCAGCTCAAGGCATTGCTTTAAGCCCTTCTGCAATGATGTACCCACCACAGGCAACTGAAAAAACTCAATAAATGAGTGAACAGGTCACATCTCTGATTGGCTGTAAGAAACAATACTGGATGTTGTCTAGAAAGAGGTCAGCAAGATCAAGTAATGCCAAGTGTAAATAAAACAGGGATCATGCCCTTAGATGCATAGTTAGAAAGGGTGAAGTGTAGCAGAGAAAGGAGCCAAGTTTCAAAGACCTCCTTGTGGCAGCTGCTGTAGTCACGTCTCTGCTATTAGACAGCTCCAACTTTCTCTGGTTTGATGGCCAAGGCCAGTTCTGCAGGCTCTCTGGGAAAAGGTCCCCAGAATTCTGATTTTCAGCTTCTTCTTTGGGTGTAGCAATGAATAAAAATGAAAAGTCATTTCAGGATTCTTCTCAAAGCCTGAAGTAGGGGTAGATTTTTCTGGAACGTCCCATAATTTGGCTAGAGAAGCAGCTCTGAGCACCTTGAGTGGTCATAGAGGTCAAGTCCTTGAGGTCACAGAGTCACCAGGAGCCAAAACACAGATTCTTTCATCTATCTCTGTTGAATTTGATGTCAAATCCTGAGTGCTTAACATAGTAGAGGTGTTCAAAAATTCACAACTATAATGTTATTATTTCTATTATTTTCTGATCATGAACAAGTAAAACATCAACAGCCTCTCAGGGATTTTCTAGGCCTACAAATTCAGTATTTACAAGACAAAACTGTGTTCGTGAATCTGTAAAGGTTATTTTCATCTGATAAACATTTTATTGTCAATCTTTTCCACATCTTTTACTGAACTTTTTAAAATGCAGCAAACCCACATCAATTTAAACAATTAAGTGCACAAAATGGAAGTAATTTCCCAAAGATAGAGCCAGACAGATTATGTGCATGAATAAAAGATCACAAACTGGAGAGCCCTTAGAGATCCAACTCCCGGAAGGGGGAGACTCATCTTTCTTTTCCCAGAAAACTTGGCACCATTCGAAAGGCATCCCAGGCAACTGGCCTCTCTCCCTCCCTCTTTCCAAGTATCTTCCTACCCTCTGGGGGAACAGCAAGGCCAGGTCTCTTTTACCTAATCCCCTGGGATCTCAACCTTGGCTGAGATTTAGCCAAGAACCCTGCCTCCCCCGACCAGACAGAAATATCTTCATGAATCAATAATTGATCTAAATTCAGACCTCTGAGTAATCTCTCCATCCTCTCCTGTTAGTAGGTCTTCTAGGCAGTTTTAGGTGGAGGTGGGGCCTCTTCCAGAACCTCTAAGGGCTAGGTTCGCTGGGCACTGAAGTAAACAGATCTATGGCTTTCATTTTTCAGAGAGAGGCATGCTTATTTGCCGCAAATGCAACCCAGAAACTCTACTGAGGCAATCAGATCGACCCCCAATTTCTTCCATTCCTGGCTCCTGGTTCTCAGTGTAAACACGGACATTTCTTTTTCTCCTTTGTGTTGATTTCTGTGTGCAGCTAGACCACTTAGGCCTGAGAATGACCATCAAGCTGAAGATGGGATCATGGCAGTACACAGGAAGTCCACCCTTCAGCCTGACAGCCTCTCACCCAGTCTCTCAAGCATCTGGGGCTGCTTCCTCCTCGTTCATGGCACTGTTTTACTATGATGTATATCAGTGTGTGTGTGTGTGTGTGTGTGTGTGTGTGTGTGTGTGTGTTCTCTCCCCAGACTTGAGAGCAAAGATGTCTTATAAAAATCTGTCTTTCCTACTCCCCCACAGCTCTCAAAACAAGGAATGATGCACATTAGCAACCTGAACCCTGAGAATAAAGGAATGAATGAAATAAAGTGCTTCTGGCTCTATTCCCATCTCTGGAAAAATAATGCCAAGCATATGTCCTCCCAGCATACTTGCTGAAATCTCCATGAGATTCAGATGCTGGCTGCTGAGCCCACGACCCTTGTGCCTCTCTCTCTGTGCTGAACAGGAAGAAACCAGGTGCCCTCATTAATCTCCTCCAGGGCCAGGGAACAGGGGTGCAGGCGCCACAGATGTGCCACCTGACACTGAGAGGGGAAGGAGAAATTATTGAAATAAATGCCAATTTTGAAAAGCATCCTATAAATGTACAAATACTTCCATGCTACTCACCACACTTCTAGACTGTAGCAGGTGGCATACACCATAATTCCTGAAGACCACACACACGTTTGTGTGTGTGTGTGTGTGTGTGTGTGTGTGTGTGTGTGTGTGTGTATGTAATGCCAGAGCCAATGAAGGTCATTGGTGCAACGGCCACCTCAGCCCAAAATCTCTGAGTCACAAAGAGCCTGGGAGACTGCCTCTGGAATAGGTCTTACTAAACCTGATAGCTACAAATCTATTGCCTACTTAGTTGAACTCCCCATTAGGTCACCTCGTGGCATGATCAACCATCTAACCAAAACCCAAGAAACACTGCTATAGTCTTTTGTAACTTGAAGGCAAAAGTTCTTGGAGCTCTCAGTACTCAGAGTTCCCACGGGATGTCATGAACTTCCAGGTTTCAGAGACAACAGAAAGAGATGAGCAACTCTAGGAAGAAGGGAAACCAAGAAACATTTAAGCCAGTTATCCAGCAGGGAGCCAGTCAGTAAAACCATGAAGTACTTTTTTGTTCGACTGATACACCCACTGGTCTATCAAACACCCAAAATGTGTTTGACTTCCATTAGTGAACACAGACTGGATTCAACTATAACATCCCTGCATGCACCATACTGGAATATACACTATTGGATACTGATCCATAGGCCTAAAAAATCAGCCATTCAGTAGATACAAAATCATCCAAATTAGGAGCCCAGGTGAAACATTTGTAACAGGCACTATTGACACGATAAGATATCTTAGTCACTGCTAACAATGGGCCTGTCAAGCCTAGCCTACTATCGAGTTTATGCCAAGTGACTGATTAGGAATGAGATCTAAAGGGTTGTAGGTAAGGTTGGAAATGAAGTACGATGAAGAGTCTGATGTCTCGAATCTGTGAGAAATTCCTCCGTGCTCAGCAGCAGCGCAGCATAATCAAGCCTGGTGTCTTTCACAAACCTGAGTAAGGCATCTTGGTAAACAGGAACCGATAGCTGGATGTGCCCTGAAGAAGAATGGCTAAGTACAGCCCATGGAGACCACATGTGCCTTGACTCGTGTCCAAGCACAGGAGATACCAAGAGGACCCAGGAAGAGCGAGAGCCCTGGTACATAATGCTTGGATATCTATCAAATTCCATTATCTTAGAAAAGAACAACAGAAATGAAATGGGAGCATTCTCTTAAAGTGGCAACCAATCTGAAGTTGCCCAGAATTGGTCAACCTGAAAGAACGATCATAAGGAGAACAACCCCTGTGCAGGAAAGGGGATAGATTCTTCAGTGGATGTATAATCTCACATGGGCACAGCGTCTCTTTAGGTGCCTGAGAAATCACCATAATAGTGAGCATACCTGTTGAAAATAGTAATTCCATTCTTGAGTTCAAGATGTTACTAACTCTCTTCCACAATTAAAACCATCAAATCCCCATAAATATTTGACAAAACCTCACATAGCTTCCTGTTGGCAAAGAGAAGAAAAGTGAGCCTGGAGCATGAAGGGAGGCCAGTGTGTACTATTTAATGAAGTGTAAACAATTGTGCCAGCACACACACACACACACACAAAAAAATTGCCTTAAACATTCAGGCTTTAAGCACATGTATCCATCAGAGATTTTTTTTTTTAACACAGCAATGTCTCACCATTGCCTCCTAATGGTGGTTCTGAATGTTTGGTTCTCAATGTTTACTTCTGTTGATTCCTGACTCCCACAACCCCAAAAATGAATGCTTTCCCAAGAGGTCCATGGGTCCTTCATACAAAGATACCTCTTGTTGATGCCTGGCACCTGTCCACCAAGAAAACACAATGAATCTCAATGCCATTGGTGAGCACAGATTGGACTCAGTTTATGACACACCACACAGAACTCAGCAATGCTTGTTGAGTTCAGATTTGGGGGATGGAGACAAACTCATTAAGTATAACCCATAGAACGCAGATTGTCCTGGAGAGACAAAAAGTACAACAGAAGAAAGAACCAGGAGGAAGAGATGGGATAGTGTCTCTGTCCTACAGGAAATTCACCAAGCAACTGGGGGCGGGGGGGAGGTACACTCATGAGGCCAAAACAATTCAATGCCAAGGATAAGAGATATTAATTCAATTGTTCTTTGGTGAAATGCAGGCAACAATATCATTTTACAGCTTTCTGGGTGTTCTAATTGTGAAGCCATGGTTGAGACCCATTGAGTCTGAAAACAGAACCTAAAAGAGCTGAAAGGAACAGAAGATTCCTGAGGGTAGGAGCATGCAGAAAGTGTTCTCAGAAGGATAGGAAGATAGAAAGGGAGTGGACTGACAATATCCAGAGGGAAGGGGGTCTGAGGGATGTGGGAAGAGATTGGACAAAAGTCCTATACCTATGGATGCAGACAGTGGCAGGAGGTAAAGGCATGGGTGGGGTGGGAAATCAGATGGAAGGGAGCACTGGGGGGCAAAAAAAAAAAGAGGAACACCTGTAATAATCTGAACAATAAAGATTTATTTTTAAAAAAAAAAAAAAAAAGAAGGATAGGGAAGAAAGGAAAAAAGAACCAGAATAGTAGGGTAACAAAGGAACAGGTAGTCTGGAATATGACTGATTAAGAAGGCCTTGAACACCAAGACCAGTTGTGCAAACTTGACAATAGGAGAAAATGAGGTTCCTAAGATGGGTTGGTACAACTCATATACATAATACATTTCAATTTACAAGACCCTTTTCCATCCATTTGAGCCTTTCACCAACAATACAACGTAGGCATACAGGGAAAATGTAAAGGTAACCAGTTTACCAATGAGGGAAAGGAGACTGAGAGAATTTGAGTGACTTGGTAAGAGCAGTATTTGCAGAAATTTAGTCTGGGGATAGCATGCGCTGTGAATTACAGTGTGGGAGAGAGAATTCCAGGAGGGCCCTGAGAAGACAGATGCCTTCCCATAAATGGGAGATAATATCAGTCCACAGCACGGCAGAAGCCTTGGGGGACACAGCAGAGAGAGGATCTAAGAGCCACTTCACTGTTCTGTATCCTCCTATTTCCTTTTGGTGCCTGGGTGAACACTAATCTTTAACACAGTAGGTTAGAGGTGGGAGAACTGCCTGCATTAAGACTTGGGCAGACTGCAGAATACAGAGGATGAAGTACACTTGAGCGGACTTGGCTGGGAACTTGGCCAGCCAGCGAGGGCCACCTTCCTCCAAAGGTAGAGGCAGCTTTTCTTCAATCCTGGAGTTCCCTTCCAAATGGAGGGAAGTCTAGTGTTGACAAATTTTGGTCTCTCCTATCTCTCACCCTGTCACTCATTTCACACTGGTGAGTTTGAGAAAAACAACTAAGGGTGCTCAGCTGAATCCTAACTTTATAGCCTTTGGGACCCAACCAGTCCGTGAGGAACGGGAATTCTCCCAAAACTCTTGCCTGGACAGCCTTTTCTCCATGAAAATCCCTATCCTGTTCAGTGCTACCTGGGTTGGGCGGATGAGCCTGCCTGATTCTGGGGCTTAGAATTAACAAGCTCACTTGGCTCACAAAACTAATGCACAGGAAGCTCCAACTTAGCCTTTACCAGTGATATAGCTGAACACATTCATACTAATTATTTTAAGTTCTTATTTTTATTGTTACTGTTATTGTTTTTTTAACATATCTTTATTGATTTCTGAGAAGAAGGATAGAAATGTCAAAGAAAAGAGAATCATTGATGGGCTACCTCCTGCACACCCCCACTGGGGATTGAGCCCGCAACCTGGGCATGTGCCCTGACCCGGAATTGAACCGTGACCTCCTGGTTCATAGGTCAACGCTCAATCACTGAGCCACACTAGGATGGCACATTCATACTCTTTGGCTCATAACTTTTTTCCAAAACAGAGGAGACAAGACCCAGTCGTTGGCGATATTATTGGAGCAAGAACACAATGAAACTCTTGTCATGAACCTCGTGATACTGGCAGCCTCAGGGTCGGGTTTCATCCCTCACCAGCTGTGCAAAGGAGACCAGTAGCTTCATTAACCACCCCACCACCACCCCCGTGCCCCAAGGGAAAAGCTGGCTCTGACTCCGCTCTCAGATCCACTCTGGAAATGCCGTCAAGCCACAGAGAGCCCAAACTTTGCAGGTGCCTTGTTTAGTTAGTACAGACTGTTGCCTCCATCAAACTCCTCCATCCAAGCAGCCAAATAAATGATTGGCAGGCTCTGTTCTGTGGTTTTTATAGCACCGAGAAAGTGCAGAAGCCAAGGCAATTATTTTAATGTTCTTTACCTTAAACAGCCTGACAAGTGAGCTGATTACACAGTTTACCTTTAAAAGGCAACGATGTTATGAAGGATCGTCTATTTTTTCTGAGATAAGATAATTTTATAACCTGAGTTCCTTCTTTATGCCTTTGAAGAACTGAGGGCCCATATTCATTCTCTATTTTTCTATGGTCTTGGGATTAAATAACTAAGTTTTTAACTATATACAGAGTGGGGCGAAAAGTTGGTGTACACTATTTGTATGGAACATAATACAATAATTAATACAAATAATACAAGAATAAATGTTGTTCTGCGTACTCACAACCGTAAACCTACTTTCACCCACCCTGTGTAGCATAGTCCCTCTTTATCCATGATCTCACTTTATGTGGTTTCAGTTACCTGCAGTCAACCATGGTCCAAAAAATATTACATGGAAAATTCCAGAAATAAACAATTTAAACGTTTTAAATTGCACACTTTTCTGAACAGCATGATGAACTCTTGGGCTGCCCCATTCTGTCCTTCCCAGGACATGAGTCATCCCTTTGTCCAGTGAATCACCACTGTATACACTACCCACCTGTTAGCCTCTTAGTAGGGGCCTCAATTAGCAGATATGTTATCAGACAGAAAGAACACATTTGCATAACTTTTATTATAGAATATTGTTACATTTGTTTTATTTTATTATTGACTAGAGGCCTGGTGCATGAAATTCATGCAGCGGGTGGGGGGAGTCTCCTCAGCCCAGCCTGCACCCTTTCCAATTTAGGACCTCAGGGAATGTTCGACTGCCAGTTTAGGCCCAATCCCAGGGCCTAAACCCGCAGTCGAACATCCCTCTCACCACTGGCTCCTAACTGCTCACCTGTCTGCCTACCTGATCACCCCTAACTGTGTCTGCCTGCTGGCCTTGTTGCCCCTTACTGCTCCTCCTGCCAGCCTGGTCGCCCCTAACTGCCCCCCACTGCTGGCCTGGTTGCTCCCAACTGCCCCCCCACCAGCCTGGTCACTCCCAACTGCCCCCCTTCTGGCCTAGTCACCCCATGTAGCTTGCTGCTCAGTCATCTGATTTTTTCAGTCATGACAACCCCTGACTTTTTACATATTAGGATTGCTATTAATATTTTATTGTGGCCGAAACCAGTTTGACTCAGTGGTAGAGCGTCCGTCTGTGGACTGAAAGGTCCCAGGTTCGATTCTGGTCAAGGGCATGTACATTGGTTGCGGGCACATCCCAGGTAGGAGGTGTGCAAGAGGCAGCTGGTCGATGTTTCTCTCTCATTGATGTTTCTAGCTCTCTATCTCTCTCCCTTCCTCTCTGTAAAATATCAATAAAATATATATTTTTTAAAAATCTTACTGTGCCTAATTTATAAATTAAAACTTTATTATAGATATGAATGTACAGGAAAAAACATAGAATATCCAGGATTTGGTACTATCAGCAGTTTCAGGCTTCCATGGTGGGTCTTGGAATGTATCCCTATTGATAAGGGGGATTACTTTGTACACTCCTTGAAGGCCAAGCTTTTCACAAGGTCTGAGACTAAGATGACCTCAATAACTAGAGACTACAGCTGTCCTTTCATACAAAGAAATGTGTCCTCTTCACACTGAGTCATAAGCTCATTTATCAACACCACCTTCTTTTACCTAACCAAGACTCGATCACTTTCTGTCCTAAGGAAAATGTGGAGTAAGTGCACATTTTTAGCCCAAAATACAGTTAAGGAATGTGAGGGGAGAGAAAACAGAAATTCAAATTGGGGTTATTATAAACTTTTCCCACATTTTCTGAATTTTTATTTGTTCTACATGTATTCCAGTTACATTTTAAGATCCCACTTTATTAGTCAATCTTGGTTGCATATCTTAAATAAACTCAACTATGGTTCAAATGTATACCAATTAGAAGTGTGTGCCCCAGTGTGTAGTGCCAGAGTTTCAGTCACTGTACCTGGGAAGAGAGTTTGCATGAAGCTCAAAGCTTAGTAGGGAAAACCTGCTGTTATTTTCCCCTCTTTATTATACATAAGGAAGTCCTAAAAGGGAGCTGTTGATACTTCCAGGGTGTAGAGCCTTCTGCTGGCATTGATGTACTTAAATTTCCTCCTTTTCTTTATTCCTTTCCAACTTTATCCATCTGTCAATGCCCAATTCAAGTCTTTCCTCCTCCAAGAAGCCCTCCCTGGCTGCACCTGCTAGAAACAATCATCCTTTCAAGAATAAAGTCCAATCAAGCCAAAAAGAATCTATCGCCTGTTCAGTCCTGTAGATAATGATAACATCTGACTTAGTTGTTTGAAGACTTTTTCCAGACACAAACAATATAAGATAGAGTAGATAAAATACAATTTGGGGGGAGGGGGAGAAGACTAAAGAGCAACAGGAGTTCAAGCTATAGTGCTAGAAATGGTTTAGAACCATGAAGGGCCCTCAGAGTTCATCTAGCTCTGACTCTATTTTGTGAATAAGTTCTTCTAAAACAAATTCTAACAAGCTCTTACAAGCCCTCCATACCAGTCACTTGAGTCACTATAGACGCAGAGAAAGGAGTTTCTCTCCCCAACTCACTTTTGGAATCTCTCTGAACGTGGAGATCAATTCCTTAGGTTGGCTTGTGGTCTATTTCCTGGTGTGATAATGGACAGATGTTATTAAGATGAACTCCTTCATTCATTCTTTAACACTATTGATCTCTTCCAATATCAATACACTGAGGACCAATACCCTGATTTTATCTATCATCTATCTATATCTCTCAGTCTATCTATCTAGCATCCATGTAGGGCAAATGTTCAAGCAGCTAGATGAAATTTCAATCAGGCAAGTACATCCAAGCACATGTAGTCTGTAGCCTGGCAACCAGACACGGAAGCTATTTGTTCCTTCACTCACTCATTCATTTATCCATTCATCCATTCAGTTCTCCATCTGGGAATATCTACATCACACCAGGCATTGTCCTCGAAACTGGGTGTAGAGCAAAGAACAAAGCAAGCAAAGTTCCTGCCCTTTCAAAAAGTCTGTGTTCTAATGAGATAAACAGACTAACAGGAAATTATGACTGTATTCATAAGATAATGTAGTGATAAGGGCTATGAAGGGAAATGCGGCAGCATCAAGGCATAGTGACTGAGGCTGTTATCTCAGGAGGTAAAAGAATTGAATAAAGTGAAGAAATGGACTAGGTTCATATCTGAAAGAGGAAGCTGCCCTTGGGAGGGAACAGCTAGGACCAAGGTTGAGGTCGGAGATGCTCCCTGAGCAAACCCAAAGCCTGTGCAGCTGGAAAATTGTGAGCCAGGAAGAGGCAGGGAGGGACTGAGGCCCGGAAAGAGCCAGGGTCTGCTTGGGGGTGGTAAGCATGCCGCCTCTGTCCTGTGTGCGGCAGAAATCCGTGGCAGGGCGTGGAGGAAAGGCACAGTCTGATGTCAGGCTGACAATGCTCACACGGGCTGCTCTGCGGAGAACAGAACAGACTGTTCGGTGCCCAGAGTGGAGGCTGAGAGCCCAGGCAGGAGTCTCTCCTGTTGTTCCTGCTGCTTCCTGTGGCTCATCTCTGCAGCTCAGTTACAATCTGTTCCAGGGCAGCCTGTTCTGGTGTCTGGAAACCCCATTGCTTGGCTCCAGGAAACCTTCTCGAGCCCAAAAAGCTCCTACTTTCCCCTCAACATGTTTGCCTTTCCTTTGAAACCCAATCAAATGTTCCCATACATCACTGCATCCCGGGCATCACTCCCTTCCCCAGTCACTCCGTCTGCCCACACTACCATCCTATACTCAGACTGTGCTAGGGGCCTGGCTAACTGACCTCTCGTGCTGGTTCTCCCTCAGGTGCAGCAGGCCAGTGCGATGTCATTATAGGACTGTCCACAGGGCATTTCCACAGGGCCTCTTCCAAAAGAGCAGATCTCTAGCAATATCATTTCAGAAACCGCAAGAGGCGGGACACACAGTGTGAACAGGACATTAGGCGCATCGCAACAATTACAAGAAGAAAAAAAGTGAGACTATATGCTTCAAGTTTAAATTATTTCAGATTAGACCATGAACATGGAATTCACCAGAGCCTGGGATGACCAAGCCCTCGAAGGCTGTTTTAAAGATGAGGGAACGGAAGTCCCAACATTGTAAGGCATCCTCAGAAAACTCACAGAACGGGTTCATCCAACTTAAACTCTAAAAATTGCAAAAATTCTTTGGGAGGGAATGGAATGATGCTGGTAACTTTTATCCTCATGATTGTTTTGGTAATTATGCTAGACAGAGGGGCCTCTTCCTCCACCTCTTTCAGCCCCTTCCTCTTTTTGTAAACTACATCCTATGGCTCAGAACCCACTAAGCTTTTAGATGAGTCAGGTCCCTGGAGCATGAGTCACGTGAGCCACGTTTGGCTCTCCCCCTGCAGTAGACCCAGCCCCCACAGAGGAGAGGTGGTGTGGCTTGAGAAACATAGGTTGTCCTAAGCATGTTCCCCTACACCAGTGATTGAGAAGGTCATCCATGTCATGTTCCCTGGGGGCATTGAAGAAAACATACTTTTGCTTCAAAAGCAGCAGAGAAAAAGGAAAGGCTTGTTTACTTGCCATTTGCTGGGCTCAGGCACAGTCTGGGTGCTGGCTTTTCAGAGGACCCTGGTAGCCTCGGGGGATTTTATTCTTCTAAATACAGAAGGGAGAACCCTACGGTCTGGAGTCTGAGTGATGGTGACACCGCGGAAGCGGCAAATCACATATTTTAGTGATTCCATAAGCAGAAGACAAACTGCTCGATGAATGGCAGGCGCCGCACAGATGCCACCTATTAAATAATTAAAATATAAAGTAGAAATTAGAAATAAACAGCGGGAACCGAAACACACACAACCAAAGGAAGCAGAAAGACTAACTTGGGAATGAAGTAGTGAGTAAGATTCGATTTGAGTTATTTCTAAATTCAATGGCATCTAGATTAACGGGCCTTCTCCCATTGTTGGCATGGAGTAAACAATACCTTCAGCTGAGAAACCCTAGAAGCAAATGCAATATGAATGCAGTAGCCACGGTGCCTTTCTCAAGGGGCAGGGAAGTACCCAGATTTTGCTGATTGGGATAAGATACGGAGAAAGTGAGATTCAACAAAGGGAAATGAAAACAGAATTTGTAATGGTCAGCAAATGCCATGTAATGAACAGCCACTGAATCCTAGTAACACCTTAGCGAAAGCAAACAGTTACTTCCCCCATATTTGTGGGGTCAGTGGTGAATTTTCTGATCCACACCATGCATGTCTAGGTGGCTCCACTTCAAGCTGCTAATCAGGCCGGGATTCGTGTATCTCAGCTGAAGTGTGTGCCCTAGTCGATTCCACATGTGCTTATTATGGGAGCCAGGCTGACAGGGCCAGGCCTACCTGGAAGAAGCTTGTTTCCTGGTGCCGACAGAAACCCCAAGAAGGTAAGTGGAAACAGACAATTCCTACAAGCCTCCACCTGGAACTGGCGCATGGCCGCTCCTACCTCCTTTCCACTGACAAGTCCCAAAGTCAAGCCCCAGCTCCATGGGATGGGGAAACACACTCCACCCACATTCTCCTTACTTAAGGTGACCAGACATCCCGCTTTTGGCGGGACAGTCCCGATTTTCAACAATTTGTCCCGTGGCGTTTTTTTGTTTGTTTTTTTTAAAGTCCGAATTTCAACAAATTGTTGAAAATCGGGACTGTCACACCAAAAGCGGAATGTCTGGTCACCTTATCCTAACTGGTACCGCCAAGCCACGTGGGAAAGGATGTGGATATGGAATTCTAATGCAGGAGATCAGAAAGGATGGCAAACAATTGATTTATTATGAGTTTTATTTAACATGACCCTATTCAAAGCCAGTTATTCCTCAAGTCCCTCAAAATGATATTCTAGACACAGCAGACATGGCACACAAGCCAAACACAGACTGTCGCGCGCGCACACACACGCACACACACACACTTTTGTATGCCCTGCAAGCTAAAAATGGTTTTTGTATCTTTAAGTGTTGTGTGTGAATAAAGCTTTATCACAACAAGGCCACACTCATTCACCTCTGTACTATCTATGCTGCTTTTGCATTACAGGGACTGAGGTGAGTAGTTAGAACAGAGCCCATGTGGCCTGCAACGTCTATTCACTTGCTGACTCTTTAAAGAAAAAGCTTGCTGAGCCTCAGCCTAGACCACTGCTGTCCACCAGAAAAGTCATGTGAGCCACATAGGTAATTTTGTATTTCTAGTAGGCAGGTTGTAATATTGTGATTTGCAGTAAGAAATGTATATTTGATTTCCATCTCATTTCTGGCACAGAGCTTCTAAAACCCTTGGAATTTTGTAAGTGGTAAGAGCATTAACAGAAATAGAGGTGTCTGGACACTCATAAGAAGCCCCTTTCAACCACACCTGAGTTTATGTTAATAAGATGATTTTTGGAAAGCATTTAAGAATGGAGTCTGAGGGAGGACCAGGGAACCAACCATGTCAGTGGAGGTCCCGGGAATGGGACTAAAAGAGAGAAGACAGTAAAGTGATCGGCCTACTGTCAATCATTTAATCAGTTATGCTTATGTAATAAGACAGGATTTGGAGGTTATGATGGGTTTAGAGAGTTTCCAGGTTGGTGATCACATGGGAATTCAGCCCTCCCCATATACCTGCCCTATGCATTTCTTTCATCTGACTGTTCCTGAATTATATTCTTTTATAATAAACTGGTAACTTAGTAAGTAAAAAGGTTCTTTAAGTTCTATGTGCCACACCAGAAAATTAAGTGAACCCAAGGAGGGGTCATGGAAATCTCTGACTTGTGGCTCATTAGTCACAAGCACAGCTAACACCCTGACTTGCCACTGGCATCTGAAGTGGGGGCCGTCTTATGGGACTGAGCCCTGGACCTGTGGGGCCTCATGTTACCTATACATAGGCAGTATCAGAATTGACTTAAAGTTATAGCACATCCAGGTGGCCTCAGAGAATTGCTTAGTGGTGTAGGGAGAGAGGGAATTGTATCAGAATCATATACATTTTTTTAAAAAACTAAGAAGGCCCTAGCCAGTTTGGCTTGGTGGATAGAGCATCAGCCTGAAAACTGAAGGGACCCAGGTTCGATTCTGGTCAAGGGCATGTACCTTTGTTGCTGACACATCCCCAGTAGGAGGTGTGCAGGAGGCAGCTGATAGATGTTTCTCTCTCATCAATGTTTCTACGGTAACTCTATCCTTCACCCTTCCTCTCGTAAAACATCAATAAAATATATTTTTTAAAGTAAAAGCAAGTGAAATTAATTGTAATAATATATCTACTTAATCAGTTATATCCAAAGTAGTATATTATTTTTTAAAAAAGTATTAAGGGGATATTGTTCATTTTTTTCTCGCCGAGTCTATAAAACCTGACGTGTGTTTTATGCTCACGGCACAGCCCATTTCAGGCTAACCACAGTCCGGGCTATCCACAGCCTATGTGGCTGGCGACAACATGCAGACCGTGATGATCTCTCCAGTGAGAAGCCTGTTGTCGTTCTACACATCTCCTCTTAAGTCAACATATTCCCAATACTCTCTTAGCTTGAATGACTACAGAGCATCTATCAACAGCCAACATGATGTGGTCTTGTGCCCTGGGAAGAGCCCTACCCACAGCAGCTGCTCAAAAATTGTTTTGTTTTTTTTTTTTTTTGGTCTTTTTTTAAAAAAAATAAATAACGACGTGAATGAGTATTGCCCTTGTCCGTATCATGTTGCTGGAGTCGTTCTCTGACTTCCCCCTGTGTTGGCTTCCTGCCCCTCTAATTAAACCGTTTGCTCCTTCATTGCTGATGACCAGGTATCTCCTATTAGAGCAACCCTCCTGTAGATAACAACTATAAACTGAGAAATATTCCTAAAATAGCTCCATGAAGTTATCAAAAAAAGAAAAGAAAAGAAACTTAAAGGAAGACCACAATTGGAAGAAGGAAATAGTACAGGATTCATCCCCCACTTTTTTTTTTCTTTTTACCTGAAGGCAGTCTTCAGTCAACAGCAGGTGGAACAGCTACAATTTGGTAGGAATCTCACCATCTTGCTGGCTTGCAGAACCAGAGGACAGAATGCCCGGTGCCTGTGTCTGCTGGAAAGGAGTATGAGAATGAGCCAAGGAGATGGAGTCCTACACGTTGCACATAAATTCTGCCCAAATCTCCGGCTGTCCCCTAACCAACACCTGTGGGGACAGGCAGGAAGATGCCCAGCTGAGACGGAAAGAACTGGGCAGAGAATGGCACTGCTGCCATCTGCAATCTGCCTGCAATCGTGGAGACAGCACTCGCCAGAGTGTCTACTATGTACCATGTAGAGCGTTCTGGGTACGAGACAAATGGCCAGTCACTCCACTCCTCCGTTGCTTCCCGCATCATTCCTTCAAGACCCAGAGCAAATACCAACTTTGTTAACAAGCTCTTCCAGCCCGGCCAGGGTGGCTCAGTAGTTGAGCGTCGGCCTATGAACCGAAGGTCACAGTTTGATTCCCTGTCAGGGCACATGCCCTGGTTGCGGGCTCACTCCCCAGGGTGGGGCATTCCGAACGGAGGCAGCCGACCAATGGTTCTGTCTCATCATTGATGTTTCTATCTCTCTCTCCCTCTTCATTCCTCTCTGAAATTAATAAAATAAAATAAAATAAAATAAAATAAAATAAAATAAAACTGTAAAAGAAGCTTTTTCTGCCCTCTCCTCCTCCGCCCAGCCCAGGAACCCAGAGCACTCCTCTCCATCCCAGTGCACATTGCAGTTCAGAGTAATTTACTTCTGTAGGAACCTCCTTCCCTCATTAGCCTGGGGGCTGTACAAAGGCGTGGCCTTGATCTCCTTCCTTGGTTTGTCCATTGCTCAGCCCCAGACTAAGCGTCTAAAGTGTCTAGTGTCTTGCATGGAGGGAGGCAAGTAAGGAGAAAGACTTTTTTTTTCTGATGATCTGTCCAAAAATAATTTTTGTTGTTTTAATTTTATTCAATGTCCCGGGGTGACATTGGTTAATAAAATTACATAGTTTCTAGTGTGCAATCCCACAATACATCATCTGCGTATTGATTGTGCATTCACCACCCAAAGTCAAAAGTTTTATAAGAGATGTTTTGACCTAGATTCAAGCTTTCCATAAATCTCAGAAGGCCGGAGTTTTACGTAACAACAACAGCTCTTCACCTTTCTATAACATTTATAACTTGCACAGCGCTGAACATAATCTGACTTAATCCTTCGGACAACCCAATTATGCATTATCATCCCCAATATTACAGATGAGAAAGGCAACCATGGAAAACACTGACTTCTCCACGCTCTCTGGCACCTGACTAAAAATGGACAAAAAAAAACTTTGGCCCCAACTGAGGACTTGGGATTTAAGGCTTGTTTTGTTTTGTTTGTTTGTCCACAACACATAACAGCTGAGGATACATTCAGCTCTCCGCCTCCTGCTGTGGGTGAAGCCTCAGGGCTCCTCTCCCCCAAATGCCAGCCCTCACCCCCGCACCCATGCTGAGCTCCCCCCACCACCTGCTGGGTGTGCCAGGCCTCGTGGCTTACAGAGTCCCAGCTGCCAACTGCTCCTGGCCTCATGCCAAGACCCCAGGCGAGGACCCAGATCCCACCTGCTGGGGTCAGCGCTGTCCTCGGGCTCAGCCCCGCGGAGGTGACTGCGTGTTTCCCTCTGATGCCCCCTGCCACCGGCTCTGCACCTGACCGGGCTGCAAAGGACTCTCGTGGAAGATGGAAGGTGAGAGGCGCCTCTGTGCACGGTGATGTGGAGATACAGAGAGGAATCTGCAAAGGGCTGCCTGTGGGGTGATTTTGTAAAACGCAAGTGCCACCTGGGAAAACCCACAGTTCATTGCCAGGTGTTACAGAGACTGGCACAGGTGGGACTCCCATGACTTAAAAAAGTGCCCCCCACAACCCCCACCTCCTCCACTATGGCCTCTTTCTTCACAAACACCGTTCTGCCATGCACCTTGGACATGAACCTGAACGTGGCTTTACACCCTGCAGACAGCTGTGGGGAGCAAGAGCGAGGCCTGCAGCTGCTGATGCAAAGTGGGAGGACGCCCCTGAGGTCATCCCATCCGGCCAGCCGCCCCTCACCCTCCAGCCAGAGGCCCCCTGCCCCCCGGCCCAGGTGCCTGCTGGGGGCCCCCTAGCGAGGAAGCCTCCTGCTCCACAACGCAACTTGAAAGGGCTGCTCATTTTTTGCAAAATGCCTGTCTGGGTCCCGGGACCTGCCAGCATCAGAATCATGCGGGCAGTTTTTAAAAATAGATTCCCCCCATTTCTCTGGTGGTAAGTCTCATTGCCTAGGTACTGAATGGATCTTTAAAAAAACATGACTCCCAGGCGAGCTCCCTACCAGACAAGCTCAAGCAAAAATGACCTAAAAAAAATGGCCCACGGAGGGGTGTGGGAACTGGTCCTTTTAAAAACTCTCCCGGTGGTTCCAAGGAACCGCTAAATGGTAAAATTCTCATTTCCAGCCCAAAGCTCCGCCTGCCCCCCTGCCCATCTCCCCCTGTGCCGCCCCCCTGCGGCCACCAAAGCTTCAGGGGCGTCTCCTGAAGGCACCTGCTCAGTGTTTGAAAAATAAAAGCCATCCTTTTCCCCTTTAGTCTTCTCTTTTCAAGACTAAAAGGAACATCACAGCAAGAAAGGGAGTGATTTGCCTGCTAGGAGCCTCCAGAAATTAGTCTCAAAATAGTATTTGCTTCGGGGACTTTTTTTCATCATTATTCAGAAACAAAGTCTTGGCAGGGCAGGGCAAATCCACCCGATTGGCTCCGCCATGTGCTCAAAGTGCTGAGGAACAGCTTTTCGGAGAGTCGGGTGTGTTCTGGCCAGTGACCCTGTAGAAACCCCAGAGAAGGAAGCGGTCCAACCAAACCCCAACTGCTCCCACATGAGTCCGTCACCTGAAGGGCTCGGGCTCCTGGCTCTCCATCCTTCAGAGGCCGCCTCTGAGCAGAGGTGTAGTACCCAGGGGAGATGCAGGCTTCATCGGGGTTGGGCCCGGCCCTGGGAGAAGGGATCATCTGTAGGTTCCTGTCTGGGAGCCAACCTGGAGTGGAGCATTGAGCAGGAGAGCCCGAGGCTGTGACACAGCGCAGCCCTCAGTCAGCGCCCCGGCGTGTGGGCAGCAGCTACTGCAGGGAAGGCAGGCTTGAAAGGCAGCCACCCGGGTGTAAGGCACCGCCTACAGCGCAGGCGCTCGTCGCTCCGACTGGACTTACCTTTCCCTGCTCACGTGTTGGTGCAGTTCCATCCCTGTTGGGTGGGTAGGTTTCTCCAGAGGGCTGCCCCTCTGAGAGCTGACTGCCTTCCTTCACCATGCGCTTGGTGGTTAGTTAGCAAGGCCTTGATGCCAAGTGTTGGGGACCTACGGGAAGGCATGAGAGCAAATCATGACACATACTCATGTGTGTGTCCCCGTGGTGGAGACAGTCCGGCCAAACCTGCTGGGCCTCCAAACTGTGCTACCGCCTGAGAGAGCAGAGGCAGGGAACGGGTGAGGAAACCCTGCCACAGCCATGGGTGTCTTTCCCCCTGATACGTTCACAGGCCACAAAACTCGCTCAGGCTTTGTCTCAATGTAGCCTCAAGAAATCCAGTCCTACGTAGCTACTATTATTCCATTTTACAGATAAGAAAGTTGAGGTTCAGCTGGAACTGGTTTGGCTCAGTGGATAGAGCATCAGCCTGCGGACTGAAAGGTCCCAGGTTCGATTCCATTCCGGTCGGGAACATGTACCTTGGTTATGGGCACATCCCCAGTGGAGGGTGTGCAGGAGGCAGCTGATCAATGATTCTCTCTCATCGATGTTTCTAACTCTCTATCCCTCTCTCTTCCTCTCTGTAAAAAATCAATAAAATATATTTTTTTAAAAAGTTGAGGTTCAAAATGCCATCAGCCAGGAGGTCACAGGTTCAATTCCCGGTCAGGACACATGCTGGGGTTGCAGGCTCAATCCTCAGTAGGGGGCGTGCAGGAGGCAGCCCATCGAATATTCTCTCTCATCACTGATGTTCCTGTCTCTCTCTCCCTCTCCTTTTCTCTCTCTGAACTCAATAACTATTTTTTTTAATTATATTTTTTTAATTTATATCACTGCCAAACTCCAGCTCTCGGCCTCTGAATCCAAGCCTCTTTCCCAGACACCTTCTTCCGAAAGGCCAAAGGACAGGGCCTCAGACAACCCAGGAGCCTCCTGCCCTCAGCACTTAAGAGGCTTCGTTTCTGAGAATTACGTGGGGTCAGAGCCTGGATGGGTCAGCCAAGTGCTCAGGAGACACAAGCTGGCGCCTCCACTTGTCTCAGCAAATCTCAGCCGAGACATCTGCCTGAGAGGCCCCAGGACGGGCTCTCACCGGAAGTGGCCTCTTTCCTGCTGCAGTCCGGGGCAGAGTAATGTGCTGAGGGTGTGGGGAGAGGGCGCCAAGGCCCTCCAACCCCGGGGGCATTTGACAAGCAAGCCCAGATGGGGAGGGAGACATGCCGACTTAAGAGGAGAAGGTCAGAACTGAAAACAATGAGGAAGAGACAGCCCCATCGCCCCCCTCCCCCAAAACTGGGAAAACTGAGATGGGCGCGCTTTATAGCTGCTGCTAGCCATGTACCTGTCCCTGGGGTTCAGTCCCCTGCTGCCTGCAAGGACTCAGTGAACTAGAGAGAAACTCAGAGCAGGGCTGAGGGAGCAGGAAGGATGCCGAGGCAGGGTCTTGGAGGGGCCCCTCGCTCGAGGACATGGTGGCCTGTACAGATTGTCAAAGAAGAAGCGGACCTTGCTTTCTCAAGACACTTTATGGCCATCTGCTGGAAACTCGTCATAATGGTGCCATACGCAAGCGCAGGACGACCAGGGAGGCGATGGGGCTCCGTAGGGGTCTACAGACACGTGGAGTGGACCGTCCCCTCTGCGCCAGTCAGGGGCAATGCGAGGCCGCGTCAGTAATTAGGGGGACGGCACCGGGGAGCTGGGGAGACTCGACCTCTCCTTTTCTCTTGCTCAGAGAGGACACCTGGTCCCAACAAAGAGGGAAAGGGCTCTCTCGGGGACCTAGAGCTGAGGAAAGTGCAACAAGAAGAGACCGTGATGATAAGAACTTAGAGCGCCTGGAACCAGCATGTAGCAGAGCTGGGAGGGAGCGGGCCGCTGGCTTACCAATGGAGAAACTAAGGCATGGGAGGGAAAGCCTCGGCCCATCCCCATTTTCAGCTGGTGGGGGGCTGGGATTAACTTGAGTCTCTTAACTCCATGACCAAAGCACACCCTGAAAACTGCATTTGGGGGCTGAAAGGTACTAGGCAACTCCTCTCCGGGAGAGACGGAAGCTGGAGCCCCTGAGCAGGGCCCGGCCAATTGAGCCTAGGCCGCCGGCCCCAGGCCCCGGCCAGAGACACGGGCTGACGTACAAACGCATGTAAAACAGACCCAGACAGGCACACCCACCCGGACACAGACACGGCACACCAGCACATGTGTCTGCACAGGTGGGTTAAAACAACAGGAGCACCCAGGGGTCAGCTCCTTCCAGGCACCAGCCTCCGGGCTGGGTAATTTATATTCGTTATCTCACGATCCTCACATCCATCCCACTGGCTAGCTCCACTTCACAGATAAGAAAACGAGGCTGGGAGAAATCCAGTAACTCATCAAAAATCCCCGAAAGCTACGTGTCAGACTGAGGTCTCCAAGTGCCTGCCCCCAAGCCCATGTTCTTCTGGTTACACCAGGATGCCATCATATGTATATGTATATGTATATGTATATGTATATGTATATGTATATGTATATGTATATATAAACATATATGTTATAACATATGAATATTACAGAATGATAATATATAATGTTAATATAGATCATGACAATGCAGATAGCTAAAGTGATGATGATAATAATAACAATTTACTTTCTAAGATAACGCTATAAGCTATCCATAGCTCTTGGCGCCTTCTATGAATTAATCCATTTAATCCGCCCGGCAACACTCCGAACGAGGCACCATTTTGTAGGTGAAGTTTGTAAATTTCCCAAAGCCCCCTCGCTGGTAGGTGGAAGAGCCTAGAGCAGCAGTGGGCAAACTATGGCCCGCGGGCAGGATCCGGCCCTGTTCAGCTGTTCTAAACTATTGAAATAAAAATTTTTTTAAAAGACCGTACCCTTTTATGTAATGATTTTTTACTTTGAATTTCTAGTAGTTCACACAAACACTCCCTCCATGCTTTTGTTCCAGCCCTCCGGTCCAGTTTAAGAACCCATTGTGGCCCTCGAGTCAAAAAGTTTGCCCACCCCTGGCCTAGAACGTGAGCTCCGTCGCTGGGCCTCGTGGGGAACAGAGGGAACCAGGCCCGCCCTGAGCTTGGACCAGCCCTGAGCACGGCCCCTCCCATCCTCCCACCCGCTCTCTGGGGAGGACGCCACCCACAGGCCCCTGCCCTTGGCCCTCTCACCTTTCCTGAATTTGCTGCTCCAGTCAGCGGGCTCAGGCAGAGCCCTGGTCCCCTGGGAAGAAGCCGCACAGGCCGCCAGCAAGGCTGGCCCTGCAGGCTCAGCATCCCCCGGGCGGGGAGTCGGGCTGCTGTCCACACCTGAAAGCGGTGACGCTGCAGAACCTGAGGGCAAGAGGCCGTTGTCCAGGTGGCTGAGTCCAGGCCGAGAGAGCCAGGCTGCTGACGGCCTGCCGCTGACCGACTGCCATGCCCCCCCCCCCCGCCACTGCCCCATCCTGGCACCTGGCCTCCCAGGCTGTTTGCCTCCAAATCCCCCTTTCCTCCTGAGACAGCCCCTCTCCCAGGCCCTCTCTTTCAGCAGCTCAATCAGCTGTGTGCACAGAAGAGCGAGGAAGAGATCAAGCTACAGGGACTGAATGTAGGACCCCGATAAGAGCAGCAAGAACCACCCTCGGTAGCGTGAGGGGCTGTGGAGGGCATAATAGCCCAGGCCCCGCGCTCTGTTCGGCCGCACAATGGGCCGCATTCAGCAGGCGCCCTCCCGGCCTTAATCCAGCGGGAAGGGCACCTGCGAGTCTATTAGCATTTATTTTCCCTTCTGTATTGTACCGATAACCCACTTTCTGACCCAACCTCTCGCTTTCCTTTTCACTCCACATGATAATTCTGCTTTCTTACAATCCTATTCAGCCAAATTATGGAAGAAGAAGAAGAAAAAAAAAAACCAACTCTCTCTCTACCTTTTCAAAGCACATCAGTCATTTTTTTTCCCCCACCTGAACCAAGGTGACTCCTACAAAAGAATGGACAATTCTGGATGGTAATGATGGTTCAAGAGCTAAGGGGCCGGTAGCATTCCTCGGGCGGCATTTATAAATTCGCTAATAGAAATCAACATAAAGCGGAGCCCAGGCCGCGGAGCGCACGGCTCCGGGCCGCTCTGCCTTCAGAAGAGCCTGCAATTGACCCATCGCCGGCTGTCTCCAGCTCTGCCGCCCTGCGGTCACGGGGGCCAGCACGCTCTTCGCCCGCTTACTTGTTTCTAACAGGATTTGCCCAAAGTAAAACGGAGAGTTTATGCAGTGGTTGATGGTTCTGAAAGCAGACATTTCCTGAAAGCCTCGTTAGCTCTTCTTTTTGAGAAAACCAAGCAAGTTTCTCATCGTCACAAAAGCGCACCTTGGGCAGCCAATGCCTTTTATTCGTGGTCGGAGCCACCTGGCCGGGAGTGAAACACATGGGTCATTGGAAGGCGCTAAACAGCAATTGCTTAGCTGGCTGGCGTGGCTCAGGGGTGGGGCATCGGCCTATGAACCAGGAGGTTGTGTTCAATTCCTGGTCAGGGCATGGGGTCCAGGTTGCAGGCTTGATCCCCAAAGGTAGGGCTTGCAGGAGGCAATCAATCAATGATTCCCTCTCCTTCTCTGAAATCAATGAAAATATATTTTAGAAATAAAAAGTAAATACATAGATACATACGTGCATGCATACATATATACATACAACTGGACAACAGGAAGACAGGTGGGCTGTGACCACGGTGAGGAAGTACGGGTCGTCGTCTGAGCTCAAGTCTTATGCCATGCGTGTGCTAGTTCAGTGTTGCCTGTTTATATCCCTCCTGTGACTTAGAAATGGTCCACCAACATAATGAAATGGATAGGTATCTCTAACCCAGGGGAAGCCTCCTGGCCTCCACAGCCACGCCACCTGGCCGTGTAACCATTAGGAGAAATTTTGATTCACAACTTTATCTTAGGCACTAGTTTTTCATCTCTCATCTCAGATGAGCCTAAGGACCAGATCCACAGGACCTATATTTGGAGTCATTTGCTCTGGCATGGAGGCCGTGGTTGACACCAGCATTCACGTTCTCCTCTCCATGCTTTTATGAAAATATCTGAAGAACAGCCCAACAGCCCGAGAGCAGGAAGATCCCAGGCTCTGGTATGACATGACCAGGCCCAAGTAGGAATCAGGCTCTGGCCCTTGAATCTCCACATGCCCATGCAGAACTGGAGATTGATCCCGGGCTGGTGGTACACACAGGGCGTGGGGAAGTGTCTTTGCTGCGTGCCTGTGCAGAGGCATGGTGTGTGGGAATCCAGATTGGCCCCGTCTCAAACTCAGAGGCCTACAGAAACCAGGCAGGCCATGGGAATGAGTGAAATGGGCTGAGAAAGAACTTTCCGTGGCCAACTGGAGAGCACAGGTCATGGCCCAAAGGCAGCCACTTCAATGTGTAGCTGGACAGGAATGCAAGCCCTGTTTTGCCAGACAACCCAGACTTTCAAGAGCCATAGAAAATTTATTTGCTATTCTGTGCAATAATTCAAAAATGTTAAAACCTCCTGAAGGCCAGATCTGGACCTCACATTGCCAGTAGCAACCTTGATTCAAATAACATTAAATCTGTGATCTTCAATCATTACCTCGCGCCCCTCAGTAACTCTTTGGACCAAGAAGTTGTTTCTCGGGTGAAATTAAGTAATTCTGGCTGAAACCAGTTTGGCTCAGTGGATAGAGCGTCAGTCTGCGGACTGAAAGGTCCCAGGTTCAATTCAGGTCAAGGGCATGTACATTGGTTGCAAGCACATCCCCAGTAGTGGGTGTGCAGGAGGCAGCTGGCCGATGTTTCTCTCTCATCAACGTTTCTAGCTCTCTATCTCTCTCCCTTCCTCTCTGTGGAAAATCAATAAAATATATTTTTTTTAAAAAGTAATTCTGCCTCTCCAGAGCATGATGCCCACTGTGTCAGAGATGTTTAATTCCTAAATGCAAGCCCAGATGTTTTCTTTCAATGTTCATTTGGATATTTAGAGTGTCCTAAGCACTAAATGTGCAAAGCTGATAGTCAAGAGACTTGCTCTCATGCAGTTGACTTGTTAGATAGGAATGTGGGAAGAGAGGCATAAGATATATATTCAGGCCCACCAGTGTGGCTGAGTGGTTGAGCTTCAGCCTGTGAACCAGGAGATCATGGTTCAATTCCCTATCAGGACACATGCCCAGGTTGCAGGCTTGGTCCCCAGTAGAGGGTGTGCAGAAGGCACCCGATCAATGATTCTCTCTCATCATTGATGTTTCTCTATCTCTCTTTCTTCCTTCCTCTATGAAACAATAAACATATAATTTATATATATATATATATATATATATATATATATATATTCATACACATACATATATACAGGTGCATACATAAATACATCCACACCAATATATATATGCACACATTCCTATCACACACAAATGCGTTCCCATTGTGGATAGATTGGGTACATGCTATTGGTAAAGGTGTTAGAATTTGAAAATGGTTTGGATACAAAGAATAAAAGAGAAAAGAATGACAAAGATGGTGTACAGCTTTGTGGCTTTAAAACAGGTGGATAGGGAGGACTGAGGCATGAGGAGGTCTACGGAGGAATGAGGAGTTCTGGGTGGGACTTGTCAAGTCTGAGCTGTGCCTTAGCCATCCGTGCGGCATCATGGACGGCCCTGTAGCCTGCAGCTCTGAAAACAGAAACAGGCGTGATGGTTTCCTCAAGACTCCCCCAGGGGTCAGTGGGAGGAGATCGAAAATCTGCAAAGCTGCTTGTAATGCCATTGACAATCACCATGTTGAGTGGCAAAATGGGCCTGGGTTCATGCTCTCTATGACAATGTCTCAACCACGCTGTTCTAACAGTTCCAGAACAATTATTTTTATGGTTTTATGATAAAGTCATAGAAAATGTGCCTCATTAAAGCTTTTTTTGTTCTATCCTCACCCAAGGATATTTTTTCCACTGATTTTCAGAAAGAACGGAAGGGAGAGTTAGAGAAGGAGAGATAGAGAAAAATATATCAATTTGAGAGAGACACGTGGATTGATCAGGCCTGGGGATTGAACCTGCAACCCAGGTACTATGAACCCTTGACCAGAATCAAACGTGCAACCCGTATGTGAGCAGGCTGACACTCTAACCACGGAGCCACACCGACCAGGGCTCATTAAGGCTTTTATAGATCTGTTTGGACACCTTACGAAAGACAGTGTTTCTGTCCTTCGCTAGGGATTGGACTTGGAGTTAGCTTCCCCTCGTCATCATCCCAGGCCGTAGCCAAGTCACACAGAGCAACCTTGACACCAAGAGCCACAGAACAGGGAACGGTAGGGAAGCGACCTCCCCAGCCCACCTGCCTCCAGGGGCAGACCCTCCTGAGTGCGCCCAGGTGGTGGTGGCCTGCGAGCATGAAGAGCTGCACACTGATCTCCCTTAATTAAAATTATTATTACTATTCCATGATAACTGGCTCATTAGCCCCGGCATTGTGGCCGCGCCCGCGGTGTTTCTGCCTAATAGGTCTCGGGGATTTACAGGGACTGCGGCACCTGCAGCAGCTGAAATGTGTGATGAAGTGCCTGCTCGCCACCTCCTCCTGATTTCCGGGGCCCCGCTGCTCTCCAAGGTATCTGTCAGTGTCTGGTAGCTCCCAGCTCTCCTCCCGAAGGACACGGCGGGCTGTGAAGGTACCTGAAGAGGAGAGCCCTCGACCCAGAAGAGGCAGCCTGGGCCTCCAGAGGAAATTAGGCCCCGGGCAGAGGAGAAGGTGTTCTGTGTCAGATGAGGGGCGAATCCTGGAACTCATTCAGACCAGTCATCCCTGATTACAGAAAGAAAAGAAAAAAAATGGAAAGAGAACCTATTATTTTTAATTTATTTGTATTGTTAACAATATTACAGATGTTCCCCATCCCCTGTCCTCCCCCCCCCCCAACCCCCATATCCCCAGCCACCTGGTTCCCGCCCTACCCCAGGCCTTCACCACCCTACTGTCTGTGTCCATGTGCAATGCATATAGGCATATAAGTTCTTTATTTTTTTATTGTTGACAGTATTACAGATGGCCCCCATTTCTGCCCACCCCCCTTGCTCCATCCCCCCAGCCTCCTAGACAGCTCCTCTATGTTGTGTAACTCCCCCTCCCGGCCAGGTAGCAGGTCCACCACCTCCAGCAGAAGGCGGGGAATGCTCTGGTCTCTACCATGCCGCAGGTTTGGTTAGAATCACTGCTCCAAGTCAGAGAGAAAATATTTGCTTTATTAAACACCCTCCGCCAAAACCAACCTACTCATATGAATAGTGCCCTCCCAAGATTGTTTTCCGATGACCCGGAAAAGTGAAAAGCTTTATTTGAGAATGTTGATGTCTGCGTCTCTGTGTTCGGATCTTCGGATGTCAGAAGATCATCACAGCCATTGGTTGGCGTTTAATAATCTTCCACTGCCCGGATATGAAACCTGCTCCTGCCCCAGCTCAGGCTTCTAGGGAGCAAAGGCATAAAGCACGGATTTTCCGTTAAGAATGCCGAGTCACAAAGGAGCGGTGCTCCTGGGCCAACGTGAGCAGACAGGTAAGCTCTAAAAGTATAGTTTTACCCCCCTCGGAGAGCCAGGAGGTTAAAGCCTGAATGAATTAAGTTGCAGAAGCAATGAGCACTTCCTTGGAGAGTAGAGACCCACACGTCTCTCATCCTTAGTGAGTGGTGGGAGAAGGAACGCAGTATAGGCAACAGCAAGGAGAAAGCAGCCGACAGTCCAAAACTCCCTCGTGCCGTGAGTGGCTGGTGAGATGGGAAGCCTGTGTATCTCTTCCACACACCAACTCAGTACCCATTTCTGTTTCCTCCCCGTTGGCCATGAGCTAGGGTACAGGATTGTATATTAAAGGCTGGGTTCAGGGCAGAGACTTGAAAGAGCCCCCACCCACCCACACACACACCAAAGCATATGGGGCTTCCCTAAGTGCAAGGCAGGGACTCATTGCAAGGTGGGGCAGGGCAAGGGAGCTGGGAAAGTCCCCCTGAGACCAGGGACGCGTAGCCAGTGCCCAGGAGCAGTCCACTGAATGCCGCCGCCGGGGTCCATGGATTGATAACAGGAATTCCTACAGGAATCACTTTGCTTGAGGGAAGTTTCTGGAATGTTAGAAACATTTTTTTTGTTTAAGTTTTAGTGGCAATTACACAAGCATAAGTAATTGTTAAAAACCCATCAAATGGAATCCTTAAAAACTACGCATTTTATCTTATGTGAGTCAAATATCTATAACATACAAACGGATGAGAATATGGAAAACTGTTATGCAACCCCTTTACTGGGCATCTGTAGGTGGCAGGTACTTTACCACTGGGTGAGAATTAAATTAAAATGGACTCAAAGCATCCATACTGCCCTTTAGAGCGTACATTCCAGGAAGGAGCCAGCAATTAGGGCCTTGTTTCCTTGCGAGAGATTTAAAAAAACAAAAGCAAGACAAACCCAGGTGAGGGAACGAGTGGGTCTGAGTGGCACGTGGTCCTGGTTCGAGTTCCTTGCAGATGCACGGGCGCTGGGCCTCGGGCTCTGTTAATAATAATTAGAATAAACCCCTCTGGCGGCTGCAGGAAGTCAGTGTCTGCATGAGGTGAGGCCAGAGCAGCTGTGGGAGTTTCTCGGCTCCTGCCCTGGGCGGTGAACGGGAGCATCTTACCAAAGCCATCCCTTGGCCCATGCCTAGGACACGGAGACGGTGGCCCAGGTGGCCCACGGACCACGTCGCGGAGGCCTGGGGGATGCGTGGGGCAGAGCGGTCTGCAGGGAATGTGAACCAGGCCCACGTGCCACTCAGATCCATGGTACCCTCTCGGGAGTTTGAATATGGGAGCTGGGGACTCTGTCCCCTTCACTCCGCGTCCCTCACCCGCCCCTGCGGTCCCTGCAAATGCGCCCAGAGACTTGTCACAGGATAATGGAAAACTGAGATGTGACGGATCCAATTACAATTTTTATTTTCACTTAACCATCAATTACCCTCCCTTATTGGAGGGGCGTCATTAGGCTTGGAGGAGAAGAGGGCCTGGGAGGGCTGAGCGGAGCTGCAGGGCCCCAGGAGCCCGGGGAGGAGGAGACGGAAGGCACTGAGCAGGAAGTGTGGCTGTCGAAAGCCTGGCTTCCCTTCCAGCTGCACAGAACTGAGCAGGGAGATGCCCTCTGCCCGTCTGTGCCAAGAGAGGGGGTCAGAGGACACCTTCTTCCTCCTGCCCTTGTTCATGTGCCTGTGGCGGCTCTCCAAGTGCTAACATTGCTCACCCAGGAGTGGCCAGCCACTGAAGCTAAACATTTGCGGAGCAGGGACGAAAGGGCTGGGAAGCAGAGCTAAGCCACACACACCCTCTGAGGACCCGACAAGGGCGCAGGAGGCAGAGGCAGCTTCCTGCGCAGCCTCTGCTGAGACCCTTCGGGAGGTTGGGGGACCGATGCGCAGTGGCTCCCCAGGTGGCCTGTGTGAACTCAGGGGGTCCTCGGGGGTTCTGGGTCTCGGAAGCAGCCGCATCAGCCCCGCACAGGGCAGAGCCTCATAGGCGCCTGAACACAACCCTGCTCCCAGCTTTCCTCCTGGAGAATGCACAAAGGGGAGCGGTCCCGAGGCAGGGTTCCCTCTCTCTGCCTTCCCCGTAGGGGTGGGGCCCGGCCTGGGACAGCCCCCCTGTTTCTCCAGCATCTTCCCTTTTCAGTCTTTCCTCGAAATGTGCCCAGAATGCATTTTCAAGCACACAAATCTTACCATTTCACTGATGGCTTAAAATCTCTCATCCTGCAAAATGAAGACCGCACTCCCTAGCCTGGCATTTGAAGGAGATCAGCATACACCACCCCAAAACATATGCCACATTGACCTAAGGATTATCGTGACTTTAAGGCTATTGATGCAAAAAGCATTCTGAGCCCTTCCCTTATCTGGCTGAGAGCAGGGCATAAATTTCCCCCCGCCCCCAGGACCAGGAGGGAAAGAACAACCCTCATCCCCGGAGATGGAGAGTCAGCACTGAGAGGAGATTGCATAAACAGCCCTCACTGTCTTCTATGAGTTCCCGCATATACTTTCTAGTTACTTCCCCACAATGCATTGTTCTTGAAGCCTAGACCCTCTTCTCTTTGTTAAAATGGCAAATAAGTACCACTTCTCTGAGTTTCACTTCCTTTCTGTGAACTCCAGTGCATGGAGATATTAAACATTATATACTCTTTCCTCTATTAATCTCTCTTTTGTCATGTTAACATGGACAGCCCGGGTACTGAACCTAAAGAGGTAGAGGAAAAATGTTTCCTCCCCAACACTTTCAAAGTCCTTCCCACTCTCGCCTCTGTCTCACACACCACCCAGCCCTCCCCTCCACCAAACCTAACCTAGTTCTCTAACCAGTGTTATCTCTGAAGTGTCTCCTGGAATTGACACACACTCTTGCATTTCTCCTAGCTTCTCTCCTTGGCCCAACTCGGATTAAACGTTGGAAGTTCCTTTGAACATTCCCTCTCCTGAAACTTCGTTCACTACCACCAGGCAGTTAATAACCCCTTTAACTCGTCCCCAAAGCTCTTTGCTCAGACACTATTACAATAATGATGGGGTAGCATATAGTACACAGTGAGGACAAAAGCTCTGAGAGCACCTGGGGAAAACTGCTTGAATTCAAATCCCAACTCTGTCTTCCTCACTGTGTGGTTTCAGGCAAACCGCTTACCTATTCAGTCCCTCAGTTTCCTCGCCAGTAAAATGGGCTTGCTATAAGCTACCTTACATCAACAAGGGGGTTGGAAGGAAGGAAGGAAGGAAGGAGTTGCTGCATGAAAACCACTTGGATGAATCCTTGGAAGCGCTTAGTAAATGCTGGTTATCTGATACTTAATTTTGGGTGAGCTAAAAATTTTATGCCAGTGTCAGTTAAATCTTAATAATCTTTGGACCCAAGGTAAAAAAAAAAAAAAAAGCCTATCACAGAGACTGGTGTTTCATAAGTTCTCCAAATAAATAAATACCTCGAATACTGAGTGAGTGAGCAGTCACTACAGTCACTTTGCAGAGATCCAGTGAACACGCTAGCGGCTAGTATTCCAAACTGTGAATTCAGAGTTTTGTGAAACATTTCAGCTGCTGGTCCTGTCAAATGTACTTACATGTAAGTACTGTGAAAACATTTTAAGGGCTGATACTGTCAGATGCATTGAGGAACCACTGTGAATGTTGACATTGTCAAACGAGGTGTCAAATATGGTTATATGAAAACAATGTAACAGCAAGGTCTGTGACATATAGATCTATATTAAAGATATTGCACCACGAACAAGGCGGAAGCAAAGCAAGGTCTAAACAAAACACAAAGTTCTACCTTTCGGCTGTTTTTTCAAAAAAAAAAAAAAACTGCCATGAACCTGGAAATCTGGCACGTACTCATCCTCTTTTTTTTTTCCCCAAGTATATTTTTATTGATTTCAGAGAGGCCAGGAGAGGGGGAGAGAGAGAGAGAAGCATCAATGATGAAAGAGAATCATTGATCGGCTGCCTCCTGCATGCCACCAACTGGGGATCAAGCCTGCAACCTTGGCATAAGCCCTGACCGGGAATCGAACCGTGACCTCCTGGTTTATAGATTGACACTCAACCACTGAGCCACACCAGCCAGGTGGAACAAACATACTAATTCTTTTAAAAACATTATGTTGTCCTGGATGAGGGAGTGAAACTTATAAAATAAAGGGCCCTTTAAGGGCAGGATCCCAGGAGGAGAAACAAAGGCATGGCCCCCCTGGCACAGTGCAGAAGGCCTCTGACCTAACGGAAGCTCCTCCACACTGTCTCCCGGCTTCCATGGAGCTGAGAGCAGTATAAGCAATGAGGTAGGTGTGGCTGAGATGCTCAGATGGCAATTTGGGTCACGGTCATAAATACTGAAAGTCTCCCATCACTGATGCCAGCCCCGAGTGAGTTTCGGAGGGGAGATACCTTCTGTGGCCATTGGGATCCTGACCAGCAGTGACCGTGGGACTCCTGTGTCTGGCCTTGGACGATACCACCCAAGCCCATCCCTCACCCTGAGCTTCCCTGTGACGCCATCGCACATTCCAGGACAATAGATCGGGCCTCACACATTACACATTGCTATTTCTGAAAAGTGACCTTTACTTTCTAGCTTAAAACCAAAACAAAAGCAAATAGATAAAAATGCCCTGGTGATTGTAACTGGATTAGCTTGTCGATTGAATCCAGGAGGAAAAATCATTGGTTTTTGTTTGTTTGGTTGGTTGGGTAGTCATTTTGTTGTTTTTACATCCGATGACCACATCATTTTGGAAACTGAATGCCCCGATTAGGAAAGGAAAGAATACCATCATCTAAAACTCTTGGCAAAATGTACCACAAAAATGTTTACATCCCCTGCTCCTCTAATTCCTAATCCGGAAATAAGGCTCAGTTTCTCATATTTTGACAACTTTGAAATTTGGATACATTCTTGACATTGATCGTATGCATGGTATGCAGTGGTGTTTGTTTGTTTTTTAATGCCTCACAAAAGGTAGTATTAAATTGATGGTGCTTCTTACATCAATTGTATTAGAATGCTCAGGGTGCCACAACAAAATACAACAGTCAGAGTGGCTTACATGTATTCTCTCAGAGTTCTAGAAGCTGGAAGTCCAAGATCAAGGTCTGGGCACATTTGGCTTCTTCTGGAGCCCCTCGCCTTGGCTTGCAGGTGGCGGCCTTCTCACTCTGTCCCCTCAGGGCCTTTCCTCTGTGCACCCCACAACCTTGATGTCTCCTCCTCTTCTCGTCAGGGCACGAGTCAGATTGGACTAGGGTCCCACCCTTCTGACCTCATTGAACCTTCACCAACTCTTTCCAGGTCCGAGCTCCAAACAGAGCAACATTGGGGGATAGGGCGCAACACAAAAGTTGGGGAGTCCTACAATTTAGTCATCAGCAATGGTGTCTCAGGATCAAGAAAATACAGCGTAAACCTTAGAAGCAGTAAGAAAGAAATGACTGTTTACTGAAGAAAAGAGGAGGGATCGTCACACCTTCCCTGACAGCCAGATTGTTTAGACCATGGCTGGCCACCTCAGAGGCCCAGCTCAGCCGTCATTGGGGACTACACCTAGCATTCCCTTCACCCTCAAACCCCCCAGGTCATAAATGGCTCTTATTAAACTCTCTGTCATCTCCACAATAAGTTGATTCCCTCTAGCTGACAATTCCCACGGAGGACCTGAGAACCACATGTTGTTCCTGAACATAATGTGTCTTATAATGTGATCTTTTTTTTTTTAGTAAATCTTTTCTTTCTTTAACCACAGGGTAGTCTTCTCCTGCCTATGATGAGCAGGAACTGGACCTCTATGCTTCAGTTGAAGGAGAGAGCAAAGAGGTGCCTGCACTATGATGGTAGCCATGTAAGCATATAGACGCCACGATGAAGTCAGTCATCCTGTTAGAAAGGAAGGGAATTGGGGCCTGAGGATGTGTTTCCCGTCTTTAAAAAAAATGTCCTCAATGCTTCATAAGAAGGTTTACACATGAACAAGCCCTTCACCAGCCTGTTCCCAGCTGTTGGGAATGCTCCCTGATTCCTACCTAACAATGAAGAGCGCAGGTGGCCCTCTGGTCTTGTTCCAGACAGTCCACAAAGTGCACAATCAGAAACGCTGGGCCGAGAACGGATGAGGCCCCTGTCCGAGGGAGGCTGCCTGATGCTGCTTTGGGGCTTTCCCAATGGTAAGTCCATTAGGAAAGCTTTCCTTTGGTTTCTCCCTTGTTTTGTACACTTTCATTACTAATTTGATCAAGCCTGGGCTCGATTCATGTCTTCTGCAAGCTCCTCCTCTCACTTCTGTGATGTGGGTGCTATTCAACGTTGCACTTTGGCCAGAGGAGCTCCCAGGGCTCAGCCCGGGGAGATGAGGTGGTGCAGGCAGTGCCACCAGGCACCCAACATTCGCCGACAGTCATGGCCAGTGCAGGAGCTGTTTGAATACCTGATGTCTTCCTGAAATTAGTTCTGCTTTACTAATGTTATAAAATGTGATTTTTACTATTGTGCAATCTCAACATGCTGGGATGAAAGCGGGAGTGCCTCCATTTACTGCCTTCCATCAAGCTCATCTAATCTCCCATTCCCATCCCTCAACATCGTCCTCAAATTTCATGACTTCCTAATCACTTTGGGTTATTAAAAGTCAACTTAGATTAAAACTTCCTTCTCAGACTTCATTTAACTCTTGTCTGCTCCCCAACTTCCAAGCAAAGCTTACCCCTCCCGACCTGTCAAGGCAAAGCAATGCAGGTGTCACTCTCTGTTGGTGGTCTCATCTTTCAGCATAGCACAGGTAGACCTCATGCCCCCCTCCTGTATCCTTCCCTAGGATGGGAAGTCCAACAGCTTTCACCTCTAACTGTGTGTCATAGACTAAATATTTGTCCTCCCTCCGCCCCCCCCAAAAAAATTCACGTTGAAATGAATTACCACACTAAGCCCTAATGTGATACAATTGGGAAGTGGTGTCTTGAAGATTTATTAGACCATAATCAGATTAGTGACCTTTGGGAGGAGACTCTAGAAAGCTCCTTCACCCCTCCCACCACGTGAGGATACAGCCAGAAGATAGCCAGCCACCCTTATCAGATATCTAATCTGCCAACAATTTGACCCTGGACTTCCCACCCTCCACAACTGTGAGAAATCAATGTTTCTTGTGTAAGCTGCCCATTCCATGGTAATTTGGTTACAGTAGCAGTTAACAAACTACGGTACTCTGACGCCTGCTGCCCATCCCAGTCTACGGCTCCGAGGGCCCACCACCCACCAGGCATGTTCTAACTCCAGATTAAATGTCTGTCTACATCAATTTGGACCCAGTGCTAGAAATCCATTTGCAAGCATCCTCTTTAGTCATTCCAAGCGCTTGTTTCCTCTAAACTCCGACTTGTCTGGGGACCAAAGTCCAACACTCTCGAAAATAGAAGCTGTGTTAAGCACAAGAAAAGTTCAATAGCACTTTAACCATCTTGGCTTCAGAGAGCAAATGTGCTGCCTCAGAGCCTCCCAGCAACTCCCTGTAGACTATCAGGTACCTTCTGTCGGGGGCTCTCTTCTCCCGAACCTTGATCACACCTCCAATTGAAGTGACACAATTCTTTCATGTGTGGGGGTTCCTTCTCTTCACATGAATTGCAAGTATAGCAACATTGGGATGAACTGGCAAGTGCTTGTTCCAGCTAAAGGCATCTAGACAGTGATAGGTAATAAATGGAAGGATAGATAGATAGATGATTGATAGATTATAGATAGATCGATAGATATATAGATAGATAGTCTCAGTCATGTCAAACAAAACACTGTGTTTCTGAAAACTTCCTGTTTGCAGCCCCAGTCTTGATTACAAGCTTAGTCCCTACAACAGTGTATACAGTAGGCATTTAATAAGTACCTGTTGGCTGATAACTGACTCTCAACATAAAATATACCAGTACTAAATCACAGAAAGTGGCCCCACCCAGTGTTAAAGGGTCTTGTTTCATGCAGTGATTCTCCCAGTGTGAAGAGGTAATATGCAGAGCCTCCTGTTCCTCACCTCTTTCTCCCCCAGTCCCACATGGGGTAACCATGAACACACAGGCCATTGGGAAGAGACTCACACTTTCTGCATGGTGGCAATCTGGGCAAAGGGGCAAAAAAGGGGAGAACAGAGCATGGACCAGGAGGGACTGTAGATCTCACTCTAGCATAGACAGTGTCCCTTGTGTTTTTGGTTTGGTTTTGTTTGTTTGTTTGTTTGTTTGTTTGTTTGTTTGTTTTAATATTTTACAGAGAGGAAGAGAGAGTTCGAAACATCGATGAGAATCACCGATCAGCTGCCTCTTGCACGCCCCCTACTGGGGATGTGCCCGCAACCAAGGTACATGCCCTTGACTGGAATCGAACCTGGGACCTTTCAGTCCGCAGGCTGATGCTCTATCCACTGAGCCAAACCAGTTTCGGCCCTTGTCGTGTTTTTAATTGGTGCTCAAAGCACTGCCATTGGGTCTGTGCAATCCTTGTGGCCCAGTCACACACATGGATACACGTGGGTGTGCATACATGTACATGCACACTCACCAACAGCTCGGACCAGCCTTCCTCCTTTCCTTTCCTAACTCCCGCTCTTGCTTAATCTGCTCAGTCGCCTTTAGAAATCCTTGGGACATTTGCAGCGTTGAAACAAGTGTATCTCCATTTTCTTGCACCTGTATTTCTTGTAAAGAGCAATTTCATTTTGTGTTTCCATTGTATTCACTCTGACTTCTGCACTCTGGAACTTCCTCCAACAAAGCTCTCCTTGTGAAATGGGAAACACAGCTGACAGCCTCCTCCTCTCCAGTATTTTGTTCAGACTGAGAAAAATGCACAGGGCTCAGCCCGGAGCATGCCAGCCAAGTGGCGGCTTCATCCCAGGGAAGCAAAGAGAGAGCAGCTCTGCCAGCTACAGGCAGGAGTTACAAGCCACTGTACCCTCTCCCAGCCCCATCTATTCCCCATTAACCTAGAAAAGAGACTTAGGAACTGGTGAGTGAATGAACATTAGTGTTATTACTACGACCGCCCCTTAAATTACCTTTTGGCTCTACATCTCACCTCTAGCAAAATCTCACTCCACAAATTTCCAGAGTTGACCTCTCCTCTCAGTCTTTAGTGTGGACTTTCCTGGTGTGAGTGCCAAATATGCATCCCCTTCATCTCTTGCCCGCCCTCTCCTCCCTTCTCCCCTTCAGCTAAGTCCAACTCTTCCCTTAGGCAAGTGTGACATTCTCTCCCCCTTGTCTCTATGCCCAGAACACTAGCCCCTCCCACTTACCCCTTTGCCAGCCAATCTTGCCCTTGGTTGAATGGAGAAATGAGTGACTCAATGGTAAAGAGGAAATGTCCAGTTTGGGAGCACAAGATAAATAGTGGGGTCTCAGATTGAGTTTGGGGAGTCACCAAGTGGCCCTAAGACTTTCTATGATTGTAAAGGATGGGGGTGGAGACCAGGGGGTCCTCCAGAAGCTAAAGGCTGTGCCCCTAAGAGAGAACGCTGAGCACACAATCAGAAAAAACAGAGCCAGAGAAGTAAACAGCCTCTACACAGTCTCCCCAGGCTCCCCTCTTTCTCGCTACCCCCCTGAGCTAGGAATAGACAGAATCACTTCTCAGTCAAGGCTTGCCTTCCTCTCTCACTAGCCACACCCCAGCTCTTCTGGGAAAGAGCCTTTATGCCCTCGGTACAGCCACACCACTTGGGATGAAGCTTCTCTAGCCAAAAAGCTGGCATCAGAACTAGCCAAAGTGTTTCATCCGTGCTTGGTGTCCTACCTGCAGGACACAAAGCATTCAGAACACGCAAATCAAAATAAAGTCCCTTAGAGAAGGACACTCTGGGGTCCAGGATGGAAACAGCTCACATCAATGCGGCAGGTAAAACACAGCTCATGCATATGGTTTCACCACATCCGAGGACAGGGGCCTGGAAGCCCTTCTTTGGGATCTGAGGAGGACGTACCCCAATGACGTAGGGTGTAGCTTTAAGTGGTGGTTAGGAGATGGGAATCTGTTCAGAAGAGAGAGCCCAGGTTTACTTCATTTTTATCAGAAGTTTCAGTGCATAAGGTATTTTACAACAAGAAATAGCAAAGAACAAAGATTTCCCTTAAATTGTTTTCCTCAGGTGGAGAGCTGCTATGAACAAACTGGTTATGGATTAAATTGTGTCGCTCGAAATTCATATGTTGGAGCCCTAACCCTCCAGTTCAATACCGCAGCAGAATGCCACTTGTTTGGTAGTGAGGTCACCGATGATATGATTGGTTGAGATGAGGTCATTAGGGTGGACCCTAATCCAATATGAGCAGCATCCCTGCAAAAGGGAGAAGATTGGACACATGTGTACACAGGGAACGCTGCAGAAGTTGAAGGCAGAGGTCTGGGTGTGGTTTTATAAACGGAAGAATACCAAGGTGGCCACAGCCAGAAGGCAGTCCGGGAGCCTGGACCAGCCTGCTCACAGCCCTCACCGCCCCACCCCTGCCAGAGAGCCATCTCCGACCTCCAGCCCCCAGAACTGTGGGCAGTAAAGTATTGTCTAAGCCACCCAGCTTGTAGTGCTTCATTATGGCGGGCCTGGCAGGCAGACTGATATAAAAGCACAAGCAATATATCTAGAAAATTTCCTTCCTACTCAAGGTCCATCCCAAACACAGTGATCTGCCTCGAAGCCTCGCCCTCACCACAGCTCCACGGGCCACTGAAGGCTTCCGGAACCTGGATGCAGGGAGCATGGGACACCTCACTTCTGACCATCGTGGCACCTCCTGACTGTCCCTGGACACAGGGCCAGTGCACAGAGCTGGGCTTTGAAACCAAAGAGCCCTGTGTTGGTTCTCTCTCTGGCCACCTAGGAGCTGCGAGCCTGTGCACAGCTGGCACTGTTTCCTGTCCCTGGCCTGGAGCCGGCAGCAATGCCTGCTTCCCGGGGTCTTTGCCAAGTGCACCTGAGACAATAAAGGGCACATCGCAGTCTGTGGCACATATTTAGCACCCAGCAATGGGGGCTGGTGCTATGCTGGCTCTAGAGAGGGGTGGGCAAACTTTTTGACTCGAGGGCCACCATGGGTTCTTACACTGGACCGGAGGGCCGGAACAAAAGCAACCTGACAATGTTGGCACTCTCATCTTGGGCTGCTGGTGAAGGAGCGGAGGGGAGAACAAGAGACCCTCCGCTCTTCCGGCTCCACGGGCCGGATAGAACAGCTGAGCAGGCTGGATCCCGCCTGAGGGCTGTAGTTTGCCCACGGTTGCTCTAGAGGATGAAGTTAGGGGTCACCCCTTGGATCAGCTGAGTCCATATACTTAAAAGAAAAGAAGAATGCTATTTACTGACGCAGCCCCATGGGCTCCTCTGCAGTGCACCCTGGCCCGGCAGAGAGTCCCACCGGAGAACAAGGATGGGGAACGGGCAGATGGCTGCAGGCAGCTCCAGGGCCTGGATGGAAGGAGAAACTTGAGAAACCTGAGGTCGGAGCAGCTCAGCAGGCGTGTCTGACGAGCAGCACCAGAAGGTTAGTCAACCTCTCCCCTGGCTGAGGGGACACAGAATCCCTACCCTGCAGGGCAGACCATGGCCTCCTGCTGCACGCCTGCCAGCGCAGAGGGAAGAAGAGGCCTCAGGTCACGCCACAAGGGGACAGAGGTGGCCTGGATGTCACTGATAGGAAAGATGTAAGCCGTGGCAAGCTCTGGGCCTGTCTAGCGTGAGGCTAAGAAAATCCATGTTCAGGGAACGCCTAATTAGTGATGTAGTAGAAAATGTGTAACAACTGGGAGGGAGCGTTGCCAGTTGTCATGGTGCAAACATCCCCACCAAACTGGAAACCATCAAGAAAATAACCATGGGTTCACCAAGCTCCTGAAGATTTAACAATGGGCCCTTGTGAGCCTAGAAGCTGGCTGCACACACTGAAGCCAAGATGGCATTGGAGCAGACCCTTGACCCTACTTCATTGAGATGCTCCCCACTGCCGGCCAGCCCTGTACTCTCTGTCTACTGCAGGTCCATAGCCATGCAGCTCCTCTGCTCCATCCTCGACCTGCTCCGGCACCTGTGCCTGCTGCTTCCCGCCTCCCTTGTCTACTCCCTGAAGGGGAGGGACCTGATAGCTTGGGGTAAGGAACAAGCAATTTCAGGTACAAAACTGGGTCCTCGCAGGGAGCCTTGGGGAATGCCTTGCTCCGTGCAGGATGCGCTGGCTCTCCAGAGATGAGAAGTCTGCAGGGTTGGGTGAGAGGACCCCCAGGGACCTTCAGCCGGAGCTCTGCATCCTTCAGGCGGGTTCTGAAGATGTGATGCATGCTTTAGTTTCCTTTCACACACTCAGAATGGGGAAGCTCTCAGGCCACCACTCGTCCATCCCTACATCCGGACGTGCACTGACATCCACCATAGCAGCCACAGGCTGGAAGGTGCTGCTCTCTGGGTGACAAGAATCCTGCAGAGTAATATTCAGGACCCACCAGATCAGTATTAGGTCGCACGGCACTGGCCCATCTCCACTTAGACTTGTTCTTCCTGAGCAAGACCCATCTTCAGCTTACTTCTGCGCATGGGCAGCTTCAAGGGAAGTTCAATTGACAGGACAATGCTCTGTTCTCCTCCGGTAATGAGGTCCAGAGGAAAATGGCCCTGCTGCCAGCCTGCCAGGACAGCGGATGAGGTTAGCCTTCAGCTCTCACGATAGCCACAACCTTGTGGCTGCCTGCAGCCGGCCCTCGGGTTAGTGCACATCGGCCTGCAGGGGGGCCCAGAGCCAGGGAAGGAAGCTTCAACCCTGAGTTAAGTGAGAGGCTGTGAAATGCCCGACCAGAAGCTGAGAGACTGGTTTCCATCAGCCCCCACCTAACTTGCTGTGGCCACAGGTGAGTCGCCCCCGAACCCTCTGGGCTTCCGAGTCTTCATTGCCTCCATATAACAGGTGTGAAGGGGGATGGAGAAGATTCACAACCAGCATCCCAAGCTGTTATTTACAAAGGCAAAGTGACGGTGGGAATCTGGAGGAGGAAAATGGAGTTTTACCCAAAATGCTTTATTGATCATCCAATCACTGCAGACCTCAGTAAATCCCAGCCTATACCGCTGGAGCCAAAAGCTCGAGGTAGCAAGTGCATCGCTCAGCTTGATAACACTGTTGGGACCCTTACAAAATAGCCCCCTATGAGCCTGTGAAGATGAGAAAAGTAAACCTTGGTCAGCACTAGCAAACATCTGGTATAGTTCCTTTCAGTCCTCCCCACCATGGTCCCCCACTCAGGACACAGGCCTGGCCCACACCCACTGGGATAATCCCAAGACAATCTATTATTAAAGAGCCGGGCATTGCCTGAGGTCATTGCCAAGTTGTCATGAGGAGATGGAAGACAGCTCAGGACTTCCTACCCATTATCACTGCCTCCACAGTCAACTATTCAAGGACACTCATTACTCTTTGGTTTGGGAAAATCACGGGAGACCAACCATCCCTATCCCCCCAATCATAGACCCAAAGCAGGTAAGCCCTAGTTAATGGAAGAGCCCTCTTATCAGCCATACTTGATTACTATTTCGTATCTCAGTTCCGCATGAAGGGTTTTTAAACTTTATATAATTTTCCAAAAAGAGAATCGAATCTGAAAGCGACTTCATAACGCAGCCCTCCCACGTCCCTTACATCCTTAGCCCTAGAACACTGCGCAGGGCTTCACAACCCAGATCAAGCGAAGGGGACCCGAGCCTGTGCGAAAGCTGGGAGCTTAGTCACTTGATGAAAAGGAGAGGCTCTGGCAGCGGGGGGTTAAGGATAAAATGGAAATTCAACTGCACACTATTTATATACATCCCTGTGACTACGTATTTCATTAAAGATTTTTGAAGAGCCGATTCTCTATTCCCAATTTAAACTAGTCAAGTGCACCCAGCATTCTTGGGAAGGTAACTCCATGTGACACGTGTGCCCCAGATGGAATCAGCTCCCCCCCTCCCCCCCCCCGCCCCATGTTTCTTCGCCGCTGTGCAGGAGCCTCCTTCCTTGTCTCTTGTCCTCTCCAGCCTGAGAAGCCGCCCTCCCTGCTAGCTGTCACCCAGGTGGGTGTTCTCCTTAATGCTACGGAGCACGCCGGAATGCATTGTGAATACAGGACGCTACAGCTAATAAAGTTTATCAGAATGGCTTGTCATTATTTTTGCATCATTATACAATTACTGCAGCTTTGGAAGGTAATAAATCACTGCACAGGTGACAAATGGAGAAGCTAAGAAGGACAGTTATTCTCACAGATAAAGCAACCGCTGACACTAACGAGATGTGGTGACTTGGTGTTCAACCTTTTAAAAAGCGTCCTGTGGTCCTCGGAGGTGTCAGCGGGACAGCCATCTACTCCTGAAAGCATGCCAAGTCCATGGCTAAAGACCGCAAAGGAGCTGGAAACTGCAGTGGCTCCAAAAATGAGTGTCCCGATTTCACTCCTCGATGGCCCGGAGGGAGTATCATAACACCAGCAACCAAACTCCAGTGGGCCCAAGCTTCGTTGGCTCAGCTCTGTGTGCCCGAAGAGCCGATTAACATTCATCCCAACCCAGGGATGTCTCTAAGGAAGCCTGTGTCATCATGCATGCATACCTATGTATGTGCACACGTGTGTTTGAAGTTGACTAAGTACTGAACTGTCTCTGCATAATTTCCCAAAACACTAAATGTTGAGTTGTTTTTACACTTAGGTAAAAAAAAAAAAATAGCAGAGCATATTTTCTGCAGACTATTAAAAAAAAATGAATACACTAAGATCAAGAAGAAGATATCTGAGTCCAAGAAGCAATACTCTTGGACAGTGATTGGCAAACTCATTAGTCAACAGAGCCAAATATCCACAGTACAACGATTGAAATTTCTTTCGAGAGCCAAATTCTTTGAAACTTACACTTCTTCTAATGCCACTTCTTCCAAATAGACTCCCCCAGGCCGTGGTATTTTGTGGAAGAGCCACACTCAAGGGGCCAAAGAGCCGCATGTGGCTCGTGAGCCTCAGTTTGCCGACCAGGGCTCTGGGAGATAACTAGGAGGCATAGGAGGAAGGATGGAAAAGAAACTGGTTCAGCTCCACTCTGAGGCTGATGGCTGTGCTGGCTGAGGTGCCCCCGACTCTCTCCAAATTGACCCCTGGGCATCTAGAGCACAGGAATGATGAACAAAAAGCTAAAGGGAACCTCTCCCAGAAAGTTCTAGGGCGGCCATATATTTTAAACCAAACTGCACCCCTAAATGAGAAAGCCCCTTGGTTTTAATGAGCAACTCAGGCAACTGGTGCCTGGAAGTGGGGAATTCTGGGGCAGGGAATTACACTCTGGGGAAATGATCCTCAAAACGTGGCCCAGCCCAGGGCATCAGCATCATGCAAGAACTTGTTAGAAGTTAATTCCTGGGCAGAAACTGGTTTGGCTCAGTGGATAGAGCATCGACCTGCGGACTGAAGGGTCCCAGGTTCGATTCCGGTCAAAGGACATGTATCTGGGTTGTGGGCATGTCCCCAGTAGGTGGTGTGCAAGGGGCAGCTGATCGATGTTTCTCTCTCATTGATGTTTCTAACTCTCTATCCCTCTCTCTTCCTCTCTGTAAAAAAATCAATAAAATATATTTTTTTAAAGAAATTAATTCCTGGGTCCTACCTCAGACCTACTAAATCAGAAACTCCTCACTACCGACTCAAAAAGGATGCCCAGGCTTGTGCATCCCTCCAAGGCACCAGGTCAGCCTATGATTACCCATTTTCCGTTTGTGCTGGGCTACCACAGCTCATGTGCAAGTTGGGCACTGCACATATTCTCCCTGATCAGGGGATATTTGGGGGCTTGGGGGACCTAAAATATAGGTCCTACTTGCTCCTGAGTCATAAGTTTAGTGTGCTACATATGGCCTACAGGTGCATTTTAAAAACTATCTGCAAAAATATCATATAAGCTGGCAGCTCATGTTACCTTCATCCCTTTATTCAAATAAATCTCAACCTTCAGGATGAAAGAAGATGCGCAGCAGGTGGAAATCAGAATCTCCCCCTTCCAGATAGATGGATGAGCAGCCTAACCAAAGATGGTGATTTTATTTCCCGTAGAGACATGAATTCACCTGAGCCAAGTTCTAGTGGCCAATCCCCCAGAAGCTGAAATGAATTCCAAAGCTCTGAAGCTCATGGCCTGCGTGACAGTCTTCAACCTGCACCCAATCTACAATCAGAGTTCTCCAAATAGTGAAGCAATTTGGGGCCCTGTTGAATCCAGCTGAGTCCAGCACCAGGAAACCACCCCATAGAACAATCAGGCCATGTGGGGCTCACGTGGAGCCCATGGAAACAGATGCTTCCTCACACAGGGAATGGCAACAGGATATATTTTATAAGCTCCAGCAACTTCTTAAAATTCCCATCAATCCTTTCACCCACACAACTTCCCAAGGTGCCGGCATCTCCCAGGGTCTCCTCTCCAAATTAAACAAGCTAACTAAGGGCACTGGATGGGGTTCAATCCTTCCTCTGCTCCAACCCTTTCCGAAACACACACACACACACACACACACCACACACACACCACACACACACCACACACACACACATACACACACCACACACACCACACACACACATACATACATACACACACACACACACACACACACACACACACATAAGGGCCACAGCATCCCGGAGAAAACTCCTTAGATTAGCGAGATAGGAGTGGGGAGTTGCTTCCTTCCCCTTGTTCACCACATGGGGGAAAATGATCATTTTGTATGTTGCATGCCGGGTGATCCATTCCAACCCCCTGGAGAGTCCCTGGGTCTGCTGAGCACATTCATTCTCTTGTTTCTAATCTATTCTTTTGATTTGCACAACGTGAACCTACCGTCACCCTTCTAAAGGGCAGGGGTTGGGGGAGAAGAGGAAATGAGAAGCAAGGGCAGAGGGAGCAGGAGAGAGGGAGGGCGAAGGAGCCTGATCCTGTCACTCCCCAGCTAGAAACTCCCCTTCATCTAGGACAATCTGCCTATGCCCCTCATCCACCACCTCAGCAGCCTGGCCCCGGAACCTGCCTGCACCTGTCTATCCTGTGTTTTCAAGGTTAAGTGTAATGGCAATGATAGTATGACAATATCATCGTCATCAGAGGTGGGTTGATCTAAACTAAAGACTAGACTGGGCCTGATATTCAGCTGAAAGATGCACAAGAATCACATGAGGTTGGTTACAATTATTATCACTATTCCATAAGCTAATAACTGGAAAAATCTGGAATTTGAGCTCCAGCAATCTGACTACACATCTCCACATTCCTAATCATGATGTTAGACATTAACTGGTCCTTGACATGGACCTCCTGAACCCTTCTGTGCCCTGTGCTCCTTACCTGCCTGGCAATGAGAGACCTGATGAAGCTGCAGTTCAGGAATAACATTCCTTTCCCCAAATCATGATTGGTGGCCCTTTTCTCAGCCCCACGTCAGAGGATACCTTGTAGATACAGAAATGGGATAAAAATAATCAAGAGATACTGATCATCTGGACCCAAGAACCTCAGGATCCTGGCATCAGATCCCAATACTGACCACACAGTAGCATTGAAGGGAAGGACACAGAGGGCTGACTCGGGGCTGGAATTGGCACCTGGGGTGCGGTGGGAGCTGGGAGAGGTTGCAGAAGAAAACTGGGGAGGAAGCCAAAGCCGTATCTACCTTGTTTAAAGTCTTGCCCCCGCCCCCCAAATAAAGGAAAGGCTATTCTCCTCCTTCTTTAACGTCTCCTCCCTCATCTCCAGCTACCCTCCTCCTAGGACACAGGAAGGTCAGAATACTATGTATTAAATTAAATTTTTAATTTATTTTATTTTTACATATGAAATATTTTACACATACCAAATGGAACAGAAAATAATTTAACAAACGCCCTTGCACTTACCACCCAGCATTTAAATAGACTTTTTAGGAGCAGTTGAGAATCTTAATCAGTTTTCAGAGCATTGCTATTTACAGGAAAATATGTTCTAGATTCTAAAAAAAAAAAAAAAAAAAGTCTTAGAGATGAATTCCTAGGATACCCCTGGCAGTCAACAGTAGGGTTAAGTAACCGCCTCCGAAGAACCTAGGGTTCAGAAGGTCCCAACACAAGGCCAGTGACTTCCATCTTCCCCATCCATAGCCTCTCTACCCACCATCACCACCACCACTGTGTCCAGAGCAGTTACTCACACAAAGTCTCCCAATGGAGACCTCACTTGGACTGCTTCTCAGTGAACCAGCTGAGCCGGCACTATTTCCACCATTTCCACCTGACCCATAAAATGTGCCTGTCCTGAGAACACATAGCCAACCAACTTGATGGACACACTAGGCCTTTTACTAACGGCTGAGTATGTCATATTTCTGAGGTTAGATGTTTGCAAGTTAATGGCAGTGGGAGACCAGATGAAGCTGCAGTTCAGGAATAACATTCCTTTCCCCAAATCATGATTGGTTGCCCTTTCCTCAGCCCCACGTCAGAGGGACCATCTAGAAACAGTGCAGGGCAACCCACAGCAGGAAGGTCATTACAAGAGGGGTTATGGGTACATGGGGATCTTCCATTGCCTCTCCAAAGCCATTCTCCAGTCTTCCCAGCCTGGGAGGCTGACCTATATGGACCACAGGAGGGCTCCCTTACTTCCAGCTTTCAATTGGTTTTGGTCTATCGGAAGTACCCAAGGGGCATGAGAAAAAGGAGGAGAATGTGATCCAAGGAGTATTTATCCTATTGGTCCTTCCTGACCCTTCGCTTTTCTAGGCCTAAGAGGGGTAAGGAGCCCTGACATTTCTGCCCTGGGACTCTGCATTATCCCTGTGAGTTCCCTTCTTCCTGACTATGTGTTTGCACAGATTCTATTAAAGTCCCCTCAGATTGCCCAATTCGAGTGCGATCCTGTTCCTGCTAAGACTGTGACAATAGTCGTAAGGAAGAAACTGAAACCTCTCAGCACCCCTCACATCTTGCCACCTCCCCCCTCTTGGACAGATGACTCAGCCAGGAGCCACCAACCCAGGCTGTTCCCACGCCCGGGGAGAGAGACACAATCCCGAGGCCTCGTTCAGCTGCACGTGCCCTGAGCCCTCTGCGCCCTCTGCCCTGGGCTCTCCCAGGCGTACTTGGTGAGCGTGACCCTGCAGGTGAAGGCACTCCACACTCCTGCTCCCACCAAATGAAGTCCCCCCCCCCAATTCTGAGCAACTCTCTTATGCTTTATGCTTCTTCATAAAAGGATAGGACATATTATAAGCAAAATAGGCTTGCTAAATATAGTCTATTCAGCCTAGGGAAGGCTAAATTATTCATAACCAGACCAGGATATACAATGCACGCTAAACGCAAATCCATTTTTTTTCTAATTTTTGTATTTTTCTGGAGCCTGTGTATTCAGCATCCTACATTGATCTATAATGCCCCTCCCCCTCCCTCATGCCTCCGTTGGCTTAGGATAAAGTTCTCAGCATCAGGGCCAATTACCAAGCTGTGAATACCCGGTGTCTCGCCCTCTGCAGGAGAGTGGCGCCCACAAGGTCATCGACGGTCCATCCTGTGCAACGTGGTTCTGGAGGCATGAGCATCCGGAGGCATGAGCATCCCGGGAGAGGATCGTCAGCTCCCCACAGAGCCCCAAGGATAAAGGGGCCCTAAAACAGACATCACAGGAAACGGGCCAGCTCAGCATCTATTGCGCCACGAAGGCAAGATGGGACAGGATGAGGGTGACATGAAAGCCGCCGAGCCCTTGAGATGATCAATGCCCAGGAAACAGTGCCCGAGCCCCCTCCCAATCAGAGGGCCCATCTGGGCTGGCGCGTTTCGAATTATTTTCAGCCGGAGCCCCCTTCACACAGAAGCTTGCTGATTAGATTTTTTTTTTTTCCTGCGGTATGAGGATCGCTGTGGAAAACACAGACGTCTCTGAGACATCCTTCTTCTTCCTGCCCGTGCTTTCCAAACAAGACAAGGTAAAGCCACGCGATACATCACAGGTATCAGCCATCCCCTTCTTTCTGGACGCCACTCCAGGAGCCGCACGCAGGCGCAGGCAATGGACCGTGACCAGGAAGCTTCGTGGGGGCACCTCAGACTCTTCCCTGAAAAGGTGGGAGGGGGCGGTACAGTGTGGATCAGGCTATACAGAGAGATTAGTAAGTAATAATCTGCCAAGATATGGCGTTTCTGTCCTAAAAAAAGCACAGGGGAAACTGTCATAAATAGATTATCTCGCTGCTAAAATGGAAACAGATTTTTATGAATAGCAGGAAGAAAGAGGCTTTCATTGAGGACAGAATGTGGTATTCAGATTGACATGGACAGCGAGGTCAATCATGCATCTCTTCCCAGCTACCCCACTGTTCCTTAAGCTCCTTGGAGCTCGGGGTAAGTTCTGCCTCCTACATGTGCTCACAGGCTGTATAGCTTTAAAGGGCAAACCTTCTGCTGCCTGACCCCGGTGAGTGATTTGGGTATCGGCCCTTAGCCTTCCAGAACCTACTGTCAGAGGACGTGGCTGCATAGATCACCTGACCAGGGGCAATGAGCCATAGGGAATTCTGCGTGCCTGGTGGATCCTGACTCCACAGCCGCCACCCCCAGCCCTGGAGATGGCCCAAACTTCAGGATGCTCCATCTTGCAAACGGCTGCCTGGATTCCTCCGGTGTGAGGAGAGTGTGCTTTATCGATCAAAGCAAAGAGCCTGGGTGATGGATTCCGCAGGACTTCCTGGAGCCAGCAGGCCTCCTGCGCGCTGGTGAACATTTCGTTCCATTGCCTGGGTCCCTGGATGAGTTTAAGCCAGCTCCCTGAAGGTTTAAACCAGCAGAGCAAGCCCTATCCAAAGTCAGAGTGCTGGGAGGCACCGGAGTGCACGGGAGAGAGGCCACCTGGGCTCGGACCCCAGTTCACATGCTTGTCGGCTGAGGGAGAGCATCTGAGAAAGCGCCCTGTAAACACCACAGCACGGACCACCGGACAACCGGGAGACACCACCCTTCTCACCGCGGACGTCCTAAAACCGTACCACCCTGTCTGCTTTCTCCTCCCACCAGTACCTCCAAGCAGAATCTCCTCACCGCCATCACCTGGAAACTTGTGAATCAAGCAAATTATCAAGACCCAGGCCCAGTGCATCAGAAGTGCTGGTGCAGGGAGAGGAGGAAGGGAAGAGACCGATGTTGACCAGGCGCTGCAAGGGATTCTGGTGCACGTTCAAGTGTGAGCCATTCCTCCAGGGAACGTGGGGCTTGTCTGGCACTGGGTGTCTCCATCCCAAGTCAACCGGGACTGCCGGCTCACCACCCGGCCCTCTTCAGCCTGAGACAGAAGAGGGGTGAGTGGATACAGAGAAGGGGGGGGGCATTCCCTGCCCCATCCCAGGGGGAAGTTCAAGCGGAGGGAAGCAAACATGGCCTCCATGTCAATCTGCAAGTGGGCAGAGCTCCAGTGTGCGTGCTGGATTTAACTCGCTGAGCCTGCCACAGGGGGTGGCAGGGGCTGGGGAGGCAACCAGTGAGTCCCCCGGGGCATTTATGGGATGTGGGCACCCAAACCCGGGGGCAGGTGATTCCCTCAAGGGCCCCTCTCAGCTCCAAGCTGGGTTTCCTCGTTCAGCACAGACACAGATTCTCTTACATTAATACACTGCACGACCCTTCCAGGTTACACACTGTGCTTAATCCTCGGGCCTCCCCGAACCTCCCCTCGCCCCCTGCCAATCACACCAGGCCTATAAATAGAGAAGCTTCGGGGAAAGGAGTGGCTGCAATCGCATGATTTATTAAGATGATTATATATTATGTATGTAATAATGACATATGTGATTATATAGCATTATAATCACGCCTATATTCTGGCTTTATTAGCCATAAAACATCATTTCTGCTTTTAAGGCTCTTATGGTTTTTTAAAAGACTTTAATTATTTGTAATTTTATTGGAATGCACCCTGAGGTTTTAGAGTGAAGAAGGCTGCTCTAGAAATCAAATATATGGTACAAATAAGTATTTGGTGTCTGCTATCATTTCCAGAGATTTAACCGAGTATTAAAAGGTTTGGTAGGCCGAAACCGGTTTGGCTCAGTGGTAGAGCGTCGGTCTGCGGACTGAAAGGTCCCGGGTTCGATTCCGGTCAAGGGCATGTACATTGATGGCGGGCACATCCCCGGTAGGGGGTGTACAGGAGGCGGCTGGTCGATGTTTCTCTCTCATGGACGTTTCTAGCTCTCTATCCCTCTCCCTTCCTCTCTGTAAAATATCAATAAAATATATATATTTTTTAAAAAGGCTTGGTTGTCCCAATGTGTGGCTGTAAAGGACATGGTATGGTACAAAGCCATGATTCATTTATCCATTCATTCTATGGGCGGACACGTGCTGAGGGCCCCGCATAGGCTGGGAACTGCACGGGGATCACCTTGGGATATGCTTTCTCTGTATAGACGGGGAGGGTTCCTGGGAGGAGGTTCCAGGGAAGGACCTCTGGGGTCCAGAGAAGACATAGTCACCAGGTCTCTGCAGTCTGTGTGATTTCCCCTCACTCTAAACAAGGGTGTTGGCCCTGGCGGGCTGTGAGGCTTTGCCCTCTTCATAAGCATGGTTTGGCACAGGTACGCTAACCTGGGTCACTGACCACACATAGAGAGAGAGATCAGAGCACGGGATTGCCTCCCTGGGCCCCCGGCCGTGCAGCGACTGAACCCCGGAGCCCAGGAGTCCTAGACGGTGAGGCCAGGGATCCCGCACCAGGGCCACCAGTGGAGCGCTCACTGCCACCTCTGGGCGACTTTCCCCGAAAACCACCTCCGATGTCAGGCCCACTGCCCTGGCAGCTCACCCTTCACCCGTCTAAGGCATCATCAAGGCACTGGCAGAACAGAAGCACCAACTGTGATGTCCTCGCTGGGGCCCGGAACCAAGCCTGGTGCCCATATCTGCAGTCACCGTGGCGCCTGCCGAGGTGCCTCACCTGTGAGTGTCCATGGCACAGGGGAGGCTGTGCCTCTGCGCCCACAGGACCTGGCGCGGCCGAGGCCAGCTCTCCTCTGCCCAGCCAGCCCACCCAGCCCACCGCCCTTCTCCCGGAGCATCTGCAACCTGACTGTCCTTCTCAGTCCTGATGAGACAGTGAAAGCCTTTTAAAATGTTCCGAGGGGATGTCTCGTGTCTTCATGTGGATTGGAAAAGCCTATTGTTAAAACCCAAGAACAATCTTTAGGGGAAGCGGCTTCCTCACCAGGGATGTGTGTGTGCACTTGACCCATCAAGAGCACTGGCCGCCGGAGGAAAGCTGGTCAGGGCTCCGGAAGGAGCGTGTAGACCAGGGGTGGGCAAACTTTTTGACTCGAGGGCCACAGTGGGTTCTTAAACTGGACCGGGGGGCCGGAACAAAAGCAACCTGACCATGCTGGCACTCTCATCTTGGGGTGCTGGTGAAGGAGCAGAGGGAGCAAGAGAACCCTCTGCTCTTCCGGCTCCGCGGACCGGATAGAACAGCCGAACGGGCCGGATTTGGCCCGCGGGCCATAGTTTGCCCATGGCTGGCTTAGACCCTTCTTGCAGCCAGCTAGCTGTCCACAGGTAAGGGGGGACATGCCAGACAGCAAGGAAAATCGAATCTAGGGTGTGAAGGAAGCTCAGAACCTCCTAGAAGCAGGGACTGGATAAGCAAGAAATCACTCAGTGGCCCCTCTGACTTTTCCTGGCACTCAGCAATGTCCCTTTGGCACTTCTGCCTGAAAGCGAAGGTAGAAAGAGCTGGTCATTGTCACCCCAGGGTGAAGAAAGGACCCAGGCACGGGTCCTGAAAGAGCCACGTCCAGGCAAGAACCCAGAATGTCAGGCAGGGCGTGGTGGGCACCTGTGGCCGGTGCCCCCTCAGTGCGGGCACAGTGCTCAGGGATGGGCACCGGAGAGTAGGCTTCCATCCATTTTGGGGGATCCTTCAGGCTCTCTCAGAGCAAGCTAACAGCCAACATCAGCCTGGCTTCTCCAGCACCCACGGCGGAAGGCCAGGCCGGCAGTGGACGATAAAAGACAAAGCCCTGAGGGACAGGTAAGCAAATCCTGGGGTTATCCATCTGCCTGCTCTTCTTATGCTCAATAGAGACACATCAACCCCAAGGGCCCAATTAGCTTCTCAAAAAGATCTTCTACAAGATCAGCCACCCCCAAGTTATCCCACATAACTAGTATTGGGACTCTTGATCTCCCTCCCCCATTCTTTATCACCTGGGTTTGAGTCCTCGTTGGATGAACAAGGTTCTGTGGGCCACGGAGCCTACGGAACTCCCACGGAGCTACTGGCCAAGACGGCAGAGCAGTGACGTAGAAGCCGGGTCTTAAAAATTAGGTCGGAGTTTGCCAGGCAAATGAGAGTGGAACAGCCCGGGCGAGAGATGCAACAGTTGAGAAGCAACAGAGTCAAGAGGAGAGCTAACAGCCGAATCCAGCCTTGAAGACTTCCCATGCTGCCCCCTGCCAGCTCAGGGAAGGGACCTACGGCCAGGGTCTCTGCCTTGTGTAGGATTCTCTGGGTCCCTGGCACAGTGGGAACATGCGTGGTCTCCTCTATCAGTTCCCTCACACACATCTAAGTTTACATTCTTTTTCTTTTTCAAAGAGGCACAGGAATAATCTCCAGAGTTGACACGTCCAGGGCTCCTTAACGTCCCCACGTCTGTGAGTCTGTGAGCTACTCTCCCATCCAGCGTGGCTCCGACCTCCCTCCGGCGCTGCTGCGGCACTTTCAATGTTTACCATCCTGTGTCACCCTGGGTCTGAGCTACTCTTCCAATTAAAACCTGGTTACACTTCTCTTTCCAAGTGCAAAAGAATCCAATTAAAGTTAATGAAAGCAATCAGTCTGCAAGTCTTGGGGTGTTCTGCCCCATTTGTGAGCACAGGTAATCACGGCGCTGACCTTGTGGAGGGAGCCAGGCCGGGTTCTTCTCTGTGAGGGAGCTGGGCTCTGCGGCTGGGAAACCCGTCACTGAGGAGGTCACGCTGCACGGGTTCCCGGCAAGCTCAGGGTGCGCTTGCTTGGTTCCCCTTAGAGGTGAGATCCCGGGACATCCCTTACAGAACCCTGACTTTCTCCCTGGCTCCCACGAGGCAGCTCTGGATCCCAAGATACCCTGAGGGCGACTCAGCTCAAGCCCACTGTCTGAGTTACTGTGCCACGCTCCCGCCCTTGGTGCTAACGAGATGGACATGCTGAGTGTCAGCTCAGAGGATCCGGATAGGATCCGGATAGGATCCGTCATCAACGAGACCCCATGGCCATGCAGGGAGGCTACATAGCATAAGGCTTTTTGCTTACTAAACACTTGCTGATTTAATATTAAAAAGATGGACCCAGGGCCCAGCCGGTGTGGCTCAGTGATTGAGCTTCGACTTAGGAACCAGGATGTAGGGTTTGATTCCCAGTCAGGGCACATGACCGGGTTGCAGGCTCAATCCCCAGTGTGGGGCTAATCAATGATTCTCTCTCATCATTAACGTTCTTTCTCTATCTATCTATCTATGCATCTATCTATCTGTCTGTCTATGTATCTCTCTCTCTCTCCCTTCCTCTCTAAAATCAATAAAAATATGGGTGTGTTTTTTTAAATACGAACCCATGAGGGTCGCTCATCACCATTCATTCCCATGGGGGCGTGTCCTTCCCGGCCACTCCGGCCACCCCACTTCCACGGAAAAACCACACTCCCATCCACGCTGCCTGGGCTCCTCAGGGCTCTGCATTGTTTGGAGGCTGACTCACCCAACAGTCATTTCTTGGCAGAACCATGCCGTTTTGACCACAGAGCGATTGTCGCATGGTTTCTGTTTCCTGGGAGCACTGCCCTCAGCTGTGAGACTCTGACCCTGACCTCGCCTGACTCCGGTGCCTGAGCCGACCCTGCTCGCGGGGAGCCGCCACTCTGGCCGGGAAACAAAGCTGACACTTGTGAGCAGCTGGAAAACCGAACAAGGCAGTAAATAATTCAGCGCTACTCAATTACATAATTGATTAATTATAACTAATTGCTGCTTAAATGAACTGCTCTAGTGCACATTGATCTTCCTGGGCTCTGACCTCCTAGAGGGGCCAGGGTCTCGGCCGCTCCCCTGGCTCGTACACACAGCCCAGAACATTCCCTGTCCCATCACGGATGCACCCCCACCCCCCACCCCCTTACAAAGGAGTGTCCCCCAGGGCAGGACCCCGTTTTTCTGGGCCCGGCCCTGGTTTCTTCCTCCTCCATTTACCGCAGCAGAATCAGCCCCTCCAAGCATAAGGCTTTTTGCTTAATAAACACTTGCTGATTAATATAAAAAATATGGACCACTATTTATATAGCCAGCGCGTTCCCAGCTCTACATGTTCATGCATATAAACAAGGGTCTCATAACCAGAATTGATTTTACTTTCATTGATTTTAGCACCCCACCCCCGGACACCAGCCTGCTTTTCAGGATGGCCCATCCTATGTGGCTCTACTCTGTCTTGTTAACCCATCAGGATAGTGATTCCACAGTCCTGTGTCACCGGCCACACTGCCCTCTGGGCTCTGTCCAGTGGCTACCACTCTGACTGTCCATGCAGGACCTTCCTTTCCCTTAGCAGTTGTCTGATGGCTGATGGGGAGGAAGGGAAACCGGGGGACGTGCCCACCTTTAGGGATCCAGGTCCCCACTGGGCTTGACCAATGGGAGGAGTCTTTACTCATCAGTGGGTCCTCACAGCCTGAACAAGACCACTGTATCAGTCAGCTGGGGCTGCCGTAACAAAATTCCATGGACTGGGCGGCTTAAAGAACAGAAACCAATTTTCTCACAGTTCTGGAAGCTGGAGGTCCAAGGGCAAGGTGTCAGCAGGTTCGATTTCATTCTGAGGCCTCTCCCCTTGCCGTACACAGGGCTAACGTCTTGCTGTATGTTCACGTGGTCTTCCCTCCATTACATCTCTGTCCTAGTCTCCTTTTCCAACAAGGACGCTGGTCAGACTGAATAAGGGCCCGCCCACATGACCTCCTTTAAAGGCCCCATCTCTTAAGGGATGGTCCAAGTCCATGCCTAGGGTCCCAACATCCAGCCAGTGTCCTCATTTGAACACTAATTAAACAGATATCCCCTGGGAGAGGAGAGGACCCAATCCCACCCTGCTATGCCTTTCTGCCGCATCGCAACTCATGAGCTACGGGGGTGAGGACTTCAACATACGAATGTTGTGGAAGACACACTCCAGCCCATAAAAACTACAGATAGTCTAAGTGCTTAGTAAGTGTGATGGGCTTAGGGAAATGACAGAGGGGCAGGTGGGTGGATAGAAAAATAGGATGACCGCTACAGAGGTGTGACAGAACAAAGAGCCCGAGAAATTGGTTGGAAGACTCTTTATCAGTTCTGGCCCTTTCGGTCCTGCCTCATCCTTTTCTTTCTGCCTGGAAGGGACCAGCTTTGAGGATGATTTCCTTTGTTCGCTCACAGCCATGAAGAGAGACAGGATTTTGGTAATCGAGTGGAGAGCGATGATAAGGGATGTGACACCAAAGTGGGCGCGGACATGATCTGTGCTGCTGTCCCCACATGGGCCTCTGGGGAGGCCGGGCTCCCTGGGGGGACAGCGGAAGACAGAGCCCAGGCCCTGGCCTCCCCCGTGATGCCAGGAAGTGCTAGCTCACCACTGCAGTGAAGACTTTGTCATTCACCAACCCCGGAAAGGGAGACAGAGTGGGAGCCGGGCCTTTGTCTTTTCCATTCAGCCCAGTCGTCACCGCGATGGAACGGGAGCTGCGTGTCTGGCGGCGGGGGAGGGGAGAGGTCAGGTAATCGGTAATCGCGCTGAGCCCACGGTGCTCAGGGTCAGCAAAACAAAGAGGAGGAAATTGCCTGCACAGATTGGCTCCTACATCAGGTTCAATGAAGAAGAAAACACAATTTGTCCATTTGGAAAGTGACTCCAGTGACGTGAGTGCCATTCACACTGTATGTGTGACTGATGGGGGGACTCAGGGGGAAGCAGGGCAAAGGCCCCTGGGGGAGGCCCCTCCGGGGGGAAGAGGCAGTTTGCTGCTTTCAGACCCAAAAACAATTCTGCAGGTCAAGCAAGCGGATAGCACAGACCCTCTGTGGCACTGATACGTTTAGGTATTGATGCCCTGCGAGTCAGCAGGGCTCTGAGAGGATCCCAGCAGCTCTCCAGAGGCAGGTATCAGGGGCGCCTGGCTTGGCACCCAGAGCAGGCAACACTGCCCAGGCACCCCAGGACCTGGGGTCTCAGGCAGAGCTGAGGGCAGGCACCCATGAGCTCCTTTTGCCAGCAAAGGGGGATGTCAGCTCACAGACACGCCTGCATCCACCCACCACGCAGGACCTTACTCTAAGTCCCTTCCCCATCTGCAGACAGGGACCCTGGACACCTGCCAAGCCTTGTACAGAGCAGCCTGGGTGCTGGGGACCAGCCCCGTGCAGGGCAGGCTCTGGGCTGGAGGAGCACCTGCCACTTGGCCTGGGATGGTCCAAGTCCATGCCTAGGGTCCCAACATCATCGTCAACAGCCAGTGTCCCCATTTGGACACTCATTAAACAGCTATCCCCTGGGAGAGGAGAGGACCCAACCCCACCCTGCTATGCCTTTCTGCCGCATCGCTCCTCATGAGCCTGGCGCTGCCTGGTGACGGCACATCAGGCCAGGGGCCTCTGCCCAGCCTATGGGTCCTCCTGTCGGGCACTGCAAACAGAGGGCCGCCCAGAAAACACTGTGTGTGAGAGACAGCGCTCGGCTTCTGGCTCCTGCTCAACCAGCGACCCACACTGAGCACACTTCACCACTGTGTCCACGGTCTGTGAGTCTCAGGGCTCCCCAGCACAGCCGCTCCTAGCGATGAGCCCACCCCCTCTCTCCTCGTGCCCCCAAGTACCTTGGCAAGGAAGCCCCGTCCTCAAATGAAACCCAGACTTGTCCCTATCAGTACATCCTGCCTGGGCTGAGACTCCCCAGGCCCACTCTCAGACACAGAAACAAATCCCCAATGCATAACTGGGTTCTTGTCACACTGGGCAGTGAGCAGGCAATCAGAGGTGGTGTTGGGTAGGAAGTGATCTAAGTTGGAACTCGGGGAACAGGAAGGCTTTAGGTCTGTGACAGAGATGCAGAGGAAGAGGGGCATGATGGTGCCGGTGTGGGGAAGGGTGAGAACCAACCGGAGACTGCGCAGGAGGGACGCGAGGACAGGGATGTGAGACCAGCCCTGACCGCATCCCTGAGAAGGCCGGGCCACTGCACGCTCGCCCACCAGCTCCCACAGACCCCACGCTCTCAGCTTTCCCACTGAACGGCACTGTCTGGCATGTAACGGACTCCTGAACATAATGCTGTCACTGTGGACAAAGTTTGGTTGTTACTCATTAAGTCAATGAAAATGGAAATAAAGAGCAAGCATTAAACTGCCCACAATCATTCAGTGACGTAGGATGACTTGATCATCTAGTCACACACACACACACACACACACACACACACACACACAACAAAGCATGGGACCCATCTCCCCTCTCCCCGAGTCTACTCCCAACAAAGAATGGGTCCCATCTCACCCCCACCTCACTCCCCACCTCCCCACCTCCCACTTCCAATCTCCTCCCAGGAGTTTGTGGCCAGGCTGGTCCATTGATAGGTGAGTGGGTTCAGCAGAGCCTAGGGAGGCCCAGCCTACCTGCTCCCAGCATCCTTTGCTCACTTACATGACCTCACAGTTTCCACTTGCCTTCTATCTGCACAGGAACCGGCTGTGTGTTTTGGCCTTTAAAATTTCCAGTTTTTATTCTAATCCTAGCTGTGTCTCGAGAGGCACTCAGGTTGAAGCAAACTAAAGACGGTGTTCCCTTAGCCCACCCGGAGAGCGCACTAAAAGGTGGGTAATACCTACCACTTTGAAATAGAAAGAAAGCATCAAGGATTTTTTTTTTATCTCAGCAGCTATTTAAAGGATAAACAGTAAATACATGTGGAATTATACCAACTAACCATATTACCAGCAGTCAATTGCTGTGGAATAAACATTCGTATTTCCAGGGCATTCTAATATATTCAAAGACATGGGAAATGGCACCAGAAGAATTTATCACTGACATTTGCTAAATTAGCTATTCCCGAGGTTTGCCTATATGGATGACAACATTTTTAGCACTTCAAGGTCCTTGCAAGAAAAAGTCTCTATAAAAATTCAGGACGGGAGTCTTATCATCACACTTTAAAAATGACTGTGATTGTTACGGCAGCTTTAAAATCAAAGAGACCTAAAAAGAAGAGGGAAATTATATGTGTACTTTGTATTTCAATTTTCATACATGAGATTCAAAACATAATCCTGTGATGTTTATTTCAGATAAAGCTGTTTTCACCAAAGACTCTTTTTTTGTTTTCTGTTGTTTTCCTGAGCCAAAGTCAACGCAAAGCTCAGCAAAGACCCACCAGCCAGCCAATGCCCATCAACAACTCCCCACTTAACCGGGGCAGCGAGCTTGACAGTTCAGTTCCCAGCCGGTTCAGCCGTGCATGCCATTTTGGCTGCTGCCCTAATTAATGACTAATCTATAAAACGGGGCTAAATACACACACCTCATACACGCCACGCACATAATTACAAGGACTGAATCAGATCAAACATGGAACCTGGCAGGGTAGGTGCTTGGTAGAAGTTTAAACTTTATGTTTCTCTGTTTTGTTCCCTGACATTCTGTAAACACCTATGATCTTGACTCTTCCCTTCCCAAGACTATTTAGAAATCAATAAAACACAAAACAAAAAGATCCTTTTGTGTGATACACACTCCTAAGGTGGACATTTTCCAAACGCCACTCAAAGGGATTGGAGGTCTTGGGAGTCAGTTTGCCGGTCTTTGGCTGGGGTGCCCATCCCATAGTGGCCGAAGGTCATGCTCACTATCACCAGGATCCCTTTATGTTGTAGAGGACAATCAGATTAAAGTCTAGAAAGCAACTGGACTGCAGATGTCTTTGTTTCTGTAGATTCTCAATATTCCACATCAGCAAAATGCTCAAAATTACAATGGATATGCGCAGTCTCCCCCAGCAGCAGATCTGAGCTTCCTGGTCATCTGGTCCCTTCTCTGTCTCTCCCATCCCTCCCCCAAGGACCCATCAGCTTGCTATTATCCCTCTAGTAGTCTGTTTACTAACAACTATGTAATATGTTCTTTTGAAATCACCAGAAACCTCCAGAATTTACAAACAATGAATTCCTTAGGGCAAGGGCTACAGCTCACATTTGTTCAAAATCCTCCATCAGCACTGTCACAGCGATTTCTCAACTAATAATCTGTGGGTGGAAGTTCGTCCTGCTTCTTCTAATTTAGTGCTGCAATTTGGGGTCCAATCACCCAATCTTCTAATGGTCAAGGACGGCTGTAAAGAGGGGTACGCTGAACTTCATACACCTTCTACAAAGCTTAAATAAAAATGTTGTCTCAGTGGGTAGAATGTCAGCCTGTGGAACAAAGGGTCCTGGGTTCGATTCTAATCGAGGGCACTTTCCTTGGTTGCTGGGGGCTTGTACAGGAGGCAACCAATTGATGTTCCTCTCACATCAATGTTTCTCTGTCTTTTCCTCTCTTTTCCATTCTCCCTAAAAATCAATGGAAAAATAGCCTCAGGTGAAGATTAACAAAACAAAACAAAACAAAAAAATTGACCTTGGTCTTAAAGTCTTTTCCCCAAAAATATTTATATTTGTAGTTAGCATTAGAGGCCAGATGCATGAAGATTCATGCAAGAGTGGGCCTTCCTTCCCCTGGTTGCCGGCATCACCTTTGCTCTGGCCGGAGCCACCTTTCCACCTTCCCACGCTGCCCAGAGGCCCAAAGCAGCTAGGGCAGTGCAGAATGCCTGCATTATCACCCTGATGACAATGCAAGTGCCCCGCCCCAAACCACTCAGTGCCTGTGTATGCAAATGAACCTGCCATCTTTGTTGGGTTAATTTGCATATTCACTTCTGATTGGCTAGTGGGCATCACAAAAGTATGGTCGATTTGCATATTTCTCTTTTATTAGTGTAGATATATATTTGTGTGCACATCTATACACACCCACTGATATGACCTAATACTTTATAAACACGTGGAACCAGCTTACATATAATTTTATTTTGCATAACTTTACATATAAGGCACAGACATGGCCTTAGAATGACACCCAATGAAGCATGTCCACCTAAGCCCTGCCAGCTACGACAGCAGGACACAAGGGAATTTGAATAATTGGCTAATGTCCTGATCTGTGAATAATTCCTAACCACAACTTAAGTTTAACCAGCCCCATAACTTCCTGGTGTTTTGGTTTTTTTTTCAGCAGAGGACTCACCATGCATGAAAACAGAATACTTGCTCCTGGGTTTACTCCTCTGGGATATCTCTTTATGTGAGAAGACATGATATGCTCAGACCCATGAAAAGCACTAGAATTTATTTTCCATGCTGGTTTTCTCGGCTGAGGCCACACCTCCTCCCTGCAGAAACCTGGGCCCTGGCTCTGTTTGCCACATCGGTTCTTGTCTTTGGCCTCTTCATCTTCATGCTGTGACATCAGTCCACCCACCCACCAGGCAGGGAATGTGAAATTCTCAGGATGCTGTGGGTACCGGCCCAAGCATGTACCTCCTTCCAATAAAAAGAAACTACACATCCCAACCCCCTCCCTACACAACACTGCCCCTTGGTTTTCAGCTCTATGTTACAGCTGTTATACAAAAGCTGCTGTGACTCACTGTGATGAAAACTCAGACCAGGAAAGCCACCTATCTCAATGACGTTCCTGTGAGTCACAAGCACTACACCTACTGAGCCTTTGGAGGTCCCCCCCCCCCACCCCAGTCAATTCCCTCACTTTGCAAACCAGGACACTAAGGTGTGAGCAGTTAAAAGACTCATGAGAGTCCCACTGGGCGAGCACCACCCACCTCAGCCCCGCCCTCCAACACTTGACCCTGAGGTCTACCCCTCTTAAGGCCAGTTACCCACGTGATCCATGTGCGCTCAGGGCTCCAATGAGCCCAAAGGATTTTTCAACATTAAGTCTGCTTTCTGCTTTGCCCAACTAACTTCCCATCTCCCTTGATGAGCAGATATATGTTGGAATTCTGTGGTGTTAGCTGTTTTATGATTTATGTCAACTGCCTTTGTTGGATCCTTCAAAACAGGTGCTGGCAAAAATAACCATGAGTAACACCCTGCATTTTTTACTGAACACTTTCACTGGCATTATCTCACTTGATCAAGTAAATAAACAAAAGGCTTCTTTATTTAGGGAGAGAGAAATAGAAAAGGCACAGAAAGCTGAAAAAACCGAAGGGTCCATTGGGGGGGGGGAAAAGAAAAAGAGATTCAAAAGTATGGGTGGGGCTCAATGAAAACATCTTTTCCCTTTTTGGAGCCGGGGAGCTAAAACGCCTCCCATCGCTTACCCATCACCATCCCCCTTCTGAGGAGCTCAAGCCTGAAACTCTGTCTGAAAAAGACCTGCCCTGACCTCTCCTCCAGGAACTGAGCTCAGCCCTATCAGAGTTCCCAGGACTGCAGTTTGCAAACCGTGTTCCCAAGGACCCTGTAACTGCTCCGGGAGGTCTGGGCAAGGCCAGGGTCTGGGTGCAGGCAGGAAAAAGTTTCTGATCACAGAGGCTGCACCCCAAGGAGAGGTCACTCTGGCCAGGAGCCTGATCCAGCCTCTGCCAAGCCCAATGGACTGGTCACTCCTCCAGGGCTGGCTGGAGCTCTTGGATCTGAAGGTCAAGGTATTTTTGTTTTGTTTTTCATGATGAAAGCATACTTACAGTGTCAGGGGAAATGACGACACACAAAATCCCACTACCTAATCATGTCAGGTTTACACTTTCCATAATCTCCGGTCCTCCTTACACACACACACACACACACACACACACACACACACACACACACGTTTACAGCCATACAAGTCTACATGAAATTGTATGTCCTTTTTAGTCATGGTGTTATTATCTGTCTTGTAGTTTCTCCAACTTCCCATCATTTCGTTTCATCTCATGATTGATAATCATAATTTAAGTGAGGAGTGTTCAGATTATGCTGAAATCTGTAAATAAAGAGAACTTCTGGTTCTGAGGAATCAGGTTGCCAAGGAAGCACTAAGCCACCCACAGAAGGAAGCCGGGATTCTGTCTGTTAGATGGCGGCTGAGATGAAGGAGATCCCCAGCACGACTGGGCGTGGCCCTGGGGACCAGGGCTGTAACGTGACATCCTGAAGCCAGGATGCGGCCAGCAGGGCCTAAGAGAGGCCCAGCTTCTGAGGCCCGGAGGTCTGACCCCAAAGGAGGTGCCTTCCTCTGTGAGGCTAGCATCCGTCCATCGGACTCGAGAGCTTTGCCATTACATGATCTGGTCCTCACCCACACGCCAGGCCCATGTGGGAACATGTAGTGTCTTTATCCCTGGAGGGTGGACCTGGCTGCCTCTGTACACGAGGACGCCCCCAGGTTTCCGGACACATAGACTGAACAGCAGTGACCACGACCAGCTGTAAGCCTCAGGGGGGCCCTGGCCAAGGGCAAGTAGGTAGCCACCTAGGGTTTGTCCTTCTCTCTATGCATAATATGTGGCTCTCTGTGGAGCATCTTGCCCAGGACATGGTTCCTGTTCCCTGGGGCTGGTGGTTATCTTGCTTGTTCATAGCTTTATGCTCCTGGATCGCAGATGGGAATACATGCCCCTGTGCCTTTGGCCTTTGCATTGAAGGAATTATGAGGGTGGCTGAAGATAACAGTCCCAGGGGGAACGGGGTTAGGAGGGGGGAGGCTTCCCTTAGAGTTGAAAAATTCCAGAACAGGGATTCCAGGAGGGAGAGCAGAGTTTTTATTTTTACTTTAGGGACTCGAACTCTGACACATGAAGGCCAGTAAGCCCCAGGCAGAGCCAATGGACCCGAAGCACTGTGTCAGCATCCCCACCTCGACATGTCACTCAGCTGAACCCTTGTGTGTCTTCTCCCTCCTCCTGCCCTCGGACATGAGAAAGCTTGAGCTGCTCTGGACCACGCAATGGCCATGTCCCTCTCGTCCTCAAATCTCTAGTCTCTACCACATTTAAACTTGAATTATGTATTTTTGCCTTGCCTCCAGATAACATTGCCATCTGCAATATGAAATTAGATGGAGGTGAGAGGAATAATTGCTGAGTTGTTTGAATTTTGATCATTACACTCAAAGAAGAAATGGTAACTCAACTAACTCTTCATTAAAAGTACTATATTTCATCCCAGATAGAACATGTCAGAATAAAGGTTCTTAGGCACATTTTAATGGTGCATGTTCTTAAAATACTTTAAGATTCAAATTTCCCCAAGTATATTTTACCTCTAATAAGACTAAAATGAATATGGTTAATTGTCTCAAGGAAAAAGCCAGTCATTTGTATATCAGAGGACAGCAGCCCATGGCCAGCGTGTCCCAGGTGCCCTGCGTGGGGATTGGAGGGATGTCAGGGAACTCACACTGCATCCGTTTTCCTGCCTTGACCCTCAGCATGACTAAAGACTCTGGCTTGGGCCCATTTCTCTAGCTCTTTCTTCTCCTGGCCAACCCACAGAAGCTGGACTCTCTGAGGAGCAACCCTGTTCGCAGCTCTCTTGGCCGGAGCCCGAACCATGACTGGACTGGTCCAAGGGAGGGTTTGGATTGAATATTCCATTTGGACTGCAAAGATGGAATATATCATCTCCAGCATTCCCTCTACACATGCATGCACTGGTGCAGAGCATGCACAAGCTTATGCCACACACACACACATACACACACACACACACACACACACACACACGAACACACAGTATGGTTGCACATGTGTAAAATTATAGAGAATGTCATCTATAGCAACTGAGAGCTAATCAATGATGTCTGTGACAAAGGTGAGACGTGGAAAAGCAGGAGGAAAGAATTGCAAAGGGTAAAAGAAGATTTTGGGGGTGGTGCATACATTCAATATTTTGACCGCTGGGATGGTTTCATGAGTGCATACATATGGCGTGTTCTCAAATTGTACACTTTACAATTACACCTTGTGTAATGTATGCACAGTGTACTGTGTGCAGTTTTTCTGTGTCAATTATACCTCAATAAAGTTGTAAAAATATACTTTTTTAGAAATTTGTACTAACATAAATCACAACCAGGAACGTGTGAGCATGCCTTTTGTCTTCTTCCGAGATCATATTGGGTATTTCTTTATTTTAAGCATTCTTGCCAAAATAAAGGTATTTCATTGTCATCCAAAGTTATGTTTCTGTGCTTACAAATGAAGTCTAAAATAGCCCCTTATTTCTCTGTATTTGCATTTCTTTTTATGGATTACATGTTTGTATGCTTTGCTCATTTTTGTTGCCGCATTTATCCATTTTCTTATTTATTTCTTAGTGTGATTATGCAAGTCTATATTTCCCAGACTCTCCCCCCATGCAAATACATATACTTTTTAAAGCAAAAATAGGATCATACTTCATATCCTACTTCGTAACCCATTTTTCACACTAACTAATGTGCATATCTCTCCGTGTCAATAATGTGCAGCTACATCATGGTTTTAATGGCCGGAGCAGCGATTCCTAAGGCTGCTCCTTCAATCACATTTCCGTTTCAGAAGATGGAATGAGGCGGTCCCTCATTTCCAAGGGAGTTGAGAGCAACTTCACAAATCACTTTCTATTTGCTGCAGCAGCAGAGAAACTGCAGCAGATTCTCCAACGAAAGACAGCCGAGAATCCTCCACACCCTGAAAGGGAACATCAAGAACCTGACTTTTGCCAAAACCGGTTTGGCTCAGTGGATAGAGCATCGGCCTGCGGACTGAAAGGTCCCAGGTTCAATTCCGGTCAAGGGAATGTACCTCGGTTGCGGGCACATCTCCCGTGGTGGGTATGCAAGAGGCAGTTGATCCATGACTCTCTCTCATCGATGTTTCTAACTCTCTATTCCTCTCTCTTCCTCTCTGTAAAAAATCAATAAAATATATATTTTTTAAAAACAAAAGAACCTGACTTTCGCTCTCATGTGTCGTACCGTCCCCCCAAAAATGGTGCTGAGTGTGACATTTTCAGCTAGCTGCACTTCGCCTGACAGATTACTAAAAGATGAGTTTGTTCCCATTCGTCTCCACTTCATTAATACCCAAGATGAGGTCCACTCCGGTAAACAGTGAGCAATCTTGGGCTCCCGTCGAAATGTCTCGTTGTCAAGGTCTAAGGCAGAATAAGTCAGAAGCCCTGCCTTAAAGTTCAAAAGGAAATACTTGTATTAAAATTAAAAAGCTGTTCTTCCGAAAGGTCAGACAAAAAAAAAATTGGCACTGTCCTGTGAGAAATACACTTATTATCCAGCGCACTGCATTGCTATGACCTTGGGGTGGGTCATTTGTAAGCACCACGGCGGAGGGGTGGGAAGCGAGGGTTTACCTTGCGGTGGTAATCTCCCCGCTTTGCAGGTGAGCTTTGACTGACACCTCGTACCCACAATCCATCACGCACGGGTCTGAAAGCCTTGCTCGCATGGGGATCAGTAGAACTTACTTTAAAAACCATCATTCCGTTCCCTTTTGGGCTGTGTTTCAAGCAAGTCAACCATATAAATGAGGAAATATTCAGTCTGAAGGTCAGATCGACTGACGGATTCCACTGCCTGAGATGTTTATGCTTTGAAAACCACTGGTCAGAAACAAAGCATTCCTTCTGAAAGGAGAAAACCAGAAATTGGGTTGCAATAACCAGTCCGTGGCAGCCCAGGCATTTCAAGAAGGGTTTTTGTTTTGTTTTTTTATTCCCCTCGTGATTAGAAGGCTATTGAGCATTCAGCAAACAGGGGGCCTCCTCCTGGCCTTACCTCATCCCAGCTCCTGGCGAGATTGAGCGCTCACGTCCACCCGTCATCAGCTGAGTGGCTGCAGAGACTGGCGCCTAAACACTCAGGCCCTGATGAGGCCAGGAAGGGTCAGGCGTCATCAGGAGGAAAGAAGGTCCCCGTGAGCACAAGACACCCTTGATTGGCGCTGGGCAGGACCTGGGAGCAGGCTCTTTGCAAGAGAAGGCCATTCCTCCTGATGGGACAAGGAATCCCCGGCCATCCGGGCTCACACCTGCCTTACCACCTTGGGGTGCACAACACCGATGCTGGGAGAAGCTGTCACGAGGGATGTTTTTAAATCTCAATGATGCTTAAAATAAATGGCAGGGGAAAGTACGTTTTAAGTAGCTCGGCCAACGGGCACTTCTTCCGTAAAGGTGATAAAAGCAATTACACCTTCGCAGGAAAGCTCTCGCTCCGTCTGAGGGTGTTTCCTCCCCCACCTTTTAACACTTTATCAAGCTCCGAAGAGTATTAGATGCTTCCCACAAACAGAAACGCACAGCTCACTCGGGAGTGAAAGGGATCTTCCACAAGACAAGACCTACGTGCCGGGAAAATCCTGATGAGTGAGGAGCTGGTGCCCTTCAGAGGTGTGCCAAGGTGAGCGGGCAGGTAGGAAACAGAAGCACTGAGCACCCCCCGCCCCCTCACTCCCCATCCCCCCAATGACAAGGACAGGAGCTGCACAGGAATCAGGGCCACAGGGGTTGAGGCTGGAGATGTGAGACTAACAGGAATAGGGCAGCCCAAAGTGAAAGATGTTTTTCACTTTTATGTGGGGGCCATCAGTGGGTCCAGGAAGCTCCTCAATTGCCCTGACCTTGGTGTAAGGCAGTGTTTCCCAAAGTGGTACACGTACCCCCAGGGATATGGGAAGAGTCTGGTGGGGGTACGCGTTGCACCGGAGTTTGGTGGGGATATGCACTACACCGTGCTTAGCTGCGCCTAATTCTACGTTCTCATGAGTCAAGTCAAGACGGTCTTATGAGGCGTGAGATGGTCCGGTGTGCAAATAAATGTTATTTATAATATAACTTTTATTTATATCTTATTATGAATAATTTTATTTTTCGTTTATTATTATTTTGTGTATGTACCAAAATGAAAAAATAAATATATTTTGATTGTTATTAAATTCATCCTTTTTTTGACGAGGGGTACTCAGCGTTACGAAAATTATAGAAGGGGTACACATATGTCAAAAGTTTGGGAAACACTGGTGTGAGGTTTGCAAACATAGGGAAGGGCTCAGGCTTCAGGAATCAGAAGCCCAACTTGGGGGAGGAGGCTTGATGATCAGTTTCAGATCCTTTTCTGAGATCTGATCTGGCACGAAGACAAGTACATCTAGGAAAAGGGAGCCGACATGAAGGACTCAGGGGTGTAGGAAAACCTGGCCGACCCCTCAGGGAGGCGGCTGCTGTGAGGAAGCAGGTCTTAGAGCTCAGCAGGCCCTGGGGCAGGGGTCGGAGGTCACTCTGCAGACCTGGTGACGCCTGGCCAGATCCTATCCTTTCAGAGGCCCTAGAGCTCACAGCGCGGGAGAGCAGCAGAGAACTGGCGCCTGAGTTCTTAGGATAAACACATCACAATAATTGCATGATTGCAATATATAATCTTCCTGTGATGACAACAGAACACAGGATAACTGTGTCCCTGAAGTAGAGACACAAGTAGCACAAAATAAATTAAAGATGTATTAAGAAGAGAAAAAAAAAGTTCCTTCAATGAAGGAAGAACTGAATCCACATCATGGAAAGAACATTCTATGCCAAGTAGGAAATCTGAGACAGAATGAGCACTCGCAAGACCAATCCTTGTAAATTACTAAACATTAGAAAAGTTAATTCAGAGACCTTCTTAGGCATTTAGAAGAAGAAACCAAAAAAATTTACTTGAAAGGCTGATAAATAAGGCCAGCCTCGTGTTTCTTTGTAGCATCATGGAAATACAGGGAAAAAAGGGGAAAAGTACAGTGTATGTGAGTTTCTGATGAGAAAAAGTGTGATCCAAAAACTGTAGGCCCAGCAAGGTGTTGTTCACGTATAATGGTGTCAGACACACATTCACAGACTTGCACGAATTCAGGAAGTTTGGCACCCCTTAATCCCTCAGGGGGGAGAAAGAAAAGCTTTGATGACAAAATCTTGCCATTCAAGAATGAGTGAATAAATGGTTTAGTTAAAGGATCTCTACTGAGCACTGGACCCAATTATGCCTTTCCAAACAAATTTTAGAATTCATTTATAAACACTTATTAACAAGCCAAACAATTTTATATACAGGCATGTATATATGTTTTTACAAATTGGAGGAGTGCTAGCCTATATAATAAAAGGGTAAAATGCAAATAGACCAAACAGCACAACAGCTAGAACGCCTGTGGCCCCTCCCTCTGGGGCCAGCTGGCAAACCACCCAAGGCTCCTCCCCACAGCCGGTCCGCCCCTGATTGCCCACCCCCCACCCCAGCTGGCCTGCCTCTGATGGGCCCCATTGGGGATGGGCTGGCTGGAACCCACCAGTGCACTGCTGAGTAAATAGTCCGTGGATAAACCACAATCTGTTTATACATTCTCCTGCTGATGGGTATGTGAACTGTTTCTAGCTTCTGCCTATTATAAGTAAAGCTGCTCTACACATTCTTGCATACTGTCATTTCTCTTGGATAAATTCCTTGGAATAGATTGACTGAAATAAAATATAGCGGTATATTTACCTTTGTCATGAATAGCCTACAGGTTCAAAGGGGCCATATCATTTTAGTCCAGAGTGCCAGATGTTTAGTATCCTCTTCAAATGTTAGGTTTTCCAGTTATTACCATAACATGGGTGTAAGGTATATCTCTCTGTAGTTTTATTTTTATTCAATTTATTGGGGTGACATTAGTTCATAAAACCATACAGATTTCAAGTGTACAACCCAACAAAGCATCTCTTTGTAGTTTTAATGTATGTTTATCCAATAACGGAAGATGCTGACCTTTTTTTTTTTCTTCATGTGTTTATTGACATTTTATATTCTTCCCTTTGGAGAGGGTTTGTCCAAAATTGCTTTGCAAATATTTCCCCCCCAGCTTCTTACTTGCCTTTGAACTTTCTGAAGAGTGGCTTTTGAAGAATAGACGTTTTTCACATTAATGAAGTCCCATCCTTTTCTCTCTCCTGGGTAGTGCTTTTTAATGTCCTTTCAACAAAATTTGCTTCCTATGATCAAGAAGATATTCTCCTAGGTTTTCTTTTAGGAGCCTTGTTGATTGACATGTATGTTTAGGTGTGTACACATCTTCAATAATTTTTTTAGATACAGTATGAATTAGGGTTTAAGATTTACAGGACTTTTTAATATTTGGGTTTCTAGTTAAAAATATCTCCCTCCCCATTAAATCACAATGCCATCAATGCTGAAAATAAGTTGACTGTATTTGTATGGATTTATTTTGAAATTTTCTAATCTGTACCACTGACCTATCTGTCTGCCTTTTAAAAGGGTGCTTTGATTACCCTGCTTTTATAATGTCTTAAAGTCAGCTAAGATGTCTTCCAACTTGGTTCTGTTTCAGAAAGTTTTAGCTATTCTAGATCCTTAGCATTTCTATATAATATTTAGTATTATTTTGTCAATTCCTTTAAAAAAAAGATTGGTGCGATTTTAATTGGGATTATGTTGAATGTATAGGCCAATTTAGAGAGAATAAATATTTTAATGGCATTAATCTTCCAATATATTAACATGATATATCTCTCCATTTGTTTTTTTATATCAGTGATTTCTGCTTTTGTCTGTTTTATATACTCTCTTCTTGGTTTGATTTAAATTTGCTCTACATATTCTGACTTCTTTAGATGGAAGCCTAAACAATTGATTTCAAACATTTTTTCTTCCCTATGTTTATCTTTTCTCCTAAAAGTCTTGTAGTGTAACTCTTACATTTATGATCCTTTTTGAGTTAATTTTTGTATATTGTATATAGTAATGGTCGAGATTCATTTTTCTGCATATTGCAATTATTCCAGCGCAATTGGCTGAAAACATCATTTCACCATTAAATTGCATTGAGCCTTTGCAGATAATCAACTGGACAAATTAATGTGCATCTAGTTCTTTATTTTCTACTCAGTTCCATTTATCTAAATGCATGTATGTATGTCTTTATGACATTCCCTTGATTACTGCGGTTTCATAATAAGTCTTGCAATCAAACTTTGATCCTCTTTTTCAAAGTTGTTTTGGCTATTTGGCTATTCTAGGTCATATGCTTTTCCACATAAATTTTAGAATTCAATTGTAAATGTTTAGAAAAAGAAGACTGCTAGCATTTTGTAAAGTATAATTTAATTGGAATCTATAATCATTTGGAGAGAATTGAGTTCTTAATACTATTATATCTTTGGATCCATGAACATAGTTCACATCTCCAGTTATTTGTGCCTTCTTTCATGCTTTCACCAGTGCTCTTTTGTTTTTGGAGAACAGCTTGCACAATTTTGTTAAATTTATTCCTAGGTGTTTAATATTTATCATGCTATTTTAATAGACTTGCTCTTTTAAATTTTAATTATGTGGTTGATCATTGTTACATATAGTTGTGTATACTAGACTATACACAATTTTTGTATTGATCTTGTATCCTGCAACTTTGCTAAGTTCACTTACTATTTCTTATAGGTTTTTGGAAATTTCTAAGATTTCTGTATAGATGTTTACGTCATCTACAAATAAAGTACATTTTCATACTTTATTTCTGGCTTAGATTATTTTACTTCTTTTTCTTGCCTTCATGTGCTGGCTAGCTCCCTCACTATAATGTTGAATCGGACTGGGAAAAGCAAGTATTGTTCCTTTCTTTGTGACCTCAAGTGAAATGCATTAATTCTTTCAGGATTAAGTATATCATTTTCTGTAAGTTTATTATAGATGCATTTTATCAGATTGAGAAAGTCTACTATTTCTGGTTTGCTGGAACTTTTTATCATGAATGTCATAGGCTTTTGATGCATCAATTGAGGTGGTCAGAGGGTTTTTCCTTTTAGTCTGTTAATCTGGTGAATGACATTGACTGATTTTCAAATGTTGACTCAATTTGCATTTGGGGGGTTTAAATCCACTTGGTCATGATGTACTACTTTCTATTTATTGTTGAAGCCAGTTAACTAAAACTACGAATTTTTCTCTTTTTTTTTCATATTCTCTGCCTTTTAATTGAACTGTTTAGTGAATTTCTTTTTTTTTTAATTTATTAAGGTATTATATGTGTACATAGCTTACCATTGCCCCCCCCCATACATACCCTCCCGCCCCAGAGTTTTGTGTCCATTGATTGTACTTATATGCATGCATACCAGTCCTTCGGTTGATCTCTTATCTCATCTATTTTTATAAGGGATATTAGTCTAACAATTTCTTTGCTTGTAATATCTATCTCTCATTTTCTTATCAGAGTAATTCTGGCCTCATAGAATAAGTTAGATTATGCCTCTTCCCACAAATTTCTGAAAGAGTGTGCAAAATTGGTATAATTTTTAAAAAATAATTCTAGGATGTACCAGTAAAGCCATTTGGACATAGTTGGGAATTTATTTTATCTATAGATTCCATTTTTGTATGGATATAGCTTTTCAAGTTATCTATTTCTTTTAGAATTAACTTTGTTAGTTTCAGTCCCATGAGGAATCTATCTAATCTATCTAATCTATCTAACTTGTCAACCTCATGGGTATAAAATTATTCAGAATATTCATGTATTATATTTTGATGTTTATAGGATGTTTAACAATGTTCTCTCTCTCTCATTTCTGATATTGACAATTTTTATTTCTTCTCTTTTTTGCTACTCTAAAAGGCTTGGGGTTTATCAATTTTACTTATCTTCTCAAAGAGTCATATTTTAGTTTTACTTCTTATCCTTATTTTTATTTGCTATTTAACTGAGTTCTGCTCTTATCTGTATTGTTTACTTATGCTTACTTTGTGTTTCATTTGTCCTTTTCCTAGTTTTTAAGGTGAAAGCTTAAATTGAGGTTCAGCAAAAATATTTTTATAAAGGGTCAGATTGTATTTTAGGCTTTGGATACATATACTCTCTTTTGCAACTAATCAACTCTACTGGGACAACATGAAAACAGTGTAGATAATGCACAAGAAAATAAACAGGCTCTGTTTCAATAAAACTTTATTTGTAAAAGCAGGAAGAAATTTTTATTTTGCCTATCTGCCCTAGTTTGACAAGTCCCAGTTTACATGATCAATTTGTGATGGCTTGTCTTTTTTAATGTAGGCACTTCATGCTATAACATTTTCTCTAAGTACTGTTTTAGAGGCATTCCACAAATCTTAATCTGTCATATTTTCATTTCCATTAGAAAGTGGAGAATGTTTTTGGTTGTTGACTATGAATCTGGTCTCTCCATGGGCTAGGAGTTCCTCTTGACTGTGGTGTTACTAACTGATGCAGGCCCCATGCGCAAACCTCCCCACTGTGCTTTCCCTCCTCCGAGTCCTGCATGTGAGCAAGTGCTAGTTTCCAAAATTTCCAGAGACACTCAACCCCCAGATGCCTTTCCTGTCTCTCTTCCCCACCTACGTCTCCTCCATTTCTTGAATAGAATGACTTGCTCTTACAACAGCACGCCCCCACTAGCCTGAAACATAAGCATTGCAAGTTTACTTATTCCTGGTCATGAGTACACTGGGGAAGGGACTACATTCATTTAGGTTCCACAATAGGGAACATCAAAACAGAATTAGACATACAAGAGGCTGGTTGAAGGAAGGAGCAAGAGAGTGAAGGGAGCATCTTCAGATTATGACGCAAATCTGACATTGTTAAAAGGGGAGAGAGAAGAAAGGAGGATTCAGGGAGGAAGGTTCTTGGCCTGCAGCACTGTTTCAAGAAAGATTCAACCAGGCTATTGCAAATATTCGTGCCAAACCCACATCCGCTGGAACAGGCCTGCCTTAGTGCCCAAGGCATGCTTAGTCATTGCTTGGCGCAGTCCTCAGGAAGTATGACCTTAGTGTGGCCGATCCCATAACTATCTTGGAAAGAACTTCCAAATTCTCCAAAGCATCTGAATTCTATCTCCTGTTAATTCAGGGAGCGGGTCGAGGGAAAGCCAAGGCCTTTATTACTTATTGGTTGACAACTGCTGCAATCACCAACGAGCGGGTCTCTCAGCGCGTCGCCAGGGCCAATGGAGCCACACTCCATTGAAAGGCCTTCCACACACTGACCGTGCTTGCCCTCTGCAGCAATAGCGCCTGTCAAAAGATACTTGACATATATGTTATGCCTTGTTCTGAACTGCATGAACCGCAAGAAAATATGCCTGCTCCAATAAAACAGGTCAAGGTTAACACAAAAGCCACCAGCTAGCTGTACTTCTCAGCACTTTATCAGCATAACGTATCCGCAGTAGTGTGTGCCGTTACGGGCATCATAGCTATGGATTTCTTGACGGTGGCCCATTCGTAAGAGCCACTGAAGCCCTGGAAACCATAACCAATGCAGTGATGGGCGTGCATAAATTCTGTGCCGGCTTCGATGGAAACCTAGAATGGATGATGGGTCTTTGAAGGCAAACCAGATTCAGCTCAATGGACCTTTTAGTCTGCACGGAGGATTAGTGAACCCAGAATGGCAGAAGCTAAAGCAGCCAGTACATGGGCAACCTTACACCACTTCTTCAAAAGTCATTTCTCATGCACTACAGCAAGCCTCCTAGAGGCCCCTAGACAAGATGTCTCATTGGGTAAACTGAGGCAAGAGAGTAAAACCGAAACCAAACACCATTCTCTCAACATCCCCTCCCCTTCATGGGTAAGCTATAGAACCACATTGCTGCCTCTTTCAGCAGAGTAATGTCATTATCCAGACATGACCTGCAATAATCACCGAAGACCTAATAGCTCTATGTTTCTGGTAATGAACTCTGCCCCTTAGTCACTCAAATGCCTCGGAAACAGCTTTCAGAAAGTGAGGGCCCGGTGGTTCCCCAGTTGTGCAACCACTGCCTGCAGCTGTGACCTCCAAAGCTGAGTGTGAGGCAGTGCCTGTCCACACAGATCAGCCCAGGTTCTGTCCCGCACCTGGCAGAGGTCAGTGTGCAAAATTGATCTGAAAATTTTCCAGGGATATTCATCCATGGTATGCCTAGCAGCCACTTTAACAGAGCATTCTAAGCTGCTGAACTGACAGTGAGCTATGTTTAAGACTGTTTTTCACCCTAGCTGGTTTGGTTCAGCGGATAGAGCATTGGCCTGTGGGGGTCATGCAGGGGCAGCCCATCAATGATTCTCTCTCATCATTGATATTTTTGTCTCTCTCTCCCCCTTTTCCTTCTTCTCTGAAATCAATAAAAATATAGTTTTTAAAAAAAAACACACACACACAACTACTTTCTCATTAATATAATTCCTTCATGTATTCAACATGTATTTATTGAGGTCCTGTTCTGTGCAAACCATCCCCTAGGTGCCTGTGATACAAGGACAAGCAGGAGCTATTGAAATAGTCCAAGGGAGCAGCTTGGTCCTGGGGTAAGGTCACAGTGCTGAAGGGGAAGCATATGGAAGGATTAGGAGGAAATTTAAGAAGACTAAGATGCAGCCATCTCTGAGCACCTACCATATGTCACTAACAGACTGGTCCAGACTACAGCGACTTCTCTCACCTGGGCTATTTCTCCACCTGGCATCACATAACCAACCCTTATCTGGACTAAGGAGTGAAGAGAAAGGCTGGCCAGAGGTGAGCCTTAACAAATCACAATGATCAGATGTCATGATTCAGGAGATTGGTCTTTGTGCTGAAGATCATGGAATGCCAAAGACTTATGCATCTGTCACTAGGGAAAAGTCATTTTGTCCTACAGGAAGAAGTTGGATTGGAATTGGGTGAAACAGAGGCTAGGAGCCCAGTTAAAAAAAACTGGTACAATAATTGCCAAACCGGTTTGGCTCAGTGGATAGAGTGTCGGTCTGCGGACTGAAAGGTCCCAGGTTCGATTCTGGTCAAGGGCATGTACCTTGGTTGCAGGCACATCCCCAGTAGGGGGTGTGCAGGAGGCAGCTGGTCGGTGTTTCTCTCTCATCGATGTTTCTGACTCTCTATCCCTCTCCCTTCCTCTCTGTAAAAAATTAATTAAAAATATATATATATTAAAAAAAAAAACTGGTACAATAATCCAAGTCAGGCATCCTGGTAGCCTGAAGTAGCAGTGACAGTGGACTGAAAAGATATGAGGAGGGTGAAATTGTAGGATCTAGTGGACAATTGAATGTAACAGGTGAGAGAGAGGGAGGGATTGCGATGGCTATGTTTCTGGAGACTGTGTGGATAGTGGTGTGAATTCCCGGGCTCAGGACCGCAGGGAGAAGCCCACAGGTGGGGAGGAGGAGAAGAGCTCAATATTTTCCCATGTTTTGCTACAGCTGTTTGCTAGACATCCAGGCATAATGTTCGGTAGACATGGGATGTAGAGATCTAGCATCAGGTAAGGATTCTGAGGCTTGAGGATGGGGTTGACTATTTTTAGCATATGCTTGGTAATAAAACCATGATGGGGTGTGGGGCTCTCCCAACAATTTTAACCCCCGAAAGGTACTCAGCTGTCTCTCTGGATCAGACGCATCAGCACTGATGCTTTCAAGCAAGTATGGGATCACATACTTGAGGGGAGAGCTGAGATTGGATGGCAAGGCCTCAACAATCCATTGCATAGAGTTTCTAAGCCAGAGGTGGGCAAACTTTTTGACTCGAGGGCCACAATGGGTTCTTAAACTGGACCGGAGGGCCGGAACAAAAGCAACCTGACCATGCTGGCACTCTCATCTTGGGCTGCTGGTGAAGGAGCAGAGGGGAGAGCAAGAGAACCCCCCGCTCTTTCGGCTCCGTGGGCCTGATAGAACAGCCGAACGGGTCGGATCCAGCCCGAGGGCCATAGTTTGCCCATGGCTATTCTAAGCCATCAGACTTTCCTGCCTTCCAACATTTATTTTACTTTTCATACCATAGGAAAGTTCAGTTTAACATTAGTGTCAAACACTCTAATGCTAAGACATTAAAATTACATTTCCTAGAAAACTGTACTATCTCATGCTATCTCCTAGGCTCCTCCTCCTCTCCTCTTCCTCCTCCCCCTGGCGCTTTTCTCATCTTTTCATACCCCAAAACCTTGATCTCCCAGCCACTTCCTCCCTTTCCCCCTAGCCTGCCTGCTCTCTCTTCTGCCTGCCCGAGTAATTCCCATCATATATCTCCGTGACTGATGAATAGGAAGTTAATCAGAGTGCAGTCAGCTGTACCTTCGAATCATGAACTCATTTTGAGTTGTCTTAATTGAACCGTCTCCCTGGGAAAGATGAACTGTAGATAACAATGAGGAAGGCTTGTGCAAAGGGCAAAAGAATGAGTCTTCTAAAATGGATATATGTCAAAGTCATATGACAAGAACCGTAGGTTCGCTGAAAACCATTCAGTCAGCCAGTCATCACTCAGCAAATCTTTACCGTGTTCCCCACACCATGATGGGACATCCAAGAGTTCAGGTCTGTGGCTGCCTTTTTGCTTTTGCCTGGAGAAACCTTGAAAACCACTCGGGGAAGGATGAACTTGGAAGCCCGCTTCCTTGTGATGCCAAAGAAAGAGATGATGGGCTGAGAAAGAGGCCCGATTGTGAAAACCCTCTCAACGTGGGTTAGCTTCACCTGCGAGGTCAAAGCAGAGGAGATTGCAGCATAAACTGACTAGGGGTTTTGTATTGTTTTGTTTTCAAATGGTTTCTAGACCTTTGCCTGGCAGAGCTACCAGGGTACACTCCCACCCTTCTTGCAGTTGGGTGTGTGGGCATGTCACTGGTGCCAGTATACGCAGGCCTCCACCCAACCCCCTGCAAAGCAGCGTCTTCCTCTCGCTGGAGGAAACTCTATCCAGACAAAGCCAAACTTTGATCCACAAGTCCCATGCCCCAACTACTTCTAGGAGCATGCTGCCCATTGCACCTCCTGGATAAAAGGAAGTAAACACAGCATAGTCTGCAGGCATTTGAAGCAGGGCATTTCCTAGCCTTTCTTGAAGTCCTGCTCAGAAGTCTCTGATTATTCAAAATCAAAAGGATGGAGACCACATTCAACGTAAACTAAGTTCTGGCCCGTGTCAGCATTCAGGAAGAATCACTACAGTGGCGATCAGGTTCTGTTTTTATCACAAGGAAAAATCATTGGCTACCTTTGGTAAGTCTACGTATCACCATTTGAGATGTCCGTCCCAGGGAATACTAATTTAGCTTGGGCTCCTGCTATGAGATGCAATCCAGCTGATATTCAAACATGCACAAACATCATCATTTGCTAATAGTGGCTAATAGCTTTAATCACTGAATAAAACAAATCAATAATTAACCTTAGCAGTAGAAGTGCAACTAGGATTCAAAAATAATGAATTCACTAATGGTGCTTGCTGCCATTAGTACATATATATCAAGGTAAATATGCAAAAATGTGCCCATTTCCAAGTAGCTAATCTATTCATAAATTATCAGATTATGACTTCAATTTGAACATGAAGGAGGGCAATAAATAATACATCCACTAAATTACCTCTAATTTATTAGGAAAACTATTAGCTCACATGTGAAATCATTATTTACCAGAGTATCCCCCATTACATTCTAGGTCTGTACCAGAAGCAGGTGGCAGAGAGCGGTCAGAGTGAGCCTCTGGGTTCAGGAGGCCACGTCCCAGCAGAGTGGGCAATGACAGCAATGGGATAACGGCTCTAAGAGAGGGCAGCCTTCATGCCGGGCTGCACATAGGCAACTACACACAAGCTGCCGGGCAAAGCCTAAAAGAGATAGTGATTATGATCAAAGAGGTGACCATTGCGTTAGGCACTAAAGGATGAATAGAGGTTTGCAGAGAGACCAAAAAAATGAGAGGCCAAAAGTAAAAAGAATTTCAAAAAGGAACACACCGTCTACAAGACACTACAAGCATAGCCATGTTGCTACAAAATCAGAGACACATGAAGGCTCTGTGGGCATTAGTATTAGAGAGTCAGAGTGGGCCTGATCACAGAAGCCCGAGGGTGTCTTTCCAAAATTCTTAGTTTATTTCTATTAGACAATAAAAGCCACACACACCAAAAAAAACTGACCTAGTGGTAATTAGAAACAAGACACGCAAGCATTGAGAATTGTTGTGCATGTGCCTTTTATAGCCGAGAGAGATAAGTTTTATTAGAGGAAATGTGTATTTATCTTGTTTGCCTCAAATCTAAGCGATTACCCTGAAGACTCGAATGACTGAATAATTCTCAGGATTGGGGAAGTGCTGAGTTGGACAAGCCTTATAGTAAAGGAAGAGATTTCTGCCCAGAGGCTAGCCTGTACGTGGATCATATTCAGGTTTATTTACATGTAAACATTTGTTTTGTGATGCTTTCTTTTAAATGTATATTTGGATATGTTCTTTTATATTTTATTGATTTTTCACAAAGAGGAAGAGAGAGGGATAGAGAGTGAGAAACATCGATGAGAGAGAATCATTGATCAGCTGCCTCTTGCATATCCATCGTTGGGGATGTGCCGGCAACCAAGGTACATGCCCTTGACCAGAATCGAACCCGGGACCCTTCAGTCTGCAGGCCGTGGATATGTTCTTTTAAGACATTCTGACAGATTCTCTTTTTTATGAAGGGCAGTATGGCAGATACCTTTGGCTACCTATCCAGAGGCCAATCTCTTCTTACATCCTGGGAGAGCCCTGATTTTATCCCACTGTTCACTCCTCCTCTTGACTTGGGTGACATTCTCCTTGCCAGTGATTGGTTTAGGTCTAGGCCTGTGACCAAATTACAGCCAATGATATGTAAGATGAGATTTGCTGGGGCTATCTTATTCTGTCTAAGAATTACTAGGAGCCCCAGCTATTTTAAGGGAAATCAGCCCGAAGAAAATGCCAGTTCTTAAAAGATTCTTAAAAGATTGCATAGCAGAAAAATGAAAGAGCCTGCATTTTTCATTATGCAGCTGAATTAGTGAAATAACCATGTTGGAGACAATGTATTTTCAGACTTCTTATCTGAGATAATAAATTTATTCTTGTTCATGCCAGTGGCTCAGAGTATCTTATTATCACAGATAGCCCACAGCAGGCCTAGTTTAGCTGATACACACAAATGCCACCATCTTGGTCATAGCCAGCATTTATTCTGATAGGACAGAGCCTGTGCTATTTTTCAATAGAAACCTTGAAGGCCAGAGGAGATAGAGGATGATATATTACAATTTTTTTTAAAAGGCTATAAACCGAGGCCTTGGCCAGCTGGGTCACTTGGTTGGATCATCATACCATACACCAAAAGGTCACAAGTTCAATCCCTGGTTTGAGCAGGTACGAAATCAACCCAGTGATTCTTTTTCTCTCTCCCTCTCTCTCTCCCTCTCTCTCTCTCCCTCCCTCCCTCCCTCCCTTCCCTTTCCTCTTTCAAATCAATAAACTTATCATCAGGTGATGATATTTTTAAAGCTATTAACCAAAAAACTATGCCATGCAGAGTTGATCTTCAGAAATGAAGGAGAAATAGAATTTCCAAATACTAAAAAAATTTAAGCAATTTCACCACTAGGCTTGCCTTACAAGAAAAGTCATACATGATAAGCCCACAGCCAACATTATACTAAACAAGAAGATTAAAAGTATTTCCTTTGAGCCGAAACCAGTTTGGCTCAGTGGATAGAGCATCGACCTGCGGACTGAGAGGTCCCAGGTTTGATTCCGGTCAAGGGCATGTACGTTGGTTGTGGGCACATCCCCTGTGGGGGGTGTGCAGGAGGTGGCTGGTCAATGTTCTTCTCTCATCAATGTTTCTAGTTCTCTATCCCTCTCCCTTCCTCTTTGTAAAAAATAAATAAATAAAAAAATATTTTTTTAAAAAAAGTATTTCCTTTGAGATCAGGAACAAGACAGGGATGTCTGTTTTCACTACTCTTTGAAACATAGTATTGGAAGTCCTAGCCACAGCAATCAGACAGGAATAAGAAATAAAAGGCATACAAATTAGAAAGGGATAAGTAAAACTATCTCTATTTGCAGATGGCATGATACTATAGAGGACCCTAAAGATTCCACCAAAAAATTATCAGAACTGATAAGTAAATTCAGTAAGGTAGCAGGATACAAAAAAAAACTGAGAAATCAGTTGCATTTTTATACACTAGTAATCAGTCATCAGAAAGGGAAACAACTAAGAAAACAGTATCATTCACAATTGCTTTCGAAATAATAAAATACCTAAGAATAAGTTTAACAAAGCATGTCAAGGCCTGTACTCAGAAAATTATGAAACTGAAGAAAAAAAATTTAAAGAAGATACAAATAAGTAGAAGCATATACTATGTTCATAGATAGGAAGAACTAACACCATTAAAATGTCCACAAAGCAATCTATAGGTTTAATTCAATTCCTATTAAGATACCAATGGCATATTTCACAGAAATAGAACAAATATTCCAAAACTTTATATGGAACCACAAAAGACCCCAAATATCCACAGCAATCTTGAGAAATGAGAACAAAGTTCTCAGGCAACCCAATATTAAATCATACTACAAGGCCACAGTAATCAAAGCAGCATGGATGCTAGCAGAAAAGCAGACATGTAGATCAATGGAATAGAACAGAGAACACAGAAATAAACCCTTGCCTTCACAGTCCATTAATATTCGACAAAGGAGGCAAAACCATATAATGAGGTAAAGATAATTTATTCAATAAATGGTTGGTAAAATTGGAAACATATGTGCAAAAACATAAAACTAGACCACGCATAAGAATAAACTCAAAACTGATTAAAGACTTAAGCTGGAAGTCATAAAAATTCCAGAAGAAAACATAGGCAGTAAAATCTCAGAAATTTCTCATAGATGTATATAAAATCTTCTCAGGCAAGGAAAATGAAATAAAAAAATAAACAAATGGAACTAAAAAGGTTTTGTCCAGCAATGGAAAACATCAACAAAATTAAAAGACAATCCTGGGATGAGAGAACAATTTTGCCAGTCATACTTCTGAAAAGGGGTTAATATCCAAAATTGATAAGTAATTTATACAAATCAAAAGGGGGGAGGGGAACAGTTTAAAAATGCAAAGGACCTGAATAGACTCTTCTCTACAGAGGACATGCTGATGATGGCTAACAGACATATGAAAAGATATTCACTGTTAAGATATTCACTGTTAATAGTCATCAAAGAAATGCAACTCAAAACCGCAATGAGATTATCACCTCACACCTGTCCAAATGTCTATCATCAATAACTCAACAAACTAGTATTGGCAAGGTTCTAAAGAAAAGGGAACCTTTCTGCACCGCTGGTGGGAATGCACATTGATGCAATCAGTGGGAAATGGTATGGACTTTCCTCAAAAAAATTAAATATGGGACTGCCTTATGACCCAGCGACTTCAATTAGTGTTTCTGGTTTCCAAAGAAACCAGAAACACTAATTGGAAAGAATATATGCACTTATGTTCATTGCAACATTAGTTATACTAGCCAAGATTTGAAAGCAGCCCAAGTGTCCTTCAGTATATAATAAGTGCAGAGTTAAGATGAAAGGAGCCTTGAATTTCTGGGTGGGAGACATGAATAGGAAAATGTGTTCCAAGTGTTGGCAATGTGCTGCATCAGAAAGCACTGAAGCTGCACAGAAACTTCAAGAGATCTCCTGGAACAGGTGACATCAAGCTACTTACTGTGAGTAACGAATGTTTACGCAGATTCAATAATAAGCTTGGACTGGAAAATGTAAAACTTACTGAAGAGGCTGCATCTGCTGATGAAGAAGTTCCTGACACATTTCCAGCAGAGTTCAAGGAGGTGATTAGGTTTCATTACTATCCATGGTGCCAGGCATCCTCTGGGGGTCTTGAAACATGTGCCCTGTGGATAAAGGAAAATGACTGTACTTTATTAAACCTCATGGTAACCATGAAGGAAAAACCTGAGAAGATTACACACAAAAATGAGATAAATGATTCAAAGCATATTGCCACAAAAAGTCATCAAATAACAGAGGCAGACAGCAAGAAATGATAAAAGACATAAAAGGACAACAAAAGAGTAAGAAAACAATGAACCAAGTGGCATTAATAAGTACTTAGTTATCAATAATTACTTTAAAGATAAATGAATTAAATTTTCAAATCAAAGAACATGGAATTTCAAATGAGTTTTTAAAAGATCCAATAGTATGCTGGGTATACCAGAGTCAGTTTACCTTTGAAGACACACAAAGTCTGAAAGTGAAGGATGGAAAAAGATATTACAAGCAAATAGTAACCAATAAAAGCAATGGTGGCTACATATCTCAAGGGGAAAAAAGACTTTATGCTAAAAATGGTCACAAGAGACTGGTTAATTGTAAAATGATAAAGAGATGAACTCATCAAGAAATTATAATAATTATAAATATTTATGTACCTAATGTTAGAACACAAATATTTAAAGCAAATACTAACATATCTAAAAGGAGAAATAAACAGCAATACAATAATACTAGAGACTTTAATATCTGCCACTCAACAATAGATAGATCATCCAGACAGGAAATCAATAAGGAAACAGAGAATTTGAGCAATACCATATACCAAATGACCCTAACAGGCTTTTCCAGAACTTTCTACTCAACAGTAGCAAAATAAACATTCTTCCCAAGTTCACACAGAACATTATTCAGGATAGGTCATGTGTTTTAGGCCACAAAAACACTCAACCAATTCAAGAAGATAGAAATTATGTCAAATATCTTTTCTAACCACAAGGATATGAAACTAGAAACCAATAACAGGAGGAAAACTTGAAAATTCACAAATACATGGATACTAAACAACAACCTGAAAAATCAACAAAGAAAAGATGAGCTCAAAAGGGAAATCAAAAATATTCTGAGACAAACAAAAATTGAAATACAACATACCAAAGCATATGGGATGCAGCAATAGCAGTTCTAAGAGGAAAGTATATAGCTATAAGTACCTACATTAGGAAAAAATAATAATTATCTCAAATAAACAACCTAACATTACACCTCAAGGAACTAGAAAAAGGAAAACAATTTAAACCCAACATTAGCAGAAAAATAAATGTGAAAAAATAGAAAAGAATTAAGTTACATAGAAAATAGTAACAAAATTAAGACTTGATTTTTTAAAAAAGATATACAAAACAGACAAATTTTAGCTAGACTAATCAAGAAAGATAGAGGACTCAAGTAAATAAAGTTATAAATGAAAGATGAGACATTACAACTGATACCATAGAAATGCAAAGGATCATAGAGACTATGAACAATTATACACCAACAAATTGGACAACCTATAAAAAAATGGACAAATTCCTTAAAACATAAAACTAACCAAGACTGAATCATGGAGAAGTATAAAATCTGAATAGACTAATAATGAGTAAGATGATTGAATAAGCAATCAAAAATCTCCCAAGAAAAAAATGTCTAAAACCAGATGTTTTTTCATTGATGAATTCTACCAACTATTTAAGAAAAAAAATGAATGCCGATTCTTCTCAAGCTCTTTCAAAGAATTGAAGAGGAAAGGAAACTCCCAAATTCATTTTATGAGGTCAGCATTACTCTGATAACAAAACCAACATAGCCAAATGAGAATATTATAAGAAAAGTACAGACCCATATCCCTGATGAATAATGAATATAGATGCAAATGTTCCCAGAGTACCTAAAATGAGAACAAGAGGCTTCATTGTATTTGGAAAACATAAAGTACCATTGAGGATTTGCAGATCTCAATCTGTGTTAGAGTTGAGAATGGATTCGCTAGAAACAGCTCAGGAGGTAGGGAGTGCAGAGACATAGTTCTAGTGGCTGCAATGGGGATGAAGAGGAGGGGATAAGTTGGCAGATATTTAAGAAGTGATGCCACAAGACTTGAGGACTCATTGGTTATACAGAGCAAGAAGGGGGACAGAATCAGATGAGCCTATGTATATGATGCATATACCAGGTCACCATAACAGAGACTCTGTATCATCATGATGGAAAAATACTTCAGTGACATCTTGAAGGACCAGTACTACATATCATAATGACAGACAAGTACCGTCTATCATGGTGACCATGACACACAAGTATACTAATTATTGTGTCAGGTACACCATGTCATAGACCTATATGATGCCTTTTGCATTGCCTTTACAGATAACTACCATGGCACGACCATGGCATGTATTTATTATGTCTTCATGACATACAGAAACAATGGGTCAACGTGCGGTAGAGAAACAGGCTGCTGTGTGTCAGGCAAACAACATCTTAGCAACCAAATGACACAGGAAAGTGGTGTGATAAACTGGCTGTGCGACTGTTATACGTGAGCTTGATAGCTTCCACTCTTGATGAAAGTGATTTTTATGTACATAGTCGTAAAGCCAATTGATGGGTTCCCACAATGGAGAAGTTTTGCATTTTGCTTAAACAGTCCTTATAATAAGTGCAGAGAGCTCTTTACTCAGACTAGCAGTCCCTGAGATGACTGGTGTTACCATTACCTTGTCTCACCTCTCCACGGAGAGAGCAGCCAAAAGTGAAACTAAGCCCCCAGTGAGTGAGCACCGAGTGTTTTTCGCTCCTTTATTCACTCACTTTGCTTTTTATATTACGTGGCATTTACCATATTCCAAGCACCGTTCTTAAGCACTTTCACATCCTAACTTAATCATTACAGCAACCCTGTGATGCCGAAATAGTATTGCCATTTAACTGATGAAGGAAATGAGGCCCAAGAGGCCATACAGGCCAGTGGGTGGTGGTGAACTTGAGATTCAGACGCAAGCGGCCTGGTCTAAGCTCTTTTTGACCCTGGTATCCACGTGTTTAACCTCTCCATGAGGGATGCTTCTGCATCTGTTAGAATGCTTCCAGTTGTAAGTAACAAGACTCATCTCAAACTGGCTTGAACATTAAAAAGAGTTTATTGGCCCCATGACTGAATTAGGTGAGGCCTTAGGCAAAGCTGGATTCAAGGACTCAAGGGATATGACTGTGACTTGAGTTCTAACGCTCAAATTCTCCGTCCTGGTTTCTTGGCATTGATGTCATTCTCCGCAGGCTTCCTTGTGATTGCTACCAGATGCTGTCCGAGGGCCTTGGACGTGTTTCTAGGTTCCAGAGGGAAAGACAGGTCCACATACTTGATATCTCAAACAAGTCTTTGGGTTGACTCCTGCTGGCTGTTGTTGACCTGGATTTAGTCATGGGACTTTCACCAAATTAATCACTGTGACTAGCTGCTGGGAAGATGGTGTGAGGTTAATGGGATTCCCTGATCCAGTTAACCAGAGCCACACCTATAGCTGGAGATAAAGGTAATCCCTTCTAAACCACAGCATGGAAAATTTCCTTTTGGCAGAGAAAATAAGGGGAATGAATCCTGCAGAGGAAACCAACAAATTTTCATTATACCATCTTATCCCCACCACCTACATTAATACTTGGCACAGAGAAAATTCTCAGAGAACACTTGTTATTTGGATGGACAAATGGATGGGTGGATTAAAAACTCATGACCAGGGCAGAAACACTGCACCGGAACATTTTTTAACCTTCACAAGCTCCAAAGTATTTACCAAGAATCACATGGATCATGGGATCAAAGTGAGGAGCTGACTGAAACTTTGGAGCTCAACTTTGTCCACAGAATTTCTTCAGTGATTATAATTAGACTGTTGGTTTAGGTGACCATTCTTGACACTTGAACTTGAGAGAGGAAGACTTATTTGTATTTCTTCAGGGTTATGAGTGAGTCCAACTCTTCTGGGAATAATGGATTGATTATAGGGTAAGTCTCAACTCTGTGTATCCTTAGCAGTTGGTCCTCACCCATATCCTATGGAGAAAATATTGGTTCTCACATCTACTTGGAAATATCCTGGAAAACGCACTACTCATTAAAGGAAAATGTTGGTGTTCCTCATTTCTAACATGAAATATAAAAGTGCAGAACTCACTCCACCCTAGTCCCCTTACAAAACTCAGCCCACCGATACAAATTTGACCTAGAAATAACTAAAGCTCCCCATAGTATGGGCATTCTAGTAGCTCTGGTTCCTTGATACCCTCCCCCCTTTGCGCCTCATCCTCACAAGGTCCCATACCCTGGCTCATATGGCTTCCTTGGAGCTAATTGATATACAGTACATTTGGACTCAATTGTCAGCTGTGTCTCAACATCCCTGATTAGACCTCACTTGACATATTGGCACTTTGGCTCTCTATCCCACTCTAAGATCTGGTCTGTGTTGACATCTAATCCCTGCCTCATATCAAGAGACACCAGCAAGTTAGAGAGGAAGATCCTTAGAATCATGGAAAGCTCTTCAAGATTGTATTGACAAATACCTAATAGTATTACTGAAAAATATAAGAGGGAAAGGGGAAATAACGCGCCCAGAGCCACACTAGGATTAAAAGCAGAGCCAGAGCTGAACCCTCCCAACCCCCAGGGGGGGACTCGGTGAAAACACTGTTCTGTCTTTACAAATCTGGTCCTGCAAAATGGCCATCACATTCCTCATGCTGTGCGCCTCTCAAGGGTCCCACATGTGTCCACGTGTGTATCGACCAGTACGTGAGAAGACTTGAGGACTTAAAAGGACATTTATAGGGACACTAGTGACCTGGTACGTGGATCCCTGCACATTGAAAGGAAATTAATTAGAAGGTGGCCGGCAGGGCAGGACTGGGCCAGATGGGCTGGATACCCCCTGAGCCAACCTCCCACAGTCCCTTCCCGGTGTCTGTGGAGTGAGCGGGGTCCCTCCGGCAGGTGGGGCCCCTCAGCCTGGCCTGCAGGAATCAAGCCAAAACCAGCTCTCCAAGATCCCCCAAGGGTCCTGGAGTGTGAGAGGTGACTGCAGTAATACAGGGTGAGGTAAGAAAACACAAGTGTGCAATAAACCAAATTTGGGGCCAACAGTGCCCCAGCAACATAACCCATGGCTCAAGGTGGAATCATGTAGCCCCGGGAGGAATCGGACTCCCTCCTCTCTGATTTCAGGGTGCATGACCCAAGAACTGCAGCTCAGCAGCTCCTGAGTTGAGGGTCTGCCCCCTGGTGGTCAGTGCATATCATAGCAACTAGTCAGATGGGCAGATGGACCCTTAGCATATTAGCCATATAGATATAGATAAATATAGATGTATAGATATATATCGATAAATATAGATATATAGATATATAGATATATAGATATATAGATATATAGATATGTAGATATGTAGATATGTAGATATGTAGATATGTAGATATATAGATATATAGATATATAGATGTATAGATATATAGATATATAGATATATAGATATATAGATATATAGATATATAGATATATAGATATATAGATATATAGATATATAGATATATAGACATAGGTATAGGTAGGTATAGAGATAGAGATAGAGAGAGAGAGATACAGATACAGATACAGATACAGATACAGATACAGATACAGATACAGATACGGATACAGATACAGATATATAGATATCCCAAACATCCCTCCAGCCTGACAATTTCCTACCTACTGAGAGACATCATTCATGGGAAGAACTGAAAATATGGCAGCCCACTTCTGTATACAGGGACACAAAGCCATCCCTACTTAAAAACCAGACTGCCCAAGTCCTTTGCTCTCCTGCAGACTTGTCTCCCACTCCCCAGCAGTGCTCCCGTGGCAGGTAAGCATGGGCCATTGGTTAATGGCTAGAGAGACAAGGTGAAAATCCTCCATGCCCTTTCCTCCAGTGTCTCTGCACTTATTTAAAAGCCAATTCATTCCACTTAAAGGCCCAAGACACTTGTAACTGCACTAAAAATCAAAGTCACCTAAGAAGTTAGAAAACGGAGGTGGCTAGAATGTGGTTTAGAGAAAGATACAAGGATGAGAAGTGGTCAGCAAAATAGGGTTAGGGTTAGGGTTAGGGTTTTCCCTGGTCATCTGTACCACGTACGGCTGAAAAGAGAGATGCCAGGCTTTCTAGAACCAGCAAATCTTCCAGGGGCCATCCGCTCATCATGCAGTGGGAGGGACAAATGGCTAGGGCTGATTGACAGCGACAGCCACCACCACTCACACTCACAGGAAAGTACCTCTTCCTGGACAGCTATCACAAAGGACTGACTACGTGTGCCCCCTCTCTCCCAGTTGATTGTAAGTTCCTTAGGGCCGGGGATAGAAGAGATTCCTTGCTCGGCCCACCTCGAACCCTGCAGAAGGTTTGACCGGTACTCAGAACACATAGTTCCTGCTTTTGCTTCATTCCCAGCCATGCTGCCTTCTTCCTGAATACCCAGACTTTGCTTGTGATATCTTAGAGCCGATGAGATACCACTTTGCTGTGGGGGTATACATCTGACCTCATCTTAAATCTAAACTCCTAAAAGGTAGACTATACATCCCTGCTACTCACTGCCTGCAGAGTGCCAGGGCCTGGAGCACCCACGCAAATGACTGAACAAACAAAGCTTTTGTCTATGGGGAGCCTCCACTTTATGTGCAGTGGTCTTAGCAGACCCCCTCGAGTATCTTCCATCAAGTACATAGCCTACGAATGTCTGTGGAAATGGCTGATCAGCCCTTCCTTCCGGGAAGCCTCCAGATCGATCACTCCGGTCTCTTGCTCATCGTCTGCCTGTGAAAACCCAAGAGCGGGTAGGCAAAGCCAGCCAGAAGCCCCTTGTCTGTTGGAGTCGGAGTTGGTCTTTCACCTGCAGAGAAAGGGAAGAAGTGATAACTCGCCAATTCTAGAGTCACATCAGGGCCTATGGTAAGGTCAGAAGTCAGCAAAGCCAGATTTCCAAACACAGCTGGAATGCATTGGAAGAAGCAATGCTTCAAATCTCCCGAGACGAAAATAGCTGAAGAATGATGTTTGAGGAACTCAGATTTAACTCAGCAAGTGACAGTTCGGCGAGATGAGGCGTGAGCTGGGCAGCGAGACAAGTGATGATCTCATCCCCGAGCCACCCACAATCTGACCCAACCTGCGGCAGCAGGAGAGCTGGCGGCTCTCATTGGCTTTTTGAAAGTGCAGAGAAATGGATGTGACTCAGCTGACCCCAGGGTCCAGACCAAAGGTCCACTCAGACACCTGATGCGGCTGGTTCTGACTCAGCTGCGGTCTGGAGATGGGGAGGGGCCAACGAGAGAGGGGAGAAATGGAATTTGTAAAATCTCTGAATTGTGATAAAAATCCAATACAATTGGGCTGAGCAAGGGCTTGAAATTGCATCAGTTCTGTGAACCATCCTCAGCGCGCAGGGGAAGGGGCTGGGTTTTAGCATCTCAAAAAGTCAGCAGTAAAAGAACCGTCCTGCGGTCGGGGCAGAGCCGAGCTGACATGTCAGCCTGAGATGCATTCCTTGCAAGGGCCAGGATTTTGAAGAATGTGCTTTTCAGCCTCTCCCCCGAGCTCAGAGGCCAAGCCGAGGCGGGAGAAGCCGTGTGTGCAGTCAGATGTGTTTTTCTCATTACCCTTAGCTGCCTTTCAAGGCTTGCTCGCCCACTCCCCCCTCCTGGCGCCTTTCCCAGACTGGGGGACTTTGGCTGGAAGGTTGACAAGGGGAACGCACTGTGGAAGGAAGGTGAAGGGAATGTATTCAGGTCTAGCTCTCCCGAGGGCTCGCTGTACACCATCAGGTTCATGATGAGTGTGTCTAAGTCAAGGCGAGGAGGGGAAGAGGGAGAGGTCGGGGCTTGGGGGGGGGGGGGCGGGGGCTCTGCCTTAGGAAGCCACAGGTCTGCCCTCAGAGGTGTAAAAAGCTAGACTCAATGTCCATAAAGGTGTCCTGTCAGTCATTCACTCATTCACTCCTCCATACATTTAACAAATGCTTCCTGAAAACCCTCTCTCTTCCCAAACACACACAAAGGAAAGGATCAGCCCTGAAACCACATCTTAAACAATCACAGAGCAACCCCTGTGGTGTTCTTCTGGCCAGCGGCTGCAATGCTTTGCCTGGCTCTGCTGTGGTCTCTACCTGGAGAAAAAGAAGGCGCCCGGCCATCTGGAAGGCTGGAGATGACCATGTCCATATCTCAGTGCTCTCGGCCAATCGAGCAAGAGATATAAATTGAATATTGCCTATGGGTCTATGAATCAGACTATATTTCTGGTTCCACTGGAAATACGGGCTAGGTATATGAGATCTGGCTTTTGCAGACAGGTTTGACGGGATGTTCCGATCCAGAATACCGGTGATCAAAAAGCCAAGGTCATTTCAAACCTTCCGGATATGAGAGGATCTTCGGAATATGTTTCTTGGTGAACATTTCTTTTTTTGGCTCAGTCAGTGAAAGCTGAACTTTTTCATTATAACAATAGGGGTGCTTTTTTTTGCTTTGAGCTTTACAATATTCAGCCACTGAGATGGAGGGAAGAAAAACTCCAGGTAATTTGACAAGTGATTTCTGCATTGGTACCAAAATTACTCATAGAACTAAAGTCTAAGAAAGCATTGCAACTAGCCAAGAATGCCTTAGAAGTCCTTATTTTACTTAGTAGAAGGACTCACCCAGGACAGTGTCAAAGTATATGCCTTTTTTCAGTCTCTAAATTATTTAATAAGCATCATTCAACCTTACACTGTAGTAATAGCTGATATCAATACAGTGGTCATTCCCACACAGTTACATGGCTTTTGAAACAGGCGTTTATATATGTTTTGGTCTTTGTTAAAAGAATTTTTATATCAAAAGATACAAATCGTGCTTATGACCATTCTACAATAAAAACCAATTCTTCATGAGAACTCTAAGACCAGAAATTCACAGTATTGGAAGGGATGTGCAATGCCCGTTGCCTTCAGATAATCCCCTACCCAAAGCAGGCATTGATCATGTTTCCCAAACTATTATGTAAACACTAGAGGCCCAGTGCACAAGACGGGGGGAGGGGGTGAAAGGTGGGATACCCCTCAGCCAAGCTTGCACCTTCTCCAATCTGGGAGGGGAAGTCCGACTGCCAGTTTAGGCCCAATCGGCAGTCAGAGATCCCTCTCATAATTCTGGACCGCTGACTCCTAACTGCTCACTTGCCTACTGGCCTGATCGCCCCTCACTACCTCTGCATGCTAGCCTGATTGCCCTAACTGCCCCCCACTGCTGGACTGGTTGTTCCTAACTGCCCCCCCACCAACCTGGTCACCCCTTACTGCCCCCCCCCCCATGTTGGCCTGGTCACCTCCAATTGCTCCCCCACCAGCCTGGTCACCCCTAACTGCCTCCCCACCAACCTAGTAACCCCTCACTGCCCCCCTGCCAGCCTAATCATCCTCAACTGCCCCCCTGCCAGCCTGGTCACCCCCAACTACACCCCCATACACACTGGCCTGATCACCCTTAAAAGCCTCCCCACCACCAGTCTGGTCACCCCACACAGCCTTTTGCTCAGTAGTTTGGTCACCTTTTAGTAACCCCCCTGCAGACCTGGTCGTAGGCAGCCATCTATCTAGTGAGGGCATGATGGTCAATCTGCATATTACCTCTTTATTATATAGGATATTAAGAAGTCTGAGATAGTAACAGCTGTTCTACTTCTGAAAGGTTCAACAGTCAACTAAGTTGGAAAGAACGGTAGATTAAACCAAGCCAAATAAATTGGCACTTTATTTGTTGTTTGCTTATTCATGGTTTTGTTTTTCATTGCAGATTTTGGAGTTGCTTTAATCTGCTAACATACACAATGAATTCAAAGACGGGAATGGAGTATGTTCCATTTTCTAAACTTAATTGACCGCAGAACCATTTTGTCAGGGAATACTAGTCTTCTATGCAAAATACTTCTATAGAGGACAATTAACTCTGTCTTGGTCGCAAATATTTGAAGAATCATCTTGCCCTTTAGAATTTTTATTGACCCATTCCTTCTTTGTGCACCCACAGTACTCTGAATATAACATACTGATTTCCAAATATTTGTCCATTTTGCATTTGCCTTATATATTTACATATCTAGTAACATGTGTGGATATACACAGATCTACAGCCCAAACTAGACTGGGATCCTCAAGGTACAAATGATGCATATTCACATGTCCTCAGCACCTGGTACATGGTCATCATATCAATCTTGGTAGAATCTCCCAATGTATAAATGTTATTCTTAAAAAATAGTCTGGCCCTGGCAAGTGTGGCTCCATTAGTTGACTGGCATCCCATGCACTGAAGGGTTCCAGTTCATTCCTGATCAGGGCACATGCCCCGGTTGTGGATTCGGCCCCCAGTCAGGGTGCTTACAGGAGGCAACTGATCAATGTTTCTCTCTCCCCCTCTCCCTTCCTCTTTCCAAGATCAATAAAAATCGTTTTTAAATAATAATAATAATCTGCTTTAATGAAGTTTCACATGTATCAGGTTCTCTATTTGGATAACCTCATCAGTATTACCCTCATCATGGGTAATACTGACCAATTTGTCTTGCCACATTGTCATATGTAGCTCAACATATACATCGGATTACACATGGGTGCTCTGAAATTGTCTTTGTCAGGTTCTGGTCAGCCAAGAGATCCTCCTCCTCCTCCTGGTAGTGCTCAAGGTCTTCCGTGCACAGACACCAGCCTCCCCCATGCTCTGACTTTACTGCCTCCTTTCACACAACCTCCACGAAGCCAAAGAGCACAACTCCACCTTCTAACCTGGCTGACATTTCCCTGCCCCTGAGCATTTCCTGCCCCATTTTCTCCATCCTCAGTCTTTCGACAAACATTCAACCAAAGCCTACAAAGGCCTGGGCTTTGCATTACACACCGGGTTACAAAGATGAATGGATATGGCTGCTTCTCTCAAAGAGACCATAACAATCACATAAACAGAGACATGCCACACAGCATGGGACACGTGTGACAGAGCTCCTCGGTACAAGGTACTATGTTAGCAGAGCAAGGCATTGGGTAAGACTTCTGAAGCAGGAGCTATTTAAGCTGGATCACTCCTTGTACTACATATTACTACTAGTGGGTGCAGTTACTGATCCTCAGTGTCAAGAATCTATGCTGCACCCTTTCTCTTCAACTTCTCATTTCCATACAATAAGCACACGAGGCATGGCCTCTTAGGATATTAAGCAGTCCCGGTCATACATTGCATTGGGTGGCTTATGCCTGAGGCTGTTCTACAAATAATGGCTGTCTGAGATTGGGGACAAAAGAATGTGGAGTAGGAGGCAGCTCACCAGGGCAGCCCTCTAGTGTTGTTAGCAGCATCTTACAAGTGTTGGCAAGCAAGGTGTCACTGCCCACACCTCAGCTTACTTGGGTTTTATTTTGATGGCAAGGTTACATACTTGAAAACCTTGGTCTTTCAGTCAACAACCCATTGAATGACCATTTGAAGGGGAAAACACATGAATCCTGGGTTCTTACCTTCTGGGGAGATTAAGGCAGCATCCGCTTAGAACTTGTGAATGGGTGGCCAGGTCTGGGGACACTACCCAGATGGACAGTGTAGGGCACTGGGAAGAAATGCTCAGTGATCGCTCTCCATGTCCCACTGATCCCCATTGATCTTGCCCACAGAGAACCACAGACACCAGCAGCTCTAGGTCAAGGAGTCATGCAGAAGAGCTCATCTCGTGAAGACAGTTTAGGAATATTGCAACCAATGTGTTTTCCTTATATTTTCATTTCAATGCATGCACGAGTGTCTACATGAGCCTTAAGCCCTCTTTCAATAAGTATAACATTACAATTCTAAATTATAAAGCATTATGGTCACAGTTTAATTGGCAGAATACAATGGTGCATCTTAAAATCAATAGCTTCTGAGATGCTATGAAACATGGAGGGTGTTTATTTGCCCAGTTAACCCACTGGATCCTAAGGGGAATGAAGGTTTCTCTGTGTGTATCGCCCCCGCTGAGTTGAAATCTTCCCCAGACCCTTAGCTATCCAACTGAGCTCCGGAAAATGTATTCGTGTTCCTTGGAAGAGAACAGCAAAGCATGAACAACTTTCACATGTGTCACTGGCCTGGTGTCCTATCTCTGTTTCCAGGCATTAGATGGGATGACTTCATTGTTCTGCCGGTGACAGCACTGATGGAATGGGCCGCATTCTGTGCTGCAGATGTATGTTTGGAGTAGATGTGATGGTTTAGGTTTTCTAAAATTCAGTTGTGTGCCTGCAGAAAGACAGTTTGCTTAAAACGTCATGCGTGCACACACACACACACACACACACACACACACTTATATGCATGCACACAATTTCACTTCAAAATCCTACAACAAAGACCAGAAGAGTAGTTACGAGCAAAGCCCCGGTCTGTATGCCAAGATTCCCAACCCTGGTGGCCAGGCCCATACCCCACCATACACACACTTTTGAAGGGTAATTATTTCTTTAAACTTAAAAACCCAGAAAAATTGAAAACTCTTTCCACATTACCTCTTAAACATGGGGCAACGCAGTGTTGCTAACAAGTATGTAATTCTGGATCTGCAAGCCTTTGCTACAGGCTTCATGTCAGGAAATATGAGAGCGAGACCCAGACACGCAAGGAGGGGATGGCGATTGATGGGATTTTCGAAACAAGAAAGCGGCCCGGGTCCAAGGAAATGGTGTTCGGTCACAGTATCCTAAGGACGTCCACTGCAAGGACTTCTCTGCTCCTGCCATTCTGAACATCTTAATGGGCTTGAATTGATTCACTGAGCCATGCCGCTGAGAGGGAAGGGAACTGCCAAGATGCCGTGTTCCTGGTCACGCATGTGGGGGCCAGACCCCACTGCACTTCAGAACGCCTAAGTTCAAATGTGTTTTCACAGCAGGAAAAATAAATCCGGGAATAAGCCTTCCCAAGCATCCGTCGTGTTCCCAGCCTTGCCCCGGCCTTCTCCATGGAGCAGGAAGTGAAACAGACCTGGTCCCCACTCTGGGACAGTTGACCGTGGAGATGTGGGATCAACAGAGGATACGGGAGAGCCACCTAAGCATCTTTAATTTTGTTTGTTTGTTTGTTTGTTTATATTTTAATATATTTTATTGATTTTTTTACAGAGAGGAAGAGAGAGGGATAGAGAGCTAGAAACATCAATGAGAGAGAAACATTGATCAGCTGCCTCTTGCACACCCCCTACTGGGGATGTGCCCACAACCCAGATACATGCCCTTGACCGAAATCAAAACTGGGCCTTTGGGTCCGCAGGCTGATGCTCTATCTACTGAGCCAAACCTGTTTTGGCCACCTAAGCATCTTTACTTTTCCATGGGGCCCGGAGGCTATAGCTGCCATGAGATCAGGGTGACTAATACCATCACACTATAGTCTATAAACACCTTCACCAGCCCGGGGAGATGAAGACAAATTGGCAGAGGAATCTGCTCAGAGGTCAGTAGAGGCAAGAGTGCATCCAGCACCCCCTGCAGAAGCCAGTAGACCTTTGGGCAGCTCAGACCGGCACCTGGGGGTGCAGGGAGCACACCTGGGAGCTGTCTGCTTCCTGGCACTTACCACCTGGGTGTTCTCACTTCACTGCACAAAATGCCAGCATGCTGGAGGCCTCCAATTGCCACTGGGTCTCTCTGTTCAAACCAGGCAAGAACCATAAGCAGAAAACCAGAGAACTAGCTATAGGATGAGGTGCCACATTGCTGAGGACTTGCAACAACCCAACAGAAAACCCAAGATGGCGCCATTACCTGTTCTGGAATTGGGGCCAGTGGACCACCGGTTAAATTGTGTGTCACGAACCAGTGCCGGAGGAGGGTGCTCCTCCTGTGCATCCCTACCTACAGCTCTTCCTTCCTTCCCCAGAAGCAGGTGTTTGTCTAAAGAACAAGGATCTCCTCGCAGGCAGGAAAGCATGCCCTTAAGCAGGAGAGAAAGGCTGGTGGTTTGATGGGGTTGGGACCACACGTCTGTGGGGAGGGTGGGGAGGTGAAAAGCAGGGAGGCATTCATCCAGGGATTGGGGGCCAGGAGCTCACGTTCTCACCAATTAAAGAAGATGCCACATTCCCAGCTGCCCCGGAATAAGAGCCCAGCCCACGCAGCTGAGCAGAATTGTTCTGACTTCACCTTCCCAGCAAGAAAAGCCAGGGGCAAGGAGAGGTGCAGAATGCCCACCCTTCTGGACACAGCTTTGCGGGAGCCCGTAAGGCCTTGTCTGATCTCTGGTGAACCCCAGAGACGTACATTGTTTAGGGACACTAGCTTCAGCTCCGCACTCTCCCCCAAACCATACAGATCTCCAAGCCAGAGATGGCCCCTGTCAACGCCGGCAGGTGAGAAAGCAAGGGTCGTGTCCCACGCGTTCGACATACAGGTTGCCCAGGAAGTATCCCAACGCTGGAAGGCTGAGCTCCATTCATCGGTTCCTTGTTCTGAGGTCAAACCACCAGGCAACACTTCCAGGAATGTGTTAGATTTTCCAACACGGAATTACTTCTTCATGAAGTTTTTTTTTTTTCAGACCTAACTCCTCATCAAGCTTTTTCACTTTCTGACCTCCCCTAATAACGCATGATGGGAATTATACATTTGATTCCCCATTATGAGCGGAGACGGACCTCTGGGGCCCCGATATTGTCTTGGGAAATGCAGAGCTGAACCCCAAACAAAGCCAGTCAAGGCGGCACCTAGAATTCCTTGGCACCGCCGTGCAGTTGGAGTCTGATTTAAAACAACTATTCATTTTAATGACTGCTCGCATTTATTTTCATAAAAGATGTGTTTTACATAAGCCCCGGCGTTTCATATACAATTAATTCCCTTCACAAAGGAACTGTGTTTCAAACCCAGAGTGGCCACGCTGGTGCCCGGGATCGGGGAGCTTGTTTCTTTTGAGCCGTAGCAGCCTTTTTAAGGCTGTAATTAAGCTTGGGGGGAGAAATCATAATGCAAAGCAAATAAATCCTGCCCTTCACACAATTATGAATGGTATGTGGTAAAGGGGAAAAAAATGATCTGGGCTTTTGTTCATCTTAGAACACACTTGGCAGCCACTTCACTTAATAAGCTCCTTTCTCTCTCTGAGAACAAGAGAGGCATGAGGTCCAGCCACGTCGGGGGGACGCTGGCAGGTGGGGGGAGGGGAGTGAGGGACGACACCCTGCCACGCAGACCTGAAGGCAGGGGCTCTGGTCTGGCTCCTTCCTGGCCACGGGTCTGTCTCTCGGGGTCTTGTTGTCCTCATTGCCTCTGTCTCCGGTAGACCCTTGTTTTTACAGAGGAGACGAGGCCCAGCAGAGAAGAAGACAAGCAATGGCTCATGCCCCCCACAGAAGACCGTGGATTGCACCGAGCACTGGTCAACATGCCAGCGACCGAGGGTCTCTTCTCGTACCACTCCTTCCACCCCCTGCTCACGTGAGACCTACGAGGGACCCTGTCCTGCTGGAACCCCACAGAGCTCCCAGCTTCCTCTGCATCTGCCTTGGCCGGTCCCAGTCACCAGGAAGCAACTCCCTTGCTTCAACCCCTCATTTTTGCACGGAACTTGGCGCACTGCTGGGGTAGCCCCAGGTCAAGGCAACCCCTTGGGCCTCCCCACTGCTCCACCCTCATTTCCACTGCTGAAAATCAGAGGTTCGAACCCGGACTCCCAAAGCCATCCAACATTCATACCGTCTCCAACTCTGCACCCTGCTCCCCTGAGAGCACAGATTGGAGTGAGTGCTCTCTCAGGCCAGCTTCCTGTCAGCTACTCCCCTCCGCATCTCTGTGGGTCAAAGTGTGGACAGACCCTGACACTGACTTCCAAGAGTCTGGGTCCCATCTCTCTTTCAAAGTTGCTTCCGCCCCCCTCCCCCCCGCACTCCCCTCTGATAGGGGATAAAAGACATGCTGGCCACTCACTGATCCCTACCAAGAGCCACCCTTGGATTTCCTGCCCCCGTGCCTTTGCTGGTGCTGCCGACTCTACTTGGAAGCCAAATCACTACCCTGCTTGCATCCTACTCACCACACAAAGCTTGGCTCCATCGCCACCTCCTCCCTTTCACAAGAAGCTTCTCCTTCCCCACATGAACCCATAAAACTGTCACGTAGCTCCCTCAGAGCTCTGACTTTCTTCCCACAAGCAACACACACCGGGCCCACCTTGCATGTCTGCTATCTCTGAGGATGTCTTAACGCCACACATTCACCCCATGAGGTTAATCTTTCTATCCCTCCTGCCTGGTAATGTGACTCACATTTAATAGGCATTAAATATATATCTGTTGACAGAATAACTGGATAAAACACTTCCCTAGAGCTTTATGCTACAAAGCAGAAGGTTAGAGAGGAAAGGAGAGAAGTGAATTTGCGTAATTTGTTCTGGATTATGTCTGGCACTTTATCACGAGGTAGGTAGCAATCCCTTAACTCTCAGATTAAATGTTCCCTCACATGTTAGTGGAGGTCGGTTCCCCTTATGTGCACTGTCACACATACACATGCATACACTCACACATTCATGCACTCACACAGACTCACACACACCCTCCTGTGATCAGTGTGCGGAGCAGAGGGGTGGTGGAGGCGTTTCTTCCCCACTCCTGGGAGTTCCCTCCACAGCAGGTGAGCTTCCACTAGCATCATACTCCTGGCGTCCATTACTCACTCACACTGAGTTGATAGCAATTCATATAAAAGGAACAGAGAAGGGGAACCTGGGCCTAGTTATCCCATTACCCCCACCCCTTCCCCTCTCCCTCTTCTTCTATTCCTCCCTCTTGAAAGAATATTCCTTGCAGAAAACACATCAGGATGCAGGCTCTCCAGCTGCAAGTGAAAGCTGGCCTGGCGCAGGTTGCCTACAACTGGTGGACCAGCTGGACAAACTCTGAGACTCAGTGCTGGGCAGTCCCCACACCTGAAGGGGTGAGCTATGTCCCCAGGAGCAGCCTCCTGGTGAATTTGATTTCCCATCTGCCTCACCCGTTCCTCTGATGTCTCAGTTGACTCAGATCTTGGGTGAGAAAGAGAGTTCTCCATTGGACCCTCTAAAACCCAGCTGTGTCTAGTAACTATTGCTTGTTTACTCATCGGCATCCCCTCTGGACTCAGCTCTGAGGGGCCGGGCTCCTCTCTCTTCTCCTGTGTTTCGATGTGACTATTCAAGGACTGCTGGGCGCTCACAGCCAACCCTCAATAAAGGTTAGTTTCAAGAAGGAGTCCCAGATTAATGCTACTGAAAAAATTAGAAGGAAAGAAAAAAAGGGAGAGAAGAAAGAGGAAAGGGAAGGAGTTCTTAAAGAAAGAGACTGGAGAGGAAGAGCAGGAAGGAAGAAACAAGAGTGACCAATGTCACCATTAAATTCAACTTTTAAACAATTTTAATGAAAATAAATAAATACCGGTAAATAAAATACGCAGGTGAGTATTTTGCTCCTGTGAATTAACCACATGATCAATGGTGGGTAAAGGTTGGAACCATTGCAAAGAATAAGAAGAAGAAGAAGAAGAAGAAGAAGAAGAAGAAGAAGAAGAAGAAGAAAGGAAGGAAGGAAGGAAGGAAGGAAGGAAGGAAGGAAGGAAGGAAGGAAGGAAGGAAGAAAGAAAAGGTAGTGATGACAGGAAAAAAAAAAAAAGAAAGAAAGGAAAAGACAAAAAGAAAAAAGAGAGAGAAAATAACGTGCCAAAGCCAGACGTCCAGGCACCCACAGCCAGAGTGTCTCTCCGGGAATCAGAGCAAGGCTGTGACTTCTCACCCTCATCCATCTTCCCCCACCTTGAGGGCTTTCATTCCCACTCTCCTCCCAACTTCCAGCTCCAGTGACTCATCTGGAAAACGGGCGTTCACTTTCCTGCCTCTGTCCCCGGAGCTGCTGGGAGGGACTAGGGTGAATACAGGTGAGAGTGCCTCGGATGGAGAAAGCCTCACGGAAGACAGGGTTAGGGGTGTTTAAAGCATCTGCAGGACACCCCAATACTGCAGAGGGCAGGCCCCACCAGGCCGCCTAGAAGTGGCCTCCAACCAAGCCAAAGCCACCGGCCCCTCCCACCTCTCCTCCCCAGGCCGGCCCCCTCTTCCTTCCTCAGCCCCCTGCGTGTTTTCAGTTTTCATTATCCCGATGCTAATCGAGAAGAGCCCGGCTCTGGATCACAACTACCGGTTCTGTCACTCACATTTATGAGCGTCCCGGATATACATTTCCGTGGCACACGGCTCCGTGAGCTCCCTGGCTGCCCCGGAGCCTGGACATCTCATTCCGGAGATTTCAGAGACGGAGCTGAGGCCCAGCGCAGGCCTTCCTTCGGGCCTCCGCCCCCTGCTCCCAGCAGCTGGCGGCAAGGCCCGGGCATTTCTCAGAGACCAAACCGCTTCCTTATTCTGAGTTTACTGATCTACAGATGAACTGGTGTCACCAGGCAGCGCTCACAATTAAAAACTCCGCGGGACGCCAGCACAATGAAATTTTTTTGTTTCTTTAATGCATCTACTGCTAAGACACATGTCGTCCAAGTTACATCACCTACGAACAGATTTTCAGTATTTGCACATGCAAGGGAGTTGGCCATGAGGATAACAACGTTGCTGTTGTTCAACCTCAGGTTCTGCTCTCTGAGCTGCAGGTGACTTGAAATGACACCCTGCATCGGTGCGCTAGGGCCACCAAAACCAAGTCCCACAGACCGCGTGGCTTAAACACTAGAAGGGTATCTTCTCACAGTTGTGGAATCCAAGGCCTGGGACACGGGTCTCAGCAGGTTTGGTCTCTTCCGAGTCCTGCTCCTTAGCTGGTGGACAGCCCAGCCTGCTCCTTAGCAGTGGACAGACCATCCTTGTTCTTTAGTGGTGGATGGCTGTTTTCACCTTGTGTCTTCACAGCACCTTTCTCCTGTGATGTCTATGTCCTAACCTCTTCCCATAAGGACACCACTGGCACTAGGTTAGGGCCACCCTGACGACCTCATTTTCACAAAATTGCCCCTTAAAACCACCATTTCTAAGTGAGGTCACGTTCTAAAGTCCTGCGTCCCACAACACAAGCTCCCCCTTTTCTGCTCCCCCATCGTATCACTTAAGGACCAGCTGCAACCCCACTTTCTCCCAACGGCTTTCCAGAATTCTCTAGCTCAGTCGCTCCGCCTCAGAGCTTTGGCAGCTCAGGCCACAGGGTTTCATTAAGCCCTGGGCACGGGCTGTGCTGTCACTGGTGTGGGCTCTCCTTAGCTTCCAGGGACCCCCTCGGGGGTGAGTATGCCACAGCTGCACCTCTGTGGCTCCTCATGGTGGTCCCTCCAACATGCTCCAGGCCGTTGCTCACATGATGCCCTCTCCAGCCCCTCTCACTACAGTGCATCCTGGGAAAGCCTCCTGGCAAAGCCTCCTGGCAAAGCCTTCCTGACTTCTACCCAGAGGGGGCACTTCGGCCTCTGTGCACCCACAGCAGCAAAGGCACAGCCCTTTACATCCCTTTGCACCCATCGCTGACACTCACTGAATGCACACCACTCACCGGGGCCTCAGCCCCATCCGTCCTGTCCTCACACATAAGCACATGACCCCATTCTACAGGTGAGAAACCCAAGCTTCTGGTGAGGTGGCCTGCTGTAGGTCAGAGGAGACCAAGGAAAGGAGTTGTGACCTTAGCCCAGCCGTGGGAAAACTACAGCCCAAGGGCCGGATCCGGCCCTTTTGGCTGTTCTATCTGGCCCGCGGAGCCGAAAGAGCGGAGGGTTCTCTTGCTCTCCCCTCTGCTCCTTCACCAGCAGCCCAGGATGAGAGTGGCAGCATGGTCAGGTTGCTTTTGTTCCGGCCCTCCGGTCCAGTTGAAGAACCCATGGTGGCCCTCGAGTCAAAAAGTTTGCCCACCCCTACCTTAGCCTGTCTGGCTCCAGAGATAGCTCGCTTTCTACCACACCAGTGGTTCCCTAAAGAAGAGCAAGCATACATACACTGTGTAGGTCCTGTGACGAAATATACCCAGCGGTGAAAAAGAACAAGTTGCTGCTTCAGCAGCAACATGTATTATGAGCAAAGAAGCCAGACACAAATCATCAATGCAGGATTCCTTTTGTATGAAGTTCAAGGCCAAGCCAAACCAATCGACACTTATAGTCATGAGGACCGTGGTTAGTTCTGAGTGACTGGGGTGGGCAGCTGACTTGGAAGGGACCCAAGAGAGCCCTTGGAATGCTGGGAAGACTCCACAGCATTCTGGTGGTGTATCAGGTGGTGTTCGTACCAGCGCATATGTGTGTAAAAATTCATACACTACACTCTAGATGCGCATGATACCTCACCCAAAAAAATTTAAAAGAAATATCTCAGGGAGGACATGTGTAGTTTTTTTTTAATATATTCAATATTATAATTTCATATTTGGAAACCAAAAAAAAAAAAAAAAGAACCCACTCTCTTGCTTTTGAAACACAAACTTTAAAGGAATGTTCAAGACTCATGTTTCTCCACAGGAGACATATGCTTAAAAGACAGAATCACACTGCACTACACTGTTCACATTCTGCCTCGGTTCCCTGCGCACCTCCGGCTCCCCCATCAGACTGGGCATCCTCCAGGGATGGCGCCATCCCAGTACGCGCGAGCAAGCGGCACACAGCCTGCTGAGCACACGGGAACGGCTCAGCAAGAAACAATCGAATGGGTCCTCCAGAATGCACAACGTGCTGAAGCATCAGAGAAATCCAGGTCCGGCACTGCCCCTCCCACCTCCATCCATCATTCAGCCACATTTTGCAATTCAAGAAAACAGAAGACAGCACCTGCTGTGGGTGGCCTTGCTCTGAACCAAGGGCTGGCCGCTCAGCAGGCCTGGCAGGGCGCTCAGCCGCTGAGGGTCTGACTCCACCCCAATAATCATATGCAATTTCCCCAGCGATGGCCTGCCCCCCCCCTCACCCCCCACGGGCAGTGTGCTCCATACAGAGTCCAAAGACAGAGAGAGAACCTGCTGGAGGTTGATCTCGCAGGCAACGGCCTTTGCTGTGCTTAGAACAAAGCCTTTCATTTGTGTGGCAAGCAGCTTAGTGCACCTCACGCTGTCATTCTCGCCATGAATGCCCAGGGAGGATGGGGAACATGAGCCTGCCTGTATCGAGCACCTGGCATGCCCAGCCCCTGGCATAGGTTCTGGAACAAGCTGGACACATATGGGTAGCTTCACTTCCCCCTTCCCTGGGAGTTCATGATGAGGACAGCGTTCAGGAAGTTTGGTGTCATCAGCCAAACAAGGCACACATTTTTCTCGAGGAATTACCCAGTGTCTGGGAATCTCAAGAGGATGGAGTGTCTTTGGTGGCTGAGAAGGCCAGGCCCCTTGAACAGCTGGGCCATGCTGAGCACTGGCGAGAAAAGTGCAGAAGCTGCTTGGCTCTCTCTTTATGGGGCAAAATGCGGGTCGGTGACACCTGCCTGCAGTTCTTCCTCTGTATCAGACCTCACGGAAGCTCCTGCCCAACTGTCAGCTCTTAATTACAGGTGGATAGCAGGCATCCTCCGGTTTAGTGAGGCTCCAGACAATGCAGGCTTTTCCTGGCCTTCATCGCAAAGGTACCTCCTCATCTCATCTTTGGCAGATTCTGGGACAATCTCAGACCAGCACTCACTCCTGAGTGTCACTCCTCTATGGAAGTCTTCAAAAAATTCTAGGCACTGATTATCTGCTCATGAATGTCCAGTCTCTTAGTCAGTCATAATTAGGACCAGGTGAACAGATGAATTGGCTCATCTTCTTCGAATACCACAGAGGTTAAAAAAAATGCTTCAAAAGTTCAAGAAATGAGAAGAAAGAGAGACTATCAGAAGGGCATGTCCCTTAGAGATATTTTAGTCCGTCCCTTCCATACCCATGTTTGTGGATTCCCAGAAAAAGACAGTGGTCAAACTCATCCTCCCAAGATCTCAGAGTGGGAGTGGGCCTTAGGACCTATAAAGTTTTCTTACTCCAAGGCCAGGTCATTTTAACAACCAAAGTCAAGAGCTTCTCTCTCTAGCAATGAAGCTACAGGGATGTTCTCCCAACTAAGTCTCTCACTTTTTCTCTGCTACCCAACAATGAGTTCTGTGACCCCTCCATAGATAAGGACTGAGTGGGGAACTCAATATGAGGCCCACTGACACTCTCCAGTTCACAGGCACCTATAAAAATTGTCCCATCTGCCATGAGACCTGCAAGTCGCCCAGCTAGCAGTGATATTCTCATAAAATTCTTGGCAACAATTTTTCATCCTGATGTAAATAATAATTCCTTTTTCATTCACTCATGACCATTTGGAGGCATCTCTAATGTTACAGGTACACTGAAAGTCACCCAAGTAAGTTAGACATGCTTTCTACTCATAGAACTTTTATTCTGGTAGAAGAACATTATATTCAACAACAAAATACAAGTAGGTTGTGAGAACTATACCCAGGAATGGACCAGGGCTCCATGGGGACACAGAAGAAGAAGATTCCTCCTAGTTGGAGGAATCAAAAGAGGAACCATGGGAGAAGAGAGATTTGCGTTGGACCTTAACAGAGATATATCCCGATGTATGAGAAAATAGGACGGAACTAGCCTGCCAGGTGAGAGGACTCAGGACTAAAAATCAAGATGAGAAAATGTAGGGCATGTTCAGGAACAGAACAGTAAACAGAGTTATTTCACTAGCCAGGGTATGTGAAAGGGAGAAATGGGATAGTTGACCATTTAAGAAATGGCCTAATTTAAGCAAATTCTAAATCTCAGAATACTTCAAATACCATTTTGGAAACGTAGACTTTTTTCAGTAAGCAGTAAGAAGTGATTGGAGAACATGGTCAGGGCCAGGGTCAGAGTTAGGGATTAGGAGGGGCTTCAATTAACTTTACCTTCAGAAGAAAGGTCTGGAAGCTTAAGAACCAAAGACAAAAAATACAGAATCCCCATCTTAGAGAAGGAAAAATTTTGCTTTCTTTTCAGATGATCTGTTAACCAGTTTTCCCTTCTCTCTTTACACATTCAGACTTCTTCCCTTGTCTAGTGCTTTCTGCATAGATCACAAATTGTCATGTCTATCTCTTAAGAAAATCAAATCTATGTAAACTTGCTCTCAACCTTTTTCTTTACAGGCCAGCTTCTTAAAATGATAGCAAGCCTCCTAAAATGAATGGTTTTGTGCAGATGCCACTTTTAAAACCACATAGTATTCACAAGATGATTCATTAGAGAATTAAAACAAAGTATTAGAACCTTATCTTTTATTTTTTTATCTAAAAATATACAAGTAGAATTGTGTTTTACTAATCCAGTAGAACTCTGTCATAATTTAATAAGTAGAATCCAAAAACTTCAATCATATAAAATTCTGGGTGGTGTTCTTGGAAGGGTAACAAAAAAAATAGCATTTAGGAAGCATTTTACACTGTCCCCAGGTAGTACCAAATGTAAAAGACACATTACATGCAAAACATATTAGCCAGTCTCTTAGCAACCCTAATAGAAGACGAAGACAATAGAATATTTTTTCAAAGAACTGACAAAAAAGGAACTCTTCACTTAGAATTTTATACCCTGCAAAGTTACCACTGAAGAATAAGAGTAAAGACTAAAAGAATATACCACTAACAGACTTTTGCTGAAAGAATAATTTTCTCCCTCCAAATGCAAAGGATGAAATTAGGAACAAGGAAACTGAAGCCAAAGGAGTGAAATGAAAAAGAAATGGTGAACATGTGCATAAGCCTAAACTCTTAAACAGTAAAAGTATAAACAATGAAAACCATGATTAATTTGGATTCATAAAAATCAAGATGAAACTAAAATTACTGGACAAAGAAAACCTGTAGTGTGGAGGTTTGTGATAAGTGGTGAAACTTTCTAAATTATTTGTATCATTCATGAGAAAGATAGAGCTATGGATTAACTTTAATTTGTATGTAAAGTGTACATGAAATTATTTTTAAGTAACCATTTAAAAATGGGAAAAGAACATATAACTTTCAAATAACTAGAAAGGATAATAAAAATATAGAAAATGCTGTCTGTTCAAATACAAGAAAGAAGAGAGAAAAATGAAAGCTAAGGGAAAAAATAGAATAAATTCAAATATAACAGTAGTCATAAGAAAGCAATTAAATTAAACAGAGCCATTAAAACTCAGGTTGTCAGATTGAATAGGAAAAAACTAAATCTGGTTATATTGCACTTATAAGAAACATGCTCAGAAACAAAAGACAGCTATTTTATGTAAAAAGATGGGGTAAAAAGATAAATACCAACCAAGCCTAAGAAAAAATGTAGTTTTAGAGGAAAAGCATATTTAGAGACAAAAGAGCTCACTAACTACAAAGAAAAACAACAATTTCCCAGGAAGACATCAGAATTCTAATGTTGTTCACACCTAAGAATACAATTGCAAAATATATAAACTCAAGATTGATGGACTCACCATGTGATACTGCCAAACCAGCAATCACAATGGGAAATTTTAGCACCTCTAACAACAATTAATACATTAAGGAAACCAAACTAATGCAGATCTAGAAGATTTGCATAAAGAACTAAAAGCTTGGTCTAATGCACATCTATAGAGAAAATTTTCTAGCCACACACTTCTTAACGCCTCCCCCCATTCACTATTCAACCAACTGCTTCCACCCTCCCTCTGAAAGGATGGCCCAAGAGTTACCTATGACCCCCAATTACCAAAATCTTCTCCTGCTTCTTTTAAAACTATTGGTTACTCTCTCTGATAACTAGACTTCGTGACCTTAGCCTCCTGTTTATTCTACATCTCTTTCTGCACCTTCCCCATTCCCTTCACCTGCTGGTCTCCCCAAGGTTCTGCCCTCCTCTCTTCTCATCCTATGCCATATCACCTCCCAATAACCTTATTATTTTATACCATGGATTTATGACCTAAATTCAACTTTAAGAGTTCAGGGTTTAGTTTAAGAGCCAGCATAGATGCAGGTATAACCCATGGGTTCCCTTAGTGAGCACTCGGGTGAATGCCAGGGCTGGGGGGGGGGGGGGGTGAAGGCCTGGAAAGGACTGTGAGTTTCTTATTGACTTTTACAGCTAACTCAGTACCCATCCTATGATAGTTATTTGATAAAAGTTTGTTACTTGACTGAGCACACACTGAGTTTTGCATGTTCTCTACAGAGCTGCACATTGAGAGGCTACTGAGGGATGGAAAGTTATCATCAAACTCTAACTACCTCAAAGGGCTCTGATTCAGGCCAGGAGCTGTAGTCCAAACCAGAGCCAACATAATGGTCCGGAGCTCAATGTAAGACCTTACCCGTTTGGCTCAGTGGATAGAGCATCGGGCTGCAGACTGAGGGGTTCCAGGTTGGATTCCTGTCAAGGGCACGTGCCCTGGTTGTGGGACCAGTAGGAGGGGTGCAGGAAGCAGCTGATCAATGATTCTCTCATCATTGATGTTTCTATCGCTCTCTCCCTTGCCCTTCCTCTCTGAAATCAATAAAAATATATTTTTTTAAAAGAGCTCAATGTAAGCCAACCCCACCCCCCCAGAAGGGGGATTGGGGGAAAGGCACTTCTTGGACAGTGCTCCTAGTTTTTATAAAGCCAGAGCGCTGTCTTAAATTCACGGTATTTCTGCTCATTCCTTCCTGGCCTTCTGCTTCCCCTTCTCTGACACAGCAATCTCCTCCCTCCGCCGCCCACACAGCTGCGAATAGCCCGCAGTCCCTAAGAGAGCCAGGGTCTGGGCACCCTCGGCATCAGTGGCTGGGGCCACGGATAGCAGTCCTCTGTCTGGCAACGCAAAGCGGCCATTTTCATAGGCATTTCCTTAAGCACATAAGCCAAACCCCCAGCTCCCGGAAAACCGGTCACCTGTCCCTTCACATTTCTAAAGCAACAGAAGTTCATTTTCTCATCACACACTGCAAATGGCAGGCTGGAAAGGCGGGTCGCGGCTGACTTCAGCCTACATAGAGCATAGCTGGTCTTCCTCCGCTTCCTCCGAGGGGCCCATTCTTAAGAATGGCTTAGCTCCATGCAGGTCCGGCAGAGACACCGAAACGCAGGGACACAAATCTAATCTCTCTCCGGTGAGCTCGGGGCAGAACTGGGAGCGCTTCCTGCCTTGGTATCCAAAGACCCTGCTCAGCGCACGCAAAGTTGTCTATGAGGCAGCTTCTAGATAAATCCACTCCTGGTCTCTCTTCATCTCTCTGACGCACCCCTTCTGCAAACAGCTCCCAGCACTGCCCCGGACTCCTGTAAAATAAAAATCAAAGCTGAGCAAATAATTTAAGACTCGTGTTTAAACCTTTCCCAAGTCCCTGAATTCATTGCCTCTTAAAGTGGAAATGCCTTCGCCACGGGCTCCTGAAGCCATTCAGAGATGGCAGCCCCCTCCCCGCTAAACCACCAAGGAAGTCGTTTGTTTGGTGTGGAAGGCGCTCCTCCCGGGGCACACGGAGGGCACTTTTAATCCATCAACAACGTGATTTATCACCGGCTGCATGCCTGGCGTGAAATAGGTGCAAACGTCGAGGCAAAACATGAGTCTCTTCCTCACGGAACACATGTGGAAGAGACACAACACGCTCTGCAGGACAACAGAGGGCTGCACAGAGGCCTGAGGAAAACTGGGGTTCAGGGTTCCGTGAGCGGCATGGCTGGAGAGCATGATGGGGTGTGAGGAGAGTGGCCTGTGAGGGCAGGAAGCCGCCTGGAGGAGGTGGGGGCTGAGCTGCATGGCTCTGAGACACAGAGAAGATGAGGGGGGAAATCTGAAGCCGGGAGGACAGCTGAGAAAGGCCAGAGAGCAAAACAGAAATCACATGTGGTGAGCTGTGCCCCCCGGGTGTGCCGCATGCAGAGAGCAATGCATGGTTATCATCTGACTATGGCCCCTCCCCCGGCCCCTAAAACCCATGGGTTGAATTCCTAACCACTAGTAACTGAGAATGCGACTGTATTTGGGGACAAGTTCTTTAAAGAGTAAGGTACATGGAGTTCCATGAGTGGGCCTTCACCTGATACATATGGTTCCTTTGTAAGAAAAACAGGCCGAAACCGGTTTGGCTCAGTGGTAGAGCGTCAGTCTGCGGACTGAAAGGTCCCGGGTTCGATTCCGGTCAAGGGCATGTACCTTGGTGGCGGGCACATCCCCAGTAGGGGGAATGCAGGAGGCAGCTGGTCGATGTTTCTCTCTTATCGACGTTTCTAGCTCTCTATCTCTCTCCCTTCCTCTCTGTAAAATATCAATAAAATATATTTTTAAAAAGAAAAGAAAAACAGGACACAGACAGAGAGGGAAGACCAGGGGAGGACACGGGGAGAAGGCAGCCACGCCAAGAGGCCTCAGAAGGAACCTGCAGACACCTTAGTCTTGGACTGTGAGAAAATAAACTCTGGTTGTTTAATCTACCCAGTTGGTGGTCCTTTGTTATGGCAAACGAACAGAGTCAGGTTCTCTTGGAAAGCGCTCTCCGTTCCCCGGGGTGCCCTCTCCCTGCCCTTCCCAACCCCCAGTCTCCCAGCAGCAGGAGACACCTTTGGGGCACAGGGTGCTGACGCACTAATCCTCAACTCCCAGTGCTTCCTGCTGACTCAAGCCTGGAGCATCCATTTAAAAAAAAATCATAACTCCTAACTTATCACCGACGCCAGCATTTCGCTGCCCAGCTCTTAGTGGGAGCCAAGTGGGCAGTCAGGGGAGAAATGCCTCCTGGGGGACTCAGTCATTAAGAGGCTCTGGAAAGCAAAGTGTCTGTCTCTTGTGCAGTCACTAGGGATCCTGCTCTCTGTGATCGCTCAAGCCCAAGACTCTCAGCAGCAATCACCGACGCCCTCGCAGCCCAGACAGGGCTGGAAGAGGGGCGTCAGGAAAGTGTGCTGTGACTTCCGGTGGGAAAGGTGGCACCCAGGGACATCCCTGCCCTCTCAAGGCACCTGAGGAGCGTGGGCTAAGGATGGCACGTGCTCACCCTGTGCAGGCACTGCGTGCCTTTCACACCTCAATGCATTTTATTCTCCAAACAGTCCCATGCTGTGCAAAGTGTACCCCCAGGCTGGGCATGCATGTACCAGATGACCTGGCCATTCCACCCCGGGGTTCGTACCCGGCAGAAATGAGTGCCTACATGCCCCCCAAGACACACCATAGCAGCACTGTGGTCCCGGACCCTTCCTCACTAAACAGGAATGAGAAAGTACAATGGCACACAGCAGTATGGAGGTATGGCACAGGCCTGAGGCTGGGAAAGAAACTGAACACGGAAGACCCCCTGTTGTTTGACTCACAAACTGGCACACGTAGTCGCCTGTGGAGTTGGGCATGAGGTTCGCGGTTACCCGTGGAGTGGGGAGCAGTGGTCCCAGGAGGCACGAGGGAGGCTTCTGAGGTGCTAGTGACACTCTGGGTGCTGCTGGCATTATGATGGGTTCACTCTAAAAATTCAATCTGCTATATGCTTATTTTTGTGTACTTTTCTGTGTGTATTTCAGTTAGTGCTTTAAAACATTAAAACCCCATATGGTAGGAAAATGACTCTGCATTGAGGGAAACGAGACACAGAGGACCTAACAACTTTCCCAAGGTCATGGGCAGCACAAGTCAGGGCCGACACTTGAACCCAAGCGGTCTTGCTCTCAAGTCTAAGCCCTCACGGTTCTATGCCACTTCTTAGAAACAGGGTGTGTGTCAGCTCATGTCCTGCCTTGACTTTCTCATGCAAACCTTTAGAAGCCCAGCCAGCCAGTGTGGCTCAGTGGTTGAGCATTGACCTATGAGCCAGGAGGTCACTGGTTTGATTCCCTGTCATGCTTGGATTATGGGCTCGATCCCCAGTGTGGGGTGTATAGAAGGAAGCCGATCTACGATCCTCTGTCCTCATTGATGTTTCTATATATCTCTCTCCCTCTCCCTTTCTCTCTTTCTAAAAATCAATAAAAATGTTTTGTTTTGTTTTTAAAGAAGAAACAGTGGACCTAACCTCCATAAGCCTGGGGAAGTTCCAACCTGTACGACTGCTGTGAGAGTTACGTGAGATCATGCAGAAGAGGCCGGCACATGAGGAGCACTCTCTCATTGTTAGCCATGATTATTTACAATAGCACCCTGCAGAGATCTGGGGAGGGGTGGGGGAGGGAAGTTCACTACTATGCTGACAGCTAATCAAACAGACAGTAAGAGCAAGCATAAAATCAACAAACATCTAAATATGAGTAGTAGTAACCCAAATGCAGCCCTAGCTGGTTTGGTTCAGTGGATAGAACGTCAGCCTGCAGACTGAGGGGTCCCAGCTTAAATTCCGGTCAAGGGCACATGCCCATGTTTTGGGCTCGATCCCCAGTAGGGGGTATGCAGGAAGCAGCCAATCAATGATTCTCTCTCATCTTTAATATTTCTCTCTCGCTCTTTCTCTCTCTTTCTTCCTCTCTGAAATCAATAAAAATGTTATAAATAAATAAAGTAACCCAATGCATAAATAACTGAATACTTAAGAATCAAGCCACACCACACACTGTCCACATTAACATGACTTGACTTCTTCAGGAAGAAGACTTTTGCACAGGAAGGGAGAGCCTGCTCAAACCAGGAACTTTCTGGAAGACACACCTACTCTTCAATAGAAAGCATCATATGCGTTTACCCCCCAAGACCCTGTGCGTCCTCTCCTCAAACTCCCAAGTGAGGAAGCCATGATTCTCACCCAGCTTCCTCATGGAAAGGTCAGTGTGAAAATCAGACTTGGAAGATGCGATAAATATTCCAGCTCTGCCTCTCCCCCGTGAGCCGGGGCCAGACTCCGCCCAGCTGGTCCTCGCATCACAGGGAGCGACAGACAGACCAGCTCTGCTTATCCACAGGCCGGGCGGGCGGTGATATTTTGGGCGACAGCATTTGGCAGCCCATACATACATGTGTACGTTCAGGCCCTGTTTCTATACCTAAATCACAGGGTATCTCAGAGCAGATATCCCCACCTCTCTGTCCCCCCCCACCATAGAGCTGGAGATACTAGATACACACTTCCCCTAGTAACTTCAGTCACGGCTAAAATGATCTACTGTGGCCTGAGGCAGAAATAATAATAATAACCTGTCAGCAACACAGGCATTTGCAGCATTGAGATCAATGACTAAGTCCTCTGAGGATTCTTGTAAACATCATTACGAAACAGACGCCTGCATTTACTCTGGGCAATTAGGAAACAAAAGGCATCTAAACAGAGAAAAGAGCCAAAATTGGGAAGAGCTTTGGGGAAAAGGAAATAAAAAAAGTAAGAGTCATATTAGGATGAGAAACCCAGAATATTAGAACCAGGGAGAAAGTTTTTACAACGGTTTTATAAACTGAACAATCACCCCTCCCCCTCCCCCACGGCCAACATGCTAAAGCTAATGGCAGAAGCATTAATTTATCATGAGATTTTAAAGATCTCTCTTGTCAGTAATGAAATAAGCACGTGACAGGCTAGCCAGACAGTCATTGTTCAGAGAAAGGTTATTACTATAATTAAGATTAATAGCAATTACTTGTTGTGTTTGTGGATATTTTTTTTCCTTGGGAAATAACCGTAGCCATATTAAATAACTAATTAACACATCTCCGTGTCAGGCGCCCTCTTATCTCCGGGGCTCCGCAACCAAATAAATAAATAAATGAATGAGCAAGCACCGGGCCACCCTAGCTCACATTTTGAAAGGAAACTTCAAAATAAAGCCAGTCACAGCTCTGGCCAGGTGGCTCCGCTGGTTGGAACATCCCTCTATATGCCAAAAGATGGAGGGTTGATACTTAGTCAGGGTATATCCCTGTGGGAGGCAACTGATTGATCTCTCTCTCTCTCCCTCTCCCACCCCACCCCCCCTCTTCCTTACTCTCTCTAAAAGTCAGTTAAAAAAAAACACACACACACATATCCTTGGGTACAGATTTTTTTTACTTTGTTTTTTTTTAATATATATTTATTGATTTCTTTTACAGAGAGGAAGAGAGAGGAATAGAGAGTTAGAAACATTGATGAGAGAGAATCATGGATCAGCTGCCTCCTGCACACTCCCCAGTGGGGATGTGCCCACAACCAAGGTACATGCCCTTGACTGGAATCGAACCTGGGACCTTTCAGTCTGCTCTATCCACTGAGCCAAACCGGTTTCGGCAGGTACAGATTTTTTTAAAGTTAAACTAGTCACCGGATCAGTGAAAAGACCTACAGCGAAAGCCCAGGCTCTCTCCCAGTCAGGGCCTGGCCGGGCCCCCGGTGGCAGCTGCAGTGCAGACGCTGGGACGCCCTGCCCTCTGTGAGGCTCTGTGTAGGGACAGAAGTAAACATGCGTCTGGTGTGTTCTATGTTTTATATAAGAACTTGAATAATGTTATCGTCACGCATAATGGGATCCTTTCCTCTTCAGCACAGCACTATCAGGGAAGCCTTAAAGCCTTAAGTAGTAAAGCCTTAAAGCTATTTTTAGGGAACATTTTCCAGAGCGGCATGAAAATGGATGGGCATGTTTCTTCCTATTAGAATGCCTTTGGTAAGAGGGGGGGGGGGGGTTGACAGAGCTCAGTCCTGGCGGAGGGAGAAGTCTAGGAGTCGCCCTTCCTCCCCGGACCTGCGGCTAGCCCCTGCCAGGAAGCAGGTGAGGTTGTCCTGTCAAGGGCCCAAGACGAGGGCAGATCCTGCAGGCGACAGTCACCTGCCTAGAGCCTGTCATTGAGCAGAGGCTCAACGTGTTTGTAAACAAAGGAAGACTTGGCGAAAGTGGGGAGAGGCAGCCCCTGCTCCCTCCAAATGAACCCTCTCACAGCCGAAGCCCCAAAGCTGCGTGCAGACCCCAGCCCAGCCATGGGCAAACTACAGCCTGTGGGCCGGATCCGGCCCGTTCGGCTGTTCTATCCGGCCCGTGGAGCCGAAAGAGTGGAAGGTTCTCTTGCTCTCCCCTCCGCTCCTTCACCAGCAGCCCAAGAGGAGAGTGCCAGCATGGTCAGGTTGCTTTTGTTCAGGTCTCCGGTCCAGTTTAAGAACCCATTGTGGCCCTCGAGCCAAAAAGCTTGCCCATTCCTGGCTTAGAAGTGGCATTTGTTCCATAATAACTATGTGCTTATGTAGATGGGAGGAGAGAGGGAGAAAAGAAGGAAGAAAATAAAAGGCATTTACTGGGTTGAGGGCAGCCCTTGTGCAGGCTCTGAGATCAGAGAAGACAGTGAAGACCTGGTCTTCAAGGAGCCGCATCGCTTCTGCTGTAGGGAAATCGCCTTCCTGGTCCAACAACACCTAGCACTGTGCGAGTCTGCTCCCAGCAAGCATCTTGGGAAGGGGCTGGTGGGAGAGACCTGGGCCCTCCTGTGCACCTGCTGCACAGGCCCCCTCAGCTCCTCACTGCCCCCCTCCTGGCCTGGCCTTTCCTAGTGAGGACCATCTTTGCTTCTCACCCTCTCAGCCCTCTTGGTCCAATCAGTCCCAAGGCTATGGTAACTAACCTCCTCGTGAGCCACCCAGGGGTCCCACTCACTCCCTTTGAGGGTCTTGCCTCATAGAATCATGTTGGGCAGGAGGCCTGGTCTCCACTTAGGAATACGTCCACCCCTTAGATTCCAAGTGTGCCCTGGTCCCCCGAAGTCCATGCTGTCACAGAGCCTTACCCAACAGCCACCTGGAGACATGAGATGGGCAGGGGTTCTACAGGCAGAGACAAAGGGAAGTAGGGGCTCTCAGGGAGAAAGGAAGAGCATGAATAGGGAGTGGTGATAGAAATGCAAGATATTTAACCAGTGTTAGGATCCAAAAAAAATGGGGGAGCTTCCAGGATGCAGGACAAATATAGGAGGACTAAGCTGAGGAGTCTTCTGAAACCGAAGTAACTTTGCCATAAGTACTAAGCCCTCCAGGGCGTTCATCTGGAGCCAGCGAGGATGCAGGGGAAGGGTTGGGTGGAGGAAGGAGGAGGTAGAGAACCGGTGCTCGGAGAGAAGCCTGGGCAGGAGACGGGGCACTGATTGTCAACAGCACTCAGATGGCCATGGTGGCTGTGAGGGTGGGTAGGGGTGCCGGAAGAGTGTACGCAGTGGGCACAGTACTGGACAGAGGACAGGACCCTGGAGAACATGAATTTGTAGGGGGCAGGCTGAGCAAGTGAAGGACAAGGGTCAGAGGGACAGAGGTAGGAGGAAAGCAGCAGGGAGGGGTAGCTCAGAGCGTAAGGAAGGCGAGAGCTCATGGCTCAACTCTCACCTGGACATGGCTGGTTCCAGGGTCACCTTGCATCTGTCCTCCAACATAGCATCTCATTCATCTTCAGAACGGGCAGTAGTGACCACGGCCTCTGCCGACTCAGAACACCTCAGAGGACCCCACCCCCTCACACAGGCATAGAGGTTCTCCCTAAACTGGTTCTTGCGAAACTCTCCACCATCACCCCATAATTGCTCTCCCAGAGATACCCTGCTCTGGTTACATCCCCATTCCCCCTACTTTCTTCTCACCTTTCTTTCATTCCTGCTGCTCCACCTCCCACAATGCCTTTGCTGCCTCGCCCACGAGAGAAGGTAGAGACCACGCCTCCTAAGTCTGTCTCATATTCCATTCGTCCTAAATCAGTCTGAAGCCAACATGCGCGCACCTTAACCCCTGCTGTGGACAGGCATTGCCAATGGCCAGTCCCTCCTCTCATCTCTGTCGATGGAAATTGGCCACCTGATGGTCAACAGTAAGATGTGCAATAGCACACCCCCCTGGACACACAGCAATGTGAGGCTATGAACTCAGGCCCACAACCACAGGAACCTGTGTGTTCCCACAAAGCCCGAGTATGCCCCTGCCCCCCCCCCAGCAGCTGGTAACAACCCTGTTGGCTTCTCTCTGGGTCTTCATTGTCTCTCTGGGTAGAAAAAGCCAATTTTGGCATTTTCGGTAGCTGGCTCCTGGCTCCTCCGACATCGCCTGGAGAAATCAGAATGCTCCCACCAAGCGCTTGGAGATCTCCCAGGGGGAGACCCAGGACCAATAAAAAGCAAGTATGAAGGGGGAGGAGGAATGGCCGGGGAGAGGCCATTGGGGGGTCGGGGGGAAGGAGACATATGTAATACAATAAAAAACTTAAGAAAAAAAAATAAAGAACCTAAGGGGAAAAAAGCGAATATGACTGTGTTGCTCTCAGCTCTGACAAGGCCTGGGAATCCTTATCAAACAAACACAAGTGTGGGAGGAGAGGTCACTGTGGACATCCCCGCACTGACATTCAAACGTTAATAACTTGGCCGCATGGATTCATTTTCCATGTCAGGCCACGTTGCTGTGTAGAGCCGAGGGGCTCGGGGACCACGTATTTTTCAGGCTTCCTGACAACATCAGCGCATTCCGCGTGGGATCCCCCCGGTGTGGGTGGGCAGGATCAGAGGAGTAGAGGGGTTTCTGGAACAGCCGCTGCCCCCGCCACGCAAACATGACGAATGAACAGCATCCGCATGAGTCGACTGCCGAGCGTCTGCACCAGGAACGTGACCACACGGCAGTCATGGGGTTTCACGTGGAACCACAGGCTGTGCGGGGCCGAGACCCAGCCCAGGATGACATGCCGGGTTCCACGCCCAAACAAGAACGGGGAACGTGGTGAAGGGCACCAGGAAAATAGCATTTGTAATGGGAACGGCGGTGATGCAGGCCTCTGAGCCAGCCCTGGGGCCGCTGGCAGGGCAGGGAGGCTGCCAGGAGGCTCTGCACAGCCCAGGGGAGGGAGGCGAAATCAGGGGGCCGCCCCAGCCCCGGGAAAGGCCTGAAAGGAAAGGGATTCGAGGCAGAGACTGCAGAAGGAGCATGGAGGCAGAAGCAGATGCTGCTCACTAAACCCACCCAGGACTGCCAGGACTGCAATTAAAAATTCACATATTTTGGATTGAAATTCTCATATTTTAAGAGAACTTGAGCAGAATCCTCCTCCCACCAATATTAGCAATGCAAAACCAGCAGTCAAGACAGACCCAAATTATCATTCATTTTGCAAAAATGATGGAAATTGTACAGCACGGAGTCCAAAATTTCTTCAGCGAAAACAATCATTAGTGTGCACCTGGCAGCCTCGGGCCTGCCCGCCCCCCTCAGGATCTGGGGACCGGGGACAAAGCTACTGTCTCCTCCCCCCACCCCCACCCCAGTGGTCCAGTGGTTCCCAGTCAGCAGGACTGGACTCTCCTTCAGTTTGAGAGGCCTCCCTTATAAATGCTCGGACTGAATTCAAGGCGTGCTAATACTATAGAGGGACAGAGTAAAAGGGCAAACAGCTTGCCAAAAATCCTGACACAGACATGGCCCAGGCCTCACCCACCTGGATTGGACTTCTGGTGTTTAAGCCAACATATGGAGTGAGAAAAGGGGAAAGAGAAGGCAGGATGGAAAATGGTAGGCTCCCCGAATCCAAAGCAAAGAGAAATCCTCAGTGGGCAAGATTTGACATGGAGCTGACCACATGACAGACAATGAGTCTCTGGCTAAAATCGCTGAGGTTTTACCTGCAAGATGAATCTCAAATACACCTCCCGCCTTCTCCCCCACTCCCACTCTCTCCACCCATTCTTCTTCCCCACTCCTAACTCCCCACCCAACTTTCTTCCCCATTCCCACACTCTCTACCCAACCTTCTTCCCCATCTCACACTCTCTACCCAACCTTCTTCCCCACTCCCACACTCTCCACCCAACCTTCTTCCCCATTCCCACACTCTCCACCCAACCTTCTTCCCCACTCCCCACTCTCCACCCAACCTTCTTCCCCCCTGCCCACAGAGTGATCATCATAAACACCCATCCCAGAGTCAACTGGCCATCTCCAATTTTCAGCTCCAGCAAGGTCTCTAGCTGGAGTCTTTTAATTACAGGTGGAATGGGATGGACCTTCAAATGTTCATGCAGATGCAGACAGCAGGAACTACTGGGATGGCATCAAAATTAACAGCAAGCACTTTCCCTCTTGCCCAGTCATCCAGGCTCCCCAAAAGTGGCTGAAGAGGCAGGAAAGTGGAGGCCTCAGAGAGTGAGCTCTAACCCCCTCCATTCTGGGTTCCTACCAGGCTATGTTTTCCCAGCAGGAAGAACCAAGCTAATTGACTTAATCTCTCTGAGTTTCCTCACCTTATTGGCTTAATCTCTCTGAGCCTCAGTTTTCTCACCTTAGTATAATAATAGTACCTCCTTCACAGGGTCCTTGGAGAGATTTCAATGAGAGTCTTGGAGACCCTTCACAGGGTCTTGGAGAGATTTTCATGTGTGAGTGCACCCAACTGCAATGGTAGCCACAGACAGAAATCCTGCCCACGTCTCATCTTGGGCCCCTTCCCCCACATAGAGTGCCTACTTAGCCCATGACCACAGTCTCTGAAGTCTCCATGCCATACCTGTTGGAGTAAACATAACCGCTTCCTAGGGAATGGGTGAAGCCAGGGAGCCAGGAACAAGTGAATTAACATAATGTCATTATTCTATCGCCCTATGAGACCAAGACCAAAACGGAGGAAAAGCTCTGGCAAAGTCACAGGGTGAGCTGGTGGCAGAACTAGAGTCACATCCCTGGTCTCCAGGTTCCCACTTGGCTCCTTCCCCACGCCAGGCTCCGTTGCTGCAAAGTCTGCAGCAGAAACATTACATCAGGAGCCAGAAGATAATAAACCTAATTGGACCATTAGGACCAGTCACTTCCCTTTACATCGAGCCTTTGGGGGACGTTGTGGGTGATCAATATAATAAATAATGTTGCATAGTCTGGAGCATCTCTCCAAGGAGCATCTTGGAAACCAGAAGGAGAAAGGGACTGAGATCATAATGAGATTCAGAGAGGAAGCAAGATCTTCAAGCATGACTAAGTCCCAACCTTACTTTGCTCTGTGCCAGAGGGACTTGGTGCTTCAGGTTGTGTAATTCTAGGGTTTGGGTGCCCCAGGCATCCCTCCCAGTCATGCCCCCAGGGCACAGGCCTGGGTCACAAGGAACAGAGGTAAGGCTGTGATCCTATCTGTTAGCAAAGGCTTCCTTCTCTCTACACAGCACCTGACATGCCTGAGGAAACCTCCGAGAGCCCCCCCCCCCCCCCCCGCCCCGCATACCTTCAGATGCAGCCCCAACCCCAAGCGCACTCACTGGCTCACTGACCTTCAGAATCATGGAGAAACATCTGTCCCAAATGCATCTTCTCCAGTTCCCTAGGATAAGTCTGGGTTCGAAGGGCATATTTGGGATTTACAGAACCAGTGTGGAGAGAGAAAAGTATCCTCTGGGATTCCCTAGCAAATGAAGGAGCTAACTGATGTACCAGAGAATCAGAAGCCTCCACCTATCTCCTGGATTTCACTGAAAGTCATGGCCATGACGTAAGGGACATAATGGAGCTTCTGAGACGCCAGGACCACAGACATATCGGTAACCCCAGGGGACATGCCATCCAGGTGATATTGGAAGTGAAACGGTTGAACTGGGAACATTGGAGCGTTTCATGCTAATGAATGTATTTAGTGGTGAAGAATTGCTACAGTGACCAGGTCGGCCAGTGGAAGACTACCGTATATTGTAAGCTTGACTCTCAATCAATAGCTTATTCAAGCAGAGGTATTCATCCAGTGAATGCCGAGCCTTGGCCGTGATGTGTTGCAATACCAAACCAGCGGGCAGAGAAGCTGTTGTCGGGGACACAGAATGCAATTGCAGCCATCCATGGAGAGGACTCGAGGATATACAGCTCCTCAACAACACAACAATAAAGATTTAGTCCCTGATGGACCTCCAAGCATGTGCAGAAGGAGGGACAGAATATTTTCTCCAGGTTCAAACTCTCCAACTCAGAATTGATTGGGAGAGAACAGCACAGGGCACCCAGGACAAATGGAGACTCTTAACTGGACCAGAGCAGAATTTAAGAGAAATTAGAAATTAGTAACCGAACCAAATATGTTAGCATTTGTTGTATTAACGTGATCATATTCTTTGTCTGGTAACCATTTCTAGATCTTTCTCATTATACTCTCCTCAACCAAACTCCACTAAGGTCTTCACCACAAGCACTATTCCACACACTGCTGTTGACAAACATGTGGCGTGGGTGAACCTTGACATCACTTCAGAAGACTGTTCCCAAACTAGACCGAGCCAGGGACGGGACTGCCTGAGAGAAAGCCACTTGAGCACGGTGACTTTCTGCCTGAGAGCTCTCAGCTGCCACTCACCAGGAGCCTGTGCACACATGTGTGAGTGCACCCAACAGCAATGGTAGCCACAGACAGAAATCCTGCCCACGTCTCATCTTGGGCCCCTTCCCCCACATAGAGTGCCTACTTAGCCCATGACCACAGTCTCTGAAATCTCCATGCCATACCTGTTGGAGTAAACATGACTGGTTCCTAGGGAACGGATGGAGCCAGGGAGCCAGGAACAAGTGATAGACCTTCAATCACCTTGTACTTTTCCCACATTATTCCCCAGATTATAAGGAAGCCCGTCCCTCTAAAAGCTGTCAGGGAAGGTCTAGGGTGGTTTGGTTTCTGCATCTGATGACCCAGAGTGGGCAGTATTACCTTCCTAGCCATATAACAGATTCAAACATGGACATGTGCCTCGAGCTGGACCAGGCAGAAGTCTTCTCTGGGAGGTTTCTCAAAGTGGATCTGGTGGAGAAAATCTACCTCTTCTCTGTGCCCATGAGGATCTAAGCCTTAGTTCCACATCATGGAAAAGCAAGCTCGAGAGAATGAAGCTCTCACACAAGAAGAGGCAGGAAAGGATGAAGGGGTGCAGAGGAGGGAGTTCTGAGCTGGCTCAACACCTGCCCACTCTGTGATTTCATTCATTATGCCCTCTCTTTTACTTAAGCAATTGATTTGGGGTTCTGTCATGTACAACCAAGAATCCTGATAAATTGTCTCACCTTCCTAATCTAATCTTAGCTCATGCTTCTCTCTACCTACACTCTTCATACCTCTTAAGCCGATCTCAAATTAGTTCAACTGAGCAAGCACTTACAAGCATCAGTTTCACATAGGTCTCTAAGTACAAGGAGGAAGGAAACAGAACATCCTTGCAAAGGGCATGCAGCATGAGCCTTCAAGAAAGAATGAGCCGAAACTGGTTTGGCTCAATGGATAGGCCTTCGGACTGAAAGGTCCCAGGTTCGATTCCGGTAAAAGGCATGTACCTTGGTTGTGGGCACATCCCCAGTAAGGGGTGTGCAAGAGGCAGCTAATCGATGATCCTCTCTCATCGATGTTTCTAACTCTCTATCTCTCTCCCTTCCTCTCTATAAAAAATCAATAAAATATATTTTTAAAAAGAAAGAATGAGAATCGAAACCGGTTTGGCTCAGTGGATAGAGCGTCAGCCTGTGGACTGAAAGGTCCCAGGTTCGATTCCGGTCAAGGGCATGTACCTTGGTTGCAGGCACAAGGGGGTGTGCAAGAGGCTGCTGATCAATTCTCTCTCATCGATGTTCCTAACTCTATCCGTCTCTCTTCCTCTCTGTGAAAAATCAATAAAATATGTATTTTTTAAAAGAAGAAAAGAAAGAAAGAAAGAAAGAAAGAAAGAAAGAAAGAAAGAAAGAAAGAAAGAAAGAAGAACCAATGAGAGGTCCAGCCAGTGTGGTTAGGTGGCTGAGCGCTGACCTATGAACCAGGAGGTCACAGTTTGATTCCTCATCAGGGCCAGTGCGGGGGATGCAGGAGGCAAGCAATCAATGATTTTCTCTCATCATTGATGTTTATATTTCTCTCTTCCTCTTCCTTCCTCTTAGAAATCGATAAAAATATATTTTTTTAAAAAATGGATGAGATCTTCTGGAAGACAGAGATGAGGAAGAGGGCTCTCCACGCAGACAAAATAGCATCAGCAATGGCACAAGAAGAGTTTTAACCAGAGAGGCCAGCCTGGTTGGCGACTGTAGCTGTGACAGGCAGGAGGCGGGAGGGGACAGAGCAGCTGTACAGAAGACCAGATCTGCCCTGTGCTTGCACTCAACTCTGGAGATTATGGGGAGTCATTAAAAGGTTAAGCAAATATTCCCTCTGAATAGATGCATCAAGACAGGCTTGGAGATTGATAGAGGCAGGAAGGCCAAGCAGGAAATGCTGCTGGTCTGAACCAGAGCGGAGGCAGGGAGTCTAAGGGAGAAATGAGAAGCTAGATCCCAACACAGGGCCACCACCTCTATGCTGAGCCTGTGTTTCCCTCTCTTTCCCACCCACCTCTGCACATCCCTCACCTGAAATGCCCTCTCTTCCTTCCTGCCTTTACGTAAGCTCCCCACCCCCTCATCCCCCCATCATTCAAGGCTAACTTCAGGGGAAGCCTTTCCTGATTTCGATCTGGCCACCCTTCTCTGAAATCAGACCTTAAACTATAACATTTAAACACAAAACATGTCCTCGCTTCCCATCTCACCCTAGGAATCCGTGACTGTTCTGTGTGCGGATGTGTGGATGCAAATAGATATGTGTGTGTATATACAGAGGCACGTGTGTGTTGGGGTGTCCTTCCCATAAGTTCTGGGTGAGCAGGGGTCCTGTCGGTGTCCCTTCGCCCCCCAGGCATGAAGGTGCTCGCTCAATACTTGTGTACGTGGGATCCGAGATGTCTCTGTACCAGTGGCCCTGATGGCTTCTGGCCTTTTAGCAGGGACAGTTCCTGTAAATGGACACAGGAAGGGACAGTGATAGCCTGTAGGTTACACAGGGCATCCGTGAGCAGGCCAGGATGTAAAAGGCAGCCTTGTAACCCCCGATAGAGGAGGTGTTCGACCCCACTCATCTCCCCTGTCTCTAACTGCCTGGATCAAAGGCAAAGCCCCAGAAAAATCATCTCCATATGCAGATTACCTCTCTTTTTTCACTGCTCTTTTTTTTTTTTCTTTTTTAAGAACAGGTAATATGGCCCTTCTCTTTCTATAGTTTACAAAGATTTTATTCCTAAATGAGTTATGAATAATTAAAGCTCCATTCCATTTGTTCTATATTGTTGTTAATTGAAAAAATTAAAGATGCATGTGCTGCAACTGCCAGGGTGGCCCTGGGAGAAGCCAAGAGCCGGCGGACGGCTCGGGGAGATTGCCGGGTGCCTCCCAGGCCCGTTGCCAGCGCTACCTCTGAGCGGGGCATCTGGTCGACCGCTGTAAGCACTCCTCTTGCCTGTCCTCTCCGCTTCCCACCAAGCACACTGAGGGGATAATGTCATTTCATTCCTTAATGCACATTTTTCTTCGCCCATGTAAGAGGCAGGAGGCAAAAGGAATATATTTATCATTCAAGAGGTAGGGGAAAGAGGCACTTATTTCTCTCGAGGGGTTTCTCAGGGTGATTGGGGGGCCAGGCGCCAGGGTGACCTGCTGGGCATGAGATGTGACATCTTCCCAAGGACACCATGTCAAATCTGATGTGTGGTGGCCAGACTGACCACACTGCCCATCCCTTACCGCCCAGAGCTGACAAGTACAGACCTAGAGCTGAGCAAAGCAAGGTCAGCGTCCTCTCCCCGGGACCTGTGCCCAGTGCATGTTTGCCCAACTTGCTGGACTTCCCTCCTGTCCTGTGACCTCCGCATTCTACTCTGAAGTTCATCTTGTCTGTCTGCTGAGGGCATCCGGCCACCCAGAATGCCCGCTTAGCATGCAACTGGTGCTCAAAACTCTTTTCTGAATGAATGAGTCATGTCCACGGGCAGGACTACCACTCGTGAAGTCGGAAGCAGACTTAGGCATTGCATTAGGCAGGACACGCTAACAACCTCAAATCCCAGCGGCTTAGCACAGTAGTGAACAGCCATTTCTCACTGGCGCCTCGGGCTACAGTCTATTGCTCTCCCGGCCCTCCTGTAGACTACCCTGCTCCCTGAAATCTCCTTCACATGTTCTCCACTCAGCTGTGGATGAGGAAAAAGAACCCCCTGACCTTCTGTTCCCCTCCCGCCCCTCCCCCCTCTCCATCCCCTACTCCACCATGCCTTGCCATCACCGCTGCCCTCTCCTCCCTGTGAGAAGCTCTGCATCTGGCCTCCGGAGGCTGTTTCTTCCACCTGCCTGTGCCCCAGGAGCTCCTGTTCTGCCCAGTCTCCCTGGAGTCCTTCCAACAGTCTCCCACGGGCTCAGGTGCGCTCTGAGGCGGCTTCTCCACAGGCTCCATCTTCATAAGCTCCCCTGGACACGAGATGAGCTGTGGGGATTGAGACACTACCACCCACCCCCCTAAGCTGCAAGGAGAGAAACTGGCTGGGGTGCTGGTCCTCTGGCTGCTGCCCATTACTGGGTGGGCAGAAGGGCCTCCAGCCCCAGGGCCCCAAGGCCAGGTGATTGGCCCCTTCCCAGGGGAGGCTGAGGAGCATGGCTGGTTCCCCGAGTGTGTTCCCATTTCCCTCCAAGCGGTCCCGTGAGAAGACCTGGGAGCCAGGGAGAGCCGTGTGCTTATGAGCTGCTTCCTCCTTGGTTTGTGAGCAGTGGTTCCTCAAAGCCGTGCCTTCCTGTGAGTTCTGCTGCCCGAATCTTGCTCCCAGCCTTCCATGTTCCCCTGATCCAATTCCCTTTGCATTAAATAAATAAATAAATAAATAAATAAGATAAAATGTTTGTATTGGTAGAATATAAACCCGCTCTCTGCCAGAGACCCGGGTGGCACCAAAACTGGGAAGAATCTGTTCCCTTTGTGAAAGCAGTCAGTCCTTAATCTCCTCGAGTTCTTCCCTCGCCTTGATTACACAGAAGTAACACCACAGCCTCCTCTCCCTCGGGGGGTGGGGGGGGCTCACTCCCAGAGGTTCAGATATTAATAAACCCCGAGTCAGAGGCTCACACGGGCATCACAAACGTTACAGCCAGCCCAGGGCCTGGAGGAGCCCTAATGGACAAGGAGAGAGAGCGGTGGTCCAGACAGCCTCCCTCTGGAGCTTGGGTGTCTGCGTGTCTCTCTTGGCAGTTCTGAAAGGCACCTTCAGGAGGCTCCACAGGGAGCCTGGAGCCAGAAGCAGGCACCTTCTCGCCACTGGAACTGACCAGGCCATGGGAGTGGAGGGGGGCAGGCTCTCCTCCCTGCACGTGCTTCCAGCAAGAGTCATGTGACCTGGTGATGGTGCCGTGAGCAATGCTCCTCACCACCTGCCCCAGTGTCACCACCACGAGTCTCCCAGGCCTCCTGTCCCCATCCTGGAGAGGGACTGGCTGTAGCCCGGAGTCCTCCCAGCCCTGGGACTGCAATGCCATCACCCACAGCCAGGCTGGCTCAAGGACGGATGCCACGGCTCTTCAGAAGAGCCCTGGGCATGTCCATGTCTCCTGCCCCAGATGGAGCTCTGTCTTTGTGCCTTTTCAAGGCCCAGAAAGAAGAGGTACCGGTAGTTTGGGGAACAGTCACTGTCCCATTCATTACACACCCACCGTGGTCTTTTAATTTACCTTGCCTATAAACTATAGCCAAGTTTTCTTTATTTCAGATCTTCATGGAGTACGTGTTTTTTAATTGGTTTGAATCAATCAATTACCACTGAGGAGTACGCACGGGTGAGGAGTGCACCTCCCAAGAGCAGTGGGATAGTGGAGGGGGGAGGGGCCTAGAGATAAAGCTACCACCCTACTCTCCAAGAGTGCAGTCTAGTTGAGAGGAACAGACACACAACTGGGAAAAAAAAAAATGAGACAAAAAAAGAACAATTTAAGGCCAAGTGAGATGTTTAAGGGAGGCAGAAAGTAAAATTATAACAAGAGCTACTATTCCCAGAACACATACCCACTCTAGGCCTCAAAGATCTTTAATCTTCGCACAACCTACTGAAATCGGTATTCTTATCAGCCCCTTCCACAGGGAGGAGACTCTGCTTAGAGAGGTTAAGTGATTTTCCTGAGCTCACACAGCCTGTAGATGAGACGTAGATGAAATGGAAGCTCCACTCTATGATTACAAGGCCTGCACTTCACCCACCGTGCAATCTCAGAGGGCTGTGCCTGTGGAGAGAAGACTCCGAGGCCTCAGCTCAACATACAGAATGGATTGCTAAACACCCCGGTTCCCAGGGACGGCATAGGCTGTGTTGAGTACGAGCCCCCTGCCCAGAGAGAGGTCCAGATGTTCCTGGCCATTTAAGAAGAACCCAGGTCTGAAAGGAGGCTGGCCAAATGCATCTCCACACGGCAAAGGCGAGGGAAGTAGATTTGGAAAGTAGAATCTGATTCAGTAGAAAGGTCAGGAAGGTGGCAGATGTGTTGGCCAAGATGCGGAGCTGGGATCACCACGAGTGTGTCTGGGGGAGTGAGTCGAGCTAATGGGCTGAAGCAAAGCTGTGGTGTTGGCCAGATGTCCCCTTGCAATGAGCAAGGCCTAGTAAGGTGCTGGGTTGGGTGAAGGAGACTGATCATTACGAGTGGCCAGGAAGACTTGAAGAGGGGATAGTGAGGGGGTTGGGGGGGGGTGAGTGCCACATTCTAGGGAGAGCCTTGGTGCAAATATTAAAAACTCAGTTTCTGCCTTCAGAGCAGGGAGTCAGCCATCTGCGTCCAGAAGCAAGAGGTCAGGCCACCACAGGGCCTGAAGCTTCGGAGCAAGAGCCAGTGCGGGTCCTTGGACGTGCTTCTGTCTTCAGTGTCAATGTCGCGGCCACATGGGTTAAAGGCACAGGGGATTGGGGCCAAGCAGGGTTGAGAATGGTGGGCTCAGACACCCCAGAGGTGCCCCCCAGCCATGGCACAGCACAGCCCTTGGAGGATGAGTAGAGAATCGCACCCTGAGACCAGGATGCCGGGCCAGTCCCGAGCACGGTGGCATGGCGCCTGGCCCAGAACGTCCATCTGCCAGAGGAGAGGAAAATGCAGGCCTAAATCTGCTCTTTGCCATTTTCTAGAAATGGCTGCACTGGTTCACTTGTGAAAGGGAAGGAGCGGGAGGAATCGGGGCCAATTCTGAGGCCTAATTGCCTTTGCTCTCTGCGAGAGCCCATGCTTCTCCCGGCGAACACGCTCTCCTGTCACCGCGCACAGACCCACATCCACTTGCAATCAGCCCCGAAAAGAGCCCTTGATAGAGATAATAGGAAGAACAAAGAGACGTGGAGAGGAGCGGGGAGAGGGGAGAAAAGCCCGGATAACGACAGCGACAGCGGAGTTGTTTGCAGAAGGAACCTGCCTGGCCTCCAGCAGCCGGGCGCTAACAACCCCAGGAGCGGCCTGGGCGGGGTTCTCTGGCGTGTTAGGTCCTGGGCTCCTTCGAGAATCCGCACGAGCACGGCCCCTCCCTCTCACCAGGAAAATGCACAGAAACATGGCTTTCACATATGAATGCAGGGGCTCAGAGACTCCCCGAAAGCCCATGCCACAGACCCTGGTTAAGAACCCACGATACAGGCAATGTCTTATTTTTATTTAAACCTTACCTGAGAATATGTTTGATTTTTTTTTAAGAAAGGAAGAGGGGGGGGGGAAAACATCGATGTGAGAGAAAGACTTCAATTGCTTGTCTCTCATACACACCCCACTGGTGGGGCAAATCCATAACCTAGGCGTGTGTTCTGGCCGGAAATGGACCCTGTGTTTTGGTGATGCTCCAGCCACCCGCCAGGGCCAAGCGATCTCTTTTTTAAAGGCTTTCCTACTTCTCTCTCTCTCTCTCTCTCTCTCTCTCTCACCCCACCTCCTGCTGAGTGAGTGAGTGTGTGTGTGTGTGTGTGTGTGTGTGTGTGTGTACAAGGAAAAGCTTGAACTGCATTTATTTAAACATAGTCTAAGGATTTTTTAATTTGCTCAACTTGAAATCTTGGAAGCCTTTCTACAAATAAGCCAGTGAGAGGGCTCAGAGAGGCGGGTGGTTCCACGTGAGCCGTCCTCGCAAACACGGACACCGGGGGAGTCGGCACTCGGCCTGGCTCAGACCTGGATTCGAGAGCCCTCCCCGCAGGCCTCCGCCAGAGTGTCCCACCTCAACGGCCAAGAACGGCCACGGCTCCGGAGGGAGTGCGGGAGCCCCGAGCCTCTCGCCCGGGAGCGTGGTGTCTGCCAGGGCCTACACACCTCCCTGCGGCTCCCGGTCATGGGTCCTGTTAGAAGGCAGCTCTGGCTCAGGGGCCGGGGATGGCGGCAGGCGCCTGCATTTCTAACAGCACCAGGCAAGCTGGTGCCACTTGGAGCGACAAGAGAGCATGCGAGTGCCTGTTCCCGGCCACACCCTACCCAAGGCCTTGGCTGTTGCTCTTCATGGAGCCCCGGCAGCCGGAAGCCCAGGGCATAAACGTGTCCTGAACGGAGTATGATGCTGCCAAAGTCTCCATGACAAGAGTGCCCACGTAACCAAGGGCCAGGCCTCTCTCCCAGGCCGCCCCGGGGTGCAAGTCAGGGGGATGGGGCCTCTTTCGTCTCTGCATCCTTACCCCAGCCAGCCCAGAGCCACGGACACAGCAGGCATCCTTTAAGAGAGTGGGTGTCCGCCCAGCCAGCGTGGCTCAGTGGTTGAACCTGGATGTATGAACAGAGGTCATGGTTCTATTCCCAGTCAGGGCACATGCCCAGGGTGCGGGCTTGATCCCTAGTGTGGGGTGTGCAGGAGGCAGCCAATCAATGATTCTCTCCCATCACTGATGTTTCTCTCTCTCTCTCTCTCCCTCTCCCTTCCTCTCTGAGGGCTGGGCGGTGTGCATTGACCTACTGTGTCCCAATCCCATGCTGGGTGTGGGAGGAAGGGCAGGCAGAGGACTGAGATGAGAAGGAACTAGACTCTCTGAGAGAAAGGGGTTCTTTGAAGTCTTCTTGTCCAATCCTCTCATTTTACAGATGGGGACACTGAGGCCCAGAAAGACTCCTTCAAGACCAAACAGCTGGCTACAGCAGGACCAGAAACAGATGCAGGCCCTCTGACCCTGCCGCCCCCTTGCCCTGGGGTCTGGCGAGGGCACACACAGTGGAGAGCACACACAGTGGAGAGCACACACAGTGGAGGGCACACACAGTGGAGATTCTGAGATATTGTGACAGCCACCCCCGGGCTGAGGCCAATGAGAGCTGCCGCCCTTCTCGGGAATGGGTGCATGGGGAACTTATGCACCCTGAGGAGCGATTCAGATCCAGTCCCCACATAACTGAGCACCTACTATGTGCTGCTCTGGGCGCTCCGCAGCCACAGGGCTGAGGCAGCTTGCCTGTGCCGGTCTTCTCTCGCATTTGCGGAAACCAATGCTCCTCTGTCCCACTTTCTACATCCAAAACACACCGCAGGGACTTGGGGATGAAGTGGCTAAATTTAAAAGCAATTGCCGTCCTCGGCCTTTCAGGAGCTCTGCAAGAGCCATTTGGAAGAATGTGGCGGGCCTCAGTCCCCCTGGAAACCATCCTGACTGCCCCCTCTTGCTCTGGCTTTGCGACCAGGCCAGGAGTCCGCATCCAGCCCAGGGCTCCCAGAACCCGGCCTCTCTGCTGCCCCCTCCGCTGACGGTCACACGAGGCAGCTCACTCCCCTCGGAGTCCTCAGTATGCCCCAGTGTGCTCTGAGGGGAGCGGTGCCTGCTGCCAGGCTGGCGTTAAGGCCACAGGAGATGGCTGGTATGAAGTACTCAGTGCAGGCCCAGCCAGTGGTTGAGGACAGAGACAGACAGACAGACAGACAGACAGCACTCACTGAAAGCTGCTGCCCAGGTTCTCATTGAACATGGACTGGACACAGCCCTGCCCCAGCCCTGGACAGTCACTAGTCTTTGGCGAAGAGTTCACCACCAACATCTGGAGGCTCCCGGATGTGTCCTCCATGCAAGCTCACGGGTTTGCAGATGCGGGTAGAAGGCACGAGACTCCTGGGTCAGAAACAACGCTCTTCTTTCTCACAGCCCCGCAGGCAGCATGAGCATGCCATTGGCACTGGGCCCCCTTGCCCACCCAAGTCCCAGGGGAGCGGTTGGAGGGGCCCAGGCGAATGCTGCTCACACGGTGGCTTTGCTCCATGGCTGAGGGGCTCCACGCTTAGGGAAGCCCGCCCTGTGCAGAGGGCCGTGGGTGTGCCTGCCCTTCGTCCTGCGGGGAGACGTCGCCCTGGCTGGACTGCACAGGACAGACGCCTGCTCTCTGCCCTTCGCCCCAGAGGGGGGCGCTGCGTCTTCCCAGGCTGTTTGCTGAACAATATCCCGGAAGACAGAGTCTACAACAAAGGCCATCAGGGCCTCTGCTCGCCAGAGGAGCAGGAATGCAAGAGACCCCTGGAGAATTGTCTCGAAACACTCACAGCCCACAGACAGAGAGGCCTGCCTTATCCCTGGGGGAGCACAGCATGGAGCCAGTAGGGATGCTTCCTCCAGGGAAAGTCCTGGGGTTTGAACTTGAAGGATGGCAGAGACAACCGCCCACACTGGTGTGGCCCATTCTGGGGAACGCTTTCTCTAAACCACACTCTAAAGCATGGGCCAGCCCTAGCCGGTTTGACTCATTGGGTAGAGTGCCAGCCTGTGGACTGATGTGTCCCAGGTTCGATTCCAATCAAGGGTGCATGCCCAGGTTGTGGGCTCGATCCCCAGTGGGGGGCATGCAGGAGGCAGCCGATCAATGATTCTCTCTCAGCCTTGGTGTTTCTCTCTCTCACTCTCCCTCTCTGAAATTAATAAAAATATATTTTTAATAAAATAAATAAAACACAGCCTAACCAGGGCACAGAGCAGCAAGGAGGGCGGGGAAAAGATGTCTCGGGTTTTTTAGGGTTGCCTAGAATCTGAATCGCATTCGAGGCCATGCTCTGGCCACTGCAGGCACACTCCTTACAGACCCCATCCCTGTACTCTGTCTGTGGCACACCCACCCCCAGCCCCTAGCAAAGGCACTCCCCAAGGTTCTCCAAATAAGGCCTCGAGGATGCTGCCCTCCAGTCCTGCTCCAGAGCAGCCAGAGGGAGAAGGGTGCCCCCAAAGGTGCCCTCCTCTTCCCGGCAGGCAAGTGGTGAGAAGTTAAGATTTGGGGCGTCTGGCTTTTATGCCCATTGAGGAGATTTCCCATTCATAGGCCTGCTCTTAGAAGGCAGGCCAGAGGACCATCAGACAGGTCAGTGACCCCTGCCCTCATGTCGCCTTTTCTTATGGGAAAACAGGATCACTCGTCCCACTTAGAGATTCCCACTCATTTGTCGCAGCCCAACACCGAGCCTGTTCCCATGCAGAGCTTACATGGGGGTGCACAGGCCATGTCACGGCCCCCCATCGGAACAGCCCCCTCCCGGGGTCTCTCCAGCGGCTCCCACAAGCCCCTAATCTCCTCCCCCTCTCCCCGGGACCTCTTAAATAAATGCTGTGTGATCGATGACGGCAGGGCCCCACTTCATTGATTTATATGCACTTTAAAAAGTTTTACACTGCCCTGGAAACACATCTATCATGATACTTGGTTGAGTTGGAGGAAGGAGAAGGAGGAGAGGGAATTAAAATTTATTGAGCACTTACTGTGTGCCAGGTAACGCACAAGGTACGGTGCGTACGTTACTGGGTTTCATCCTCCCAGCCGCCCCGTGAGGTGGCCGTTTTTCCCTGTTAGGCAGATGAGGAAACCGAGACCGATGAAGGCTGAGGGACTTGCCCGAGGTCACAACGCCATTCGCCAGAAGAAGCAGGTGTGTCAGCTGCAGTTCCGATTCTAAGCCAACATATATGTCAAGATTTAAAGGTTGTATTTCTAGGAACAGTTGTGAATAAGGAATGCCCTTTAGTGTAGCACTGTTTCACTGCAGAAATAAGACCCAATTTTCATTGCTTCCCCGAATCAATCTTTTGCTATAAGTGGATGTGCCACGTACCCTAGTTCACGCTTAAGGAGAACAGGGGGCGGGAGGGATGGGGAGAAAGGGGTGCTGGGGGGCAAGAGTGTTTACCAAGCACGAGAGTTTTCTAACATTAACACTTTGTAAAAAATTTTAGCCTTTAAACTGTTTCTATTCAGTCCATGGTGAAATGGTATGGAGGACATTTTTTCACTCAACAGGTATTCATGGGGGATAACTCCCTGTGTGTGGGCACAGGCAGACAGCAAAGAGTGGGTCGCTCATGGCTCCTCGGAGCTTACATTCTGCAAGCCGAGGTGATGCTCAGACTCTGCGGCATCTGCTTAGACAGGGCGCTGAGCGGGCAGATAGACAGGCCGGGCCTCGTGCTGGGCGGAGACCAGGGGAGGGGTCAGCTGACCTCAGAGCCTGAGCGACAAGGAGCAGCCCTGCACCTTCCCTTCAGGACACAAGGCGAGCATTGTCAGTCCAACCACATGGAGCCGCAAGTCCAAATGAAGGCTTGGTGTATTAGTCTGGGTTCCCCAGAGAAACAGAGCCAATAAGATGATTATAGGTAGTAGATGACAGATGATAGATGATAGATAGATAGATACCCTGTTTCCCCGAAAATAAGACAGTGTCTTATATTAATTTTTGCTCTCAAAGATGCGCTAGGTCTTATTTTCAGGGGATGTATTGTGTTCCCATGAAGTGGGTCTTATTTTCAGAGGATGTCTTATTTTGGGAGAAACATGGTAGATAGATAGATAGATAGATAGATAGATAGATAGGTAGATAGATAGATAATAGATAATAGATATTATGGAAGCTAAGAAGTCCCAAGATTTGCAGGTCGACAAGCTGGAGACCCAGGAAAGCTGATGCCACAGTGTCACTCCCATCCCAACAGCCTAAGAACCAGAAGCGCTGATGGAATACATTCCATCTGTGCCCAAGTCCAAAGGCAGAAGAAGAGTGCGGTCCCAGCACAGAGACGGCGAAAAAGAAAAGTGTTCCAGCTCACTCGCTGCAGAGTCAGCCTTTTTGTTCTATCCAGCCTTCAACTGATTGGATGAGGCCCACCCACACTGGGAAGGACAATCTGCTTTCTCCAGTCCACCAAAAACACCTCCACACACACCCCGGCACGCACCCAGCGTAATGTTTGGCCAAATATCTGGGCATCCTGAGGCCCGTCACGATGACACAAAAGCAACCACCACAGTTGGGAAGGTCCTTACCCCTCTCCGAAACCAAACCACGCTGCTGGATTCCGTGCGTCTGTGTCTGCTGTAGGTTTCCCGTCTCTCACCAGCGGACTGTCTGCCGTCACTCCTGTGATCACTGCCTCGGCTGATAGAAGGACCTCTCTCCACTTCCAATTCACTCTGGGTTTTTAAACACTTGTTGGAATTTGAGAATCTTGAATGAGCCCATAGATGTGCAGATAAAATGCCCGAGATGTAGAGCAAAGACTCTGTGACATCTCTTTTATCTTCTCAGGGGAACTTTTTGCTTCTATTCTGATTCTTACAGCTGTGATCTAGACAGGGGAGGTTCCCAGGTAGTGTGAAGACTTTTCTGCATCAGGGTGAATCAAGCCAAACTGAAATAATAACGTGATGGCAAGTCAGGGGCAGAGATGTTTTCACAACTTCCGGCTTGGGGGGGGGGGGGGGGCGGGGCGCGCAGGGAGAGGAATTGGGTATACAGGAGTTACAAAACACAATAAATGTGAAAACAGGTAGCTAAACAGCACTGATTCTCCCATTCTCATCGATAGAAACTGTCCTGGGAGAAAATCAACAGAAACACTGGGTCTTCACGTGCAGTAAACCACTCAGATCCCACCCAAGAGTTTCCAAAAAACGATAGCCTTTTTCTACTCTTAAAAATGATCAGAACACTCAGTACTTAACACAAAAAGTAGCAACCATTCTGCTTGGCATCACTTAATCAAACGTGAGTGTCAACGTTTTTTTTATAGCTTCAAATGAACAGCAGCGAGGAGCTGTAATTTCTGTGTTTGTGTGTTTCAAGGACCAGAGATTTTTTCTTTTTTGCGTGTTTAAGCTCCGCTGCATTCAAGCTCCAATCAACCCCTCTCTGATTGCATTTCCAAGTCCTAAATAAAAGTGATCACTTTATCTGCCAATTGTAACAAACTGCTGGTACCAGTTATGGCTTCTTGCAAATAATAATAATAATAATAATAAAACAAAATAATCATTTTAAAAGCAAGCAAAAGCAACAAAAAAAGAGAGAGAAAATTTTAATATTTAGCTGACAGCTTTATCCAAAAGAGGGGAGAAAATCCCAGCTTTTCAAAACCACCCGATATATTTGTAACAACCTCTTTACTGAGTTCATGTATCTTCTTTATTGTCCTTCATAAACAGGCTATTGGATCTCTCTGCCTTGCAATGTGAAAAATGAACGAATTTCCTCCCATCCCTGCCCCTCTTATCTCATAATTGTTTTGTTCTGAGAGGTAGGGGAGGCCCGTATAAACGTCTCTGCTGTTTTATTTGTCCTCGCCAAGCCCATTCACGCTTTTCTCCCGGGCTTTTGACTCCCTCTGCTCTGTTTCTGCCTGAACCTCTAGCTGTTTTCTGGATCAAAACCCCACTAAAGTGTTTGAGATTTCATTTCAGAGGGCGGTAAAAAGAGAGATAAGAGCGAAAGGCATGTTAAAAGCCACCTTTCAGCACATCTGCGCCGGGTAGGTTGAGGTAGAGGTGCTTCCAAAGCTGCTCACCCGTCATCACAGGGAACACGCTGGCTCGGGTCTGCGACCTCTCTGGGCTGTGGGAGCGGGCAGCCACTTCCCTCCGTGCCCCATTCTTCCCAGAGCTTCCTCCCCCTGCTGCTGCTCACCTCAGCAGCCCCTCCCTCTCTCTGATATCCAACCCCGCAGTCCTCCCCGGAAACCTGAGGTCCTCCCCCCACAGGAATGGCCCTTGTCAGGGACACATAAGCCTGAGAGCTGGTGGAAGTGGCTTGTCCGGGTTGCGATGGAATTTGGTAAATGTGGCGAATTGTCCTGTAAGCGTAGGCATCACAAACCCCGGGAGGAGGTCATGGAAAGGGGTCTGCAGGGGAGAACAAAACAACAAAATAAGAAAACAAAAACAACAACAACAACAACACAACTGTGTCCACAACAAAAGTTGGCTGCCACCTTTCCACTGTCAGCAGCATTCCCCAGCCTGGGGTGCAGGAAAAGCAGAAACTTGATTTGGGTGAACAGTTTGCTCACTGGAGAGCCCACCAGCAACGGCTGGTGGAAACCGGAAGTGCATGCCAGGAAGACAAAGAAAAAGTTCCTGCCCTGTTTGGGGGGTGGTCCACTTTTATGCAAATGAGGAGTCCAAATGTACAGTTTGATTGGTTCAAATGGCACTGTGGTGACTGACTTCACCACACCTTCTGGTTCATCATTAAGGAGGCCTCTCTGATTGGTCAGGATAGATGCAAAGGAGGCTATGCAGCTCCAGTGAGATGGGGCAGGTCTTAGCTCAGCGCTGGGAAAAGGATCCCGGGAGCTCCTTGATAGGGCTCAGCTCAGCCAGCAGGAACCAGCGCAAGAGGCTGGCAGCTCAGTCTGGGCCTTTCCCTGAAATGCAATGCACCCAAGAGGCCCCTGTGAACAATGGCTGCTCCCCTCTGCTTACGATTTGGTGCCCAATTAGCCATGAGAAGTCCTTCTTGGCAGATACATTCCTTCTCAGAGTCCACAGCTGTTAGCTAAACCCTCCATGAAGCGTCTTTATGAAGAAAAAGGACAGATAATAAGATGCCCAGCTGGCAAAGCTCAATGGTTAAGCGTCGACCTGTGAACCAGGAGGTCAGGGTTTGATTCCCAGTCAGAGCAATTGCCGGGATTGAGGACTCAATCCCCAGTGTGGGAGATGAGGGAGATGAGCAGAAAGCAGCCGATCAATCACTCTCTCTCACCATTGATGTTTCTATCTCTCTGTCTCTGTCCTTTCCTCTCTGAAATATATATATATATATATATATTATAAGAAACGATAACAAGAGGAAGAAAAAGGGAAAACTACTTCAAGTAAGGTGGCCAAGGGTGGCCTCTCCGCAGAGGCGGAGACCTGAGCCGTGCAGGCAGCAGAACTGAGGGAGCTGACTGGCGGGAGTCAGCCCTGTGGCTCTAAGGGCCTCAGACGGGAGCATGGTGAGCAGGGAAGGGGGTGTGAGGAGAGGACAGAGGGGCTGGCCATGACAGGAGCACCGGGTATATTCAGGGTGCAACAGGAAGCCAGGAAGGAGTGTGGTGTCACTTTGGTCTTGAGCAGAGTCTCGATCATTCCGTGTGCACTTACCCATGTGGTCCTTGTTGGGGAGAAGGCCTAACTAGAGAACCTTACGTTTGTCCCAACTGAGTTTCTCTTGGTTCACTCAGGCCCCTTGATCTCTCCTCTCAGTCTCAGCCAGTGAGCCAGCTCCCTTCCCCAGCCCCACCCACGCCCCCAACAGGAGGCAGCCTTGGCCCTGGGCTGTATCCAGGCCAGCAGGGGACATGACTAAAGGGGGTGAACAGCAGAGCCCCTGGGCACATCACCTGAGATGGAAAAAGTATGGAAATCTGACAAAAGGGTTTCATAAAGCAGAGCCTTTGGGAGCCATGATCTGCAGGAACAAACAGCTCATCTTCCTAAGGAGCAAAGAGGATGTTTTAGGGCAGAGAAACTAGTCTATGTGGTTCCGCAATGATGAATATTTATCATTACACTTTTGTCCAAACCCGTAGAATGTACAGCGCCAAGCAAGAGCTGTAATGCAAATGGACTTTGGGCGATAAGGACGTATTAATGGGCTATCGGTTGTAACAAATGCACCGCTCTGGTGGGCGATGCTGAGCGTGAGGGAGGGGCCAGGGGGGTGTATGGGAAAATCTTCAGACCTTCCTCTCAATTTTGCCGGGAACCTAAAACTTCTCTAAACACACGAGATCTTCACTTTAAAAAAAGAAAATATCTGGAAGCTACTTATCAGACAGTTTGCAGTCTTCTGGATGTATTCATTCCCTTAGATACTTCTGGTGAACTTCTATAATAGATACTTGATCATAGCCAAGCATCAGGATTTAATTAATTTTATATATGTGATTTAATTTCCTTTCTTCATTCTCTCGCCTTCGTATCTGTATTTCCTCGTTTTTAAAGTGAGCGTATAACGATTATGAGCCAAAGAAAAAGCTTCGAAATGGGCCTCCTCCCCCACCCGCTCGGCTTCCCGGCCCCGGCTCTCACGGCCCAGGTGCTCTCTTTGAGAAGCTGTGGCATTTGGACCTGATGTCCCTGCTCTGCCTTTGGCGCCGGTGTCCCCTCTGAGCTCCGAGGAAGCCCACGCGGCCTCCCGAGGCCCCAGGAAGCCCCTGAGCGCGGGTGCGGGTGGCTGTGCAGAGCCCCCTCATCGGGGGGTAACGTGGCCGTCGGTTCACACAGCGCTGGACAGGCAGCAAGGGAGGTCAGTGGAACTCTGCTCCATGAGTTGATAATAACAAATGGGCTTTTCTCCAAAGACTTGACACTGGTTGGCTCATTCCGATGCACAAAGTCATTCACTTACAAAACTCTCTCCAAGACCGGACGTACCCACTGACCTGTTTTGCAGACGGGGAACCAACCACGGGCAACTCAGGTACCCCAACTCCCAGCCAGCACCCTCTTTGGAGGGGGTACAGTGACAGCCCCGAGGCAGGGGCAGAAGCACAGGCCCAGAAAGTCCTCCCTGGTCCTCAAGAGTCTGAGCTGAGTCCTCCACTACCCGCTTCCCTCCTCCCCCTGAGCTCCCTGAGGACCTGGCCGCTGTCTCTTCCTAGGCTGTCCTCCCAGACCGGGGCAGACCCAGCACAGAGCCCCGAGCCTCTCTGCCACCTCCACCCTGATGGTGCTTAGGCGGGGCCCGGACACCGGTCCGGATGCCGGGTGGACCCGCTGCCCCTGCAGATGCGCGTCTCTGGTCCAGGCTCTGGCATTTCCCAGAAGCAGCCTGCCCGGGGAGGCAGAGGCAGCCTCGTGGCTCCGTGCAGGGAGAGGACATCCTTCTCCCGCGCTGCCTCTGCCTGTCGGAGCTGCCAGCCTCAGGTAACCATGGCAATCACCACGTTAACCACGGCAGTGACAGAGCCCCGGCCGGCGGGCGGCTCGGACCTGCTGCAGCTGCAGATGGTGGGTGCACGGCTCCCGGCAGCTCACGGGCCCGGTCTAAACCCCTGAGCGGGTGCCTGTGCCTGGGGCTGCGCCCGAGAGTCCACCAGGCCCGGGAGCCAAGGCTCGGGGAGAAAGTGGGCCCACCTCAGAGAGGATGTGCCACGCGGCCTAAAATCCTGGTGGCAGGTCCGTGGTCCCCATGGCCCAGGGCGTCTTCTCTGGACACCCCCCTCCCCCACTTGCAGCTAAGGAGAGCACCACACTCCTCAAGGGGAACAAGCTGGAACTGCTTTTCTCAGTCCTCAGGTGCTGGGAGGAAGGGCCACTTCCCCGAGCATGCAGAATCCCTGCCATGGCCGGCCGGCCCGGGATTTGCAGGCTGAGACTGCATCCTTAGTTCCAGGGCTCTGCAGTTCCTCACCCACACTGCCGCGGGGGCCGGCGTCCAGCTGCTTCTGCGGGAGCTTGGCCTGGGAAAGAGCAAAGGCCTGGGTTTCCCAGAAGGCCCCAGGCCCTGGGTGCCACCCCACCCAGCCTGCAGCCTGGGGGAGCCCAGCGCTGGTGAAGGAGGAGGAGGAACGACGCGGCACTCCCTCTAGTGGCAGACGTCCCGCACAGCCGGCATCCCGCAGTGCAGACTCCCCCTTCCCCAGGGACCAGGCAGCCGCCTTCCTAAGGAGGGGAAGCAGTGACCTAGGGAAGCGGGGGCATGTCACCCACAGGTCCCAGAGGAGAAAGGGAGCCCTTCCCGCCTCAAAGCCACTCCCGCCAGTTCCCAGCAGGGTCTTCTCGCCTGCCTGCTGAGGCCTTGGCACTGCCCTCTGCCTGGCTCAGCCCGTAGCGGGCATTCCCCCCCTTTGCAGCTCTGCCAGGCTCAGCCTGCGGCCCTGCCTGAGACAGCCCTCTGCACACCCGCCTCTGAGCTGCTCTGCCCCTGGGAGCATCCCATCTTCCCAGCGCTGGCTGCCCAGAAGCTCTGCAGCTCCCGCTGAGCGGCCCCTCCAGGCCTCTGCCCCTACCCTGCTGGCTGGGCTGCCAGAGACCGTTCATGTGCCCACTCACCCCTTAGCAATAAATGCCTCTCTACCTCCAGCGCCCAGCATGGGCACTGTCTGTCCAACCCATATAAGAACGAAGAAATGAAGTTCTGCCCGGCCAGCCGGCTCCGTGGTTAAGCGTTAATTAACCTATGAACCAGGAGGGCACGGTTGGATTCCCGGGTTTCAGAATTGATCCCCAGTAGCGGTTGTGCAGGAGGCAGCCAATCCATGGTTCATGGTTCTTTCTCATTGTTGATGCTTCTGTCTCTCTCTCTCCCTGACTCCCTTTCTCTCTGAAGTCAATATGTGTATATATATATATATATATATATATATATATATATATATATATTAATGAAGTAGCATTTGCTGTGACAAAAGACGTTCCTCCACATGGAGGCCATCTCTTTGGCCAGAATCCGCACAATACTCCTCTGTGCCCAGTGGGTGCCTGCCTGTCTCCACCTGGCTCGCCCTCTGTACCTCTCCTTCCCACCCGGCTCCGTCCTGGTGAATATTAGCTCCCCAAGGGTAAGGCCCGAGTGTAACTCATCTCCTGAAGAAGGCCGAAAAAATAGTTAAGCAAAGGATGAAGGGATGTAGGAAAGAGAGAGGGGGGAGGTCTATTATCCAGGTCCAACCAAAGCTGGCATTTGAAACAGACCCACTCTGATTGGCCTGTTCGTCATGCGTTCATCAGCGAGCCAGGGGGAGGGGGGGCGCTCTGACTTTAATTTAATTAATCAGTGTCGACAGCTTTATGGAGATAGAACTCACATTCCATACAATTCACCCACGTAAAGTGCAATTCGATGGTTTTTACTGTATTCTAACAGTGGCGCATCCATCACCCCCATCCGCTTTGGAACACTTCCATTACCCCGAATAGGAAGTCCACACCTATTGGCAATCACCCCCCATTCCCTCCACACCCCCAGCCTCGGGAATCTTCCTTCTCTTTCGCTGGGTTTGCCCGCTCCGGACATTTCAGATAGATGGAGTCATACAATAGGTGGTCTTTAGTGACCGGCTTCTTTCACCGATACTCTGCTCAGGGATCCTCCCTGTTGTGGTATACATCAGTATTTCATTTCTTTTTATTGCCTGATAATATTCCACTATGAATATATACATCTTATTTACCCCTCTTATCAGTTGATGGATGTCTGGGTTGTCTCCACTTTGGGCTATTTTGAATAATTTTCTTTCTATAGTAATAATAATAAAATAAAAAAAACAACGGATGCTTTCCTTGCTTCCAAAGAGGAAATGAGGTAGCTTACCATAAAAAATGTCCAAGATATAATGAAATCTAAGAGTCTTCGCAGCGACATTACTTAAATTTCGAGTTTCCTCTGTGTATCAGGCACCGTGCTAGATACTTGGATACGCTCACAAAATATTATCTGTTTCCAACAAAGAATCTTGGGCAAACTTTTGCCCCAAAATTGAGCCCCACGTTAGCCTTACTGGACGTAAGCTTCATGGCGGGCGAGGCAGAAGTGGAAGCATAAGGAAGCGTACCTGGCAGAGTTGGCCCACTATTGAAATAGGTCTCTCTCTCTCTCTCTCTCTCTCTCTCTCTCTCTCTCTCTCTCTCTCGGTAGGTGGAGAATGTGCTCACTCAGCCATGTGGTCAGAGAGAGGATGGTATTCACTGCAGAGGGGATGGCACCAGCAAGAGGTTTGGGGCAGTGAGGGGACAGGGGGGAGATCCAGGATGGGGGAAACTGTTGTGGCTAGAAGGTGGGGTCAGGGAAGACATTCCACACAGGGTGGCACAGATAGCAAGGGGCCTTGTGAGAGAAGGAGCTCACATTTGCTCTCAGTGCAGCAGGCCTCGGTGAGAGGTTTGGAAAGGAGAGTGATGGGAGCTCATTTAAGTTTTGAAAAGACTGCTGAGTGGAAAATGAACTGGAGAGTGAGAAGTTAGAAACCCAGTGGGGGGCGGGGGAGCTCTGTGGGTCCAGGAAGGGATGCTTGTTGGGGAGAAGAGGGAGGGGGTCTGACATATGTCCTGGAAGTAGAATCAAGTGGACTAGCTGGTGAGTTGGCTCAGGGCAGGAGGAAGGCACAAAGGAGAGAGAAGAATCACACGTGGCTCCTTGGATTTGGGTCTATGGAGCTCGGTCAATGCTAGGGTCATCTACTGAGGCGGAATAGGGTGGAGAAGGAACTGGTTTGGGGAGACATCAAGAGCTCTGTTCGAGATACAGCTAGTTTAAGATGCTTGAGGAACACCCACCTGGAGATGCCAAGCAGCCATAGGGGGTGGGAGACGAGCCTTCCCCGGATGCAGGTGAGAACCGAGGAGGCCTTGGAAGGCACAGGTGGGAGGAGCGCTCTGGGAGACATTCAGAGGCTTCGGAGCACTTCTCTATACCGGTGCCTCCCAGGGCCCAACACGGAGCCACGTCTGTTAGGTTTGGGGGGGAAAGCAGGGGTTTCACAGGTAAATCTGGCCATGGGGCGCCACGTAAATGCAACAGCCTGACTGAACAACTGCTCCTCCTGTCAGTTGTGGCTGTGTTTCCACACAAACCACTCCACTTCCCCGACCAGCTGAGAGCAAGGAGACCCAGGGCACCAAGGACTAGCTCCCAACACGGAAACTCATGTTCCTTTCCAGCAGGGAGATTGAAGTCAATAGACCTGCGCACACACACACACACACACACACACACACACCCTGCAGCAGAAATGTTGCTACAACACAACCGTGACTGATCAGGGATGGCACCCTCAGAACCTAAAGAAACCAAGTGATTGATGTGTGCCTGCACTCAGTTACAAAAGGGAAGGAAGAAACAAAGCCAGCATCATCCAAATACCCTCACCCGGTATCATCATCATCATCATCATCATCATCAATACTCCTATAGAATAAGAGAGGAATATGCTAGTCATCTGTTACACCCTGGTGCGTTATGATTGATTTTGTAAGGACTGGATTGCAGATCTGCAAGAGGGTAGGGCAGCAAACTAGACGTGGGCGGCAGAGAGGTGGAGAGCTACAGGAGGGGCGGGGCAGCGAGCTATGGGGGGGCGGGGAGGGGGAAAAGCTATAGGAGGGCGGCAGTGACCTTCTGGCGCACGGATTCATGCGCAGGGCTGCTAGTTCTAACATAAGAAACCTGTTTTGCCCAATAAAATTCTACAAAATAACCCCGACTTTTATTCTTCTGAAAAGAAGAAGAGAAAAGGGAAAAAAAGACACTAAAAAAGTGGTTCTGGGTCCAATGAGGAAACATAATGTGTTTCTATATTTCTGACACGATCTCTTTTTCTCCCATGACTTTACCGGGAAACCCGGGGAGGAGTATAGATTTCCCAAAAATCACATCCCAGGGGCAAAGGCAACTCCGACTTTCCCTGCTTATGGGCGGGTGGTGCAGCCTCTTCTCTCCGCCTCGAGGGAGAGGGTGGGTAGCAGACACAGGCTCCGCCGGGGCAGGAGGACTGAGCAAGCGTCTGCCCATGTGCAGCCTTTGAGGCCACCGGGAGCCCCTCAACAAGCCCTCCTGAACTGTGCCCAACCCCACTTTGACTCTGTGATCCCTGGGCCAGCTGGCTTAGAACTGTAACGCAGCTGATGAGAGCGCATGCCTTGCCCTGCTGGGCCAACCTCTGACCACATAGATATTTGAGAGGGAAGAGAGATCAGGCTAGCAAATTGGGGAGTTCTACACCAAAGTAAAGCACCCGCCCCCCTCTGCTCCGCCAGGTCCCCGGGATACCTGGCTCTCACAAGCCCTGGCATTTCCAGCCCACTGCTCCTCTGTATCTTAGAAGACCACAGCGGGGCACGAATGGCAGGGCGCACGCTGCCGCTGGCTCTGTCTGTCCAGTGAAAGGTTGGCCCCCAAATTAGCACACACAAAAAAGTGTTATTTTCTTTAAAAAAGCAACTGAAGGGCGCGTTTCTGGACTCCTGGTTTGTAAAGAGAGATTTGGAAATTAAGATAGCGGCCGCGAAAGCGTACGTGCACTTGCCAAGATTCTATTCGGAGTACTCACCAGCCCGGTTTTTTTGGCAAATACTTCTGTTTTAAGTGGGCTTAAAGCTAAAAAAAAAAAAAAGCTTAAGGTTTAGCGTAAGGGAAGTGGAGGCTGGGAAAGTGTCCCGAGCCCGTGGCCACTCGGGTGGCTGGCTTGGCAGCAGGGCCTGCTGGGTCCTGGTGCAGAGAGAGCTGGGCGGGGTGGGGGGGGTGGTAGGGACCTGACCATAGGAGGTGAATTACCACATCCATGAGCTCAGTGTGAATTTCCTCCTCTCTCTGATGGAGAGGAAACCCTGGGGGAGGAAGAAATGGGTGGGAGCAGCCGGCCGGGTTCGCAGGGAAATGTCCACCCAGGGCACTTACCCTGACTTCCCGGGGAGGAGCTGGGGAAATCAGTGTCCTCAGGAAAGCCCTCTCTTAGGCCAGGTGCCCACCGCGGGACAGGGTGGGTGGTCGGAAATGCAGAGGGAGCTGACCCGGTGGCCCCAGATGGCGCTCCCCTCTCGTTTGCTGCTGTCCCAGGAGCGGGGGTGTCGAATAAGGAACAGAGAAGCTCCCCACCCCCACTCCACCCCCACCAAACCCCCCCCCAGGGTCAAGTGCCATGCTCTGCCTATGCCAAGCAGGCAGACTACAGTCTTTCCCTCCTCCCCCCCACAGCGGGCACTTGGGCAATGCAGTAGGTGAGGCCAGAGGCCGCCCGGGCACAAGTGGGCAAGCAGTCAGCGGGAGGGCAGTCTGCGGACCCTCAAAGCCAGGAGGCACGCAGATGCCCTGGAGGAATGCAGGCATCCTCCGAGGAAGGCAGGCAGGAGGAGTCGGGGGCCAAGAGCCCGCTGGAGGGGGTGCCAATCATTTTCCATTGATTTACTGGGGGGTGGGGAGGGGCACTCACTCTTTAAAGACCACCGTTTAGGCGGCGGTGTCGGTGCTGGCATTTGTGTTTTTGTTTTCACCGCTTTCCAGCCCATCAGCAAGAAAGCAAGATGAGACTCGTCCCGGACAAATCTTTTGGAGCTATAGTTTGCTGCGGACACTGATATTTGCCACGTGCCTTTCAACCCCCCCACCAGCTACGTCGTGAAAGGGCCTGGTATGACCGGGCACGCACGCCTGCAGGAATCTCGGGGCGGTGCCCCTCGGCCCAGTCCGGTCGGTGGCAGCAACTTTGCCCCACTCCAGCAGCGGCGGCCAAGGGCATAGAAATGAAGCTTGGGACGGGAGGCTGGGACCCACAACCAGCTTCTGGGCGGGAGAGACTTGCCCAGGCGCCAGGAGCAAAGAGCAACCCGGAGGGGCGGGCCTGTCTGGGCATTCAGCGCCCACCCACCCTCCCAGGCTGCCTCCCCAGGGGAACAAAGGCTGCTGATTCCCCAGAGACGCCAGCCCTGCCTGCTCCCCCACCTCCGCACGCTCCCACAGACACGCGGAGACGAGCTAATGGATGGAAAAAGCACGCCGCACACTGCAAAGTGCTGCGCAGAAGCCGCCTAATTATTCCTACGCGAGGCGGCGGCGGCTCTCTCTCGCTTTCCGAGGGAGGGGCACCAGCCTCTGGGCGTTGATAAATCAGAAGAAGGCTTTTTCCCCCCTGGGCCTTCTTCTCCCCTCGCCCTCTCCGGCCTGTGAGCTCCTCCGTCCTACCCAGGGGGTCCTTCTGATGGAGTGTAATGGCCAGTGTCATTACCGTGGGGGACCCGTCGATGCCTGTCTCAGAGCCGGGGCCTCGGAGGCCTTTGCCAGCCCTGCCCGGGGCACTGGGCACAACTGGAAGAGAGACCCCCCTGAGCGGGTGTGGAAGAGACTGCCTGCGCCGTGTGACCACCAGCAAGCACTGAAAGAGGCTGCGCTCGCCTCTGCGTGTGCACCTCACCCCTGCAGGCCTGCCAGGCTTCCAGGGGGCCAGGCCTGACTCTCCGTCTCTCCGACCTGCCCTTAGCCAGCCCGAGGCTCCAGGCCTGGGGGAAGGGGAGCCCGGCTGGCCGGCCGAACGAGTGCTCAGTGGCAGAGATGCTCCTCAGAGCTGGCATGCCGAAGCCTGAGCCCAAAGCCCACATCTTCTAGGGGAAGTGCTAGGCCAGGGGTGGGCAAACTTTTTGACTCGAGGGCCACCGTGGGTTCTTACACTGGACCGGAGAGCCGGAACAAAAGCAACCTGACCATGCTGGCACTCTCCTCTTGGGCTGCTGGTGAAGGAGCAAGAGAACCCTCCGCTCGTTTGGCTCCGCGGGCCGGATAGAACAGCCGAACGGGCTGTATCCGGCCTGCAGGCCGTAGTTTGCCCACGGCTGGGCTAGACTCAGGGACAGGTTCAGAATGGCCCCGTGTGATTTGGGTGACTTGGGAGATGTCCCCTCCTTTCTTTGGACTGCAGGTTTTCCATCCTATCAAGTCAGGAAAGTGGGTAAAGATTTTGAATGCATCGCCCCACTTCTCCCGGGCAATGCAAACAAAACAAAACCAGACACAATCATTCTTCAACCGTTGCATATTCTTCAACAATATGCAAAAAGAACAGCCCTGTTTTTGATGAGATTCCCGAGAGGTTAAGACTGGTTTTGATTAGATTTTGCAATTATTTAACGCCATTAACCATAAGACAGTAAAAGTACCAATGTTGCGTGGGATTTCAAATATATGAGAAGTGAAATACATGACCAATAACATAAAAGGAAGAACAGATTTGGATAAATTGCTGTCGGGTCCATGGATTGTCCAGGAAGTAGCAAAATTATTAACGGAGGGTAGGTTCTGTGAACGCACATGGTAAATCTCTGGCAGGGTTTGGCAAACTCTCCTCCATGGCCGTATAACCCACAGCCTATTGTGTACAGTCCGGGAGCTAAGAATGTTTAGCATTTTTAAAGAATGGCTGAACAAGAAAGAAAAGAAGGAAGGAGTCGGGGACTCAATGTGGCCCTCGGCACCTAAAATATTTATTATCCGTCCCTTTGCAGAAAAAGTATGAAACCCTTGCCCCAGGGTAACAATAAACAAATGATTAAAAAATTATATAAGTAAGAAGCGACCACGTGGAGGAATTAGAATAATGGGAAGCACACGGCAGCAGAAGAGCAATAGAGAACAAAAGCCAAATAGAGCAAATTAAAACAAGTACTACGATATAATGACCAACCAAAAACATAGGAATTTGTTAAAATGTCAGTGGACCCAGTGAACCAACTGAAATTGAAAGATGGTTGTATTGGAAAAACACCACAGCAAGACCCACAGACACATCAAGGCTGAGAAGGAAAGCGTGTAACACAATATGTCATGAAAGCATCAACCAAAAGGAAGCTGGCTTGGCTACACGGGGAAACAGACAAACCAAGCCTTTAAGGCAAGAAGTATTTTCAGAGATAAAAAGGAGTGTTTCGTAATGGCAAAAGGTCAATTCAACGGGAAGATTTAATAATGTGAAGCTTGTAGCACCTTGATATACTAGTGAAACCCAAAATATGCAAGGCAAAAACTAAACAGAATGAAAAGGGAAAACAGTGGATTTATCATAGCAGAAGATTTCAAATACATCTTCCAGCTCCTGATAGAATAATCAGGCAATAAATCAGTAAATATAAAGACTTGAACATCATGATAAACAAACTTGACCTTGTGAAATACAGGTAACACTGAATCCACTCACAGTGGCATTGCATGCTTTGCTTAGAGACATTAAGTAAAATAAACTATATTCTAAGTCATGAGTCAGATTTCAGTCAATTGTAAAGGGTAGAAATTAAAGAGTATGTCCCCTCTTAGAATGGAAAAATCCTACAAGTCAATATGAAACATTTTTTAAGTCTTCAAGTGTCTAGAAGATACTAAATAACGCTTCTAAATAACCCATGATTCAAAAAACAAATCAAAAATTAGATATGTCCCTTGAAATTAGAAAATATTCTAACCTAAAAAATAATGAGGAACCAGCATGTTAAAAATTTGTATAGCTCAGAGCTTAAACTAGATTTACGAAAATATGTACTCCTGTAAACGTATAGTTTAGAAAGAAAAAAAGGCAGAAAATCTGTGATTTAATTAGTATCTCAAAAATTTAGAAGAGTATCAAATTTAAGGCAAATAAATTTAAAGGAAATAATAAAGATTCAAGCAAGAAAAGATGTAATAGAAAAAAATATAGAATAAAAAAAATCAACTAAGTCCTAAAATTGGATTTTTGGAAAGACTAATAAAATTTAGAAATCCCTAGGAAGACTGATTTAAAAAAAAAAAATACTAATTACTAATTCAGTGATTTTCTTAAAAGGGTATCTTCACTAGAAATTCATATACTAGTAAACATCAAAGGAGCAATGAGAAGATGTAATGAATAACTTTGTGCCCATAAGTCTGACAGCTTAAGATAAAATGGACATCAGGTTTTCCACCTTATCTTTTTTTTTTTATCACAACCTGGAAATACTGTCACAGAAGGAATTAGAAGACTTAATTATCTTACCAACGAAAGCTGAACGTTGCATTCGCATGATCCAGCAATCCTGCTCCACAGAAATGCCTACCAAAGTGTGCAGAGACACGTGTGAGGAATGTTCACAGGGACGGGACGCTGTTCCTGACAGATCAAACCTGGAAACTGCCCAAATATCCATCAATAGTAGATACCCTAACTATATCATGGAATACAATGGAACACTTCACACAACAATGTAAAAAAAAACTGAATTATTGCTATAGGCAACAACATGATGAATTTCACACACACACTAATGCTGAGTGGAAAAAGTCAGGTACAAAAATATACATACAGTGTGATTCCATTTACATGGCGACAGTAATCTACTTTGATAGAAGACAGATGTTTACTACCTTGGCTGGGAGGGGCCTACGGGAGACCCTGGGAATGTGGCCTCCTCCCTGATCAGGGTATGTTCACGATGTAAAAATTTATCAGGAGGCCCTGACCAGTTTGGTTCAGTGGATAGAGTGTCAGCCTGCAGACTCAAGGGTCCCAGATTCAATTCTAATCAAGGGCATGTACGTTGGTTGCGGGCACATACCCCATAGGGAGTGTGCAGGAGGCAGATGATTGATGTTTCTCTCTCATCGATGTTTCTATTCCCTATTCCTCTCCCTTCCTCTCTGTAAAAAAAAACCAATAAAATATGTGGGTTTTTTTTTTTTTTAATTATCAGGAGTATCCTTGAGCTCCTGCACATGTCCAAATGTATGGTAACTTACTTTTTTAACTTATAAATAAATACTAAATACATCTATGGTGCAAGTTTGTTTCAGAGCATCTACTTCTCCAAAACAGTAGACTACAGTACATACAAGATTTAAACCCTTTATACTCTTAAAAATAGAACATCAGTACATTTTAGGAGCTACCAACCTAGGATCATACTTTTCTTTTTTTTAATTAAAGATGTTTTTATTGATTTTTAGAGAGGGAGACAGAAACATCAATGAGAAACATCGACCAACTGCCTCCTTGCACGCCCCCAACTGTAGATCCGGCCCACAACCTGGGCATGTAACCTGACTGGGAATTAAACCAGCGACCTCTTGGTTCATAGGTTGATGCTCAAACACTGAAAACACACTGGCTGGGCAGGATCATGCTTTTCTTGTGTCTTCGTTAGAAGAATGATTCTCCTCCCACTTAGAAATAAACAGTCCTCTACATCTGAAGGGTCTACAGCAGGAGGAGGAAAGAATAGGTGATTAGAAGGAAGGGGATTTGACCCCATCCAATAGAGACCACCCATACAACAACGGCATACCTCACGCAGGAGCCAGCAGCTGGTTCTGGACTTTCTTTTATATATATATATATATATATATATATATATATATATATATATATAGTATTGATTTTTTACAGAGAGGAAGGGAGAGGGAGAGAGAGCTAGAAACATCGATGAGAAAGAAACATCGATCAGCTGCCTCCTGCACACCTCCCACTGGGGATGTGCCCGCAACCAAGGTACATGCCCTTGACCGGAATTGAACCTGGGACCCTTCAGTCCGCAGGCCAACGCTCTACCCACTGAGCCAAACCGGTTTCTGCATGATTCTGGACTTTCTGACTGCTGGGCCTTCTAAAAGGGGAATTTACAATGGAAACATCGGACCATCCAGTATTCAATGTCCTCTTCCACCTCGAATGGGCTGGATGGATGAATGGTGTCTTTGGTGACAGAAGGGGAGCCACTTGTGCAAAGGGCTAGGACTCCCCAGACCAGTCCTTTCCCAAAGTGGTGAGCTCTGGAGAGGAAAGAAAACCCGACGGGAAGCAAATCAAAGGGGCAAAAAGGTAAAGCGGTGCCCGCCTTGGTAACCCAGGTTTGCCCGCCCCTAGATTTATTTTGTTGACTGAAGTGGTCTTACGGGTGTAAGTGGTATTCAAAGAGCAAATTAAAAAGATTTTTTTATCAGTCTCAGTAGACAACAGCACGGTATTAACTAATGGCACTTGTCCTCTCTAAAATAATTACTTTTGGAACAATCTGTTTATTAATGAAGCGATCTGCAAAATGGATAATGGTTTCTTCAGATTTCGGGCACACGACTCTTCCCTCTACTTCATTTTGCTTTTTTATTTATTTATTTATTTATTTATTTATTTATTTTTGCAGAAGTATACTGTGAAGTAACTCGGATTTTTGCTGACAGGTTTTAAGTAGAATCATCTCAGAAATGCATGTTCAAGTAGGTTGAATAAACCCATATTTCTTGTATTGTGCCCTTAAATTATTCCCTCTGGTGATGGAAATGCTCCAGAATGGCTTGTGTCGATGGTTGCACATCTCCGTAAAATTACTTAAATTGATGGAGTTGCACACTTAACACGGGTAAATTTTATGGTCTGTAAAGTGTAATTCAATGATGTTGTGTTGGGGGAAAAAAGAGACGGGGGGAACAATTGAACATCTTAAAAAGGATGTTCTGTTTTCCCCCATCTTGTCATAGGAATGCTGAGTGTTGAGAAGGGAAAGCCAACAACTGCACAAAAGCTAGATGCACCCACAGGGGGAAAAGGATCCAGGAGTCCTAGTGGACCACAAGCTGAACACCGAACCCCTCAGCGGCAGAGTGTATTTTTTAAGCAATGGAGCTCTGTGTTGGAAAATTTCCAAAAGCAGCGTCTCTCGTGCCCCAGAACCTGAGTTCCGGCAGAAAAACACCCCCGGGGTATTTCTGAACTCAGCATTCCTCACTTGCTCCTCCTGCTCCTTCCTTTGGTCTTCATTAATGACCACCTTGGGTAGTCCTCATGTTATCCAGTAAAGGCTAGTATCCGCGGGCAGATGCGGTCTGTGCTGTATTCCTCCCTGTGCTCAGGCTCAGGGCAAACCCCTCGCCGAGGCCTGGCACAGAATCGGTGCTTCCTCCTCTTTCACCCACTGCCTGAACCAGGTGTTCAAATGGCTCCTTTCCTTCCCTTTTGGGCTCTCGGGAGCTCAATCAAGACCGCCCTTACCACAGGCGTGGTGCAGCCACCATGGCACAGCGGTGTGAACCCCTTGGAAGCCACCTGCAGGAGAGCCAGCTGCGTCCCCGGGGGTTCGAGGCCCTGCCCCTCCTCTCTGGCTACCCAGCCAGTGCTCAGCACAGTCAGTTTGTTGCAGCCTCCACCTCCAGCCAAGCCCTTCCTGTGTCTTGTGCTTCCTCTGCCAAATGCTTCCTGGTGCCATCGGGGACCCCCTTCATATGTTCCCGGGGCCCCTCTCCAGACAGGCTGTGCTCAGCCCGCATACAGCTCAGCTCAGCCGAGACTCAGGCCAGCCCCGCTGAGCACAGGCAGAGAACATGTGAGCATAACACACTGTATGTTCAACGCTGACATACCATGGAGATCAAGGTGGAGCTCACGGGAAGGAAGACCGGAGAAGAGACACGATGTGCTCGCTGTCGAGGAGCGGCAGCTAGTGACAGAGCGGGACTAGAACCCAGAGCCTCTGCCTCAACGTTGGGCCCAGTCACTGCCACAAAGAGGTCATGTGGCCGGGAGCCCCGCCCGGAGCCTACGAGTCTCCATCTGAACAAGGGGGCGCTGGCCTGTCTCTCCCCCGGGTTGGCGGGAGGGGAGACAAGACTGTGGATGTCCCAGCACAGAGGGCTGAGCGGGAGACCTCGCCACTGCCCCCTCCGCGGGGCCTGAGCTTCAGTTTCCAGAGAACGGGTTTCAGCCGGACTCTGCCACGTCTGTGCCCAGCCCATGAGGCGCCTGCGGCCTTGCTGGACCACTAGGTTTTCAGCCTGCGTTTCTGGAATTCCCCTTACACTCTCCCTGACAGCTCTGTTCCTCTGGGTTCAAAACAAACTTTTGCAGCTGCGTAGCCTTTCCTCCACAAAAGGTTTTCAGATCTGAATTCAGAAAATAACACTGTTCCAGCTCCTGTCGCTGAGAAGGCCCGCGGTGACAAAGTCCAGGAGGGAGAAGAGCTGGGAGCTGAGGGTGCTGAGGAGCTAGCCTGGGAGGCCAGGCACACTTCACAGCAGCCAGAAGGGCCTGCCCCCCGTGATGATTTAGAAAAACAAGCTGCAATATTGACACCGCTAAGGGAACACTGATAAAAAAAAATAATAATAATAATAAATAATAAATAAAAAGCGATCGCTGGTGTTTAGAATTATGGGCGCCAAGAATAGTCTTAGCCTGGGCAGTAAGGGTCAGAGGAGTTCGAGTTCCAGCTTTTAAAGTCAGAACCCGGTTCGAATCCCTGCCCCACTGTTTCGTGGAGCTGCAATGTGTTCCTTAATCTTCCCGCAGCTCTGGTTGTCCAGATAGTGAGGGACTGAATTAAATGAAATATATATGGTTTGTGGTGGACAAATAATCACCCTTCTCCAAAGATGCCATTGTCTTGTTCCTCAAAACCTATAAACACGATGCTTTCCATGGTAAAAGGAACTTGGATGATGTGATTAAGCTCAGGACCTCGAGATGGTCTGGGCAAACCCCATGCAATCACAAGGGTCCTTCTGAGCAGTACGCCAGAGGACCAGGGTCAGAGGAGATACGATAACGGAAGCAGAGAGAAAGGCAGAGAGACTCACAGACAGAGAGGCTAAGACACTGCTGACCTTGAAGATGGAGGAAGGGGCAAAAAGCCAAAGCATGCGGGCAGCCTCTTGCGGCTGGAAAAGGCAAGGGAAAGCGCCTGCACCCTGAACGTAGCCCTGCAGACACCTCGACTTTGGACCGCCACTTCCAGAAGATAGTAAATCTGTATTGTCTTAAGCCACCAATATTGTAGAAATTTGTTGCGGCAGCACAAGGATCTCAATGCAGAGCTCCTGTGCCCACGTTAGCACTGAGCCTGGTAGCCAATAAGAGCAGCTTGTTCTCTCTCCTCCCGGCCATGTCTAAGGACAGGTGCTTCTATTTCCCTCGCAGCCCACTCATTTTGTACAGCTGTGAGATGGTGGTGGCCAGTCCATTCTCACGTGGACCTGAAATCTGCCCACCGGCCCTTTCAATTCGGCCTGGGGCCCCTCTGCTCCTCACACCCCTCCAGATAACCACACAGAGGCCCCAGCTAACCTGAGTCTGTCCTGGGCTCATGCAGGGAACTGTTTGGACCCAAGTGCCGTGTCCTATTTTTTTCCCAATATTTTTTCATTTAAAAATTGAGAAGATTTATTATAAAGATACGTTGGTTTTTCACAGGGAGCAAAACCTGAGGCTATCTTTTTATTTATTTTTTAATCCTACCCTATGGATATGATCATTGATTTTAGAAGAGAGGAAGAGAGGAGAGAGAAAAAGACCATGGATGTGTGAGAGAAACATTGATCGGCTACCTCCTATTCCTGCCCTCATGGGGACCAAGCCCACACCCCAGGTATGTGCCCTGTCCAGGATTCAAACCCACAACCCTTTGACGTATGAGAGGACGATCGAACCGACTGAGCCACCTGTCTGTTTCGTCACACGCCATTACATTTCACTTAGTCCTGGAGCCTCGTCTGTGAGCCTCGTTATGCCAAGCAGTGTATTCTCCACCAGTCATCTCAAAACTTAAGTATTGACTACGTCATCTGTATCTGCCTCGCCAATAAAAATATCAACTGGAGCCTCATGTGGCCATTCCCTAGGAATTTACTTTCATATTAATCAACATCAGATGCCAATCAGCATCTCGGGGTGTGGCCATAAAACAATTCCAAAATCGCCTACTATGCATTCTGGCGTGCAGGTGGAATTACTTCACCCTGTGCACAAATTTACTGTGAGATTCCTTGACAGATAATGAGCTGAGGGATGCTCTGCCCCAGCCATAGCCATCACAAGGCCCGACATGATCCAGCAAGCAGACCACAGAACTGGGAACACCGTTACCTCCAGGAGCCTTGCTCGTGAAGAATCCACACAGGCATCTAGAGACTCCTCCATTTTTCATGCATTCACAAATCAGCTGTGGACCCAAAGAAGGAACATACCTGGCAAGAAGGATTCCTTGTGGCTAACTGGGCTCAAATTCACACTCAGAACAGCCGACTGAATTGGCAACAGCCTCCTGCTCGGTGCTCCTGCCCCTCAGCTGACCCTTGTAGGGGAGTTCCTGGAAGGGGGAAGCTTCTTTCAACCAACAGGCTTGAGACCTGCCCGTGGAATCTGAGTGACACAGCAACGGACGCATTTGACCAATCCGATGGGGCTTGTCACAACCCATCAGGATGTGAGATTCCCAGCAATCAGGGTGGTTGGACCAATCATACTATGCAAATTTGGACTTCTCATTTGCATAGAAGTGGCCCAATCAGGGTCCACGGCAGGAACTTTCGCCATAAACACTGGCTATCCTTTTGTCTGAGGAAGGCACTTTGGGTTTCCCCTCGATGCTGTATCTCCCAGTTTGCAACTGGCTTGGTGGCAGCACACTTTTGTCCCAACTTATGGAAGGTGATAGGCTATCCCTCTGTTCGTAGTTTGCGGCATCTTTTCCCCCTCTTTATTAATAAAAGTACTAGTTTCCCGTCTCTGGTGTTCTACTTTCTTTCCCAGGCTCCGTGTTTCTTCGAGATTGTCAGCATAGTCTCTGCAGCCTCGGTGGTGAGTTCTCTCTGCTCCCTGAGGACCCTGTGTCCTGGCTAAAAGACTTGAGCTCATTTACATTTTGGTGCTCGTTATAATCCCTTTCCTCATCTTGAACTTCAACTTTCTCTTGCCACAGTTTTCTGTTGTTGTTGTTGTTGCTGTTGTTGTTGTTGTTGTTGTTGTTCTCCTTGACAAGAAGGAGGTAGAATTCTTCTCACTGCCGTTCTACGGTGCAGGTGCAAAGAGCACCACGTTACTTGGTCTGCCTTTACCCGTGAGCGGCTGGCTCCCTTCTCCGCCAGCAGTGGCTCTCAGACTCCTCTGGGATACTTGTTAAAAACACAAATCCTCCATGGAATTCCCCTCTCACGGGCCCGTCAACTGCTGTGTTAGTTAGGGTAACGCTAGCTGTGAAGACAAACAAACCCAAAAGCGTACAACAGCTCAAGCACAATAGAATTTAATTTAAGCCCCCAAATGGGTGTTCCAGGTCAGTGAGTGGTTCTCTCCAGACAATGATTCAGGGACCCAGGGCTTCCTCGGCTTGGTCTCTTCAACATGCGGCTTCCAAGATCCCTGTGCCTGCCTGCATCAGCCTGGGGAAAGGAAACAGGCATGGAGAACAGCAGGGCAGGCTTTAGTGGATCAGGTCTGGAAATGGCCCAGATCACTTCCATTCCTATTCCACTGACACGAGTGTGCCTCACTGTAAAGGAGGCTGGGAAATATAATGTAACTGCAAAGGAGGATGGGAAATGTAGTCCAGCCCAGAAAGAAGAGGAAATGGTTATGGTGAAAAAATCTGTGGATGTGGACAAAGAGTTATGCCTAGGAATCTGTATTTCCGCCAGCCTCCCATGTGATCCTCCTATATAGGACTCCACTTGGAGCAATACCCCAGCACCCCCAGTGCAGAGCCTACAAGGCCCTTTTTGAAGGGGTCTCTTCTTTCCTTGCAAGCCCTGTCTGCACTCTCTACCCAGATCTAAGGACATGAGTCGCTAGCAGCTTCCCCAGTCTGCCCTGCCCCCCCCACCTCTGTGCTTGGCCATTCTTGTTTCTGTTGTTCATTTGGTGAATTCCTGCTCATCCCTCAGGACTCAGGATGTAAATCTCTTCTGTACGGATCTTCCCTGACCCTCCCGCCCCCAAGGAGCACGGGCAGCGCCTTCCCTGATGCCTCTCTTCTACCTGTACTGAATCTCATTACAGTATTGATCACGCCGAATGGCGTTTGTTTACATGTGTGTCTTCCCATTAGACTAGGAGACCCCGGAGGGCATCGACCTTTCTTAATTGTCTTTGTATCCCCAGCACCTGGCATTTTGCCTGGTACCAAGTGGCATTCAGCTAGGGGTTTGCTCCACAGAAATCCTTTGTGTGAGACAGCTTACCACATCACCCGTCAGTCAGGTCCTGTCTTGATTTTCTGCTCACGTCAAATAAGAAAAACGTTTCTGGTTACCCTTACAATTTCGCTGCCTTAACTCATTAAACCAAGCCATCAGGTGAGGTTTGTGTCGCTCTGCCAGGTTTATGCCCCCTTCCCTCCTTTGGCCAGCTGCACGCAGAGGTGAACTTTCCAATCGAGCCACTCCAGCCTCATCCCCGTCCGTCCCCACCTTAACTCTTATTCTTCAAGAGCCTTTTAGCAATTGCACCTTAGGAATTCTGCCAAGAAGGCTTGTTGAGCCATCGTCCCTTTTGGAGTCTCAAGTCATATCCCTGGATTTGCTGGGACCGTCAGAAGCCTACATCCCAGAAATCCAGGAAGTACATCTTCCCCTCCCCAAAAATCATGGAATCCAATGCCGTAATGGTGGTAGCCGTAGGCCTCCAAGACGGATTCCACTGAACTCACCTCCTGCTGTTCACAGCCTTGTGTCCCTTCTCGGGTTAAACTTCTATTTGTCTGTGTCGTTCGTCTGAGATGAAGTTGTAAAAACCTTTGCAGGTCCAGGCTGTGTGGGTCAGTGGTTGAGCATCAACCTATGAACCGGGAAGTCATGGTTTGATTCCAGTCAAGGGCACATGCCTGGGTTGCAAGCTCGATCCCCAGTGGGGGGCGTGCAGGAAGCAGGCAATGAATGATTCTCGCTCATCATTGATGTTTCTATCTCTCCCTCTCTCTTCCTCTCTGAAATCAATAATATATGTGTGTGTATATATGCTATTTATATACATTTAAATATAAACATATAAATTTATATATTAAAATTACAGCTCTTGTCTTGGTGCCCTCCCCCTCTCTCTTTCTCTCTCTTGCTCTTGCTCTCTCTCTCTCTCTCTCTCTCTCTCTCTCTCTCATAATTTGCTGCTCAGGGAGAAAACAGCTGCCATGTCTTAAGGCAGCCCTGGAAAGAGACCTGTATGGCAAGCAACTGAGGCCTGCATCCAACAGCCATGTGTGTGAGCTTGGCAGCAACTCCTCAGCCCCTTGGAGCCTTTCGATGCCTGTAGCCCCAGCTGATGTCTGGCTGCAACCTCATGCGACATCCCGAGCCAGAACCACTCAGCTCTCTGGACCCTCAGACGCTGGGTGAGATAATATATGTTGCTCAAGCTGCTAAGTTTAGGGGGGAATTTGTTATGCAGCTACAGATAACTAACGCAACGGGCTTCCCTCTCTCACTCTAACCTTACCTTCCAGTCTCCTTTAGGTCAGACTTCAGGGGCATGAGAGGTGCAGCCATCAGCCGGGGATGCCCGGAGCTTCCCCGTGGGAGGACCTGGCATATGCTGAGGTCATGCAAAGGCCCACCACGACACCCCGCTTCTATTCTCGTTTTGAGACCTGTGTCTACAATGAACCAGCCGCACCCCACCCCACCCCACCCCCTTTCTGGCCAATGGGTCTTATCAAGCTTAAGAGTCATCAGTTGCTGTAAGGAATAGAGGAAACCACTCTCAAAAGGAAGTTAAAGGGCTATAATACCGTGTTTCCCCGAAAATAATACATCCTCCAAAAATAAGACCTACTTACAGGTTTCCTTCTGAGTGAAATATAAGGCAACCCCTCCCCCGAAAATAAGGTCCCCAGGCTCTGTCTCAGAATGAGACAGATTCTGAAAGAAACGGAGTCACCAGAAATTCACCAGGAAATTCAGGAATTGGATTGTTATGATGATGTTCCAGAAGATGATGACATGATTGTCATTGAATAAATGAGTCAATTCTTGATACTGTAGGACTCCCAGTGTGTCTGGTTTGTGTTGACAACTACCGTACTACTGTACCGTATACAGGTAAAAAAAAATTCCTTTATTTTCATTGAACAATAAATGTGTACCATATTCTTCTTCATGGAAAAATAAGACTTCCCCTGAAAATAAGACCTAGCGCATCTTTGGGAGCAAACATTAATATAAGACACCGTCTTATTTTCGGGGAAACAGGGTAGTAGCTGGCACATAGTAAGTGCTAAAGGACTATTGTTGATAGTCACATCCACAGGACAGCATTAGTTTACATGCTGTCGCCCCGACGAGCAACTCTGCTGCTTGAGAACCACACACGCACATCGACTGCTGCACGTTGGTCCTGCTTCCCAAGAAAAGCCGCCTTGATCGGAATGATGAGGCAGGATCGGCAACCCTTTTGAGATCGTCAGTTCGGCTTAATAGGACTTCTCTGCAGATGGACATACAAATAGCTCCGATTCCAAACAGTGCTCTCTCTCTCTCCCAAGCCCTCCTCGGTTTGGCTCACCCTGCCTGTCTGAATGTGTGTGTTCTGGTTGTGTCTAGCAAAACTTCACATTAACCAGAGCTCTCCGCTGACTTCTCAACTGACCTGGAGCCACACTGACAATATCTTTAAGGGTTTAGACTTCAGCTAGATGCTTTCTAAGAAAACCCACGGCCACCTTAGGAACATGTGTCTGATCTGCATCCCTCCCCCTGAATCGGTAATAAGTAAATCTATAAGGGATAGAAATGTTGTTTAATGAAATTGCCTGGTAAATATTTTTCAAAGGTTTAGGAGTAGTGAGAAATGTTAACATAACAGGCCTGCGGTGTTACACTCATCCACGTTTAGCATTTGTCGCCAAAAGTCTAGGAGAGAAGCCTTTTATCTCGACAATACGACATTCTTCCATTTATAACAGGCTCTGATTTTTAAAGCAATTTCTATTCAAAACACCTTTTATTACCTGATTCAAATGCGCCTTCCTTTGTGCAATCGGGTAACCTGGCTCCTGCGCCCCTTTCTCTTCCCCTTGGAACCTTTTCATCCCGCGGGCTTGATGCCGCCTACCCCGCTCCCCACCCCTAGGTGGGGCGGGGGGGGGGGTCCATTCCACTCCTAACGGGCTCCTTTCGCCCCACGTTTTAACCTGTAAGTTGCTCAAGACCTCTTAAAAGAAGCCAGGTGACAGGCCTTAAGTAAACAACGATAAATGTACGAGTTTCTGACGAGTTGCCTACGAACGGAATTGCTAATAAATCAGCCCCGGAATAAATATCAAAGGGGGAGTCTTGGCGGAGGGGAAACCGGAGCATCCTTTTGTAATGCAAACGAGCACATCCTCCTGCTTTATCCTTTCCCTCTTCCTCTCCGCTACATTCTTGCAGCCACGTGCACCTGGGCCGGAGGGTGACTTTCATCGCAGACCTTGGCTCTCTTTTCCGGACCCTTCGTACGCAGTCAGGAGGCGCCTCAAGTGTGGGCCTATCGCCTCTCCCTTCCTGGTTGCCTCTGGTTCCGGGGGGACCGGTGCCTCTGGGCCAGTGGTCGGCAAACCCATTAGCCAAATATCAAATGCAAAACATCTATTCAAAACACCTTTTATTACCTGATTCGAATGCGCCTTCCTTTGTGCAATCAACACAAAATATCAACAGCACAATGATGGAAATTTCTTTGGAGAGCCAAATTTTTTTAAACTTAAGCTTCTTCTAATGCCACTTCTTCAACATAGTCTCGCCCGGGCCGTGGTATTTTGTGGAAGAGCCACACTCAAGGGGCCAAAGAGCCGCATGTGGTTTGCTCACCATGGCTCTGGGCCAATGTGTCCAATCCCGTTTCCACTGGGAGGAACCTCACAAGCTCTTCCTCCCGGCCCCTCTGCACAGAGAGGATAAGCAGCTCCACACGTGCTAGCAGGAACCGACGCAAAGATGAAACACAGGGGCACGTATGCCAGAGGACCCACCGTCGCTGAAACCATGAGATGCTCCGTGGCCTGGGCGAGTCTATGTTGAAGAAGTGGCGTTAGAAGAAGTTTAAGTTTTAAAAATTTGGCTCGCCAAAGAAATGTCAGTCGTTGTGCTGTTGATATTTGGCTCTGTGAACTAAAGAGTTTGCCGACCACTGGACTAATGAATTCGCCAACCACTGTCACATACTACCCTTTACCTCTTTGCACACAATATGCCACAATTGCCTAATCCTCACAGCTTCCAACTACATGGTAGCATGTAGTCTAGTCCAGTGGTCGGCAAACGCATCAGTCAACAGAGCTGCAAACTGCAGCTTTCGATCCCCATGTGGCTCAAGAGCCACAGTTTGCCGACCACTGACCTAGGGAACCAGGAGGTCACGGTTCGATTCCTGGTCAGGACACATGCCCAGGTTGCTGGCTCAATCCCCAATGGGGGGCATGAAGGAGGCAGCTGATCAATGGTTTATTCTCATCGTTGATGTTTCTCTCTCTCTTCCCCTCTCCTCTCTGAAGTCAATTATATATATATATATATATATATATATATATATATATATATATAACCTGCTTCAGTAGGTGAAAGAACCCTCTCTCACTCACACTTTTCCTTACAACCTACCACTCCTATCATTTGGTCTTCTGCACTTTCTCACAGAAAACCTAAACATAAAAAAGGAAAGTGAACAATCCAACACCCAGTACATGGGTTGGCCAACCCGCTAAACCCATTCCTTCGACCCTGGGTGAAGAGTCCCGTCACCAATGGGCAGAGCAGAGGCTGCTGGGAAAGCGCCCCTCCCCCGCCACGGTGTTTCCTGTTGGGTTGGGGGCCTGACCACCCAGGAACATGGTTTCTGGCTCTGTCCTATCAACACTCCTGCCACCTTCAGGCAAGAGGCAGAGAAAAGGATGCCGAATGCCAGCCATTGGGAACAGACACCGCCAGCTCCTTCTGAGTCTCAGAGCCTAAGAGCTCCCTGGTTTGGGCAAAGCAGGTAAATACACTTTGATTTTCACCCTAATGAGTGGCATTTCAGAAAATATGACACCAAGGTGAGTCTGCCCACCAAGGGATCTACAGCCTCGGCCCTCCTAAGAGGCCTCTACCTTCTCCTCTGGCTCCTGCCGGTTCCTCAGGGCCAATCCTGGACCTGCCTGCTCAGGAAGACATCCTGACCCGCCCGGCTCTCAGAGCACCCCTGGCACTCCCCAAGTGAGCACACTGTGTCTCTTTGTGGTGGATGTTGTGGTGGTTGTTGTTAATCCTCACCTGAGGCTATTTTTCTATTGATTTTCAGGATGTGAGAGAAATACATCCATTGGTTGCCTCCTGTACTAGCTGACCAGGTCACGGGCCGGGGAGGAGCCTGCACCCAAGATACATGCCCTCCACTGTAATCAAAATTGGGACCCTTTGGTCTGCAGGCCAACGCTCTATCCGCTGAGCCAAACCAGCTAGGGGCACACTCTTGTTTCTTGACAACCATCCCTGTTGTCTTAAACTCTGTCAAGAACGAGAACCAGGTACTGCGTTTGGCTGCCTCGGTCCCTTTTACGAAACAGGCAGGTGAAACCGAGCAGAATGCAAACCACCTTGCACCTTCCCTGTGCTCCCCAGAGCACCCAGCACGGAGCGGAGCACCCAGCACGGAGCGGAGCACCCCGCGGTTCTCCGCAAACCGATGGGTTGGCATGCGCCTCGGTGACACATCACAGAGCAGGCGGCTGCGGGGAACAGTCAGCGGCCCGGACTCCGGACTTCCTGCTTTAATCCGCGCCACGGGCCTGAAAAGCTGGGCACCCAGTAGGTGCTGCATAGATTTTCACGGATTGATTGACCACTGGAGGGACAATGGCTTCTGTGGGATTCATTCATGCTTTTGGTGCCAGAAGGGGGGTGGTTTTCGTGGAGTGGAACACTGGAAAGACAAAACCCCAACCGGCAGAGAGGCTGGCTCCTGAAACGGATGTCCTCTCAGACCTGAGGGCTTCTGGGGAGCCGTCCGCCTTCCAAGTGACCCGTGCGGCCAGCGATCAAAGGGAGGCTCCTCTGCCTCAACCCCAGTCCTCCGGACACCTAAGGCCCACTTCCGCTTCTGTCCAGTCCTGGCTACGATAAAGGGCAAAATCAGCCTCCGCTGTGTCCTCTCCCAGGGAAAGGCGCTGGGCTGGCAACCAAAGACATAGCCTTGCCGAAACCAGTTTGGCTCAGTGGTACAGCGTTGGCCTACGAACTGAAAGGTCCCGGGTTCGATTCCGGTCAAGGGCATGTACCTTGGTTGCGGGCACATCTCCAGTAGGGGGTGTGCAGGAGGCAGCTGGTCGATGTTTCTCTCTCATCAACGTTTCTAGCTCTCTCTCTCTCTCTCCCTTCCTCTCTGTAAAATATCAATAAAATATATTTTTTTAAAAGATTAAAAAAAAAAAAGACGTGGCCTGCCTGCGCTGAGGGTGGGGGAAGCCCTCAGGCTTTGGAAGCAGCCCGGCTCCACTCCCAGCCCAGCCACTGCCCGGCCTGTGATTGCAGGAGAGCACCGACCCGCTTCTGGGACCGATAACGCTAACCCCACCGGTGGCCGTGGTGATGAATAAGATGTCACAGGTGGGTAGCATGCCTGGCATGTAGTAGCTCCTGAGTAAAGGATGCTCTGTGGTGGTGGTTATTGCAAATGCAGATAAAGAGCGAAGTCCGTCCCAGCCGCGGGGCCGTGGGGCGCTCCCAGGCAGGCCTGCGGTGGCCTCCCGGGCGCCCCTCTAGGGGACGGCAGGAGTCTCGCCAGCACAACGCCGTGTCTGGTTGGCGGCACCGAGACCGGTCTCTGATCTGAGCCGGCACTGGGTGTTCCGGAGCGTTCCAGGCTACGTCCCTGTGCATCGCGAGTGCACTCCCCCGCAGCCCATCTGCTCGGAGCGTATACATCGGCCCTGAGCCAGAGCCCGAGCCTGAGCCCAGCCCGGGGCGTTCCGTCAGGGCTGGGAGGATGCTCCCTCCACATGCCGATCCTGCGCTTTGTGGTGGCATCTCTGGCCAGGGCCGAGCACGTTTCCCCGGGCAACCCCCAGCGAATCCGGGTACTGTGGGGTGAGGTGGTGCCAAGCATGGACCACATCCCACACGCCACAGAGCAGGGCAGCGACGAACCCAGAACACACCCCAGGCCCCAGCAAGAGAGGAGAGCCATCGCACATGGAGATCCGGTGTGTGTCCCCGAGACCCGGGGCCCGGATCGGGGGGTGGAGGGGGCGGTGATGATTTGAACAGCTGCGCCCACATCAAGAGCAATCCTTTCCAACGACCTGGGTCCACACCCAACCCTCCAGCTCTGCAGAGCCCACTGCAGAGGAAGGTCTGGCTTCAACCTCTGGAAATTCCTATTTGCCTTCAGGCTCGGGATGGAAGGCGGGCGGGGTGAGGAGAGGGTAGACATGCTCGCTTCACACAGCTTTTCTCCTCCTTCCCAGGATCTGTTATCAAGCTCCAACCCCAGAGGCATTACCACACTCCAGAGACACCCCCCCCCACCCAACCCCATCCCCGGCATCCCCCAAAGCCAGAGGAAGGCCTCCTCTGTGTGGAAGCGGGGTCAGGGGTCAGCACAGCCCGGCTACCCTGCCGTCCCAGCAGCGGAACGGGGAGGATCCTGACACCTGCACCCAGGTGGAGCTGAGGAGAGACTCGTGGATGCTTGCTTCCTTCTCTCACTTGAGCATCACTCAGAATGATCTGTAAGGCCCGGTGATGGACTAAGACTGCCTGCTCCTGACCCACCCCCGGTCCGCAACCCTTAGCCGCGTCTTCATGTCGCCTGCAGCGGCCTTTGGTGCTGCTCCGGACCGTAGCCCGCGGGTTCCTGCATGTCCACGGCTGGTGGGGCCACGCGGATCACCTCGGGGGACACGAATGGACCCTGACTTGCGCGTGCCTTGTTCTTCTCTCTGCCTGGAGCTGCCCGAGACCTTACCTGTGCATCTTTTCAAACTCCCAGGGGACCCCTCTTTCCCCCTTGTCCTGCCTACATTACTTTTCCGGCACCATTTTCAGAGCTTAGCATTCAAACCACATCTACGGGTCCCCTTCGGGTTCCAGGATCCTTGGCGAGCTTTGCTCCCCCCTCAGCACACCCCACCCCTGCTCCCCCTTCAAGGCAGCTGCTGTCACCCCCTCCTCAGGATCACACCACTTTTCCTGGCTGGCCTCGTGGGTCAGGGGTGGATTCCTCTCTGCAGGGCTTGGCCGGGTCCCCTCCCCTCCCCCAGGCTTCACACTCCAAAACTTCATTCGATTTTGTTTTTCTTCTTATTATTTTCAGGAAACGCAGTTGCTCTGACACCAATGGGCCATTTCCCTGGCGTCCTCCTCCCTTTCCCTGACAGTCCTCCCGCTACCCTCAGTAGATTATTATTATTTATTATTTATCAGCCGCCACACTGCACTCTGCTTCCTACAAGATATTAACGAAGACACAACCCGTGCGCTGAGGGTGCAGCTAAGGGGAGCAGGGGCCTGCTTTCAGACACCGTAGCCCAGAGCTGAGAGAGAGGGATTTACACCTCCGTCCTCCCCCCTACCCACCCCCACCCCCAAAGTCCTCAGGCAGCCCTGGCGAGTGGGGGCGGAGCCTGACAGATGTGGGCGGGGCCTGGCGAGTGGGGCGGGGCTTCTCCGAGAGCTGCAGAACCAGGCTCCCTACCTGACCTCGCCCCGCCCCCCTACACACACACACACACACACACACACACACACACACACACACACCACCCCACACCCTCAGACCTCAGCGGCTGTACCACAGGCAGTGGAGGGGGTGCGGGGGGAGCGGGGGGCTGAAGCCCGTTAGCCTCTACATCTAGATGCGGGGGGGGGGGGGGGGCGGGGAGGAGAGAGGAGGGAAATGGGGGTAACAGATATTTCTAATGACATTCAAAACCAGATGAGGGGGAGAGGAAGGGGCTCGGGAATAAAACCAAGACCTAGAGAGTCACCAGGACAGGGAAGACTGAAATGCAAAGTTCTGGCGGAAAGGGGGAAGGGGAAAGCCTGCATTGGGGCCTCCCATTAGGGTCGCAGGTGGGGGGTGTGGACAGTAAAGCAAGCACAGACGGAGTTGGCAGGACGGAGAAAGTAAGTGTGGACCACGTGGGAGGCTGGGGAGGGGGCTGCCGGCGCACCAGGGCCGGGCTGGGCAGGTGCTGCCTCCGGAGGCCGCGGGCGCTCAGGGGGGTCCGTGCAGCCAGGGGGCCGGCGCGGGGAGCGGCGGGGGCACAGACTAGAGGGAGGCGGCGACCGGGATCTGCAGGACCAGATCCGGACGATCCCTGCCCCTTCCCGCGGTGGAGTGTCAGAGGGAGGGCGGGAGCCGAAAGGCCGACCGCTGGACTCCGTCTCAAACTTTTCTGCCAGCCTCCGCAGGTGCGGGGACCAGCCGGCGCCCGCCTCGGTCCAGCCCCGCGCCGGGGCCAGGGGCGGGAGGCCGGGCCCCAGCTCCCCAGCCACGCGCCGCGCATCTGCGGGCGCGGCCGCCGGGCCGGGAGGGAGCGGCCGCGGGGAGAGGCGGACGGGCGGACGGACGGACGGACGGACACACCCGCCGCCGCCGCCGGCACTCGGCCTCGGCCCGGCGCGCGCGGCAGCGGGCGGGGAGCGGGCGGGGAGCGGGCGGCGGGGGGGATCCCTGGGGCCCGGGGAGCGGCGCCGGGTGCCCGGCCGGGGGCGCTCCGCCTCCCTCACCCGCCACCCCCGCCCACTCGGGCGCCCGCGATTGGCTCCGCCCGCCCCTGGCTGCGCGCCGGAGCCCGCCTTCCTCGCCGCTAAAGCAGACGGTCCCCGGCGCGGAGCGAGCCAGAGGGGAGCATGGTCCCCGCGCCGCGGCCGCGCCAGCCCCCGCGCCGCCGCCGCCTTCCCCGCCGCGGACCTCGCCGCAGCTCCGGCTCCAGCCCCGGCCCCGGCCCCGGCCCCGCGGCGCCCGCCCGCGGCCCCCGCGCTCCCCGCGCCTGAGCGCAGCCCCCGCCCGGAGCCCGAGCCCGAGCCCGGAGCCCGGAGCCCGGAGCCCGGAGCCCGGAGCCCGGAGCCCGGAGCCCGGAGCCCGGAGCCAGCCCGGCCCGCGGCCGCCGCGGCTGCGGGCGGAGGGCGGGGGCGATGCTGCCGGAGCCGCCGCCGCCGCCGCCGCCGCCGCCTCGGTGAGAGCCGCGTCGCCGCGTCGCCGCTGACAGCTGAGGACTGACTTCCCTCCCCGGGCATCCTCCCCGGGCTGCCGGGAGGCGGCGGCGGCGGCGGCCGAGGAGGAGGAGGAGGAGGAGGAAAGGGGGAGAAGGCGGAGAGCAGGAACGCGAGCAGGAGGTGGACCTGGATCCGTTCCTCCCGGCCAGGACCCGAGCGGCCCCCGCGCCCGCTCCCCGCCGGCGCCGCGCGCTCCCCGTCGGCCCGCCCGCGCCCACCCGCGGCCCCCGGCTCGCCGCGCCCCGGGCCGGGGCCGGAGCCGCGCGGCAGGAGGTAAGAGCCCCGCTCGGCGCCGGGGAAGCGGCGGCGCGCGCCCGGGGACCTGGCGGTGCGCAGGGCCGGGCCGGGCCGGGCTCGGGAGCGGGGCCCGGGCGCCCGGCACGCAGGCGGCTCGGCTCCCGCGGCTCCCGCGGCGGCGGCGGCGGCGGCGCAGGAGCCTCCGGAGTCTGGACTCGCCAGGCTGCGGGAGCCCGTGCGCCTGCGCCACTCCAGAGGGGAAAGAGGGGGGGAAAAAACTTCCTACCCCCGGGGTGCATGCCCGGGGTGCATGCCCGGGGGGTCGCGGCGATCGGGGGTGCTGGAAGCGTGTGTGACCCCGGCCCCGGGCAGCCCCCGGGCTGGGCCCGGCAGAGCGCGCCCCTGTCCGGGCCACCTCCCCGGAGAGGCCCCGGGCAGGGGCGGCCGGGGGCCAGGAGGAGGCGCCGGGGGCCGGACCCCGGGGCGGCCGGGCGCCCTGCCCTTTGGGAAGGTGCGAGCCTGCGCGCGGCCCGGCTGCTTCCGGCCCCCGCCCGCCCTCGCCCCGCAGCAGTTGGGGACCCGGTCTCGCTACTCATCCCAAGTAACTTTGGAGGCGGAGGAGCTCGAAACCCGCGGGGAGGGGACCCGCGCAGCCCCTGGTGTGACCCCCACCCCTCCTCTCCCTGGTGCCGCCGTGTGCGGGGACGCGGGCGGGAGGCTGGGTGTCCGGCGGGGAGGCGGTGTGTGCGGGACGGACCGCGGGACGCGCACCCCGACCGCGCGGGGTCCGGGGCGGCCGAGGGCGGGCTCACCTCCGGGTTTCCGCGGCCTGGACCGGGCCGGGGGGCGGCTGCGGCGGTCGATCCCGGCGCCGGCGAGGGCTCCGGGCGGCCCCGAGGGAGGGGTGCGCTCCCCCCGGCGCCCGCCCGGAGAGCAGAACCGGGAGCCCGGGGAGCTGGATCCGGGGAAGCTCCCCGCTCAGGTCGGCTCTGCGCCGGCCGGGAAGGCGGGGACGCGCCGCCGCCGCCGCGGTCACCGAGGAGGGGATGGGGGCCACGCCGAGCCTCTCTCCGGTGCCCGGATCCTCTAGCTGAGAGGCCGGGGGGTCGTCCCCGGGCTCCGGAACCCAACGCTGGTCGCGGTCCATCCTTCGGGTCCCCAAGGATGCTGATGGGTGAGAACCAACCCCAGCTTCTGCCGGCGCCGCTGCTCTGCTCTCTTCCCTCCCTCCCCGCCCGCCCTCCCCACCCCGAGCCCCGAGCCTGCGCCACGCGCGCCCGGGGCGAACCGGGGCCGCAGGTGCTGGTGTGGCGTCTGGCGAGACCTGGGCGGGCGGGCGGGCTGGTGCTGGGGAGCCGCACCGCGGAGGGCGGAGGACGGAGGATGCGGGGCTGCCGCTGCCGCCCGGAAACTTCCACCGGTCAGCGCAGGGCTGTCAGGCTCCGCCGCCGCCGCCGCCGCTGCTCAGCCTCCTGTCAGCGCAGTCAGGCTGGGATTGCAGCAGCTCTTGGTGCAGGGAGGTCTGCCCTGTCCCCAGGAGCCCTCGCCCTGGTGCCAGCCTCCAGTCTCCGCGGAGTTCTTTCCTCCCCTGCCCTCTGGCCTGATGTCTAACTCAGCCCTGCCTGCGAGGGCAGAGCTCGGGGCTCATTTGGGTTTAGGACCGAGGACGGTAGACTTCGCCAGCACGCTTCATTCTGGTGTTGTTGAAACATGCATTGGGGTGCGGGGAGCTAACTTTACCCACTCTTTAGGGAGGGTGGCAGAGGACAGTTCATCCTGATGTAGATTAAACACATACACACACCACACATCTGATGACACAGAGGAGAATGCTTTCCAGACCGGTGGTACGGATGGATGTGAGTCCCATACCCCAGGTGTTCACACAGGGATGGCGCTGCAAGCCGCTGAGGAATACAGACTCTGACCCACACGCTGGTCCAAGCCCCCTCGACTTCTCATCCTGCTCTGAGATCAGGGAATTACTAGCATATGTGCCCTTAACCGCTATGCGGATTTAATGGCATTTAGCTTGGTCTATGGACGGGTGCATTTAACCACTTTTAATAACTTTTCTGCACAAGCATCTAATAAACCGTGTTTGCCCACGATTAAGGAACACGTTCCCCTCGGTGCCGCCTCTCCATTCCCGGCGCAGTCCACAGCAATGTACAGGTCTCCCAACTTTCATCTGCAGAGCAACAATCCGAACGAAATACCTAGAGTCGCACAGAAAGAAAATATCCTATGGTAGCCATGGTAACCAATAGATTAAGGTTATTGGTTTTCATCGGTGATGGGGAGAGGAATACTAGTATTGTGTCTCTTTAATTATGTTTCTAATGAGAGGTGGTCAGACCCCAGGTCCTCGGTGTGGGAGACCAAGAATCCCGTTGTGGGAGAGGTTCGTGGCCGCAAAGCCGAGGGGAGCCCGAGAGAAAGACTTGTGCCAACTGCAGCCCCTGGTACCCAGCGAGCGAGTGGATGGAGCCTTTCTTGTATGTCAAGTAGATGAGAATTGAGTCCCTTCTTTTAAGATAAAGGGGGGAAAAATGTGTTTTGCTTTTAAGCTCTTACCAAATGAACCTTTGAAGTCCAGCTCCTGTTTTCTAGGAATGAGCACGTCAGACGCGTGGCTGTGGGTGTGGGGTGGGTGTTCCAGTTGCTCCCCGCACCTGTCAGTCTAAGGGAGGCGTATCATCAGCCTATTCAAAGCTTGCCTGTTTCAATATTCATGCATTTCCATGGTGACTCATTCCATCTTTGTTTACTTAGTCAACCTTACACATCTTTGGCATCAGTTCCACTTGTGCCTTCGTTGGTGTTTTGTTTTGTTTTGTTTTTTTCTTTCCGTTCACTTATCAATTGATCCAGCTGCAAATCATTCCCGTGGAAAGCATTTCCTTTTTTCCCCAAAGTTCACACTGATCCTCCTTATACCCTGTTTTAAAGGGGTTTTGTAAGAGACCCATATAGCACCACGGATGCTAATGTAGGTTTTTGGTATCTCGTTGGACGTGTGTGTGTGCATTTGGGTTTCTTTGTGTTATGTTTGTGTTGTTTTCCTCCTGCAGACTTACTAGTACAGGCTGTCCTGCTTTATGGCCCAGAGACGTCAATCCAACCTGGCAGAATTGGCTAAAAGTCTCTCTTCCTCCGTTCCTTCTCCCCTTCCTTTTTTTCCTATCCCGTGGGACTCAAGGAGTTTTGTATGTTTTGCATTATATCTGGCTCAGACAGACTTGAGGGCTTTATGGACTGGGCCGGGCCTGCCCTCCTAGGATCTTTTCTCTTCCGGCCGTAGCCAAAGGCAGAAGACTGCGGCGCGTCGGAGGATTTCCAAGTGCAGCGCACATTTATCCACCGCACAGAGTGTCCCTGGGATCGTAGTCACCTTGCAAGCTCACTGAACAGGCAGTTTTGCTTAAGCTGAGTGATAATTTTTCACCTGCTCTCAAGCTTGCTTCCTACGGATGCAGGCCCATGCTAATCGCACCCTGTCTGCTTCAGAAATATCGCGGCAAGCACTAGTCCTCTACAGACCATTAGGATCAGGGGAAGTAATTGGAATACTTACGTTCAAAGTCAGATGGAGGAGTGGAATTCTTGCCAAGCTTGTGATTCTATAATCAGTCAACTAAGTGCCTCCTTTGGGGTGGAGGGAGGCAGAAACACCGTGGGTAAGAAAATCCAGCTGATGCTTTCGATGAAACTGTGTAGGATAATTAGAGAACACCACGTCTCTTCACAGACAGAAAACTGACGTGTAGACTCAAGTGTTCAGAAACTGGAAGAGTATTAGAAGCTTGTGCAGAAGATGTCATTTGTAATTCCTTAGGAAATCAGGGGTCATTTCCTAACACACACACACACACACACACACACACACACACACACATTCATTAACAATCTTTGGAAAGTACTTCCATTTGAAGAACGTTTACCATAGAAGTGGTCCTCACCGTTTTGGTGAAGGAAACGTGTCAGAATTCTTTGCCTGCTCGTTGGGTCAGAATTTCTGAGATCAGGACCATTCTGAAAGCAGGTTCTGGGGCTCTGCCCCCGACAGCTACACGCATCCTTCCCTGGGGTCCCAGGTCAGAAAGGTAGTCTCACTTCCTTCCCGGAAAGCCCTGGAGAACAGGGGACTGGAAGCTGTGAATTAAGAGGAGGCAAGTTGGCCACTGGAAGCAGCAGCACTGTCATTGGTGAAGGGAGCCTGATTATCTCGGGGCATTTCCAGCCTCAGGGTGAGAAGGGGAGATTTCTCATTTCCCGAGGAGGGTGCCTGCGTGAAATGCAGGTGGTCCAGAGACGCCTAGCCGGCAGCAGCCGATGCTGAATCTGAAGCTAGAACAAAAATGGTCCGGGGTGTCGGGTTGGGGCCAAGATGTCAGACTCTCCAACGTTTAAAGGCTGTCATTGGCCCCACACGTGTCAGTTTTTATCATTATTGTATAGAGTTTTGAAATGTTTAAATCATTGACCTTTTAAAAGACATACACACACATATATACAATACACACATATATACAAATATATATATATATACACACAAATATATATACACACACGTGTGTGTGTGTATATATATATATATATATATATATATATATATATATTCCGCCAACTTTATTCCTCCAAATCATGGTTTTTAAAAAATAAACACTTGAACATGAAATTCAGCTCAGTGGGGTTAACATTCACATTGTTGTGCAGTGGCTAGCCGAAACTTTTCCCCTGGGAACTGAAACTCTCCACCCAGTAACCTTCCGCTGCCCACTTCCCCTCCCCAGCTCCCTGCCAAGCACCTTTCCTCTTCCCTTTTTCATGCATGAATTCCAACACGGTAGATGCCTCATATAAGTGGAATCTTGCAGGCCATGTCTGTGAACACGGACATGCAATATCTCTTCGAGGTCCTGCTCTCACTTCTTTTGGATATATATACCCAGAAGTGGGATTGCTGTAATCTAACAGTTTTTACCCTGACATGTTACATTGCTCTTCTGTGTAAGAGATTGGGTGTCGATGCAGTTAACAGCACAGATAAAGAATGCAGTCGATGTGACTGACCCTTTCTGTGTGTACATTTCCTCTCGGGTCTCTCCAATCTCTCATGCTTTGCTTTCAGGGCCTCCTGGGTTGCTGTGGGATTGGCCAGTGGGTAACGCATGGGCGGAGTTGAAGTCCAGTCTCTGGTGCCTACTAGCTATGTGACCTTGGAAAAAACCTTGATCTCAGTAAGCTTTAGTTCTCTCTTTTAAAATTTTTTAAAAATATATTTTTATTGATTTTAGAGGGGAAGGGACAGGGAGAGAGAGAGAAACATCAATGATGAGGGAGAATCATTGATTGGCTGCCTCCTGCACACCCCACACTGGGGACCAAGCCCGCAACCTGGGCATGTGCCCTTGACCGGAATCCAGCCCAGGACCCTTCAGTCTGCAGATGGACACTATCCACTGAGCCAAACTGACTACTAGGGCTAGTGTTTTCTCTCTCTCTCTCTCTCTCTCTCTCTCTCTCTCTCTCTCTCTCTCAATGGAATAATCATGGGAGAGACAACCCTGATAAAGCGTGCATCACAGTGGCTGGCCTGGAGAAGTGTTCTAGAAAGTGCTCCAGAAAGGAGGGCTTAGGTAAAGGGGTAGTAATACAAGAGGCAGCAGCAACCCTTAAGATGTGAGCAGCCGTAGACACCCACCCTGTTAAATGTGCTCAGACACGTTTTCGTGGTGCGCCACTGTGTGTACGCATTGGATTCTGCGAGTCCTGTTATCAGTACTTACTCTGCAACTCAGAAGAGATTTGCATCACAATGGCAATAGCTAAAAATATCCTTGAGTGGATTTGATAGGTGAACTTTTAATTCCATTTTCCATATCATAATTTTAGAGTTGATGTGGATTTCAGAGGTCAGCTAATCCACCTATTATTCAATCACCAAACCTGTATCAAGCCTCAATAATATCATAATAACAATAATAATAGCTTCCAGTTATTGCTGCCCACTGTATTTTAGTACTTTACATACATTACCTCTAATCCCCATATCGGCGCTGCGAGGGAGGGCTAATCCGAATTTTACAAATGAAGATGAGACTCAGAAAAGTCATCAACTGGCCCAGGACCACAAATCTTGCCACGTTGTCCAGCTGGGTTTGAACCCAAATCTGTCAGCCACTACCCTGTTTCCCCCCAAAATAAGACAGTGTCTTATAGTAATTTTTGCTCCCAGAGATGCGCTCGGTCTTATTTTCAGGGGATGTATTATGTTTCCATGAAGTAGGTCTTATTTTCGGGGAAACACGGGCAGTCTGTCTGTCTTGTCTTTTCTGTGTGTGTGTGTTTATGTGTGTATGTTTAGGTGTGTGTTTGTGTGTGTATATGTTTATGTGTGTATTTGTGTGTGTGTGTGTGTGTGTGTGTGTCTGTGGGTCTGTGTGTCTGATGCTCCAGACCAGGTCTCGGTGCACTGGCACCACTTCACATCGCCTGCTATGTACCAGGTACTGCCTCGCCTGTGCCAATTAACACTTTAAATAATTCTTTTAGAGGGAAGGTGAGCTGAAATAAGGACATTTACCAGGTCTGACTGGCATTCATCATCATTTTGGATTTGCCCACCTGCTCCCATTTACTCTGGTTCCTCGAAGGCTAATGAGAAAAACTTGTAGATGCGTCGGCAGCATCTGTTTCCTTATTGAGCCAGTGTAATAAGTAGCAAATTAAAGGCTAGAAACAAAGCAGGACGGATTAAGGGTGTATCCGGGGACGACTGAGGACTAATCTGGGCTTGTTCACCCCCGACTCCCGGGGCCTAGCACAGCGCCTGGCACGGGCCCCGTTAGGAAGAACGTCCGCTGGGCCGGCCGACGTCCAGAGGCAGCGTGGGTGACGGACATCGGAGCCTGTGTTCCGGATTCTTCCTTCACTCCGTGGCCGTGCCTTCATCTGCTCGTGGTGTTCATTGTGCGGAGTTTTAGATGCTACATTTGGCCATCTATCTGCTAAATATGCTTGTTGGTGAATCCTAACTAATCTAAATGGAATCTTCTAGGGTGTATGACTTGAGACTTTGGAAACTAGTTTTCTTGGAGTTTCTTCATTCCAGGGGTGACTTAAATCTATCTGACACTTGGAGAACTGCCTGCTTGCGAAGGGATGGCCCCACTTAGATTTTCAAATTTTGGGGATTTCACAAAAGCATTGTTTTCAATAAAATGAAGCACCTGGAAATGACATGGTCCACCATGAAAGGGCGAGAACACTGTGTTTTCCAACGCTGTGCATCGTCCCATACATCAAAAGGTTACGGGCTCGATTCCCAGTCAGGGCTCATGCCTAGGTTGTAGGTTTGATCCCGGGTGTTTTCCAACAACTTCAGTCTTGTCTTTATTTTTTTTTTAATATAGTTTCATTGATTTCAGAGAGGAAGGGAGAGGGAGAAAGAGATAGAAACATCAATGATGAGAGAGAATCATTGATCTGCTACTTCCTGCACGCCCCACACTGGGGCGTGAACCAGCGGCCCCGGGCATGTGCCCTGACCGGGAATCGAACTGTGGCCTCCTGGTTCATAGGTCGACGCTCAACCACTGAATCGAACTGTCGAACTGTGGCCTCCTGGTTCATAGGTCGACGCTCAACCACTGAACCACACAGGCTGGGCACGAGGTATGTTATTTTGTCATTGAATTCCCTTCTTTGCTTGAAGTGAAAACAATATAAGATGGCCATGCTCTAATTCTGGCTTTCTGAACTAAAGCAAGGGCCACGGGATGTGGGAAGTGTAAACCCCGCCTTTGGAAGCTGGATCCGAGAGAGAGAGAGAGAGAGAGAGAGAGAGAGAGAGAGAGAGAGAGAGAGAGAGAGAGTTTATGTGCACATGTGTATGTATCTGTATGCGTGTGTGTGCATGTGTGTCTCTGTGTGCATGTCTGTGTGCATATGTGTCTCTGTGTGCGTGTGTGTGCATGTGTGTTGGTGTGTGTGTGTGTGTGTGTGGCCGATGGCTCCTGAAGAGCCCGCTGGGAGAGGAGTGCTGTAATCCACTCGGTTCATGCTGTTCCCACCAGCTTTAATCATCACAACTTGAATAATATTCAAACTGTGAAAGGAACATATTTCTTGCTGAAGCCAACGTGTGCCAAGTGGAAGCGCCAGAGCTTCTCAGTCAGGATCTATGGCAACACCTTGCAAAAAAAAACAAAACACCTGGATTGCTCCACGTGATGTGGGCAAACGGCTTTCTCCACACGCCAACGGCACTAAGCTTTAAAACTTTCTTCTTCCACCCCGGCCAGGTGGCCCAGTTGGTTGGAGCATCGTCCCATACGTCAAAAGGTTACGGGTTCGACTCCCAGTCAGGGCTCATGCCTAGGTTGTAGGTTTGATCCCGGGTCCGAGCATGTATAGAGATAACTGACCCATTTTCTTCCTCACCTCCTTCTCTCTCTCTTTCTCTCTCTCTCTCTCTCTATATATATATAGATAGATAGATAGATAGATAGATAGATAGATATAGATATATAGATATATAGATATATAGATCTTGCTTTTTCTCTCTCTCTTCCTCCCTCTCTCCTTCCCTCCCTCCCTTTCCCTCTCCCACTTCTCTCTCTTCTCACCTCTCTAAAAAAATTAAAAATCAATGAGCACGGCCTCAGGTGAGGTGTGTTGTTTTTACTCTTTTTCATTTCCTCCTTTTCACCCCAGAGGAGAAAAATGATTCGCATGGACACCATGCTTCGTGGAGGTGACCGCCCCTCCTGTGAGCTAACGGTCATCTCCCCGGGCCCAGGCTCCCGGCAGGGTCTGCAGGGGAAGCCTGCGGTGCAGGGCCCCCTGGAGGGAGGGGTGTGGGCTCTGTGACCTGGGAGGCCCGGGGACAGGACAGAGGGGGAGGTGCGGGCAGCCGCTGGTAGGGGAGCAGCCTGAGCCTCTGCCTTCCTGGGCTAAAGACACGCGGCCCGTCAGGCTGTGGCAGGGCCGCCCCGGGCTTCTGGACGGCAGTGCCGGCCCGTGCCCAGGCCTCCCCCGCACATCCGGGGAGGAGGGCATCCCAGGAATAGAAAGCTTGTCTCCAGATTCTGCAGGATTCCTGGGGAGGCTGTGAGGGGGCGGGCGCTTGCTGAGCTGTGAAGACACCCTTGGGGAGCTGTCACCTCAGCCGTGTATTCCAGGTGTGTCCCCCAGGACGGCGGGTCTCGGGAACCGGCTTTGATTTCTGGGCTGGACACTCGGGCCAGGGATGTCCCCACGGTAGCAGGGACAGGAGGAGGCAGTGGCCTGCCTGGCTCTCGGCTCCCATGTGACCAGGGGGCCGCTGGGCATGGGGACCAGTGCAGGGCATGTGAGATTGACAGCTGGGGACTGAGCCTGGGACAGCGTGGAGGGCGAGACTTGGCCCCCGTCCGGACCAGGGTTACAGTTAAAATGCATTTACTGCCGAGATGGGTTTGGCTCAGTGGATAGAGCATCGGCCTGCGGACTGAGGGGTCCCGGGATCGGTTCCCGTCAAGGGCATGTACCTTGGTTGCAGGCACATCCCCAGTGGGGAGTTTGCAGGAGGCAGCTGATCGATGATTCTCTCCCATCGACGTTTCTAACTCTCTATTCCTCTCTCTTCCTCTCGGTAAAAAATCAATAAAATATATATTTTTAAAAAAAGTATTTACTTTCAACTCAACAACAAATAAACAGCCTGGTTGAAACATGGGCAGACGACTTGGTTGAGCGTTTCTCCAGAGAAGAAACACCCATAACCAATGAGCTCACGGAGAGATAGATGCTCAGCCCCACCCTGCTCATTGGGAAAATGCAGATGGAAACCACGGTGAGCTCGCACTTCACGGCGTCAGGAGATTGTTATAAAAAAAAAAAAAAAAAAAAAAAAAAACAAGCAGAAAAGAGCGGGTGTCGGTGCAGAGGTGGAGGAATCCGAGTCCTCACGGGCTGCTCGTGGGAACGGAGCATGGTGTGACTGCTATTGAAGACGGCACGGCCGTCCCTTTAAAAAAACGAACGTATAATTACCATATGATGCAGCAATTCTGCTTCTGGGTTTGTACCCAAAAGCAGTGATAGCACGGGCTTGAATAGATATTTATACACCCGTCTACATTCGTAGCAACATTATTCGCAACAGCCAAAATGTGGAAGCAACCCAAGTATTCACCCAGGGATGCGTGGATAAGTAAAATTTGCCGTATACACACAATGGAGTGATATTCAGCCTTAAAAATAAAGAGAATTCTGGCTCTGGCCAGGGTGGCTCAGTTAGTTTGGAGTGTTGCCCCGCACACCAAACGTTTTGGGGTTCAATTCCCCGTCAGGGCACATGCCCCGGGTTGCAGGTTGGATCCCCAGCATATGGGAGGCAGCTGATCGAAGTTTCTCTCTGGAGTCAATGTTTCTCTATCTTCCTCTCTGTTCCTCTCTTTCTAAAATCAATAAGGGCATGCCCTCGGGTGAGGATTTAAAAATAATAATAAAAATTAAAAGAAAGAAATTTATGAAACATGCTACAACATGGATGTACCTTGAGGACATTACCCTAAATCAGTGGTCGGCAAACTCATTAGTCATCAGAGCCAAATATCAACAGTACAACGATTGAAATTTCTTTTGAGAGCCAAATTTTTTAAACTTAAACTTCTTCTAATGCCACTTCTTCAACATAGACTTGCCCAGGCCGTGGTATTTTGTGGAAGAGCCACACTCAAGGGGCCAAAGAGCTGCATGTGGCTCGCGAGCCACAGTTTGCCGACCATGGCCCTAAGTGGAATAAGCCAGTCACAAAAGAGAAATCCTGCAGGGGACCACACAGATGAGGTATCTGGAGTCGTCAAGTTTATAAAGACAGTAGAACGGTGCCTGCCAGGGCTGGGGGAGGGGGAATGGGGAGTGGTTGTCCAGTGGGTACCGGTTTCAGGTGGGGAAGGCGGGAGGGCTCTGGAGATGGACGGACTGTGGTGGTAACGGGTGTGCAGCAATGCGAACGCACCCAGTGCTGCTGAACTGCACACGTCCACGGTTAAAATGATGCTTTGTTATATATATATTTTTGCCACTATAAAAAAAATAGAATTCTAAATATATTCCAAACCAGTTCTTTTCATTCTTTAAGCAATTTGCTTAGGCGGGGGTGGGGGGGTGGAGTGTGCAGAGAAGGCATCATTTGAGCAGTTCAATACTTACTGAGCACCTGCTGTGGATCTAGCCCTTCGCTGGGCATGGTTCATTTTGTTTGCGGTATAACCATCGTGGCAATGCAATAGCGTCTCAAGTGTTCGGTTCACTGAGTTGTGGTCATTGTATACACCTGTGCAGCCACCACCCAAAACAAAGTATGAAACATTTCCACCACCCCAAAAAGTTTCCGGTGACCTTCAATCAGCGCCTTCCTCCCCAACTGCTTTCCGATGTCCATCACCACAGGTTAGCTCTGCCTGCCGCTGGCTTCCGTGTACACAGACACGGGCAGTGTGTGTCCTTCCGCGCCGGCTGGCCTCGCTCGGCACCCCGTGTCCGCCCTGCATCCACGCCGACACGTGTCCCTGTGGTCCCCTCTCTGCTGCGAGGCAGCATTCCGTGGCAGGTCCCACACTCTGTCCACCCTCCCGTGGACGGACGCTGGGTGGCGCTGTGGACGGACGTTGGGTGGCGCTGTGTTTGGAAGTGAGGATGGCAGCGGGCCGCTGGGAGGGTCCCCGCAGGGTGGGGTCATCATGGGAGTGCTCCGTGCTGGGGGTGGTCCTGCTGGCTGGCAGCACCCGGAGGGGAACGCTCTCCAGGGAGTAGGGTTTGGTGACTGGCGCTAAGAGTATGCCATCCAGTGGGCCAGAGGCACAAGCTGGTGCTGAACCGGTTTCTCCCCGGAGGGCACGTCCCCGGGAAGCCACGTCTATTCGGAGGCTGCGGGGCGGCTCTGCACGGAGGACAGGACGTTGCCGACGGTGGGAAGGTCAATGTCTTGGAGCTGTGTCCACCCCATCTCCTGCTCAGGTGCTCAGTGGCAGACTGGCCATGCCTGCCTGGGGCGGGGGGGCGCGCTGCGGAGGCCAGTCCCCAGCTCGCCCCTTCCCCTCCCATGTGGCGCCTCGGGGCTGGTTGACGTGTCCCAGACAGGAGCGGGAGCACTGGTGTGTGTCTCTCTCCGCGGTGACTTCGCTCTGTTGTGACCCATTCTCGGTGAGTCTGCAGTCAGACTCTGGGACCCGTGTCCCCGTTTCCACATTTCTGGGCGGCCTCTCATCTCACGGAGGAGCGAGGCCTTCCGCCGAGAGCCACCACCTTCACTACCGGGGGGATCTGGGCTCGACACCCTAATGGGGCCGTCTGGAAATGGGGAGAGCTCAGGCAAGTTGCTTCATCTCATGGGACTGGCGGCCTCCTCTGTGACAATGACGGCCCGGTCCCCTTCCCAAGTCCGCCAGCTCACATTCGCTCCAGCTGACAGCCTGCCCTCCCCTGTGCGAGGCTGTTGAGCGACCCACTTGAGGCTGCACAGAGATTTCTGGTGGATGCATTGCCCTGACTTCACCCCGGAGAGGGGCCAGGGGCACAGAAGGCCGTGGCTCTTAGCAGAAGGCCTCACGCACAGAGCGGGGGGTGAGCCCCACGACCGTGCTTGGCACCCACCCTCACCAGAGCCCACGGTGCTGATGCTCCTGGGACGGGAGACAAAATGGATTGCGGACTCCCTCTCGGCAAGCCAGGGCCCCGTGAGACGCGGCTGCCCACGGGGAGCTACGTTTCCAACGTGACGGGAGAGTAGGCGAGGGACTGTTGGCGGAGGGACTGTGGGCTGGCTCCAGGGGCCACTCTCCGGCCAGGCAATGGCCAGCCTCGGCCCCCTCGCCCTCTTCCTTCTCTAGAAGGCTCAGCGTCTTCCTGCCCAGCTCAGACCTCGCTCAGCCTCCAGGAAGAGCCCAGTGTGGGCATTTCCTGGCCTCGGTTCCCCACGTGCCAGCTCCACAGGGTGCCCAGCGGGCCGGGCCGTGCGCCCCTGGGGGCGCTGACCTCCCCTTCTTTTGTTCACATTCCTTTGGCGGCCTTCCTCTGAGGGCCCTGCACGGGGCACGGGCCACAGCTCGGACAAGCGGGGCTCTCAGAAGGGGGTGCCACCTGAGACTCACCAGGCAGCAGCGGCAGGGCTGGCCCAGAAGCTCCGGCATGGGAAGAGCATTGGGGACCGGGCGAGGAGAAGCAGGAGCGAGGGGCCTGGGTGAGGACTCTCTCCTGGGGTCTGGGGGCTGTTTGGAGCTGCTCTGGGCAGGGGAGTGAAAACCCGTGGACCTCTCTGTGTGCGCTGCTATTGCCACATGGGAGCGGGGATGGTTTCCGAACTGGTGCGGCCGGATAAGCGATCCGTGCGCCGGGTGTGGAAACGGTGCATCCACATCGGAGCCACAGAAAGATGGCGCTTGCTCCATTTCTACTGGCATCAGACACCAGCCTTTCCAGGGCACCAACCCGTGTGCTCATACTAAGTTCCCCCTCCCCCCCCCACAATCCTCTTTCTTTCCCTCGCCCCCTCATCCCCCGCCCCCCAGCCTCCCTGGGGTCTCTGCCCAGCTAGGAACCGCACAGCCTGGGAAGCGGTCGTGGAGTATGTGTTTGGGGCTGGGGTGGGGTTGGTGGAAGAGGTGACGTGGGAACCCCCCCCCCCCCATCAGGAAAGGTGCCAAACGCTTCCGTGGAGGCTGAGGGCGAAATTTCTAACGTGACAATTCGCCTTGAATGTGGTGAGAGGATCGCTTTTCAGAAGGAAACTTGTTTAATTAATTAAAAGGCATCGGGATGTATTTACTAGGATGTCAAGAAAGTAAAAAACAAAAAAAGAACATAGAAAAACCAAAAAATAAAAATAAAAATGCCACAGTGCTAGCCGTAGTCATCTTGCCACTTGCAGATTTTCCAGATTTTTTTAAAAAACAACCAGCATATTTTTCATGCTGGGAAACACAAAAACTTGTTTCCCGAGGGAAACGGAACAGCAGTAATAAGGTTAATTTTTGCCACCGGCCATAAGGGTTTGTGTGTGTGCCCGCACAGATCCGATGGAAGCACGGCCAGGGCTGGCCGAAATCCGGAGAGACGTTCACGCCGCCGGCGTGTAGAAAGGAGGAAAGAGCCTCATCAGTCCAGACGTCTCTGTATCCAGTGCCCCCTCACTGAGCATCTCAGTCTCACCCTGAAGGGACCATCCCCTCGGCTCTCTTTCCTCCCGGGGCTCCCGAGATTTAGGTGGTGGGGGGCGGCTTTCTGCTTGAAGGTAGCGACGCGAAAGCAGGCGTCCATCCCTAAAGCCCGTCTCCTTGCAGGCGGTGACAGTTTTTCAGATGTCTGTGCCCCCAAGTGGTCGCTTGCACCTGTGAATTGCAGCCAGCGGGAAGGTTGCCATTGAGCGGGTCCTGGGAAACAGGACACAGACACACACCCAGAACGTACTGATGGTGACGATGATGACGGCCATACACGACACCGCGGAGGGAGAAGGGGAGAAAGAAACTCCAATTGGTGTGTGTGTGTGTGTGTGTGTGTGTGTGTGTGTGTGTGTATAGAGCAAAAGACAGAAGAATTTTCTCAGTTTACCTCCCCCAGAGAGATGTGTGTGTGAGTGTGTGTGTGTGTGTGTGTGTGTGCGCGCGCGCTTCCATTTGCAAAGGGGGCCTGGACAGTAGGGGTGTGGATGGCGGTGAGCAGAGCCCTCCCAAATTCCGGGGACCTGGCCTCCGTGTCTCCGGAGCGCTCCCCCCAATGCCCACCCCGGCTCCTCTGCAGCAGCAGGTCTCCAGCAGGCTCCTCGGCGGCCGGGGGCAGGCTGTGCCGGGAGGGAGGACTGTGCCTCCCTGGGAGGCTTTTCCTCCGATGGAGACGCAGAAGGAGGAAGCAACCTTCTGTCCCCGGCCACCGTGCGATGCATTTTGCTGCTTGTGAAACGCTGGTGGTGGCAAGCTCGTCGCACCACATTTGATTGTTTTCCGTTGCCGCCTGCCCATCCCGGGGGATGGGTTCCTGCCAGCGGGAGCGAGGCCGATCCTGGAGATGATAAAAAAAAAAAAAAAGAGTGACCCCGTCATTAGCGCATGGCACAGCCGCCGGGCAAGCAGAGTAACTGTCGTTGCGACGATGCCGTTGAGGATGAGCTGAACGTGCTGGCTACGCGAGACGCACAGCAGCGAGCTGAGTGCCTTCCACGGCCTTCGAGAGAAATGTGCTTTCACTTTAACAAAGGGTGGACGTTTGCATTCCTCCCCCCCATCCCCCCTTCGAATCTTTAAACCTAAGGAATCCTCTTGAATAACCACATTTCCAGAAGTGTCTGGCTCGGCAGAGGTGGTCCACCGGCACGCCCACAAGAGGGCATTTTCTCATCAACTTCGGGAAAAGCGGTCTGTTTTCCACGGAGAGGCTGGGAGGCCCGCGCCGATGCTCCCACTTAGCGAGTCCTGCCTGCGCGAGCCAGTGCGGCCGCCAGACCCTCCTTCGCTGGTTTCCTCTGCTTTCAATGTCTTCTTCCCGGAACGACTGCGCACCAGAGGAAACCTTTGCGAGCTTTTATTTTTTCCACATACGAGATGCCGTGTGCTCGCAGGTAGCCGGTATGTAGTGTGCGTGGCTGCAGTTCCCGTGCGGGTGTGACCCGTCACGATGTCAGCACTAAATGCGATTTGCTAACATTTTAAGACTCGATGTGGCAAAGAAAACAGCTAAATACTGGGGTGGGACCTAAATAATTGGGCCCAGGAAAGAGGCGGCTGTTTTGGATTGGGTAGTTAGGAATACTTCTCTGAAGGGTAACTACGGTAAGAGTCTACTGTGCTTTTTTAAATTTTTTTTTAATGTTTATTGATTTTAGAGAGAGAGGAAGGGAGAGGGAGGGAAAGATAGAAGCATCAACGATGAAAGAGAATCATTGATTGGCGGCCTCCTGCACACCCCTAACTGGGGATCGAACTCACAACCCCAGCATGTGTCCGAAGAGGGAATGGAACCAGTGACCTCTTAGTTCATGGGTCAACACTCCACCACTGAGCCACACCAGCCGGGCCAAATAGTCTATGTTGACTTCAGGGCTGGGGAACCTTTTCTCTGCCAAGGGCCATGGAGGTATTTATAACATCATTCTAGGGGCACACAAAATTATCAGCTTGAAAATCAGCCTGTTCTATTTGGTCAAGCATGTGATCAGCTCACTCCTAACGCCTTGGCCGGGCCAGACCAAATGACTTTGTGGGCCTTATATGGCCCCCAGGCCGGATGTTCCCTATTTCACCGGCACTGACACTGTTTGGATTACAAATGTAATAAAAACCTTTAGACTCCCTTTTTCTAAAACAAAACAAAACAAAAAAGTTGCAATGTTTATTACCATGAAACATGATGAAAATGGGGGCAGCAACATGGAGTTGCCCGTGATTTATCTGTTAAATTATGCTTAACAATTGCCACCTACTTTTGACCCCATCATTAAAAAAAAAAGAAAAGAATATTTTAACACCAAAGAGTACAAAGGATGTAAGTGCTGAATATAGGACCGTTGAGAAAATGGAGTATTTTGAGAAATTCCTACGTCCTCTTGCATTTTCTCACTTTTCCATGAATTTTGAGAACTTCAGCCCGGGCTTGTCCTGCTTGTGATAATTGTCTACCTTCCACGAGGACCAAGCTACGGAAGGCCCAGTAATGGGGCTCTGTTGGTGCCAGTCCCCCAGGCCTGCCCAGCTCACAGCCTTTCATACAAGACACAGAACAGAAGGGGCAGCAAACCCCTGACCCTGGGAGTCCAGGGTACTTGCAGGAGAGTCCAGCCCAAAGCTGCGATGGCCTTAGAGATCCATGTGACGTTTTCTGAAGCCAGGAGTCAAAGCTCTACTTTGAAGACAGGTTTTGGAAGATCAAGGCAGAATGGGTCAGGCAGATCAAGGAGGGCTTCGTGGAGGGGGTGTGCCTTCAACGCGGCCTTACAGGACAGACAGGGATAAAAGAAGAGGATCATGGATTATAAGGGGCAACGTGTTCATTTCTTTCTTAAGTTAATGTGGAACTTTTTTAAAAAAATAATAAAAGCAATACCCGTCCATTGTGTAAAATTTTCAGGCATAACCATGTAAGAATCTCTAAAAACCTGTTCCGCAGGCGTGGCTATTAATAGGGTATCCTCTTTTCTTCTCCGCTTTTGTTTTTGTGTTTTTACCATAGCGGGGCCCTGCTGCCGAATGAAATTTTGAGGCTCGGGCTTTTAACTTCGGAACACTGTCCCATGTCATTAAAGATGATTCTTCATGCCCTGGTCCGTGGTGCCTGCCATCTGGTTTGTCAGCCATTCCCATCAGGTGGCCTTTTTTCCCCTCCTAGAACATTCTGGCAGGTATCCTTATTATTTTGGTTCGTAATTCTGGTGTCAGACAGATCTGACGCGTCTCCGCTCCAAGGGTAGCATCAGGCTGCGCGTTATCCATCCAGCCTACCCTGTCACGTGGACGTAAGAGCGCCAGCCGACAGGGGCTTGTGAGTTGCATGAGAGACTGTTTTGGATAGAGTTCTAGAAATAAGAGTTACCAAGGTTTGATATTTTAAAAAATTATATATCTTCCCAGCTATCAGAGTCATGTTTTTTTTAATAGAAAATTCTAACAAAAAGGAAAATCCTGCCTAATCTCATCACTAGAGGATTAAAAACAATTAACCTTTTAGAATCTTATTATTTTGTCACTTTTAGCAGAATTGAGATCATACTATTTCTCTCTCTCTCTCTCTCTCTCATATATATATATATATATAGATAGATAGATAGATAGATAAATATAGATATATTAATATCTATAATAATCTTATCTCCTGCTTTTCCCCCTCTTAACCTTGTGTTGATTTTCCATTGTCATTATGCATTCAGAGACGTGATCTTAAAAGGCTGTATTTCATCCTCTTCCGCTGTATTAATGCTCCGTTTCCTTTAACTACCTTCCCATTGTTGGCTATTTAGATAATTCAGTGATTTGCTAATACAAATGACATCACAGTCAGGTACTGTGGAACATCAGTATCCGCAGACATTTTGGATTATTTCCGCAGGATTCATTCCTAGAGCCGGGGACTCCCGAATCGGGCAGGGCATCCTGAAAACATTGATCTCTATGGACACAAGGCCCCAGACAGCCTGCGAGGTTCGCTCTCCCATGCATAGCACCTGCACCCCCACACCCCGCACCCTGACCTGTGCGGATCTGTATAAACGCCGTAGCCGGTCGCACAGATGAGTAATGGCAGCTTGCGGTCTCAATCGGCCCCCCCTTGACCACCGGTGGGCCGGGGCATTTGCGTCTGTGTTTATTGACATTCCTGTCCTTTGCTTGTTCTATTTATAGTCATCTTTTTTTCTTATTGATTTGCGAGAGCTCTTTATGCATAGGAAGACAGTAGCCTTTTGGTGTCATATGTAGACACATTTTCCTCCAGTTTGTCATTTGTCTTTTAGATTCGTTTGTGGCTCCTTGGCTAGACGGAGGCCTCTCATTTGCTCTCTATCAGCCAACCCCACGTTGATTGCAGTCTGAGAAAGCCCTCTCCTGCCCTGGCTTTCGATATCTGTTCATTTACCTTCTCTTCTACCTGTTTGAAGATTTCATTTTAAAAATCCAACTTTTTATCCAGCCCTAAGTCATCTCCTTTCGTTATTAAGATGGGAGATAGAAATCTAATTATTTCCCGATAGTGAAGTGATTCTCCCAGTTCTGTTTACTGAGCGATCTTTCTTTCCTCCTGCTTCGAAGGGTTACTTCTCGCACGCGCTGGATTCTCCTATCAGCGAGGGCGTGTTTCTCTCTGACCCGGGGCCAACCCACACGAATACAATATTATTATGTTTTAAAATCTGGTGCCATAGATCATCTTCATCATTATTATTTTCCACAATATGTTTAGCAGCTACCTCTGACATATCTAATAGACCGGATGAACTTTAGTCTTTGGCCAAGCTAAAAAATATCTCTTGTTGACTTTTTTTTTTACATGATATTCACATGAATTAGATGCTATTTATAAATTGATGTACAAAGAATTGACATCCCGACCATAAGATGGAGTCTTCTCATTCAGGAACATGCTATTCTGTATTCATTCTCTCTCTCTCTCTCTCTGTCTTTCTCTTTCTGTTTACTTAAGTTTACTTTCATATCCCTCTGTAAACATTTGTGGGTTGTTGTGGTTTTTTTTCATATGAGCTTTGCACTGCTCTTAGAAACTTCATTCCTAGCTGCTACATATATGCTCTTTCTGTCCAATTTTATTTTCTAATGATTGATTCCTAGCAAATAAAAAAAAAGCTCTTAATTTTCTATGTATTTATTTTGTACCTTGCAAGGTGATGGCACTTCCTTATGAATAGAATTATTTCAAGGCTTTTAAAAACTTCTGGTCATTTTGCCAAGAGGGTATAAGTACAAATGGTAGTGTCTAGGGACAGCCTATATTATCACTTTTAAGAATCTTCATTCAGCCGAAACCAGTTTGGCTCAATGGATAGAGCGTCGGCCTGTGGACTGGAAGGTCCCAGGTTCGATTCTGGTCAAGGGCATGTACATTAGTTGCGGGCAACTGATTGATGCTTCTCTCTCATCAATGTTTCTAACTCTCTAACCCTCTCTCTTCCTCTCTGTAAAAAATCAATAGAATATATATATATATATATTTTTTTTTTTTTTAAAGAATATTCATTCATTTGGGAGGAAGCAGCATCTCGTTGTATCTCATACACCATTTCCGTGACGTTTCTGATGCTGTGCCGAGTCCCGCTAAGCGGAACGTGTTTGGGGCAGTCAGTCCCAGGGGGCAGTGCTCGTGAGCAGGCCTCGCCGGAAGCCGTGGTGGTGGCTGTGGTGGCCCTCGTGTCCTGGAGGGCGCCATTCTGAAGCAGGAGTTTGAGGTCCACAGCCCTGCCTTTGCCGGGTGGGAGGGGCTGGTCCTGGAGAAAACTGTAGGAGCTGCAGCGATGGACACACGTCCCGACCTGTGGGGTCGAGGCTGCAGAGGTGGACGTTAGGTTCAGTGTCACCCAGACGTGCACTCACAGCCAGACACTCCTGGGTGTGAGGAAACAACCAGAAGAAACCCTCACCCCGTCGTTGAGCCCTAAGGGACACTCGGGATTCCCACTCAGCGCACCAAGACGACACCTGGAAGTGAGCGAGAAGGAGGGGGGGCCAGGCTGGAATGTGGCTGTGACATCCCAGCACTTTGTCCTCTGCAGCTCCTCCGAGCTCGCCTCCCACTGCCAGCTTCCCCAGACCCAGGCCTTCGCCTCTGGTGGGGATGGAAGGGCTTCTCCCACCCCGATGCTCCCAGCGTGTGGCGGGGGTGGGCGTGGGATCTCCCGTCTCCCGGCACAGAAGGCTCGCTAACGTGTGGGATGTGCGCCTCCTCCTGCAGACAGCGCCGCATCTCCTCCCTGCGCCTCCGCCAGCTGGGACGGTGCTTTCCTCCCTCCTGAACATCTCCCTCCAAAGAACATGGTGCCATCAGCAAGTCTCCTCCGAAGCCAGACTGTAAGGCGAGGCGCCCTCTCTCAAGGAAACCCCTAGCCCCGTGGTCGGCAAACTGTGGCTCTTTGGCCCCTTGAGTGCGGTTCTTCCACAAAATCCCATGGCCTGGGTGAGTCTATGTTGAAGAAGTGGCGTTAGAAGACGTTTAAGTTTCAAAAACGTGGCCCTCCAAAGAAATGCCAATCGTTGTGCTGTTGATATTTGGCTCTGTGGACAAAATGAGTTTACCCACCACTGCCCTCACCCGTTATCCAGGGTTCAACAAATACCAGCGCCTTCCACATGCCCTGCAGTGCGCTCGGAGCGGGAGCTCACGGGAGCCAGGACGCGCCTGGTCCTCTCCCTTGGCGAGCTGACAGTCCAGGGGAGCAGGCGGATGCTCCCCAAAGTCCAGGCAGAAGGCACGCTGCGCTGCTGTCACGGGGAGCCCGGCCTCTGCGTGGGCCGCGGGAGGGGGGCCTGGCCTGCGATGCAGAGGAAGGCTGACCTCGGGGCCTAAAGGGAGGGAATGTGTGCTGAGGGCAGAGGGGACAGGTGCACTGTGGCCTCCTAGGAGAGGGGATGGCAGGCCACGGAGAGGTGGCCATGGAGGCCGGAGCTGGAACCTCCGTCCGCATCGCCATAGCCTGCAGACCGTGCAGGGCCCCGGAAGGAGTGTGAGGCCGGCCACTCGCCTTCGCCCTGGGTGCCAGAGAGCTTTCTCAGCCTCTTCCACTCCTGCTGTCAGGACAGGAGCTGAGACAAAAATATCCTCGTCCTTCTCTGCGTTGGGAAACGCAAGCCGGGGCTGGAATCTCTCACCAGACCCTGCTGGTCCTGCCGCCCGCTGCCCAGATGTGCAGGGGGCAGCTCCCAGCACCGGGGGTTTGTGCCGAGGGGTCTCCCTGGGTTCCCGGGGGCAGAACCGGGCCAGTTAAAATTCCCCCCTGAGTCACTCGGGCCCCATCTAATAAACACTTCCTGGAAGCCGCAACATTTACGATGTTTTCCGACTCATGTTCTCGTGGCGGTGACCTTTCGTTCCCTGCGGGCGTGTCTTCCTCGGGAACTGTCACGGGGCTCTGACCTAAGGCAGCTGGCCTGGGCCTCCTCCGGCCGCCGTGGACACGTCCCGGGCCGAGAGCCACCGGGTGTGGAAGAGCCAGCCTGCACCTGGATCTGCTCGGGGGATGGCCATCGCTGAGGAATGGACCGAGTTCAGGTCCCAGGCGGTGCTTGGGATTCCTGGCCCAGCCTCCCCTCAACCAGCTCTTTACTGAATGCTCCGCCCGGTTAGTTGGAGGCACAGGTGGGTGGGTGGGTGGATGGGAGGGTGGGGAAGGGGGGCAGAGGAAAAGTATGGGAGACAAGAAGCATGCTGGAGGTGAGGCAGGTGGGGTGGCATCGCCAGCCTGTGGAGTGCCGTGCCCAAGCAGATGTCAACAGGGACGCCTAGTCAGCCTTCCACAGGCTGGGAAGGGGTCGCAGGACCTGACCGCCGCTGTCTGCAGGGAAAGGGGGGCTGTGACCCTCTGGATCTTGGGTGGGTGGGTGCTGGGACAATCGGAGAGAGTGGCCCGGAGCATCTTGGAAGGTCTTCTGAGCTCCTGGCCAAGGCGTCTCAGAGGTTCTTTCAGGAGAGAACCATCCTCCGTTGGTGGAGGGAGAAGGTGGTGGGTGCCAAGCTGGGACCACTGCGTGAGCACCCGCCGGGTCAGTGCTGCAGGTCTCCTCTGCCAGGGGTGCTGAGGGTGACTCATCTGCTTCTCAGGACGCTCGTCGCTCCAGTGCCCTTGCACAGACGGGGAAGGGGCAGGTGTGCGGGCTGTCGGGGAGATGGCTGTTCAGCGGGTTCGGGCATCCTTCTCCCCTTCTCCGACTGTTGTTTCCACGCCGCCGTGGACGCTGTGAACCACCGCTCGCCACTTTGCCAAATTCCCCTGCTCTTACTTAAGCGTGACTCACGCACCGGACGGTTTTGACATTTGAAGATTACTCGGTTCTTTGGGCCATTTTCTTCTTTGCCGTCAAGAAAGCGCCTGCCGGTCTCGATTTCATTTTGGGGAAGGTGAGGCCCAGGAAGTCGATAATTACCTCCCTGGACCACGGGGGATCTGGTGGGGTGTCGCTGACGTGTGAGGCCTGTGCTCCTAGAAGGATGGAGGCAGCGCCTCGGCTGGCTCATTTGCCTTCAGAATCACCATCCCACGGGCGCCGAGGTGGGCCTGTGGGGCCGTCTCTCTGTAGGAGTCAAGCATGGGACCAGCACAGGGGCCGGGGAGGCACTTGGGGGGGTCGCTGCCCTCCCGATACCCACCCACATGCTTTGCTTTTTTAAAAAATATATTTTATTGATATTTTACAGAGAGGAAGGGAGAGAGATAGAGAGCTAGAAACGTCGATGAGAGAGAAACATCGACCGGCTGCCTCTTGCACACTCCCTACTGGGGATGTGCCCGCAACCAAGGTACATGCCCTTGACCGGAATCGAACCCGGGACCTTTCAGTCCGCAGACCGATGCTCTACCACTGAGCCGAACCGGTTTCGGCTTGTCACCATATTGTTCTTCCCACTCCACTGAGCCGGGACCTCCATCACCAGGGAGAGCTTCGTTAAGAGTCCGTGTCCTTATCCACTCACTTCCTAAGCCCCACCTCCTTCTCCCACTCCCCCAACTGCCCAGCGCCCCTTCCCCGGTGCCATCCACCCAGGGGGGAGAAACCACCAGTTCACTGTTCCCGTGGGCTCCCCACCGGAACTGCCCCTCACCCTCCACCCACACCTCGTGCTCCACACTCAGCGTGCAACGCCCACCGCCTGTCCCTCGCCACCCCCCCCCTTTCCCTGTGGTCTCCCTCCCTCCCCCAGGAGCATGAGGTGAGGGTGAGAGCCCTGCCGTGGGGTGAGCTGGCATCGGGCCAGAACAGCCTGAACGGAGGCGGTCTCGGGGGCCTGGCCAGGGAACCCCACTCGGCCGATGGTCTGAGGAGAGGCGGCTGCCCACACGGCCGTCGGCAAACCCCGCGCCCGAGCCCGCAGCCCTCCCAGGTGCGGCTCCCGGGGAGGCGTCCACGCCACCACAGCCCTGGCCACAGGGCTCCTCGAGGCAGGATCCAGGACCATTTCCTTTCGAAAGGAAGAGGCCGCGGAGGGACTCGGTTGTCTCTGAAGGATGCTCCCGTGGAACAGAGATGGGCTGTTCTCCCTCTCGCCCGCACAGAGGACCAAGAGGGTCTCAGAGGAGCGAGGGACGCTCCCCGTTCACATGCAGGCTGGCCGGCGGGCTGGGCGGCTCTGCGGGCGCACTGGCGTGGGGGGCCGTGGAGAAAGCCAGAGCTCAGTCCTCAGAAAGAACGCTTTGGAAAGCTAGGAATTCACGGAGGCCGGAGGATCTCGGGAGCAGGAGGATCTCTGGGCTGGGGAGGCAGAAACAAGAGGCGGGCCTGGGTGGCAGCAAGGGTGGAGGGGAGAGTGGGGACGAAGGCAGGAGTTCCCGGAGGGCGGGAGGAGGGGACCGGAGCTGAGAGGTTGGTTCTGACCCTCACCCACAGGCAGTGGGGACCCACTGGGGATGCTTCCCCGGGGGTGGGGGTGAACCACATGGGGCTCCTGGTTCTGAGGGTGGGGAGGCGGAGTAGCCGTCCCCCCAATGCCAGTGGGCAGGTCCCCCCCGGCCCGCCACAGACTGGCCTGCAGGGAGAGGAGAAAATTGCCCTCCCGGAGGGGGCGGTCTCTCAGAGAAATAAACGCATTTCAGTCCCCGGGGCACCCTGTCAGGCCAGGCTCTGAGCGGCAGCAGCAGAAACCAGTGCTGGCCAGCGCAGGCCGAACAGGCATTCATTAAAAGATATTAGGAGCTTGCCGAAACGGGTTTGGCTCAGTGGTAGAGCATCGGTCTGCGGACTGAAAGGTCCCAGGTTCGATTCCAGTCAAGGGCATGTACCTTGGTTGCGGGCACATCCCCAGTAGGGGGTGTGCAGGAGGCAGCTGGTCGATGTTTCTCTCTCATCTACGTTTCTAGCTCTCTATCTCTCTCCCTTCCTCTCAGTAAAAAAATCAATAAAATATTAAAAAAAAAAAAAGATATTAGGAGCCCTGGCCAGAGGGCTCCGTTGGTCGGAGCATCACCCCATACACCAAAAAATAAAAAATAAAAATAAATTAAATTAATTCAAAAAAGGTGGCAGATTCCATTCCCAGTCAGGGCACACACCTGGGTTGCAGGTTCGATTCCTGGTCAGGGAGCATAGGGGAGGCAACCTGTGGATATTTCCTCCACCCTCCCTCCCTCTCTTCCTCCCTTGGTCTTCCTTCCTCTCTCTCTCTCTACAAAGTTAACAAACATATCCTCCGGTGAGGATTCTTTAAAAGGTACAAGGCAGCCCAGAGTTTCCAGGAGGGGCAGGACCAGGCTCAGAGGCCACAGCCGGGACTGACAGCCGCCGGTGCCCAGATCTGTCTCGGGAAGACCCCTGCTGCCCCCTGGGCCAGGCCTCCCGCTGGCCCGGCCCCACTGCCTGCGCCACGGCTTCTGGTGGAAAGTGTGGCGGCCGAGAGTGACTGGCAGAGCAGCGGAGGGAAGCAAGTGTGTTTGCAGCCTCTGTGTGGACGGGGGCGCCGTCTCCCCGGGAAGGCAGCCCCGGGGACAGCGGGTGCGGTGCTGAGAGCCAGACAGGACGACGTGTCGCGCCTGCTCTGGCGAGAGTGCGTGTCGGTGCCTGTGTGTGTGTGTGTGTGTGTGTGTGTGTGTGTGTGTGTTCACAATGTTCTTTCTTCGGCGGAGCGCAGGCGATCGCTTTGTTCGGCGTTTGAAGCGTGGCTGTGCGTTGGAAAGGTAGGACAGCGGCCGCCTGTGGTTTGTCCCCGACGTGCTGGAAGTTTAGTGACCCGGGCGACACGGAAGGCTGAGAACCGTGGGTTTAGACTCCGCACCCGGGATGGCGTGGGGAGCTCGGAGGGGCCAGCACAGGAGGGCTTGGGTTTAGAAATGCTGGACTTCACATGATTTGGTGCCCTGGCATTTCTGGGCTAGTTGACAGTCATGGGGCATTTGTGAATGTTCGCTCTCTCCTCCACGGACTGTTGCTGACACGGGAACTTTGTTTGTTGAGTAGATTTCAGCCTGTGCTAAACAGTAGCCAGAGTGGCCCGTGGGGAAAGGGGGGGGGGGGGGTCCCGGCTTCACACGGGGAGAATGTGCGTGCCTGCATCACTCACTAACGTCGACAGCAGCTCACCCCTCTGAGTCCCAGCTGTGGCCGTTGAGAAACAGGGATCCCGAACCCTCCCCTTTAAGGTTGTTGAGGATTAAAAGAGAAAGAATATAAAGCATCCTGCTTGACTCCGTGGGCTCTTAATACATGCGTACCTCCTTTTCACGGCCTCCTGGCCCCCAGGTGAAGTCTGGCTTTGTTGGCATATTTGTTGGCAAAGGTGACCAGTGACGCTTCTGCGTGTAAAAGAACAGACATGTGATGAACGGGCTTTCTTTTCTCCTAACAACGTTCGAAGGCACCTCTGCGTTTGCCCCCTGCCCTGTCGCATTCCCCATCAGACCAGACTGTCTTTGACTACCAATACTACCAGTAAATTGTCCTACTGACTAAATTTAAAATGGGTAATGGAGTCAGCAAGTAGGCTTCCGGAGTCACAGTATGATTCACCCAAAAAGAAGAGATTCCATGATGTCAAATTGGTTGCTTTAATTTTTTAAAAATATATTTTTATTGATTTTAGAGAGAGAAGAAGGGAGAGGGAGCAGGAAATAGAAACACTGATGAGAGAGAAAAACATCATCAATTGGCTGCCTCCTGCACGCCCCACACGGGGGTTCAGGCCTGCAATCCGGGCACATGCCCTGGCCAGGAATCGAGCTGATGACTTCCTGTTGCATGGGTCGATGCTCAACCATTGAGCCACACCAGCTGGGCATGACTTGAAATGTTGAACCTTGCAGGCACTGGTTCCAAACCACCTCAACCGGGCCTCCCTCTTCTCCTCCTCCTCCTTTCTCCCCTGGGCTCCCCTCTGTGTTTGCCGGGTGTAGAGTGAATGAGGGGGAGGCCAGGTGATGGCCACCTCTCCTCCCGGGGGGCCCCCCTTGCCCGCGGGGTCCTGGCTGGCCTGGGGCTGGCCACAGCAGGGCCTGCTGGGTGGTCCGCTCACCCACACTTCCTGGGCAGCCAGCAGGGGTCTGTGGCCGGGTATTGGTGTGACTCCCTGTGCTCTGTGCTTGGTGGGGCAGGAAGCGTGGTGCTGATTTATCTCCTTTTCATCACGCGGGCCTCAGACGGTTTCTGTTATTTCCAGGACGTCTTCTCCATTTCATTCTAAAAATATGTCCTCGTTCTCTTCAGAATAGATTTTTAATTGCCCTCGCCCTGCACGATGTTGAGCGGCATTAGTCCTCAGGGCACCCCCGCCTTGTTGAGGAGCCTGGCGTTCCGTCCGGTGCGGGGGGTGCACCCTGGAGCCGAGCGGAGGGGCCGTGGCCCCGGGCGGCCTGCACTTGGGGGCAGCCGGGTCTGCGCGTTGGCCGCTTGTCTGGCTGCGGGGTGTCCGCTGCTGGTTCACAGGTGTCTGTGGAGAGGGCGAGACGAGGGGCTCTGTCCCAGCTGACTCTGCTCTGGCTGGGCGACTCCTCACGACCCCCTGTGTGTCTCTGTGTCTCTGTGTGCCTGGGTGTATGAGTGTTGTCTCTGTGTGTTTGTGTGCCTGTGTGTGTGTGTGTGCCTGTGTGCCTGTATGTGTGTCTGTGTGTATAAGTGTGTGACTGTGTGTGTGTGTGTGTGTACCAATGTGAGTAAGAGAAATATATACTCACACTTACACACACATCTATCTGTGTGTGTAAGTGTGAGTATATATCTGTCTGTCTGTGTGTGCCTGTGTGAGTCTATGCACCTATGTATCTATCAGTGTGTATGAGTGTGTGACTGTGTGTGTGTGTATGTACCAATGTGAGTCTGTGTGCCTGTCTGTGAGTGTGTGCATGAGTGTATGAGTGTGTCTGTAAGTCTCTGTGTATACCTGTGTGCCTGTCTGTGTGTGTGCCTGTGTGTACCTGTGTGCCTGTGTGAGTCTGTGTGTCTGCCTGTGTGAGTATGTCTGTGCATCTCTGTGTGCCTCTGAGTCTGTGTGTGTATGTGTCTGCCTGTGTGTATGTGTATCTCTGTGTGCCTGTGTGAGTCTGTGTGCCTGTGTGAGCCTGTGTGAGTCTGTGTGTCTGTGTGAGTCTGTGTGTCTCTGTGTGCCTGTGTGAGTCTGTGTCTCTATATGCCTGTGTGAGTCTGTGTGTGTCTGTGTATCTCTGTGAACCTGTGTGAGTCTGTGTGTGTCTGTGTATCTCTGTGAACCTGTGTGAGTCTGTGTGCCTCTGTGTGCCTGTGTGAGTCTGGTGTCTGCTCGCACACGGGCAGGCAGGCGCGGGCAGGGGCGCTGCCTCGCGTTCCTGACAGATGACTGTGCCCCCAGGAGGCCTCTAATTCCTGCTCAGCGCCAGCCTGGGCGGGCTCCAGCCACTCGCCCACACCTCTGTCAGTAAAATGCCAGCAAGCCATTTATGTCCCTGTCTCGCAGAGAATGAGAGCCTCGAGTCATTCAACAGAAGCAGCCATGAAAGGTCCTGCGGGGCGGCCTCGGACCGCGGCGGCCTCGGAGGCCCCGCCAGCTGCGGGCGGGCGCAGGGCTGGGGGGACGGTGAGGGGCGTGCCGGCTCCCCTGGAAGGGCCGTGGACCTGGAGACCGAATCAGATGTGGGGGTGCAGGCCCGGGGCCGTGAGCCCAGCCCTCCGTGCGAGGCCTGAGGCTGATGCCTTCGGAGGAGTGTGGGGTGGGTCATGGTGAGCGCTCTTCTGGGGGTGACCCTGAACTCCTAGCATCGTCCCCGCGAGGCAGGGCCCTTTGGGTGTGGGTGGACCGTGCACAGGGCTGGTCCGGCTGCCCCCTGCAGCCCGGGCCCATCGAGGCAGGAGCTGGGTCCATCAGGTGGTCCTCAGAGAAGCTGCCTGTGTGTGTGGAGGGGTGGCAGGGGGGGTGCGGGTGGGGGGTATGGGCAGTGACTCTCGCCACCTGCTCGCTGCTCCTCTTCTCTCTGGATGCAGACGGTGTGGGAGCCTCCTGGGCTGCCGGGTGGCGCTGGGCCGGGGAGGGAGCCTGCTCAGGGGCGGCTTTCACAGTGGTGTCTGCTGAGCGAGGGGACACTCAGCGATGGGCCTCTGAGGCCGGCTCCGATGTCCCCAGGGGCGGGGAGGGTCCCTTCTCTCCACAGCAGGGCCTGCTCTGCCCTGCTCGGGGCTCTTGCCTTCGCTTCCTCTTTGCCAGCTTCTTCTGCGGCTGCACACCTGATGTTTGTTTGTTTTCTCTCCCAAATTCCCAGACGACGGAAAGAAACCCAGGAGTGTGTGTCCCCGGGGGGAAATGGCCCGCGTGGCTTCCGGGGAGCTGGGTCTCCCTCCGGCTTGGCGGGTGCACTGTGGCGATGGCGTGGAGTCGGGAGGAGGGAAGGGCTGGCCTCGGCGAGGAAGGAGGCCGGCGGGACCTCGGGCCACCTCTCCACGGGCAGCGTGTGCAAACCTCTCGCCCTCCTGCGTCGGGGCTTGTGGTCAGGGATTCCCGTGAGCTCCTCCATCCTGCAGGGTCCCCGCTGGGCAGCGCGGGCACGGCCACGCCCACTGCCCCGTGTCCAGCGGGGTCCACCGCTCCCCCTGCAGAACAGTGCGGAGCTTCCTACAGGTGTCCTCCCAGGGCATCCCCACTCCTCCCAGTGCCTCTGACCCCTGTCCAGACCTCTCCCACCCCGTTCACCCACGCTCCCTGCCCCTACTCTGCTACTCACCTCAAAGCCCTCCACCCCTCAGCCCCACAGGCCTGCTCGCTGCCCCCGCCTCCACACACACACACACACGCACGCACACACACAGCTCCCTGCAAGATAGTCTGTCACTCCCCCTGCTTTTCTTGTAATGAAAGCACCGCCCACCCTCCCAGAATGATACTCCCAATTGCCGGGGGCCCTAAAAAACGATCCGCATCTGCTTCACATCACGTATTTTTAAAGTGACTGTGTGCATCGCTTTTCATCACACGGCACTGTGGGAACCTCTGAGCGTGCACATGCGTGGGCATCTGCATACACACACACGCGTGAGCGTACATGACCGGTGGAGGGCAGAGGGCCATCCTCATCAGTCCCAACTGGTTTATCCCTCCGGTTCCCGTGGACCGCTATATACTTACTTCTCAATTGCTTCTATTGCTTGTCATACGGTTTCATTTATAGCGACAAAGTGGGTGGCGTTGGCCATACACAAGTGACGGAGACAGGCAGGAAGCACGGCGAACGTGTGTGCGGAACCACCCCGAGCTAATGAGGGGCCGAGGCACGCTAGTTCGGGAAGTTTCCTCCAAGTCAGATTTTCCAGATCCACACGTGGTGGTCCTCGGATCCAGGTTCTTCCCTAGGTCAGCTGATCAGTCTCCAGTGCTTCTGAGGAGAGGAGGGTGGGGTGGGAAATTCAGAAACAATATTGCCTGCTTCTCCTGTTATTGATTGGGGGGGATGTGATTGCCGGCAGCGTGTTATTTTGAAGAACTTATAAATCTCTCGGAATCTCGTCTTAGCGCTCAGATGGCGTGTGAGCGTTCCCAAAAATAGCACCGTTGACTTTTCTCAAGCTCGAGCTACAAGAATTCTAAGGATCGGGTCACGGAGGAAAAAAAAAACACACCAAAAAACAGTTCTATCTATTTTTTGCAGCTGATACACATAATTAGGTTTTAATTACATTTTAAACATAGATCGGTCCCGAGACCGGGGTGCCGTTTTTTATTTGTCAACAGATCAGCGGCTCCTTGCACCATTAATTCCAAGGAGAGGAAATGGCGTGCGTCCCTTGTTAAGTGGAAAAATCGCGGAAACGTGTCCTTCTATAGAAAATGAACGTTATTAAAAATCGCCTTTTAATGCTCATTTAATATAGCCTTTGAATAATACACTCATATTAAATATTTAACTAAAATACTCTCTTTTTTTTACCGTAAGCCATGCGGAGATGATGAAATGATTTTTTTTTTTATAATTGTCACGGGTTAGTGAGGTGACAGATTACTGCGAACCGAGTGCATTGGTCACACACACGGGCCTGCGGGGGCCGATCTAGGGACACACACCCAGCAGGGAACTCCCAGGACACCAGCCCCGAAGGTTCTAATCACCGGCTAAGCGGCTTTGCCGGCAGGCCTTAGGTGAGGCGGGCGGACTGGGCGCAGGTGACGTCACTTCCAGCTCTGGCTGTCACGTGACTGGGAGGAGGCTGGCCGCCGGGCAGGGCACTGGTCACCCGGCCCTGTCCCTTTCTGCACAGGGGACGGGTCGAGGCCCAGAGGTGGCAAGAGGCTTGCGTGCAGCCTTGTGGGAGCCCGAGAGGGTCCCACGGGTGCCCGCCTCCAGCGAATCTCCAAGAGGGGTCTAGTTCCAGAGTGTGTGCCATTCCGAAGGGACTCATGGCAGAGGACGCTTGTGCCCTTCCCATGCCCTGGGAGATGGCCTTGGGGTCACGGGGAAAGGCTCGTGGATGGGGGGGAGAGAGAGGGGGAGGATGTGCGGAGGGCAGAGGCTCGGCAGCAGCAGAAACCGCTCTGCTGTGGTAGAAACCGCTCTGCTGCGGTCTCTGTAGGGTCGGCGACCCTTCCTGCGGGAACATTTGTTTGTATCTATTCCACTCGGTTGACCTGCCACAGCCCATCCGCAAATGTATCAATCCCAGCTGCGATTATTTATCCAATCATTAACTCTCACGCTCCCCTGGGCTCCCCTGCCCGGTGACTGCCCAGTGTCTGCTGGCCACCTCCAGGGGCACGCGCACTGCCCGAGAGACTGCCCATCCCTTCAGGTGCAGCCTGGCCGAGGGGAAGCCCCTCTGCCAGCATTCCCCCTCCAGTTCCAGTTCTTTCTGCCCCGTGGGGTCACTCGGAGGACCCCTGCCTGCCCGCCCTCCCACCCACCCAATGTGCAGGCAGTGACCAGACCCTGCCTGCTGCTAAAAACCAACGCCAAGGAGGCCGTGGCGTGGCGCTTCGTCCCCAGCTCTGTACACAGACTCTGTGCATCTCCAGAGCGTCTCGGTGGCATCTCTCCATGAGCACCCGTGTGCCCACATCCACGGAGTGGGTGGCCCAGGAGCCACGGGCAGCCCTCGGAGCGACAGCCCACACAGCCATGCCGGATGCCGGCTCCGGGGGCCAGACCACAGGGGCAGCGGGACCTGGTCACAGCTGACCGCTCTGCTCAGGGCGTGTGCTGGTGGGGGCCATGGTGTTTGGCCCGGGGCGAGCCGGGCATGAGGGGTGATGGGCTCTGACCTCTAGAAGGACCCACGGGCGCCTCACAAAGAATGATTTCCAAGGCCCTCTTCTGTTCTAACCAGAAAAGGGCTGGCAGCCTTCGGCAGAGTGATGTGGACTGGAGGCTGAGTTACAGGATTTACCTAATGACTAGCAGCCCTGCGCACGAATTCGTGTGCGAGCGGCCACGTGCCTCAGCTGGCTGCCCCACACTCTGCCTCGCCACTCATAGCTCTGCTCATAGCTTGGTGCTCTGCCCTCCTGTAGCTCTCCACCCTCCCATAGCCCTCCATCCTCCTGTAGATCTCTGCCTCTGGTAGCACGATGCTCTGCCCTCTCTAGGTCTCTGCTGTTCATTAAGCATCACATATGTAACGACCAGTTGCATCTTTAGTATATGGCAGCCGTGGGCAAACTACGGCCCGTTCGACTGTTCTATCCGGCCCGAGGAGCTGAAAGAGCGGAGGGCTCTCTTGCTCTCCCCTCCGCTCCTTCACCAGCAGCCCACGATGAGAGTGCCAGCATGGTCAGGTTGCTTTTGTTCCGGCCCTCCGGTCCAGTGTAAGGACCCATTGTGGCCCTCGAGTCAAAAAGTTTGCCCACCCCTGGTATATCGGATACCCAGGCCTCGTGAGCAGGTGTTTCACAGGCCAGGTGATGGCCAGAGGCACCTCTGAGCATCCCTGTTCCCATTCCCAAACCCCAGGACCTACGTGGCGCTCAGGGTCCCCTGAAATCTCACAGCGAGGCGCCCGCAAACTACTTAGCAGGGTCACCGTGCGGGAGCCCCTCCCAGGAAGGGCCGCCCGCGTCCTGTCCACCTGCGTCCTGTCCACCTTCGAGGCCTCATCTTTGTGTTTACACCTGAACGGGGGTGAACTTCCCACTATGGCGCCATCCCAGGAAATGATCGCGTCTGTCAAAAACCACCCTTAATGCCAGAACCAGTTTGGCTCAGTGGATAGAGCGTCGGTCTGCGGACTGAAAGGTCCCAGGTTCGATTCCGGTCAAGGGCACATACCTTGGTTACGGGCACATCCCCAGTAGGGGTGTGTGCAGGAGGCAGCTGGTCGATGTTTCTCTCTCATCGACGTTTCTAGCTCTCCATCCCTCTCCCTTCCTCTCGGTGGAAAATCAATAAAATATATTTTTTTCTAAAAACCCACCCTTTACCCAGCGGCTGCTTTCCTCCCCGTCGAGGGGGCAGTCTGTCCCCGTGGGCATCATGCTCGGAATGATGACGTGTCCCCGTGAGAAAGTGATATTGGCGGAAATGACTTTTTTTTTTTTAAGCGTTCTAAGGATTCGCAGTAACTTCGTGTTCTGTGTCAGGCGCATCCATGCACGTGTTTGTGAGTTTGTAACCTCCTGCCCCGGCGCATTCCGGCATCACAGCCGAATGGCCAGAGCGGCCGGCCCCGGGGCTTTGGGGGAGAGACGGCTCGGGCGGGCAGGCATTCCCCGTGCCACACCACACGCCCACGGCTCCGCACGGTCCCTCGGGCTCCGTCCTTGACCGATCTGAGTGATGCACCTCCTGAGGAATGTTTCCCCACGAAAACGGAACATCCCGCCGGCCCCCCGAGCGGGTCCTGCGTGTCAGGTTGGTGACATATTTTTAAACACGGAGGCGGTTCTGAAGGAACATTCTGGCACGCTGTCAGGCAGTGACACCGTCAGCTGCCGGCCCGCCCGCCCGCCCGCCCCCCCCCGCGCTCCCGGAGATGCCTATCGGGGCGGCTATTTTATACCTGGGCGGCTCCGTTTTAATAGAGAGTGCCATTAAGCAGCACGCCAGAGTGTGTCCCGTCTGGAGCCTTGATTAGCCATCAGCATGCTCACAGGCCCGCTCGGTGATTGGTGTTGAAATGTGTCGCGCCCCGCTGGAGCGGCGCGGGCTGTCGCCGCTGATGGATTAATGACAGCACCTGCCGCGCGGCCTCACCCTGACAGCACGGCCGCCAGCGGGGCCCGATCCCGCTGCATCTGCGCGTCCCTGGGCGGCGGCGGGGGCAGAAGCGGGGGGACGCAGTCACGCCGGGGCAGGTTGTTGCCGTGTCTTCCTCTGCCCCCTGCGTGGCAGGCTGGGGGGTCTGGGGCCCACGTGCCCCTGGAAATGTTTTAGAGATACTTAGGGTCTGACATGGGCGTAGGGTTTTACCAGTCCCAGCCAACTTGCCTCCCTCCTTCCTGGCAGTCCGGACTCAGGTCCACCTTCTGCGTTCTGAGGGTTGTGTCCTCTTACCCCACCCCCATGCCAGCAGGGGCCGTGCACCCCGCTGTGTGCAGCCACCACTGCCGGAGCGCATGTGGGTTAGAATCATCCCGGGGTCCTCCTTCCCCGGGGCTGAGCTGGGATGGATCCCCAGGGCAAGTGGCTGAAACCCAGCAGGAGTGTATGGCTGAGTGGGCGGGGGACCCTTCTCTTGTCTCGCCGGAGCTCAGCACACCCTGCAGACCTCAGGAGCTGAGAGGATGCTCCGAGGGGAACCCTTTGGCTCCCCCAGCGGAACCGGCATGGCCTCCGAACGCGTCCCCCGTGTTTGCTTTCCGAACGCCCCAGCGTCTCCCTTTAAGGCTCCTCCCCAGCCGTCCAGGGTCAGTTCTGTGCTCCTTCCTCAGCCAGGCTTGAGCGAGCTGGCTCCAGGCTCTCCCCGGCTCTGCTGCTACCTCAAGGCATTAGCTCTCCAGGCCTCAGTTTCTCCAGGTGCACCACAAGGGGCCTGGAACCACTGGCCAGCCCTTTGGGTTGTGAACATCCGCCTCTCACCTGCACAAGCCTGCAGCTGGCACACACATGCACACACACACACACACACACACACACACACACGCGCGCGCGCGCGCACGCGCACACACCACACACATCTATCTACACATGTGCTCAGCTGGGTCCTGATCCCTCACTGATGAACTCAAGGAATCCACCTGAGCCAAGCACCCTGGCTCTTCGGACACCCCAGGGCCTAGAGCTGAGGCTGCAGGTGCCTGGGGTTTGCAGACAGCTCTTTATCTAAAAGCGTGGCCTGTGTGCCGAGCTCGGGGTGCAAAATAGCTCAGGGAGCAGAGCAGCTCAGTGTAGAGAAGCTCAGGGTTCAGAGCAGCTCGAGCAGAGACACAGGAGAGCACTGGGAAGGAGCCGCAGCTGGTCCTCCTCTGTGGATGGGGAATACTAGCATGCCTGGAGGCTTCTGTTTGTTACCTGACAAGGGTGTTTTCTCCGAAGCAGACTCGAGGGGAGAGAATAATTACTCCCCGAGGCCGCCTCTGCCTCCTCCTCTCAGGGGCGGAGAGGACAGCTCTGGCTGCCCTGCCCCTCAGCCCTCCACCTGCGGCTGCTCCCCGGTGGCTGCTGTGGACAGGGATGGTGGAAGATCGCTCTTCCCTGCAAACTTTCCTGTCTTTTTTCTTTTTTCTTTTACAAAAGCCATATTTAAAATTAGAAGATATCCCCAGCCAGTGTGGCTCAGTGGTTGAACATGCACCCCTGCCCCGAGAGGTCCCGGGTTCCATTCCCCATCAGGGCACATGCCCGGGCTGCAGCCTCCATCCCCAGGAGGAGGCGTGCAGGAGGCAAGCTGATCCATGTTCCTCTCCCGTCCATCGATGTTTCTGTCTCTCTAACTCCCCCTTCCCCCCTCCTCTAAAAAAAATCAATTAAAAGTTGTTTTAGAAATGAGAAAATCTGAACAAGGAAGAAATGAACGAAAATACCTGTGATAGCACCCGCCCTGAAGACAACCCACAGCCTGAGCCAATGGCTACCCGTTCCAGACCCTCCTTCCTCCTCTTCCTCATTCTCTCCTCCATGCAGCCTGGGGTGTGCAGATACGCAGGCTTCTGATTGTTTCCGGGGCGGCTGCTACTGCTGTTGTTTTGCCATAAATGAACTCACGCTCCTGCCTACCGTAGCCTGCATTCACACCGAGAGTTCCCGGGCCCCTTTCCGTGCCAGCGCTGCCGCTCTGACTCCTCCCGTTACAGAGCACCGCTAACGAGCGAGGCCGGAGCACCGGTTCACGCCCCCTCTCCCGCTGGCTGGTTCTGCTCGCCTCCAACGTGGCCCTGTGGGAGGCACCCACCTCCCCGCCCCGCCCACCTCCTCCGGGCGGCTCCCCGGGCATTTCTGTAAGTGGGGAGTTCACCCATTCCCTCCAGCAGATGTGTACGGAGCTCCGCTGCAGCCCACGCTGAGGCTGCCGGCGCACACGCCACCACGCGGGCCCTGTGCTTGAACGTCCACAGGAGGGACGTGGTTCATCCAAAGGAACAAGTACATTTTGTTTGTTTGTTTTAAATATATTTTATTGATTTTTTTTTACAGAGAGGAAGGGAGAGGGATAGAGAGTTAGAAACATCGATGAGAGAGAAACATCCATCAGCTGCCTCCTGCACACCCTCCACCGGGGATGTGCCCGCAACCAAGGTGCATGCCCTTGACCGGAATCGAACCTGGGACCCTTCAGTCCGCAGGCCGACGCTCTATCCACTGAGCCAAACCAGTTTCGGCAACAAGTACGTTCTTTAAGTCGCTTCAGATTTTGAAGCGTGCGGTGCAAAACTCACAGGGCGATGTGGTCAGAGAGGAGGAAGAAGGGGAGGGGAGGGGAGGGGAGGGGAGGGGAGGGGAGGGGAGGGGAGGGGAGGGGAGGGGAGGGGAGGGGAGGGGAGGGGAGGGGAGGGGAGGGGAGGGGAGGGTCCAGGAAGCCTCCAGAGCTGAGCCACCGGGCTGAGCAGGAGCAGGGCGGGGCAGGAGGGGTGGCTGAGGGGTGGCAGGAGGCAGACAAGGGGGAGTTGGGTCAGCTGGTCCCAGAAGAGGCTGCGGAGGGTGGCGGGACCAGAACCCGTGGGGCCCCACAGACCGCCGCCGGCATGCAGATTGCACTCTGGGAACGATGTGACCTGGCGGCGACAGGGGGCTTAGACAGGAAGGGAGGTGAGATTCATTCTGGAGTTGGAACCCAGAGGACATGGTGATGGGGCTTGGGGGGAGGAGCAGAGGAAGAGGGAATCCAAGGAGACTCCTGGAACTTCTAGAATTTTCCATGGGGGCCTGGCGCTGCCTCCTCGCTGATTTCCAGAGTGAGAGCCTGAGTGAGTGAGACCACGGCGGGGAGCACAGGGCAGCCTGGGGTCAGCCAGCGGTCCCCTGCCCTGCTGGGTCCCCCCCGGCCCCGGGCGGCTGGCTGTGCTGGGTCCCCACCGGCAGCAGGGCTGGCTCTGTGGCCGGAAAAGCCTGCCGTTCCCCGGCACCTGCACCAGGGGCTAGAGACCCATTCAGACATTGCGGCGGACTCTTCTGTGTTAAGTCTTTCCCGCCCCGCCGTCTCCTGGGGGGAGTGTGGGGCGGGTGAGGTGGGGCCACATGACCGCAGAGCTGCACAGCGCCCGCCCCCACCCTACAACCTCGCCGGGTGCCCGGTGTCCGGGCCCCTGTGGGTCCTGGGCGTACTGGCGCCCCTGCGGTAGCTGGGAGAGCGGGTGCGGGGAGGAGCCGGCCCGGAGGCGAGCCCGGGCCCGGCCGGGCCTGGCAAAGCAGCGCTGGCGTCTTCCGGAAAGACGAAAACTGCAGCAGCTAAGCCAAGGCCGCCGCCTCCCTCTCTGAGGGGCAGAGGGTGGGTGGTCGAGCTCTTCATGAAAGCCGGTGTAACGTTATATGCCAGCTGTTATTGAAAAATAAAAAAAAAATTATTTGAAGAAAAATAGTGATAAGAAAGCCAGGCCCGTGGGTCGTGGGCCAGGGCCAGGAGCTCTGCGCCCCGACAAAACGCAGGGCCCGGTCTTGCTCTCTGGGCAGGAGGGGAAGGCCTGCGCCCCCCCGCCCCTCGATGAGGGCACCAGGCAGGAATGCAGCCTCATTAACACTCCCGCAGCCGATGAATGCAGCTCCAGGGCGGGCCCACGTCCACCCCGGTTCCATGCCGGGGCCTCGCAGACTGGACGGGGAGAGCTGGAGGCCCGGCCCCCGGCTGTTCCTGGTGAACCGGTTCAGGGTTTTACACACACTTGACAAAAGGACAGATATGTGGTTTTGGTGAAGTGGCTTCGCGGGGGGCCGTGTGCTGACATGCTGTGAATAGCTGTCCATCACGGGGCGAGGCGGCTGCCCTGAGCCATTGCCGCGACCGAGTCCTCATCCTCCTCGCCCGCGGGCCGTGGGTCCAGCTGTGAGCTGAGCGCATGCGTCCTGTCCCCACGTGGTCTGGGCAGGCTGCGCCCCTCGGGGGGAGGGGGATGAGCCTGGGAATGAGCCGTCTTACCACCTGCCCGAGGGAGGACCCAGAAAGTGGGGTGTGGGTCTGGGCGGGGGCTGGCTGAGGAGACTGATGGATGGCCATGAACAAGACCCACCCCCACCTTCACACAGCTCTTGGGAGCATCATCTCATACTCCATGTACTGGGGTGAGGCAGGAATTGGGGGTGACAGAGGGGTGAGGGGGGTATGATGCGTGCACTGGGGAAAGCACCCTAAAAGGGGTGGCCTTTGAGTGTGGCCCTAGGAACCCGCCAGCCACTGTGGCAGAGAAGCGAGGTGCATCCTGGGTAGTGGGAACCACATGACCAATGGCATGAGGACATGAAAATGCACAGTGAGCCTCTGAGGCATGAAGTGGGGTGCTGGGGGGATGAGGGGTGTTGGGGTTGACACCGGAGAGGGAGACAGGTTCGGGTTCTGGATGACCCTGAAGGCCACCCTGAAGTCCATGTGGCTCCTTGCGGCCACAAGAGTCAGGGGAGGGTTCGTAGGGACCTGCGCCTGGGAGTGATGGACCGCAGGAGAAAGATGGCTGCCACCTGGGGCTGTAGTAGAGGGACTGGGGGGAAGCTGGGGGTCGTTGGGGGTCACAGCATGCAGGTGGATAGGGTAGTGGGGGCTGTAGTAGAGGGATTGGGAAGAAGCTGGGGGTCGTTGGGGGTCACAGCATGCAGGTGGACAGGTCAGTGCTGAACGGGACAGTCCTAGTGAGCACAACAAGGACTCCGTGGGGCTTGGGAAGCAGCGTGCTGGCAAGGAAAAGGAGAAGCGCAAACCTCACCCACGTCTGGGAAGGCGCTGCAGCTGCAAGGACACCAGCGTTCCCTGCCCCTGAGTTCATTCGGTTGAGTGCCCACGCGCCAGTGACCTCTGTGGGGACAGGAAGCTTTCTCGGTGGTGACCACGGACCAGCACCCGCGCCGGCGTCAGCACGGGAAGTAGGGCACGCTGTGCCCAGGGTTGGGCGCACTGTGGCTATGAATAGCTCTCACTGTCCCCTTCGTCACCTGCCTCCGGGCCGTGGAGGTGCTCGGACCCTTGGCCCCAGCACGGAGTAGCCCCAGGCTGTTGTGCTTAGCTATTTCTGGGTCTTCTCTTACAAAAGAAAAAAACTGCTTTTTAAAACGCCGCCCTCCCTGTCTCTCCCTTGTTTGCTTCCAGCTGTCATCTCTCAGCGGTGGAGCTCTCTGGACCCTCATTCTGCTGCTGTTTCTAATCTCCTGCCCCGAGCTGGCTTTCCGCGTCTACAGTTCCTCTTAAAATAAAGGATATGGCCGAAACCGGTTTGGCTCAGTGGGTAGAGCGTCAGTCTACGGACTGAAAGGTCCCGGGTTTGATTCCGGTCAAGGGCATGGACCTTGATTGCGGGCACATCCCCGGTGGGGGGTGTGCAAGAGGCAGCTGGTTGATGTTTCTCTCTCATCGACGTTTCTAGCTCTCAATCCCTCTCCCTTCCTCTCTGTAAAATATCAATAAAATATATTTTTTTAAAAAGAAAGAAAGAAAGAAAGAAAGAAAGAAGAAAGGAAGAAAGAAAGAAAGAAAGAAAGAAAGAAAGAAAGAAAGAAGAAAGAAAGAAAGAAAGAAAGAAAGAAAGAAAGAAAGAAAGAAAGAAAGAAAGGAAGGAAGGATACGGGCATTGTGATGGCTGTTTCCCTCATTGACGGCCGGTCCCTTTCCGTCCCTTTGGCCACCAGGGCTGGACTGCAGACGGCAGAGCTCTGAGTACACGAGCAGGCTTTCCCATCCCTCTGGTGTTACCCACAGTGCCTCGCGCTGTCCTGAGCTCGTTGCCCAAACTCAGCCAACACCCACGGGTGTGAGCCATGTAGCTAACCGCCTGTTCCGTTTTCCCGTCATTAAAGGAGTTTACCTTGAGCCACTTGAAAGCCGGTGGTGCGAAGCCATCTGCAGAGCCTGTGTTCCCCGCCCCCGCCCCCCTCAACGCGGTTTAATTGTCCGGCCATTGCCTGCGGCTCTGTGGGACTCGTGGAAGGCACCTGCCCTCCAGGAGCAGGATAGCTCTGCACCTGGTGCAGCCCGGAGGAGGCAGATGAGTCCCCGCCGTGGGTCTGCCGGGCCGCTCTTGTCGCCGGCAGGACACGGCCACCGGTGTGCATCCGGCAGTGTGGATCGGGGATGGACGGGCGCCGTGACAATCTGGGCGGTCTCGGGGTCAAGTCGGTTGCGTGCAGCCTTGAAAAGGCTCTGGAGAGGCGGCCAGGCCTCGGCAGCCGCGGAGACAAGGAGAATGGTTTTTGCCGCCTGCCCCCGGAGCACTGTTTAAGCCCACGTCCTGCGAGGTCCACGTTTTTCACGCCCGGAGCTATGAATTAAAAATAGGCCTCAGCACCGGGTGCTGGTTCTCCGATGAGGAGCCCGTCTGTCTGTTCCTCCGCACTTGCTCCGGGCATTGCGGACCGGAAGGAAGGGGGAATGGAGGGTGAATGGTTTTAAGCATCGTTTCTGAGAGAAATGAAACTGCAAACACAAATTCCCGCAGACCAGAGAGTAACCGGTTTCCACCGGGTGTAGCAAAAGCTCACCGCCAAGATGGAGACCGGCTGGAAAATCAATCCCCCGCGCTACGGTGTGGCGGGGCCGCTGGCCTGATTGAAAGCCCCGCTTCCGCGGAAAGTGGGGTGAAGGTGTCGGAAGTAGGCCAAGTCTCCATGCAAATGAGCATCTGAATCGGTTTCCGAAGACAACAGGCCTGGGTGAAATCAACCGTCATCCTATTCCAGTTCACCTGGGAGCAGCAGTTTATCTCCGAACCTCACACAATGCCACGAGGTGGAGGCTGGGTTCTGGATACATCAGGTTGAAATCGCCAAAGTGCTGCGGGACTCTGGGTCTTTTTTAGTGAGGAGCTTAAAAATAAGCTGTAGGCATGAAGATTATTCTAGGGCAGTGGTCGGCAAACTCATTGGGCAACAGAGCCGAATATCAACAGTGCAACGATTGACATTTCTTTTGAGCCGAGGCCAGTTTGGCTCAGTGGTAGAGCGTTGGCCTGCGGACTGAAAGGTCCCGGGTTCGATTCCGATCAAAGGCATGTACCTTGATTGCGGGCACATCCCCAGTGGGGGGGTGTGCAAGAGGCAGCTGATTAATGAGTCTCTCTCGTCGATGTTTCTGGCTCTCTATCCCTCTCCCTTCCTCTCTGTAAAAATCAATAAAATATATATTAAAAAAAGAAAGAAATTTCTTTTGAGAGCCAAGTTTTTTAAACTTAAACTTCTTCTAACGCCACGTCTTCAACATAGACTCGCCCAGGCCGTGGTATTTTGTGGAAGAGCCACACCCAAGGGGCCAAAGAGCCTCCATGTGGCTCTCGAGCCTCGGTTTGCCGACCACTGTTCTAGGGCCACTTAGCAGATACAAATAGGAAATGTATTGATTTAATAAATTATGTGTTCAAATTCATACTTCCAATTCAAATTTAATACTCGAAGTTGTTCTTTGCTTCTCACTTTTTTAAAAATATAGTTTTATTGATTTTAGAGAGGGAAGGAGAGAGGGATAGAAACATCAATGGTGACAGAGAATCATTGATCGGCTGCCTCTTACACGCCCCCTACGGGAGATCAAGCCCCCAGCCGTGACCTCCTGGTTCATAGGTGGATGCTCAACCACTGAGCCACACCATCTGGGCCATTTTGTTAACTTCTGGTTTATCTTTCCAGTGCTTCTTTTTGTAAAAATAGCAGATTTCGTACTTACTCTATTTCCCCTTCTTTCTTTCATAGTGAATACACGCCTTACTTTTTGTTTTTTTATCCACTTTTCAATAAAACCTTGAGGTCCCTCCAAATCAGCCCACCAAGGCTGCCTTCCATCCGCCTCACACATATGACTGCTCCCCCTCCCCACCCCCGCTGCACCAGAGTGGGTTCAGCCCGTCCTCATCCATCCACGGGTTCTTGCACTGTCTCCAATCTTTTTTTTCTTTTTCTTTTTTTACCAACAATGCCACAACCTGTAATCTCTAGCATATGTTTTCTCTTACCTATGAATGTACTCGTATACCTTCAGCTGGGACTCAGGGGTCGAATGATAAAAACATATGTAATTTTGTCAGCTTGTTGCTAAGTTTTCCTCTCTGAGTATTATACTATTTTGCGTTCTCCCAATGATAGGAGGACGTCCCTGTCTCCACAGCCTAAGCCACAGCATGCCTATCAAGCTTTGGGATTTTGCAAATATGACGAGTAAGAGTTGGCATTTCAGTTTAGTTTTCATTTGTTCTTGTTGTGATAAAAGTTGATTAGTGTTTCATAGGTTGTAAGGGCCGTGTCCCTTTCTCTTTCCATGAACTACAGAGATTTTTTTTGCTTCATTTTTCTGTCATTTTGTCCTTTTTCCTTTCAAGTTTCCGAGATTTTCTATATTAAGAGAGAGTAGGCTTTTACCTCTGATCTCCGCTGCGAATGTTTTCCTTCCTTGGTTTGGCCATCTGTCTCTTGACTTTGTATGTATGTTACCATGCATGTGTCTTATTTTAGTTCTATGTGGACAACTTTATCAATCTCGTATTGCCTCTGGATTTTGAGTCCTAATTCAGAAGGCTTTCCTCCCCCAGGGTGTCAAGGAATTCACCATGTTTTCTTGTTGCGCAGGTATAGTTCACTGCCCATTGGTTAGCTAGTCCGTTAGGAGTTTATTTTATTGAATAGCCTATGATAATGGATTTGATGTTATGTGTTTTTTCAAGAGCCCATGCATCTCCCCCCCCCAGCGTTTTGGGTGTCCCCTTTACCACATCTCAAATGTCCACACGTACTGGGGTCTGCTTGCCTAATTTTCCCAAGCTGTTTGCTGATCTTCGGTACCTGAGATGTGTACAGATCGCCGTGCCCCGCCTCTGGGTGAGGGACAGTGGGATTCTGTCAGGTCCTTCCACATCCAGAGTCAGCCCAGCCCCGGAGGGCAAAGCCCAGAACGAGGGCTTACCCTCCACGTGGAGTGGCCGCGGCCCGTGTCATCGGACCGCGGTGGACATCACAGCAGCCGTGTTTGCAGAGTGGCTCGGGGTGCCCAGGGCACCCGGTCCCTGGGGAAGGTGCTCCAGACTCTCCCTGGGGCCTGCCGGGCGGTTGGCCGTGTGCCAGGCTGGCCTACCAGGGACCCCTGTGGGGTTAATTTCAATGAATGGCACTCTGGTGACAGGTCCCGGTCCTGTGTTGAGGACTGTGCTAAGAAAAGGCCCTGTGAGCTCACGGGTGTGGTTGTGCACTCACAATACCATTCTCTCGCTCCTGGTTGACTCTTCCTAGCTCAGTCCTGATTTCCTGACATTATTTACCGGTATCTTTTTTTAATTGTAATGCATCTTTGTGAACTGTTTTGGAGGAGGGGTGTGCATTTTCGAGGGAGGAAGGGAAGAAGAGAGGGAGAGAGGAAGGGAGAGAAGGAGGGACGGAGGGAAGGACAGAGGGAGGGAGGCGGGCTGGTGGCTTCGCACTGCTGAAACGTGTCACCCATGTGTAGTGCTGGTTTGAGGCCCTCTTTCCTGCACGCTTCGGAGGCGCTGCTCCTGGGCAGGTTCACCTCCTGCGGAGAACACCTGTGCTTCCGGGTCAAGTAGCCTTTGCCCTTTCCATCCGACCATTCTCCATCAGAGAGGAGCGGATGCAGAGGCGTGCTTACACCCCGTGCGGTTGCAGGCCGTGTTCCAGGGACCACCGTCAGCGGGAGACAGTGGTGTCCGACCTGATGGAACGGGCCCGCACCCCGACTCACCTCTCACCTCCTGGTCCTTCTCCTTCGGTCCAGCAGCCCTCTCACCCGAGCCTTGGCCACGCTGCCGCCAGGAAGCCTGGCTGCCTCCAGTCCCCCAGCCCCGGGCCAAACTTGTACCGGAGGTGACCAATCTGGCCTTGCTTTCCTGCCTCACAGCCCCCTTGGCTGTGCGCACAGATTCCCCAGGGTGGGGTGGCTCTCCCGGGTGTCCTGGGAGGTCACCCCCGTGGGTGGGACATGGACCCTGCCCCGTGGGGATGCTGGGAAAGGTGGAGCAGCTCTGCAGGGGACTCCGCGAGTGAGGAAAGGTGCTGCGGAGACTGGCTGCGCCGTGGGGGAGGCCCAGGCCTGGAGGGAAGATGAGCCTCGGAATCCAACGCCCGCCACCGTGTGGCTCCGGACACCGGAGAGAGCCGGTTCAAAGCCACTGCTTCCTCCCGGGCTCCGCTGCTCTCATCTCCCTCCCACGGCGACGAGCCTGCCCTCCTCACTTCCGGACACAGCTACCTTTGGCTCCTTGTCCTGCGCTTTTCAGGGCTGAAAGAGAGGAAAAATAGCTTCGCGGCAGTCATTGCTTGGGAGGTGCAGGCCTTTGTGGCGTCTGTGCGAGCAGCCTTGAAGCTGCGGAGTTCCGAGTCAGCCCCGCCGTGTCTTCCCAGCTCTGCTGATTGCCTTGATGGGGACCCAGCTGACCACGGTTCCTCAGTCTCAGCGTGCAGCCCTCGTCGTGCGGCCGTTCCTCATGCAGAGGCTCCTGCCCCTCATCCAAAAAATCTGAAACAGAAAAGGCCCTGAAAACAGGAAGCCATTTGACAGCAAAACCAGATCTAAACGGACACAAGGCCATTTATAGTCCTGCTAGAGGCCCGGTGCACGAAATTCCTGCACAGGGGGGTGGGGGGGGAAGAGGGGTATCCTTCAGCCTGGCCTGCACCCTCTCCCAATCTGGGACCCCTCGGGGGATGTTGGGCTGTTGTCAGTGCACATCATAACGACCAGTCATTCAGGTTGCTGTGTCATAATGGTCGCTTAGGCTTTCATATATACCGTTAGCTACCGGCCCAGCTGGGCTGCATGACAAGCCACCCCAAAACTCAGCCATGTAAGGAAAGGAACATTTGGTATTGCTTAGGGGGCCTGCAGGTGGCTGGGTTTGCTGGTCTCAGCTGGTTCGTTTGTGCTCTGGGGCGGCCAACTGCAGTCACATAGATGGCTCTGTTATCTCGGCTGGACTCTCAGACGTGGGCTCGGCTGATGGACCTCTGGCTGGGTAGGCTGGTGTCATCCTCCTGCAAGCTCTCCCCACCTACCCCCCCCCCGGGCATGTCCATTTCCAAGTCAAGTCATATGGTCATGCTCAAGGTCACGGTGTAGAGGACACGCTCAAGTCACAAGGCAAAGGGCATGGATGCAAGGAGACCACTCGCTGGGGCCGTCACTAGAAGCGTGCTTCCTCACTGAGGAACCTGGGGCACAATGCTTGACCTCTAGACCAGCCCAGGCGCCTGTGGGCCTGGGACAGCACTGCTCAGAGCGGAGGCGTGCGGGGCCAAGCCTTTGGAGCCCGCGGGGTCAAATGGGGTGCAGAATCAGCCGGGGGGCTGCCAGGAAGCCTCCATCTTCCCCTCCGGCTGGTGCTGCTCTGTGCCCCAGCCCGGCCTGGCAGCTGACTCAGGGACTCGAGGGGCCTCTGCTTCCACAAGCCACTTCTTAACAAAGACCGTCTTTTAACATCTCATGTGGTGTGTCTGCTCAACCTCACCAATTAAACCCTTCCTGTCCTCGCTGCGGCACATGCCGGGGAAAACAACGCTGCGATTCAGAGCACAAGCGGGAAGGACGAGAAGCGAGTTCATCATGAACCGGCGCCTGCCTTGCAGCCAGCTTTCCTCGGCTTCCCGGGGGCGCGGAGCGCGGCTCTCCCAGATGTCCCGGGTGGCGGCCGCCCTGCCCAGCCTGGACATGCCGCCGGCGAGACAGCTCCCCAGCTCCCCGGGATCGTGTGAGGGGCCAGGCTTAGATTTTGGCAGGCAGAGCTCACGTTTTTCTTAATTCCTATGCCATCGCCTGGCAGAGCTGGCCGGGGGCGGTGCCCCGGGGACAGAGAGAAGGCCCGGGGCCCTCGTGGCGCCCGGATCCCTGGGCTCCCCTTCTCTGCAGAGCTGGAGGCGCTGCCCCCGGGCCAGGGTTCCGTTAGCAGCTCTGGTTTGGGAAGATGCTAAAGAAAAAGGACATCCTGGCCTCACACCCCACACACCCCCCAATTTGGACCCATTTCCCTTTGAAGCGAAGTCCAGCTGTCTCCCCAGGTCCCCGGTGAGAGCGGAGTTATATGTATTCTCTGGTTTCCTTCTCGAGAGATGAGTTTTAACAGAGTAAAGAGAAAATTTAAAAAAAAGGACAGCTTTAAGTGAGATACGACTCACATGCCGTGCACTTCGCCCGTGCCAGAGGGACAATTCGGTATATTTTAGGAGACTCACAGACATAGGCGACCCTCACCAGGGTCAGCGTGTCCGTCATCTCAGAAAGCAGCCCCTCGCCATCCCAAAACCCTGGCTGGCGACCCCGAATCTCCTTCCTCTGTGGACGTCCTGGTTCTGGACAGATCGAGTGATTGGAATCGTGGAATATGTGGCCTTTTGTGAACGGGTTCTTTCCCTTAGCCTACACCGCGGAGGTTTTTACAGTTTAGTCTTTGAAGGCAGATGCCTGGGTCAGAACCCTGGCGCCGTAGCCCACTACCAGCTGTGCAGTGTTAGGCAAATGGCCTAACCTCCTGGTGCGTAAGTTTCCTCGTCTTACCAGGAGGCCGTGCCCTTGCTCCCTCCCATAGGGCTCGCTGGTTAGCACGCGGCAAGGCTCTGAGCTGTGCCTGGACACGGGGCTCGGTAACTGTGAGTGCTCAGCGTCTTTCTTGCCCAGGCCTTCCCTGAAGCGCCATCTTGCTTTGTTTGGGGAGGGCCCTGCCTCTCCGTTTTTATCCCCTCAGCAAACCTGTACTGCCGTTTGCACCCCTCTTCCCCTAGGGGCTGCACCCCGTGTGTGTCCCTTGCAAACTCTCACCCAAACTTGAGAGCCTCCGGTACCCTACCTCCTCCTCCCCAGGCGGTCTTTTGGCCCCTCTTTGGGATTTCAGGTTCAAAATAGTTCTGAGAGCCCTGACCGGTTTGGCTCAGTGGATAGAGCGTCGGCCTGGGGACTGAAAGGTCCCAGGTTTGATTCCCGTCAAGGGCATGTACCTTGGTTGCGGGCACATACCCAGTAGGGGGTGTGCAGGAGGCAGCTGATGGATGTTTCTCTCTCATCGATGTTTCTAACTCTCTATCCCTCTCCCTTTCTCTCTGTAAAAAAATCAATAAAATATATATTTTTTAAAATAGTTGAGAGAATGCCACGAGAGTGATGAACCAGAGGAGGTCTGCCCGGCGCACTCACTGCCGCCCGTCCTGTGTGTCCTCAACATTGTTATTCTCAACTGGGGAGCGGGGAAGGGCCGTCCCAGGCCTCGTTGCAGGAGCCACTCTTTCCTCCGTTCTAATTAGCGGCTGTGTGGTGATATATTAATATTGTTAACGATAAAAACGAGGCAAACACATTAGAAAAGGTCATGGAGAAAAAAAAAATCAAGGGAAACGGTGCTCCGAGCCCCAGGCACTGGCGCTGCCCTTCTGCGGAATGAGGCCTCCATTTCTGCCGGGACCGTGGCTTCTTTGTGCACTTTTATGTCTTTCCCATGTCTGGGTTTGTCTCCTCCGAGACATCGTAAACTTCTAAGGAACAAGAATCACGTTGTCTCCTTTTATAAGAGTGCGCATTTTTGTAAAAACCAAGTGAAAGTACAATTTTCAGGTGTTTTATCTCATCTGTGCCTGTAACCTTCTTTTATTGACAGGAGGGACCGGTGTCTGGAGGGTGTCCGGCAGACCCCCCACCCCCCTGAGCCTAAGCACGGCTGTGTCCTCACGCCCGTCCGCCGTGTCCTCTGCCCCAGAACTGCCTATGCCGTGTGAGGGGCCAGGGGAACTCAGCTGTGGCCAGCACAGTGTTGGGGGGTGGGGGGAGGGGGCAGGATTTCTCTGAAGCTTTGGGACCTAGCTTGCTTATCAGGCACGTCCCATCTGGAGACTTTTCAGGAATACTGTTAAAAAGCCGAAGCGGCGCCGAAACCGGTGTGGCTCAGTGGATAGAGCGTCGGCCTGCGGACTGAAAGGTCCCAGGTTCGATTCTGGTCAAGGGCACGTAGTACCTTGGTTGCGGGCACATCCCTGGTAGGGGGTGTGCAAGAGGCAGCTGATTGATATTTCTCTCTCATCGGTGTTTCTAACTCTCTAACCCTCTCTCCTTCCTCTCTGTAAAAAAATCAATAAAATTTATTTTTAAAATAAATAAAATAAAATAAAATAAAAAGCAGACACGGGACAGTTAGGGAGAGGTGGGGGAGATAAGAGATCAACCAAAGGATTTGTATGCATGCGTATAAGCATAACCAATGGATGAAAAACTCTGGGGGGTGAGGGCATGTATGGGAGTGGGGGAAGGGGCAGTGGTAAGATATTTACACAAATAATACCTTAATAAGAAAATGAAGAGGAAAAAAAGTAGCATGTGGGCCCTGGCTGGGTTTCTCAGTGGTTAGAGCGTCGGCCTGAAGGGTCATGGCTTGGTTCCCGTCACGGACAAGTGCCTGGGTTGCAGGTTCCCAGCCCCAGTGGGAGCACATACAGGAGGCAACCAATCGATGTGTCTCTCCCATGTCGATGTTTCTGTCTCTCTGTCTTCCCCTCCTCCCTTCCCTCCACTCTCTCTCTAGAAATCAATGGGGAAAATATTCTCAGGTGAGGATATAAAAAAAAAAAAAAAAAAAAAAAAAAAGCTTGTGGACAGCATTTTCCTCCCTGCCTTATGGGGCTTCTGGGTAAGGACCCACCCAATAGCCTAGGCCAGCCGTGGGCAAACTAAGGCCCTCGGGCCGGATCCGGCCCGTTCGGCTGTTCTATCCGGCCTGCGGAGCAGAAAGAGTGGAGGGTTCTCTTGCTCTCCCCTCCGCTCCTTCACCAGCAGCCCAAGATGAGAGTGCCAGCATGGTCAGGTTGCTTTTGTTCCGGCCCTCCGGTCCAGTTTAAGAACCCATGGTGGCCCTCGAGTCAAAAAGTTTGCCCACCCCTAGCCTAGGCCCTAGGCCTCTGCTTCCTTTCAGACTCTTGGCAGACGGAGGAAGAGCATTCTGTGTAGTAAGGCATCGCCGCGGCCGGACCCAGGGCCATAGCGGAAGTGGCTAGCTTTGCCGAATGCTTACCCTGCGCCAGGCCTGTTCTAGGCACTGTGTGTGCGACTGTCGCAGCTCCTCCTGACAAAACCCCATGAAGGAGAGATGTCCCTTATCCAGGAAGGAAACCGGGGCATAGAAATGAAATAGGACCTCGGGAGTCCCACAGCTCATAATGGTGGGACCAGGAACGAGCCCACACCAACCACATCTGAAAACACAGTGTAGCATCCTCCTCAAAGCGCAGTCCCTGCTGCCCGGCCACAGTGGCTCCGTGGTTGACCTTTGACCTATGAACCAGGAGGTCACGGTTCCATGCCCAGGCAGGGCACGTGCCTGGGTTGTGGGCTCCATCCCCAGTGTGGGGCGTGCAGGAGGCAGCCAATCAATGGTTCTCATCACCAATGTTTCTCTCTCCTCCCTTCTCTGGAATCAATAAAAATATATATATAACAAAAAATGTGCAGTCCTGGTGAGAACGGTGCTTCATGGTGGACAAAGCACACAGTTCCGTTTTTCTCACCAGAGTCTTCTCTTCCTCTGGGAGGTAAGGAGCAAGTCCCCAAGGCCCAAGGGTTAGGGTCAAGGCCTTGGATTCACCGACTCCTAATCTCTTGCACTTGTCACTTCTTTCCTAACCGTTCAAAGGAAGGGAAGGAACTTCTCACTGACTCTTTACAACAATAGCTTGGCCAGTAGCATCCCAGAGAGGTCCGGAGAGACACTCTGGGATTCAGTAGGGCTGGAAACAGCGTCCCCACCTAGAGTGTACAGCCCCCATTTGTGGGGCCCGTTGCTTCCCATACTTGGTCTGCCACAGGAGGTCTATGAATACGCATGGGGTAAGTATACATATATTTTATTTACTTTTCAAGTGAAATTTAGCACTTCCTCCCACTGATAGGCAAAGACAACAAACCACAGTTGTATTAGCAGTACGTGACTTTGTCACCAGTAGGAATCACAGGTGTTTTCATCCTTGTGACGTCCGTCTCAAAAGAGCATTTACACTCATCACTACTTGGAAATCATGGCAGTTGAAGCATGACACTAGACTTTACTATGTAGTGCATTAATAAAGCACATGTTAGCATTCTGGGTGGTTTTTTTTTTAATATTTTAATTACTGTGTTTAAATGTGGTTGGTTTCTGTTCTCATCCCCTGTGCTTGGTTTCATGCATGCGGGGCATTGTGGGAGAAAAGGGGCCCACAGGCTTCCCCAGGCTGCCAAGGTTAAGGTGTCCGAGGTCCCCAGTGAACTGATGTCAACAGTTCCCAGGAAAGCACTCGGGAGGTTTCCTAGACCAGAGTGCAGGGTGTGGGTCACACACACACAAACACACACACCATACACAAACACACACCACACACACTCTCACACACGACACACACACAGACATACACACAGACACACACGACACACACACAAACACACACATCACACACACAAACACACACACCACACACACACACACAAACACACACCACACACACACACACACACACACTCACACATACACACACACATACACAACCTTGCTGGGAGGAGGGGAGGGAGGGCGTTCCCCTGGAGCCAGCGGCCCTGGGGGTCCCGGCAGTCCCGTGACAGATGCCTCGCTGAGTTCTGTTGCTCTGGGCTCCCCGGGACATGGGAACCAGCTCCCCCGGCTCAGGGCGAAGACACAGCTTCCATTAAGCCAGAGGAACACAATTTATTACCAGCATGTTTCCAGTTCCAGGCGATGCCTTGAAAAGGTCAGCTTATATGAATATTTAGAAAAAGCAAGATCATAAAATAAGAGGGACTTGGTATTTTGCTTCTTTTTTTCCCCCCTTTTGACAAAGAAAATCCAGGCTCACTTTTAACATTGGGCAAACTCCAGCACTTTTTACTTGACCTGCGTTAACTCTTTTAAACAGGAAGACGTTCTTGGGCCTGCAGGCCTGGGTAGACCAGTTGGTTAGAGCACCATCCTGATGGGCCACGCTTGCAGGTGCCACCCTCAGCCAGGCACCTACAGGAGGCAGCCAATAAATGCATCAATCAGTGGAGCAACCGTCGAAACTGGTTTGGCTCAGTGGATAGAGTGTCAGCCTGCAGATTGAAGGGTCCCAGGTTCGATTCCAGTCAAGGGCATGTACCTTGGTTACGGGCACATCCCCAGTGGTGGGGGGGGGGGGTGCAGGAGGCAGCTGATGGACGTTTCTCTCTCATCGATATTTCTAACTCTCTAAACACAGTAATCCCTCTCTCTTCCTCTCTGTAAAAAAAAATCAATAAAATATATATTTTTTTTAAATAAGTGGAGCAACAAATCAATGTTTCTCTCTCTAAAAACCAATACATTTAAATACATCAAGGAAAGGAAAAGGCTCAGAACGGCATCTGAGGAGGTTTTGTGTGGCGGGGATTTTGTCGCCTTTGAAACCAGAGCAGCGAGACCGAACCACACGGGGCCGGCGGCCCCCGGCTGTCTATTGTCCGGCGGCGGCGGCGGGCACAGTGGGACACGACTGCTTGGGTCGCACTGTTCGGGGCATAATTGTTTATTTCAGCTGAGGCTACTGTTTCTATTCGGGGCTTTCAACCAGTGAGTCATCTTTTGAAAATATAAATTTGACGGAGTCACTCCTTCCTTTAAAACCTCTCCTGGCCCCCGCCTGCCAGAGGAGAAAGGACAAAACCCGTGACCTCACACAGGCCCTTCCTGCTCGGTCCCCAGCCTTTGTCCCTGGCCTCTGCGTCGGCCTCTCCCTCCCCGGCCCTCCCTGCCCGTTCACGTAGTGGTGGGCACTTACTGGATTCTAGTAGATTTATTCTTTATTTCCTATCGTATTTGCTTTCAAATAACTTTATTTGTATGCTTAGTAGGGATGGGTTTTTATTTAATCTCCCCCTCTAGGTTTTAAATTGCTGTAGAGAATATACAGTCCCGATGTTTTATGTAACCTTGATATATGTGTTCTTTATAAAAGTCTGGGTTTATTTTTGAAAAGGTGTAGATTATACATTTTAATGCAGCTTCTTTATTCCGCTTTTCCTGTTTCCTTTTATAACCAAATCAGAAAACTGAATGATGATTTCCTTATTGCACTGGCATGAGCGCTCCCGATTGGTAGAATGCTCGTCTCGTAGCTTCTCCGTGACGTGAGCTAACCCTCTCTTCCTGCATTTCTCCATAGCCTTTCCCCTCCCCACACCTCTTCCGAGGTCAATGTGGTTTATGTGGTTTTTAATTACATACAAGAAACATTTCTGGGTGCCTCCCGCCCACCAGACCCTATGCCGGGTGTAAAGAGTGGGGTGAACAGCCCAGCTCCCCGCTCTGCTCGCTCAGCGTCCCATCCACGGAGCCTTCCACCCATAGAGAGACAAGAGTTTTACAATGAGTTTGACATCTTGTAGAAATGGGGTGGGGTTGGCACACTGATTTTTTTTCTCACATCCCCACCCTGTGTTCCATTGCTCTGTAGTCTCTGGAGACAAACTTTATTGGGAACTAACTAAGACCGCCCTTGGTTGCCTCCAGAACAGTCTCTCTTATTGGGCCTGGCTCCTTTGGGTAGAGTTGCCTTTAGTCCCTTAAATAATCAGTAACGATGTTTTGGTTTGCCCACTAAATTAGAGCACTTCCATATAGCCCATGACCTCTTGAGACAACCTGTAAAAAAAGTTAATTACAGATAGATAGATAGATAATTGTACAAATACACTATGTATTATAGTTGAGTTACATTTGAGATCTAAAACCATGCTTCTCAACTTTAACCTCCATTTTAAGTAAAAAGTGTACAGCTTTGCTTGGTGTATGGTTGGTTATTGGTTTAATATGACTATGATTATTATCATTGATTTGTCTGTTTTCAGTAGACAAATCCCTCTCAATCTCTCTCTTTCTTCTTCCCTCTTTTTCTCTCTCCCTCCCCCTTTCCCTTTCTCTAAAATCCATAAGAAGAAGATTTTTTAAAAGAAAGAGATATATGAAAGTCCAGTGAATGGGAAATATTTTGGGTACCCATTTTATTCACTTTTCTGCTCAATTACTCCCTCTGAGGGCAGACAAGATTGCCCCTGGGTGATGTGGCAACAGGGGAAGGTCTCCTGATGTCCGTAATTCAACCACAATACAGGAGAGCACGCTCTCTGTCTCATTTGCTAGTCACTGTTATGCACTGAATTGTGCTTCTCCCCCCGCCCCCCCCACCCCCAATTTATATGTTGACTCCCTAACAGTATGTGACAGTGTTTGGAGACAGGTCCTTTGAAGAAGTCATTAAGGAGGGTTAAGAGAGATCCTATGGGCGGAGCCTAACCCCATCAGACCAGTATCCTAACAGAAAGAGAAAATTCAGACGCGCAGAAACACGGGGATGCATGCACACAGAGGGAAGGCCCCGTGAGGTCACCGTGAGAAGGCCGCCCTCCGTGAGCCAAGGCGAGAGGTCCCGGGAGACACCCAGACTGCCGACACCTTGAGCTCGCACTCCTGGTGAGAGACCTGTGAGCGAACGCACGTCTGTAGTGTGGAGCCGTCTCAGAATCCCCCTCCCGGCAGATGCCCGGGTGCTGGCGGAGTCGGCATCCTCTCCAGTTCTGTAACGCGGAGGCCGAGGCCAAGAAGACCCTGGCAGCGGCAGGGTCCAGAGGGAGCCCAGCTCTGTGGGACCCCCTGCAGGGTCCCCTGCGTGGCCCCGTGGCCGGACGGCCGAGCCCGGGCCCCGGACGGCGCGGGAATCCCGGCAGCAGCGGCCGGGCCCAGCTCGGGGAGCGTTCACGCGCTTTCCCAGGGATCTTAACAAACATCTGAGGACTGAACGTGAGACTCTCTCTCGTGCAGCGTGTGAGGCAGGCGTCTGGCACCCACGAGTGAGGAGCCAGAAGCGTCCCCCATGCCAGCTCCGCGGTGCCCGGCTACTTGGACTTGGGTGTCAACGCTCACGTCGCGTGTTCCGCTCCTGCCACGTGGGACCCTCTAGCCCGAGTGCCGCTTCACCGCTGCTCCGGGAATTGGCTACGACTGACGTCTGAGCACTGAGATTCTGGAGTCTTCCCCCACCGAGGAAAATAGACGGGGCGGTTCCATCCTGGCCCTGACATGTCCCCGGGACGGCAGGTTGAGGACAGCCCTGCCCGGGGCCCAGTCCCCTGCGGGCCGGGGGTGCACGCACCCAGCCGGCGGGAAATGTGCTGACGGCCCCGCTGAGCAGCGCTGGGCGGGGGGCTGGAGGGGGGCAGGTCCCTCCTGGTCACCCACTGCCACTGAAGCAGGGTGGTGGCCGCTGGCATCTCGGGTGCCAGGCGCAGTGTGGCTCGGGTGGAGTGCGCTCCTGGGTCCCTTCACCTCTCCCACTGATGAACCTCCCGTGCGCCTTGCTCTGTGCACCTTCCTGATCAGGGGTGGGAGCTGGAACGGGTGGTGACAGAGCCGGAGGAGGGTGAGGCAGGTCCCGCCCTGAGAGAGTGCGGATCCTACAGAGAGAGTGATCCTCATGCAAACCCGGGGACCGGTCCGGGATGCTGTTGACCAGCCAGTGACCTCAGAAAGGGTGTGAGCCAGAAGCCGCCCCCGGGAACCCAGGCCTGTCCCTCTCTGTGCAGGGTCCCAGGGGGACCGGCCCGGGAGCCCGCAGTGGTGATCACTCTTGCAGAAGGCATGCATTCTAACAGCACACCCACACCCCTCTCTCAGACGCACCCTTTCTCCTCTCTCTCTCTCGGCTGCAGATGTGGGCAAAGGCGGATTTGCCTTCCTAATAAAATGTAGCGAGTGGGTCTCAGGGCCTGAAGCCACTTCAATACAGATCCTGCTTCCCCACTTTGCATCACAGGGGCTCCTCCTCCATTAGGAGGGACGGTTCAAGGTGTCAGCCCCCCCACTCCCCACCCCCCGACCCCTCGCCCAGGACTCACAGGTGTGAGGAGCAGGAGGCCAGGGCGTGCGGTGGGAGGGGAAGGACAGGTTCAGGCCAGAGGGGAGGAGATTCTGGCGGCTCGGGGAGGCCAGGGTGGTAGACAGAGGCGGGGCCAGAGGACCAGTCCCACCTGGCACATTTCAGAGGTGCTCCCTCCTTCCCGTCTTCCGGGCTCCGGGGTCCTCTCTGGACCCCTCCGTCCTGTAACCCCATTCTGTGCAGCACTCAGAGGTCCCGGCCTCCCCAGGCAAACTCCTCCTGAAAAATGAAAATTCTGAATTTTTTTTTTTGTGTGTGTGGGGGATGTGGAGGGAGGTCGGGAAGGTAATGGGTCTAATTTAGGTCTCCCCCCTCCCCTCTTCATTATCACCACTCCGTCCCAGGGCGACAAGGTGGTTTAATCCCGTCGCATCTAACATGCCCGTGAAAAATGTCCTCCTTCTGAACAGGTCGCTGTGTGCGCTTAGGTAATTTATATGTAATTTTAATGGATGTGTCAACAGCAGCCCTCCCTCCGCTAAGCAGGCCGCCTGCCGCCGCCGACGGAGCTGCATTTGCTCCCCGCCTCTGTCTGTCACGCCTGGTGGCCGCGGCCCACGGATCACAGATGATCCCGTCACCAACGCGCGTGGCACACGTGTGCTGCCGGGTTGAGCAAACGCAAGGTCAGCGGCAAGCGGCGTGTGTGCCTCCTTCTCCTCAGAGGTCACTGTGCCTCCTTCTCCCTCAGAGGTCAGGGTCGCTGTGCCTCCTTCTCCCTCAGAGGTCAGGGTCGCTGTGCCTCCTTCTCCCTCAGAGGTCAGGGTCGCTGTGCCTCCTTCTCGCTCAGAGGTCAGGGTCACTGTGCCTCCTTCCGGCTCAGAGGTCAGGGTCGCTGTGCCTCCTTCTCGCTCAGAGGTCGGGGTCACTGTGCCTCCTTCTCGCTCAGAGGTCAGGGTCACTGTGCCTCCTTCTCCTCAGAGGTCAGGGTCACTGTGCCTCCTTCTCGCTCAGAGGTCGGGGTCACTGTGCCTCCTTCTCGCTCAGAGGTCAGGGTCGCTGTGCCTCCTTCTCGCTCAGAGGTCAGGGTCGCTGTGCCTCCTTCTCGCTCAGAGGTCGGGGTCGCTGTGCCTCCTTCTCGCTCAGAGGTCAGGGTCACTGTGCCTCCTTCTCGCTCAGAGGTCGGGGTCGCTGTGCCTCCTTCTCGCTCAGAGGTCGGGGTCACTGTGCCTCCTTCTCGCTCAGAGGTCAGGGTCGCCGTGCCTCCTTCTCGCTCAGAGGTCAGGGTCACTGTGCCTCCTTCTCGCTCAGAGGTCAGGGTCACTGTGCCTCCTTCTGGCTCAGAGGGCGGCTCCCAGCGGCCGAGGCACCGGGACAGGTGCGGAGGCTGCGTCCCCGGAAGCCGGGTGCTCGGGAGCCCTCCCCCCCTGCCCTCACAGGGCTGCCAGGGCCCAGCCCCTCCCCCAGCCTGGGCAGCCCCTGCTGGCGGTTCCCGCGTCCGCCCCTCTCTGTGCATCGATGGGCATTTCTTTGGAGAGCCGGATTTTTTAAACATAAACGTCTTCTCACGCCACTTCTTCAACAGAGACCCGCCCGGGCCGTGGCATTTTGTGGAAGAGCCACACTCAAGGGGCCAAAGCGCCGCACGCAATGTGGCTCGAGAGCCGCAGTTTGCCGACCACGGTTCCAAGGGAAACGTGCTCTATGGATGCCGTGACCTTGGCCATGCCGACCTGTGACGGAGAGACCCACACCCGCTTCTGCACGCCCTCCGTGGAGCCGGAAGCGTGTCCTGTGCGCTAAGCCTTCCCGAGGCATCTGGGTGCTCCTTCTGATCCGCCGTTAGCCACGTCCAAGCCAACGATGATTTTATAAGAATTCCAGATGTTGTGCGGTGTTTTCATTTGCTAGTGTTTCCTCTAAAGCTGAAGAGGAGGGAAATAACCAGCCTCCCCTACAGAGGAAGCAGCAGATGGCTCCGTGGGGCCGTGGGGGGAGAAGCAGCGAGTGGGGCGGGTTCTGAAGGGAGGCGCCCCCTCCCGGGTGTGGGCCCCTCCTGGGCATGGGCCGGTCGGTCGGCCGGAGGGCGATTTGGTTGTGGGGTTGGTTACCTGGGCCCCTTAGCCTCCCGCTTCCGGGGTTTTTGGAGGTCATTAGTATTGGAAGGACCTACAGGTACCTTTGTGGTGGCCTCTTTTGCTTTTAATCTCTTCAATGTACACATAAACGAGTATGTATTATTTATAGATGTCTTTGGGTTTAGAAACATTGAGCGGGAGAAGTGATGCAGCAAGGAATATTTGATTTACCTCCCGCCGCCGGAGAGGAGGAGAGAGCAGACAGGACTTCCTGCGGGAAGGAAGGCGGGCTTGGAGAGCGCGTTTGACCTTCAGGGGGGACTTTCCTGGAACCGCCGTTGCCGTCCCACTGGAGAGGGACGACGGGGCGAGGGAAGAGCCGTGGCCGGGGCCCAGGAGCCAGCCTCGTCGGCCGCCCTCTCCCCGGCTCTCCCACCTTGAGCTTGTCACTCACCTGCCTTTGCCTTTGGTTTCCTGCCTGAGATCCGGACGCCAGGCCGAGCCAGGCTGCGGCTCGGTGCGTACGGACTAACTGCCCTGGCTCCAGCCCGACGCCCGGCGCTGGGTTAGTTCGGTGAGCGTGGCCAGCCGTGGCTCCGTGCTCCCTCGGGAGAAAATGGGCAGCCACGGTGCGATCGAGCCACGCGCCTGCACACACCGGGAGCAGCGATCAGGAAAGCTGACTGAGCTTGGGACTCTCTGTTCGGTTCCCGGGCTGCTTCTACTTTGGCCGAGAAAAGCCCAGAACATACAGGAGTTCCCGGGAATGGCTGCTCGCTGCCCCTGTGGTGTTTGACTCCCCGAGACGCTAGACAAGTCTTGTTGAAATAGTCGAGCCTGCCCCGCCCGTGTGGCTCAGCAGCTGAGCGTTGAGCGTCAGTCTATGAGCCAGGAGTTCATAGGTCACAGTTCGATTCCCGGTCAGGGCACTTTGCCCGGGTTTCGGGCTCGATCCCAAGTGAGGGACGTGCAGGAAGCAGCCGACCCATGATTCTCTCTCAGTATTGATGTTTCTATCTCTCTCTGCCTCTCCCTTCCTCTCTGGAATCAATAGAAAAATAAATTTTAAAAGGAAGGGATAAAGGGAAGGAGGGAGGGAAGGATTGGTCTAACCTGGCCCCCGGAGTGTCAGGGAGAACCATGGCAGGAGACAGTTCACACGTGAGTCAGAGTTTGAAGTGGGCAAGGTCGCTCTGGCCAGCCTGGTGGGCATAGAGCCTGCAGAGATGCCCCCCCCCCACACACACACACACAGTGACCTGGGAGGCATCGGAGAAGGGGAAGGAGAGGAAACCCGTACCCACCACAATCAGCTTGGCAGCGGGGGCAGCTGGGCCCCCCGACTGTAAACTAGGGGTGTCGGCGCCCGCCTGCCTGGCCTCTTCCCCGGCCTCTCCCGGGTCCGCGTGCGGCCCTCACGAGGGAGAGGAGGTGCACAAACCCTCCGGAGAGCCCACGGCACGGTCCACTGTGAGGCGTCCTCACGAAAAGCTTTATTGTATGGCTCTGAAGGAGCAGCACATCTGGGAAGGAATTATTGCAATTCAAAAGGGCGGGCGCAGGCCTCTTCAAAAGAGCGAAATCTGGAAGCAACGTCTGATTCTTTTTTTTTTATAAGCGATTTGTATTCCGATCGTGGCACGGTGGTGTGAACTTCCAGATGTGCGGCGCAGAGCTGCTGAAAACGAGCCGAGTGTGGAGGGCACGCGCCTTCCCTCCACGGAGCCTCGCTGAGCAGCTACTACGTGCCAGCTGCCGCTCGCGCTGCTGCCATCACAAACGCCGCCGGGGGCCCGGCAGGGAGGGCCACCCTGGCGCCCCTGCCCCTCACCTCCTCTTCACTGTCGTCTCCAGACAGTGACAGGGCCACCCCGTTCCGTGTCAGGGACCAGCACGCCTGCATTCCCCGGGGGGGTGGGGTGAGGGGCACCCGTGCTGGCCCTGAGTGGTGGGCTGAGTCCGGGGAGTCCCAGGTGATGAAAAGTGGGGGAGGTTTGTTAACGTGCAGCTTCTTTTTGTTCCGGAATGTTCTCCAGCCTGGTTTCTGGCAGAGCCTTGGCATAACTAAGGTGCCAATCAGGCTGTATCTCCCTTATCTGCCCATCACCCAACCAAACCTGGTGAGAGGGGCCGGGGGGGTGACTCTCGTTCCCTCATCCTGATAATCTCTTGGTGTTTGCCTCAGAGGGCCTGCTCCACAGAGCCCAGAAAACCTTCTGGAGGGGGCAGGAGGAGCGGGGCTTTGGGGACAGGGCGGGGCAGCCTGTGCCCTTGGGTGAGGGTCCCGCAGCAGCCAGTTTGGAGAGAGTTGGTTCATGGGTGAGGCCTCCACGGGAGGGCAGTGTCCCTGACCCCGGAGCGGGGCCGGGACAACACCCCGAGATGTTACAAACGGTGCACGGCCCTGCCCGCCCGGCGACACCTCACTCCTTAGAACTGAACTTGTTTTGTTTAGAAAAAAACAACAAACAAAATGGAACGGAACTGAATGGAATTTTTCTCTTGGGGGTGCCGGTGAGGCCGGAGGGCGGAGAGGACGCTGGGTTAGTGAGCCGCCCGCTGCTGAGGGAGGCTGGCAGGCAGGTGTGGGGGCACCTGTGAGTCCGGCCCCTTCACGGAAAGAGGAAGTCCCTGCATTGCCCTGGGGGGGGGCTCTCAGAGGGGGCCTCTTCCTCCTCCCCTTTCAAAAGCTCCCCATGAAACGCCACGAGCCTGATGGATACACCTCCTGAGAGCGTCTATTTGGGGGTTGGCCGGGTGCCTGCGTCTTTGGTGAGCCCAGGGTGGGCATTATTAACGGGGGGGGCCTTTCCCCTCGCTTCTTAAAGGAGAGGTGTGGATGAGAGCAGCCCTGAGGAGGGAGGCGTTCAGGACAGACCCCCATGCCCGGTGCCAGGCCGACAGGAGGGTGTGTGAGCTGGTTTCCTCCTACAATTTTCATCCTCCAGTACCTTCGCTTTTTTTTTCTTCTTCTTCTTTCTTCCAAGGAAGAAAGAACCCTCATTTCCCCGCTGGTGGCGGGGCGGTGGGTGACTCGGCGCTGGAGCCGTGATGGGGCAGCGTGGTCAAGGCCCCGGGGGGGGGGGGGGCTGCCCTGTGATCCGTGTCAAACAGGAGAACCTCCTGTCCTACGGCAGTTTCTGTCCGAAAAAATTGGTCTCTTGGACAGAGAAGTAAAAAATCCTGGGGCCCTTGTTTGCAATCCTCTCGGCTAGCAATTCGGTGGCTGTCAGGAGCCATCTCTACTTACAGGCTTGGACTTACCTCAGGCCTCGGCAGTCGCTTCGGGTTTCATTTCGAAGGGCGCCTGGCATTGAGGCAGCTGCTGAACCCAAATGGCCCGTCGGGGGGCCTTGCTCTCCCAGTGGCCTTTCGCCTCGTCAAACTCAATTAGCATCTCCTGGGTTCCCTGAGAGGGCGACTAACCTAAGACCCATTTCACAGGCATTGACTGATTGCCGATTGAATTTTTTTAAATGAAATCAAAGAGCCCCTCATACCTTTGGCTTTTTTTTTTTTTTCATGGCATTGGCTTAGGGAAGCTGGCCTTTGACGATGAAGTTCGTAGCGCAGAAAGGGTCGGTTTGACCAGAGAAGTCAAACGTCAAGGCCTTCCCCTCACCCGGAAAGGGGAGCCTGGCCTGTCTCCTGGGATGCCCTGGCTTCGTCCCAAATATTCCTTTTCCCAGGCCAGGATCTTTGGAAACGTCAGCCTTTGCAGTGTGAGCTTGGGGACACAATTACTACAGGAAATCGGTTTCTAGTCATGCACCTTAAAATCACCTGCTCAGCCAAAACCGGTTTGGCTCAGTGGATAGAGCGTCGGCCTGCGGACTGAAAGGTCCCAGGTTCGATTCCGGTCAAGGGCATGTGCCTTGGTTGCGGGCACATCCCCAGTGGCGGGTGTGCAAGAGGCAAGCTGATCGATGTTTCTCTCCTATCGATGTTTCTAACTCTCTGTCCCTCTATCTTCCTCTCTGTAAAAAAATCAAAAAAATGTTTAAAAAATAAAAATCAATAAAATCACCTGCTCAGAGTAGAACGTGTTTGGGTGCATGGGTGTAGCTTCCCGGCCTGGGGAGAAGGAAGGACCATGAAGGAGAGTCTGTCATACCCCAGCATGTGAGGGCGCTGAGGAGCGGAGGTTCCAATGCTAAGATCACGTCTGTCCTCGGGGTGCCCAGGATTGGACAGCAAGGAGTAGAGGGGTTGGGTAGACAGAAGAAGTGCAAGAAGAGGAGATGCAATCACTGAGACATAAACGAATGCCTTGTGAGCTGAGAACACGTAGAAACCTCCCAACGGAGGAGCTTCTGGCCGGGGTGGGCAGCGATGTCATGAGTGGGTGCTCCTTGCCCTGGCCTCAGAGAGGGTGACGGTGGTGCTGAGATGTTGGTGCTGAGCATGAGAGGGTCACGTACCAGTGTCTCTAGTTTTAAGAACAGGCACCCTAGCAGGTTTGGCTCAGTGGATAGAGTGTCCACCCAAGGACTGAAGGGTCTCAGATTCAATTCCTGTCAAAGGCACGTAACTGGGTTGCAAGCTCGATCCCTAGCCCGGGTTAGGGCGTGTGCCAGAAGCAACCAATTAATGTGTCTCACGTTGATGTTTCCCCCTCTCCATCTCTCCCTGCCCCCTCCCCCTTCCACTCTCTCTAAAAATCAATGCAAAAAATATCGCCAACAGAGGACTAACAAACGAAAAGAAGAATGGGGAAGGGAGGTTCATAGGCATTAACTAACTTCCCGTGTCACAAAAGCAAGGGGCAGAGCTGGCATTCTCATTCAGATCAATCTGTTTCCGAAGCCCTGCTTCTTAGCGTCTCTGAGAACGTATCCCTTATGGTCTAGACAGGAAAAGACACATGCGAAGGTGTGACGGGAAGAGAGTTAAGTGAAAGGACTGTGGGTGAGGGGCATTGTGGGTCTAGGCCGGGGAGGGCAGGGGGAGGAGCTGGTACCGGGACCCGGAGGGAGCTATAGGGGGCGGTGACCTCCAGGTCAGGGACACGGCCAGCCCAGGATGGCCCTGTAGGGAGGAAGGGCAGTGGGGGACGCCATCCCTCACCTCCTGCTGGTGCCCGCACTGGCTGAGCCCCACCAGGAGCTGCGCCGGGTCCCAGAGCTCCAGGGGTGCCCTCTGAGCAGGTTGGGTGGCCTCCTGAGGCCCGGAGGGGGCGAAGGCACACCTGGAGGGGGAGGCAGGCGGGGCCCAGCGCAGCCTGCAATATCTGGCGCGTCAGCTCTCGTTAGGATCTTTTCATAAGCACGTTAGGGAGAAGGCCCAATAAACTGGGCTCTGTGTGAGGTGTATTTTGGTTCATAGTCTCCTTTTAGCTATCTCCTCTGGAAGCGGCCTCTGGGACCGCAAAGGAGGAAGGAGGCGGCCATTGTCATCAGAGCAAGTCAGACAGGCTGGCGGCTTGCTTCCCTCCAAGCTCCACCCCGCCCAGCCTGGAGAGCGCCCCCTGGGTGAGAGGGAAGGGAGCCCAGGAACCCGGCCAGCGCCGGCCTCGGCGTGGTCTGTGTCAGGAGCACAGAGCGCCCCCTACATGGGTGGCCGGGCTTGTCAGGCCCTTGATTGGCTGATGGCCTTTCCAGGGCCACGCAGACCCCCATGATCCAGACGCCTAGTCTCCCCTGGAACCCGCCTGGCTCTTCCCTGTGCCCCGAAAGCTGAGCCCCAGGTACCCGCACGCCCACTCCCTATGGCCTCCCTGTGGGTTCAGATGCCATATTAGCCATGAGACTTACCCCGACCCCTCTCCCCCTTACACTGCACCACTGTCCCCCAGCTCTTCACACTCCGCTTTCTCTCCTCTCTAGTACGTAGCCCTGGCCACCTTCTAAGAGGACACACACGTGTACCTCTTAAGTCTTTTGTTTATTGTATGTTTCCTTCTGGAAGATGAGCTCCAGGAGGCAGGAATTTTTCTTTTTTCTTTCTGTTTTGGTCACTCGTGTCTTCTCAGTGCCTAGACCAGTGGTTGGCAAACTCATTAGTCCGCAGAGCCAAATAGCAACAGTACATCGATTGACATTTTTTTGGAGAGCCAAATTTTTTTAAAAACAACTTCTTCTAACGCCACTTCTTCAAAAACAGACTCGCCCAGGGCCATGGTATTTTGTGCAAGAGCCACACTCAAGGGGCCAAAGAGCCGCATGTGGCTCGCAAGCCACAGTTTGCCGACCACGGGCCTAGATGCCTACAGCCTCCAGTTTGATGCATGGCAGCCGCTCCGCAGATACCTGTGGAATGAACGGGTGGACACATGAATGAATGAGATTCTCAAAGACCTAAACACCGTCGGACCACCGCCTCCCAGACCTCTCTCTTCCCCGGCACACGTCTGCCAACGGTCCTTCCCCGAAGCACATCGATCCTCTTGATGGTCGCCGGTGCCGTCGATGCCTGTGGCCTCTGAGACGCCGGGCGGAGGAAACGCACTCGGGACCTTGGCTCCGGGTCAAAGCTAAATGGCGCCCTTGGCTCGCTTTGCTTCCCCGCAGAGGTTATTCCGTAATCGTAAAGGGAACACTCTCTCCTTGGGAAAAATAATAATTTTTGCCACCTTCAGCTCTAAGATGGCCATTTGATGTGGCCGGCGTGCACCTCTGTCAGGGGCGGCTGAGAAAGCGCCGGATGAGAGGCCCCGAGCCAGGCCCCGGGCGGGCGCTGAGGGAGGGAGGCTCGTCCTCCAGCAGATGAGTTTACAATCACTTACTCACCTGCCCAAACGCTTCCCGTCACACGAACGCTCCCCCCTGCCCTCCGGGGCTCCGGGGTGCCAAGGGGAAAAAGGAAAATCAATTGATAATGATAGATTCTGTTTAGAAAATATATATCGATTCCCGGGCAATGACAGGCGTGCTGTTCCGGTCCCCGAGATGGCTCTCCCGCCGAGGACGCGGGAAAGGGGGAGCTGGGACTGGTGATACAGAGCTTCTTTCTTCTCTATGGTTTGTTTTTGTTTGTTTTTTTCTCTTTCTCTTTTAATTCTCTCCACGGAAGTCATCCTGTGCCTCCTCAAGGTCTCCGCGCCCATTGTCTGAAAAACACACGAATGCTTTGTTTTTGCAGTTCTAGAGTTTGAGTCCTCTGGTCATCTCAGCTTTAGAGTAAAGACTTCCATTTCTTGTTCTTTCCTGTCTCTGGAGCTTCCTGGTCTGGTTTAGATGGAAGGCAACCAAATTGTCCCAAATAATTCTGCCATTGTTGTCTCCCTTATTCAAGGTCCCTGGCTCACCGGTGGGAAGGGGTTAAGGGTTTGTGTGTTGAGTGGGGGGAGGGAGGGATAGCAGTGTCTGTCCCCCGGGGGGTTCTGTGCTTACCATTTGGCCTCCCTTACCTTGCCCCACCGTGAGTGAGATGGTCCACCTTCGGAAATCCAAGGCAGCGACAAGCTTCCACGTAGGTGGGACCAGCCAACATACTGGAATCCCAAAGAGAACTTTCAGCAAAGGAGAGTGCCCTTTACTCACCCAGCCCCCCCTTTTTCCTTCTGTTTCCAGGCGGTCTGGCCTCCCAGTGATGCTCATGCTGCGCTGAGTGCTGGTGGCCCTCGAGGGTTTTGCATCCTGAGGACGAATCCCGAGCTGGCCAGAGACGGACGGTGCAAGGTAGGTCTGTGCTCAGCTCAGCTGAGCTGAGAAATAAGACAGGCATCGGAGCTGGGCTCAGCCAGCGCTGCCTGCTAACACTGATTTTATTGGGGGGATGTGGCTGGTTCCCTCGCTCTTTTGTGGGTGACTCTTTTACCGTAGATGCAGGAGGGGCAGGTGCTCCGAGCCTCGCTGAGCCAATGCGCCTCGATCCTCCCAGAATCAACGTCCAGCATTGTTGTGGCCCCTTTTCCCGTTCCTGGGTCTTGGGGCTCCCAGGAGGTTGGGACTGGGAACTGGCCAGTAGCTAGGTGACTTGAAGCTTCTCAAAACTATAATCCTTCTCTTGTAATTTAACTTTTATTGTGATTAAAATAGCATTTTATTTTACTTATTTATTTTAGAGAGAGAGGAAGGGGGAGATGGAGAAAGAATCATCCATTTGTTATTCCACTTATCTGTGCATTCATTGGTTGTGTCTTGTGTGTGCCCCGACCAGGGACCTAACCGCAACCTTGGTGTGTTGGGACAATGTGGTGCTCACCAACTGAGCTCTCCTGGCCAGGGCAAAAACAGCATTATTAAGGTCATTAAAATATTTGTTCAGGATAGAAACATTTTACAGGTAGTACCTAAAATTACATGAATTATTATAATCTTGAGAAATAACTATTTTAGTGTCTCTTTCCTGGCTTTTTTCTTATGTACATATGTAACATGTGCATGCATGTATGCACACACACACAAATGGGATTGCGCTTGAAAATGTGTTATTTTGGCCTTACAATTTGTCACAGGTACCTTTTTTATGTTAGTATATACAAATCTGTAGTGTTTTTAAGTGCTTCTTATATAAATCTATAATAATCTATGATAATAAAAGTATAATATGCTAATTAGACTGGACAGCCAAACAACCTTCCAGGTGACCTTCAGGATGAAGCTGGGGCTGCAAGGGTCAAACCCCTTGCACGAATTTTGTGCATCGGGCCTCTACTGTGTGTGTGTACATATATATATATATATATATATATATATATATATATATATATATATTCTACATTATTTACTTAACTAGTGCCCTGATGATGGACATTTAGTTTGTTTTGAATATCTCACTCTTAAATACCACAACAAACTTTTGTGTGTGTATATATCTTTGCATAGTCATGTGATTACTTCCTCGGCTGGAATTTATAAAGTCTTGGCCTAAAATGGTGATGCGGGGTTCATTCACAAACCTAGATTATGAGGACCAGGTGGCCAGGAGCGTTGAGGGGGACATGGACTCCCCGTGAGGGCACTAGAGTCAGACGGAAAAGAATCTGCAGCATTTCTTTCACACATACCCAGCCATCCGGGCTGTGCCGATAGGAGCCAGAGAGCCTGGCGCTGCAGTGGCCACACTCCCCCCTACACCTTTGCCAGACAGTCAGGGGGCCAGGCCTGGAATGAACGTGGAGGGAGGGTGGAGGGAGGGTGGAGGTCTGGGCGCTAGGACTCAGGCCAGTGGAGCCTGAGCTGACCCAGGCTAGCATGTCTGGTGGCACCTGAGCCTTTGGAAATCCCTGGGCCAATGCCACCTCTGCAGAACACACAGGGCCTGGTGCTGGGCAAGCACTGGCCATAGAGGCCCCAGGGCTGCTGCGTTCTCTGCAGCGCCCATCCTGGTGCCCCGACCGGGAGGGAGCTCGTGGCCTCTGCCTGGGCCAGCTGATGGCCTGTGTCCAGCTTCCTCCCGCAGCAGGCCCAGAGCAGCGGACCAGCGGGCACCTGCCAGCGCCAAGCTCTCTCCTGGCCAGAGAGCTCTCTTTGGACTCAGAGACGTGGGGTGTGGCTAGCCCTCCAGTCCCAGAGCCCTTGCACAGAGACGAGAAAACGCAGCCAGGGGGACCCTGGGTTGTGGGCAGCTGTGGTCGGCAGCCAGAAGCAGGAGGAGGCTGCATGCTGGGCCCGGAGCAGCGGTGGAAATGAAAGACACATCCCCTGTGCGACCCAGCCTGCTGCCACCCAGCAGCCTGGTGGGGCAGCCCGAGAGGGCAGAGGGTTTCTGACCTCGGGAGCTGTGGGCTGTGCCCACATGCCCAAGGGCACCACTGACCAGCTGGACAGCTGTTCCGGTTGCTGCCCGGTTGGAGGAGAGTTGGAAAACTAGGCAGCCATGCCTGGGTCTGGCGGCCGTGGCATTCCCAGCTCTGGCGGGGGGAGGGGCTGCGGAGGCAGAGTTAGTGTCTGGGAAAGAGCGAGGAGATGTCTGTGCAGAAGTCAGCTTCCCGCCCTAACCGGTTTGGCTCGGGGGATTAGAGCGTCGGCCTGCGGACTAAAGGGACCCAGGTTCCATTCCGGTCAAGGGCATGTACCTTGGTTGCGGGCACATCCCCAGCGGGAGGTGTGCAGGAGGCAGCTGGTCAATGTTTCTCTTTCACCGATGTTTCTGACTCTCTGTCCCTCTCCTTTCCTCTCTGTAAAAAATCAATCAAATATATATTTTTTAAAAAAAAAAAAAGAGGTCAGCTAGCCGAAACCAGTTTGGCTCAGTGGATGGAGCGTCGGCCTGCGGACTGAAGGGTCCCAGGTTGGATTCCGGCCAAGGGCATGTACCTTGGTTGCGGGCACATCCCCAGTGGGAGGTGTGCAAGAGGCAGCTGATCGATGATTTTCTCTCACCGATGTTTCTGACTCTCTATCCCTCTCCTTTCCTCTCTGTAAAAAAATCAATTACTGTGTGTGTGTGTGTATATATATATATATATATTTTTTTTTTTAAGAGGTCAGCTTCCCGAGGACATGCCGTTGAGCTGTAGGCGCGGAGAGTGAGGAGGGAGAAGGGGCTGGAGAGGACGGGACGGTGGGTGGGGTGTCTGTATCCGCCCTGAAGCAGGCGGCACACGCTCTTGTTCACCCCGGCCTTCCAGAGGCATGTATGTTAGGAGGGGGAGGCATGTAAGTTAGGACGGGGAGGCATGTATGTTAGGAGGGGGAGGCACGGGCGTACCTGACAGGGTACCCCTCGCAGGGCTTCACCTCTCCGCACCCCCCAGACCCGTGTCCCCACTTGAACTCCTGCCCGTCTCCCCACCACCTGGCCGGGCCTGCGGGGCGCGTCCGTCTGATCCATCTCATGCTCCCCCCTCCTCCACTCCCGCCCGCACCAGCCGGGGCCTCTGGCATCGCTGCACGTCCAGCCGCCGCCGCGGCTCCCGGGGGGGCCCGGCACCTGGCCGGCGCTGGGCTGCGCTTTTCCCTCGGGGGCAGGACTCCGGCTGCTTCCCACGACGATGGGGAGGTGCCACGGGCCACCACGGCCCCGGGGCCAGTGAAAGGAGTGGAAACTGGGCCAGATCCCCGGGGTCTGCGTGTCTCGCTCCAGAATGCCAACGAGGGGGGCGGGCTGCTCTCCGTGGGTCAGTGGTCGGATGAACGTCACCCCGTAACCAAGGGTGTGACGTGGCATCGGACCCCTGCGTGCCGGGTGTGGCCGGGCTGGGGTGGCGCTGAGGGCACGTGGGGCAGAACCGGAGGCTGAGCCAAGGATGGTGCCGGCCTGGGGCTTTGGAGGGGATGGGGGCGGGCACAGATCCCCCATGTGTGCCGAGGGGCGCCCGCTGCCTTCCCTGCCTCCGCCCACCTCAGGGTCGGGAAGTGGGCGGCCTTGCTGGTGTGACGGAGAAATAGCCCTGCCCTTGGCTCCGGTGTAAAGGCAGGCGGTGTGGCCGCAGGTTTGCCTCTCGGCCTCTCAGTGCGCCCTCTCTCCCCCTGCGCCGCCGTCCCGGGGGCAGGGTTCTCGGGGGCACTGCTGTCCTGAGTCCCACCACGCCTTCAGCTGCCAGCCTCAGCCTGGTCAGCCCCCGGCCAGCTCACTGCTCCTCCACCACCGCCGCCTTCGGGGCAGCCCTCTCCCGCGCCTCCCCGTCGGCCGTGAGCCCCCGTCTCCTGTGCTTCAGACCCCTCCTCATCCCTCCAGGAGCTGGAGGACATGCTGTTACCTTGGGGCGTGAGGTCAGTGACCGTACTCGGTTCAGAGGTCACAGGCCAGTGAGGGCACAGGCAGTGCAGTGGGGGGGGAGGGGAGGACCGTTGACCGGGGGGCAGGCTGCTGTGCTCCCATCCCGAGGCCACACTCGCTCTGGATAAGCCCTCCAGCGCTCTGAGCCCGGGGCCTCCGGCCTCCGCAGCCCCGTCTGAGGAGCCCTAGCCCCAGGGGAAGACGGGCGATTTCAGAAGGAGGATGGTGCTCCCTGGGCCAGCGGTGGGAGAGCGTTAAAGAATAAGATGCCTGGCCCCCCCCTCCAAACCCCAAACCTTCTCGTTCACTTGCTCCTGTGAGGGTGGGTGTCGGGGTATCCTACAGGCTCAGCCACAGCTCTCCACTCAAGGACGTTAGCAAATTCCTGGATTCTAAGCCGGGAAGCATTGAGGTGGGAGGTAAGGAGCTTTTGTGAAACAAAATCCCCAGGTATGGTGTGGCTGCATCGGATCGAGCCACCCGAAAGCTGGGCGCCGGGGGTGCGTCGCCCTGCCAGCCCCCTTCCTCCCACCGCACCCCAGAATGCTTTTCCGTGAACCCTACGGGCTGGGGGAAGACCTGGTTATCCCGTAGATGGCATCGGTGTGTCCACGTTTAGGATTCCATGGCAGTTCGTGGTTTATCGTGGCGCTGGGACCCTCCGGGGGGGCCCGGGGGGGGGAGGGGTCTCTGATTCCGGCAGAGACGCGTTCTTCTGGGAGCCACTGTCCGCGCCCCGGATGGCCCCGCTGGGGCGGATCAGGTTCCCGCTGGCCCCGCCCGGCTGCCCATGGGAATCGCCCAGGGAAACGGCCCTGGTCCTGGTTCCCAGGCCTCGTTCAGCCCGGTCTCGGGACGGGACGCAGACGTTCCTATTTTTGTGAAGCTCCCCAGGAGATTCCAGAGGAGGCCAAGGTCAGGGTCACTGGCACACTTGGGGGGCCCAGCTGCACCCGCCTGTGGCTGGGACTGTGTGCCCGTGGTTCCTGGGGCAGCCACCCCCCCCCGATCCCCCCACGGCCTGCTCCTCCCCTGCTTCTCCTTTGCGGGGTCTTAGGTGCATCCTTTTGAGTCCCGGCTCTCCTCTCCGGGAAGCAGTGAGGTGAGAACAGGCAGGAGGGAAAGCCTCCTGCTTTTCCCTGGCCGGCCCTGGGCACAGCCCCTGCCCCTGCCCCTGGGAGGCCCCGGAGGACAGAGGGTTGGAGACCCCAGCCCTGCCCACAGCACGGGGTGCCTCCCCGTTCTGGTAACCCTGCAATGGGGGGTTGCAGCCAGCTCTGCAAGAGCTCTCCCAGGCCCGGGAGTGAGGCTCGGCCAGCTCCCAGCATCCGTGCGTTGATGCGACTGGGGTGAAGAGAGGACACACGGGTGGCTGCGCCTTCCTCGATCAGGGAGACTCAGCCCCGCCCCCAACAGCACGCTGAGATGATCAGCCGAAGCCAGGAGGTTCGGGGGCGGGGTGGAATCGTCCCCCATTTCTGCAGCAGAGGAGGAATCGTCCCCCGTTTCAGGAGCAGCACCCACAGGGCAGTTCCCCGGTGCCGAGGGGCTGGGTGGGCGGGGTGCTCACAGCGCTCACGCTAGCTGCAAAACCGCACTTGGCACCTGGGCTAGAAATTGCCTGTCTGCCGAGCTCAGGGCTTATTTGTGTGGCCAGAGCTGGTTTTCCAAGTGGCCGGTCTCCTTCCACACCCTACAGCGGGCAGGGCTGCGGGAACAGTGTGAGCCCGTGTCTGCAGGAGGGCGCCTGGCTCCAGGTGGGGGAAGGGGGGTCTGGGGGTGTGAGGGGCACCTGGCCTGCACTCCACTCTGCAAGCCTGGCTGTGCTCTGTGGGTGCTCAGAGGGAGGGTGCCCCTTCTAATTAGCCCAAAAATGCCAAACAGGCTAGTTATGCCCTACTGGGCCTTTTCAATGGTCTCGTGTAGTCCCAGGTCACTCAAACGAATGTTTAAGTGTTTGTCTTCCAATCATACATTCTCTCTCTCTCTCTCTCTCTCTCTCTCTCTCTCTCTCTCTCTCGTACATACCAGATGCCAGGGGCCGTGGGGCTGCATGTAGGAGGAACCCCTGCCTCCACTCATGCCTTCATTTCTGCAGCCACGTTGTATGTTGTTCTAGGTTCGGGTCCGGCAGAAAGCCCTGCCCCCAGGGAGCTAGCGGTCCAGCGGGGAGACCCGCAAGGGAGTGCGTTCTTACAAGATCTGATAAACACAACAACAGGGATTTATGCGAAGGGCCACGGAGAGCAGCTCATTCCCGCCACCAATCTTCCCGAGCAGCTACCGCGGGCAGGCATCCTTCCAGGCCCCGGGCCACGGCAGGAGCCGCGGAGGCAAAGTCCCTGACTCAGCGCCCACGTGAGGGAATGAGGGTCTCAGCGGCTTCGATGGGTCAGAGCCACAGGCTTCTGAGAAGAGATGCCTCTAAGTTGGAAGGGGGAGTCTAGGAGTGCGTGCGAGCATGTGTGTGTGTGTGTGTGTGTGTGTGTGTGTGTGTGTGTATGTGTGTGTGTGTGTGTATGTGTGTGTGTGTGTGTGTAGGACCCGCTCATGCAAAAGCCTGGGAGGTCTAACAACAAGGCAAGAGAGCTCAGAGACTCGGTGGCAGCCTCATGCTCTGGGCGAGCACTGCCCCACCCCTGATGAGTTGGAGCGTCCAAGGCCAAGGTCATAGGACATTTTTAAAAAATATATATTTTATTGATATTTTTACAGAGAGGAAGGAAGAGAGATAGAGAGCTAGAAACGTCAATGAGAGAGAAACATCGACCAGCTGCCTCTTGCACACCCCCTACCGGGGATGTGCCTGCAACCAAGGTACATGCCCTTGACCGGAATCGAACCCAGGACCTTTCAGTCCTCAGACCAATGCTCTACCACTGAGCCAAACCGGTTTTGGCAAGGTCATAGGACTTATTTTACCTCCTCCTGTGACCTAGAGCTTTTGGTTTGCCAAGTGTTTTCACATCATCCCCCGGGCTTGGTCCAGAGGACGGCCCAGGAGGACCGTTACTGTCATTTTCCCAAGCAGCAAGTTGGGGCCCAGAGAGGGTCGCCAAGGTCATGCCCAAGGTCATGCAGCCGGTCAAACCAGCCTGGGAATTAGCGTCCTTGTCTCTTGGATCCTAAGCCAAGGGGAGCTCCTGCCCGCACCCCAACTCCCAGTCCTCGTATGGAAGCCTAAAGAGCCCTGGCCAGGCGTCAGTCACGCGCCTGCCTGTCTCCCACAGCATTAGCTGAGCACCTACTGGGTGTCACGCCCAGCATCGCAGACTGAGTCCTCCCGCTTGAGCCCCCCCCACCCAGGCCATTGGAGGCGTGATCCTCACCACTGCCAGCCTGCACCCACGCTCTCCCTTTGGGGGGAGCAGGGTGCTCACAGGAAGGGAGCAGGGTGCTCACAGGAAGGGAGGGAGCGGCGCGGCCTCCTCACGGCGGGCGCGAGGGCGCCGGAGCCCGCCCGTGCAGACAGCTGCGCTTAGCAACCCTCACGGGCCCTCCCTTCGATTTGTAGCAGCTCGTTTGGATAAAAGCATCTGGTTCCTAAGGTAGCAACAACAACACAGAAAAAAATCATTAAGAGCGCATTTCTGCTTTCCCGGAGTAACCTAGTAACGGCGCCGGAGTAACAATTACCCTGAGCCCTCCTCCGGGTGCACGGGCTTGGTGCGCGTGGGGCTGGACGCCAGGACCGACCGGCACGGTCCCTCTCCCAGAGGTGCTCAGAGGGCACCAGGCTGCCCCCCAACCCCCAGCCGGCCGGCCCCAGAGCCCGCCCTCCCATGAGCGCAGAGGAGGCAGCCTGCCTCTCCACCCCAGCACCAGCCGGGCGGTTGTTTAGGCAGCACCGGTTCCAGGATTCCGGAATGCTCCGGGACGACCTTGGCTTCTTGCTCAGGTGCGTGGAGCTGAGCTACCAACTGCATGCAGCCGAAAAAATAAGTCTGACCCCCACCAGCTGGTCACACTCACCTCCTGTGACCCCCTCCCCCAGCATCTCTCACACACACACACACACACACACACACGCACTCGGACTCTGCTCCCATCCAGGCAGATCCCTGACTGGCCCGGCTGTGGACATCGCCCCTCCGGACACTAGCCCTGCTCATCCCTAATCTCCCGGAAGAGCCCCTCCCGCCCCTGCCCCCGCCGCCTCCTGGCAAACTGCTCCCAGACTACCCACCCATGGGAGTTGTATCTCCTCCCGTCTCCTGACCCTGCTCCTCTCCCCAGCACCCACCTGGTTGCATTGGGGCCATGCACGGTGTTTTCTCTATCCCGTGGGCTCACCCCTGACCGCTGGGAGCTCTGTGGGGGTGGGGAGCCCTGTGCAGAGCTCGGCACCTGCCAGACCCTGAGTGGGAACTGGCAATAGGAACGGTCAACTGCCCATGGCCGCCAGCCGGGCTCCTGGTCCCTCCGCCCCTCCGCCTCCCCTGCTCCCACAGAGCCCCCGCCGGGCCCTGGCTGTTTTCTGGGGAGATAGCCAGGGGTCCCCTGAGGGTGGCCACCCCCCAACGCATCAACACATGTCTATGGGTGGGCATTGGCACGCGAGCTTTATGCAGAAGCGTCTTGTTTAGCCCGTCTCACCCGTTTGCTCCAGGGCCAGCCACCCCTGTCGGAGCGGCGTACAGCTGCCCACCGCGGGCAGTGCGGGCAGTGCGGGCAGTGCACAGACTCGGCCCCGGAGGGCCATGTCCATGGGGATGCCAAGCCCCGGGGCCAGCGCTCTCCATGCCGCCGCTCTAGGTTCCGTGCCCGGTCCAGGAGGAAGCGAGGCCGCACTGGGCCCCGCCGGACACCCCGGGGTCTCCATACGGCCGCCTCACACTCCAGCCACGCGTAGAAAGCCGTGGCCCGTCCTCCAAGGGGCCTGCCCGCATTCATTCATGTTCCTGCTTGGGAGCCGTAGTCAGCGGCAGAGCGGAGCGGTCCGGGGCACAGATGGTGAAACCGGACTGCCTGGGTCCGACCCCCCCCCTTCTCTGCCCCCAGTCAGCTGCCCAACTTTTAGATCCCACCTCCCGTGCCTCGGTTTCTTCATCTGGGAAAGAGTGATTATAACAATGCGTACTTAGCCGAAACCGGTTTGGCTCAGTGGTAGAGCGTCGGTCTGCGGACTGAAAGGTCCCGGGTTCAATTCCGGTCAAGGGCATGTACCTTGGTTGCCGGCACATCCCCGGTGGGGGGTGTGCAAGAGGCAGCTGGTTGGTGTTTCTCTCTCATCAACGTTCCTAGCTCTCTATCTCTCTCCCTTCCTCTCTGTAAAATATCAATAAAATGAATATATATTTATAACAATGCGTACCTCATCCCGGGGTCGTAAGGAGGAACTGGGTTAACAGAACGCAGCACCTAGGACAGCGCCTGAGACAGGGCTCTGGACCAGGGTGTGCTGCCGCTATTCTAGGGGGGCTAGGACCCCCACCGAGCGGTGGGCTTAGCTCGTACTCCCTCCAGGACCACGTGGCCTTCAAGGAAGGTGTGGCTGTGCCCACCGCTGCCTCCCCCGCCGAGCCCATTCAGCGAGCAGGCACGTCTGCTCTGAGCCGGTAAACCCAGACAGTGGAGGGGTGGCCCCCAGAGACACGGGGGCTCTGGCACCCAGAAGCTCGCCCCCACCCCGCTTTTGGCCTCAGGGTTCTTTGTTTTGATCCCCACCGCGAGGGGGGTAGGTTCCTGATCGATGCCCCAGGGCCAGTGGGGCTGTGTCCCCGGGGGGTGACCTCCGGCCTGGCCACAGCGGGCTCCGGAGCCGCGGCCACAGTCAGCACCGCGGCTTCAGAACACGCGCCGGCACGACCTCGGGGCGCCTCTCATTAACAATGATGAAGTCATTATCTGGTAAATAATTTATAACCCGAGCGACCGGGATAAGCCGCCAATAAACAATAATCCATTTAGAGGGAGGCTTGGCCGGGGCGCAGGCGGGCAGGCAGCGAGGATGCGGGTCCTCCTCGCCTGGGGTGTCAGCTCGTACCTCAGCGCCTCCCGGGCCCGGCCCCTCCGAGGCCCCTGCTCCCACCCCGACCCGAGGCCTCACCCCGCCCCGGGCTCAGGCGGGATTCGGTCTGTGGAATGAGAGCGGCGGGTGCTGGGCCCAGCTGGGTGGGCGACCTCTCTGCACTCTCTCCCGAATCCTCCCCATCGGCCTGCGGGTGCAGGGACCGTGGTTGTCCCCTCTGCAGAGGAGCTCGCGGCAGTTGAGAGAGGTCAGATAATCATCACCCAGGGTCGGACCCAGGGCCAGCAAGCCTTGGGTCTGGGACTCAGTTCCGTGCGGCCTGAGAGCCCTCGCTCTAACCCAGGGCCCCAGGTCCTCCCTCCCGCTATGAGCTGTCCCGCTCAGTCACTTGCCCGGCCGTTGTCTCTGTGACCTCTGCCCTCCCGCCTGCGTGGGCGCCCTGGAGGCTCCCCGCTGGCCTCCCGCACCAGGGCGGGCGCTGGTGGTGCAGGGCTGAGGGCACAGCTGCCAGGGCGGGTCCGCCGTGCTGTGTGAGGCTCCGTGGTGGAGGCCAAAGCAAGGGCAGGGGGAGGGGAGCAGGGGGTGTCTGCAGGACACCGTGCCTGGCATCCCCTCTTCCCACAGGCCTGTGCGCCTCTCCTGACCAGGGGACCCGGCCGTACCTGGCCCTGCTCCCAGGAAGAGCCCAGGCGGGGAAGGGAGGGGCTCTGGCCCAGGCGGCGTGAACGTGGGCGGTGAGGGTTGGGTTGGCAGGAGGTTCCTCTCCTGCCCGTACTCCTCCCACGCTCCCACCAACCCCCCAACAGCTCCCCAACGGCCCCCCACGGGCACGGCCAGCCGCACACCCCACGCCTGGAGCACCATTTCAAAGACCTGCCCGGAGGCCCCAGCCAGGGAGGGCCAGCGGGGTGTCTCTCTCTCTCTCTCTCTCTCACTGCTGGGAGTGCCCACTCTTGGTTTCCCCCGAGGCAGGGGACAGCCTCAGCACCCACACACCCTGCCTCCCTGAGGCCTGGGCTCGGAGGGTCTGGGTCACACCGCTCGGGCAGCCAGGGGCGTCCTAGCTGGAGCTCCTGGGACCAGGCGGAGCTGCTGCGTGTGGCTCTGTCCCTGTCACACATCTGGAACGCGCCCGGGCCGTGTGGTGGAGGGAGCCGCGAGGTCCCAGGCGCTCATGTCTCAGTATCTATGTCAGCAGCCCGAGGAGAGGCCCCTTTTGTCCTCCGACCTCCTTGCGGGGTCACGGGGTGGGAGGGGGAAGGGGGGGCAGGACCTGCAAAAACAGAGCCAAGAGCAGCTTGGCCGGCTGCCGCCTCGGACAAGTGGGAGCAGCCGAGCCGTCTCCCCTCCTTCGCCCAGGAGTGCCTCCCGGGGCGCCGCCCCGCCCTGGGTCAGGCCCCCCCCCCCCCCCCCCCCCCCCGCAGACACCCACCCCCTGGCCCTTCCCGGATGCCTTCTCTTCCAGAAACGAAGGGAGACTCCACCCCCAGCATCTCTCTGCTCCGTGACCTCCCCGTGGTGCCGGAGGTGGGGCTGAGTGTCCCCGACCGGGGAAGGCACAGCCACTGTCCGGGGCAGGGTGGCACCACCTCGGTCCGTCCTCTCTCCACCCCGGTCCCGGGTCCGAGCACGGAGGCTGGGAGCTGACCGAGCCTCACTCCCGGGCCGGGAGAACGCGCGCGGCAGAGCTGGCTGCAACCCCCATTGCACAGTTACAGAACGGGAGGCACCCCTGTGCTGTGGGCAGGGCTGGGGTCTCCAACCCTCTGTCCTCCGGGGCCTCCCAGGGGCAGGGGCAGGGGCTGTGCCCAGGGCCGGCCAGGGAAAAGCAGGAAGCTTTCCCTCCTGCCTGTTCTCACCTCACTGCTTCCCGGAGAGGAGAGCCAGGACTCAAAAGGATGCACCTAAGACCCCGCAAAGGAGAAGCAGGGGAGGAGCAGGCCGTGGGGAGATCGGGGGGGGGGGGTGCCCCAGGAACCACGGGCACACAGTCCCAGCCACAGGCGGGGTGCAGCTGGGCCCCCCAAGTGTGCCAGTGCCCCTGACCCCGGCCTCCTCTGGCATCGCCTGGGGCATCTGGTGACTAGCGTGGGAAGCTCTACCTCTTGCTTACCCCAAACAGCAGAGGGGAGGCACAACCCCCGTGTTGGGGGCTCTGTTCCACGCGGCTCCTTCTCCCTGTCACTCAGGCAGCTCCGTCCTGAGCCCCGAGGCCACTGAGACGGGACCTTGCAGGCCGCCAGGTTGTGGGCGGATGGGCAGCAAACAGAACTCTCACTCAGGGAGGGCGAGGGGGTCTGCAGGAGCCAGAGAACGAGGCCTCTGCCCTGGGGCAGGCGGCGTGGCATTTCCGAGGGCTACCGCAGAGAAAGAAACCTCTGACACCCCCGCGCCCCTCCAGCCGCGCTCTGTGACCACGTTCCCGGGATTCGCCCTCCTGCTGGGTGACCGGGGCAGGGAGGCCGGACTGCCAGGCCGGCTGGCTGTCTCCCTCAGCCCTGCAGACAGCCCTGGGGACCATCCGCCTGACACCGAGCTGCTCCCACCGCCCTCCCTCCCGGGAAGGAAATTCCATCGCCCCGCTCCCGGAGCCCCAGTTCTGCGGCTCCCTCCCGCCGGCTTTCGTTCTATCTGCCCTAAATCTCCCCCGCTGCAACTCAAGCCCCTTCTCCCTTGCTTTGTTTGGCGTGGAAGCGGAGAGCAGCGAGTCCCCAGCCGCCTCCGACGGCGGGGTGAGCCTGAGGTCCCCGCCTCCCGCGGAGCTGGAGCCTCCCAGAGCCCCTTCCTGCTCAGTCCCCGCCGCCGGCGCCGCCCCATAGAGCAGCTTCCATATAACGCAGGGGGCGGGTCCCATCGGGGGTCCCTGGTCCTGGCAGGACCCCTCCGGCAGGTGCAACTCGGAGGTGGCCCCTGAGGCGAATGGGCAGACGGGCGGGTGAGTGAACCGGCACCCACCGGGATGTGCCGGACGGAATGGGGCCGGGCGGCAGCGAGCTCCCCGCCGGAGGTGACATCCCGTTAGTCAAGTCGTGAGGATGGAGAGGGATGTTTGTCACGTCGGCAGGGGGGTGGAAGGGCAGGGGCGGGCCCTCCTGACAGACACCGGGAGGGCTCTCTTGGGCTGCAGGCCCCACGTTTGGGTTTGGAGAAGTGGTCCTTTTCCTCCTGCCCCTCCGTCCCCGCCGAGGGTCCCCGGTTGGCTTCCCGAGGCCTCTCGGTCTCCCGGACCCGGAGTTTTCCGTCTCATCTCTGTGTCTTTTGACGTCTGGGCACCGATGACGCCGTGCGCTCCCGCGGAGCATCTGCAGTTTCGTGGAGACGTGGGCCATCGAAGCCAGTTCCTGGAAGAGCTGGGCTCCCGGGGGGAATATGTTTCAAATGTGACTAGAAAGCAGCCGATGGCAGCTAAGTTCTGGGTGTGGAAAGCCACGTGCTGAGCGGGCCTGGCCGGGGGGTGGGGGAGGGAGTGGGATGTGGGGGAGACAGCGAAGGCGAGGGAGGAGGGAGAAGTTGTTTTTCCGAGGCCGGTGGAATGAAAACCTCCCGGCGCTGTAGGAAAAAAAAAAGAGAGAGAGAAATGGAATCCCTCTGCCCTGATTATCCAGCCGAAATCCTGAAACGTGAGCAACGTCATTGGACCTTCTGTTTCCATTGCCTGGCCAGCAGCCCCTCCAAATTACTGGGCTTCAACGCAAGGAGGGAAAGAAGAAGAAGAAGAAAAAAGCAGCGTTGATTGGATTTAAATAATGGAATTGCCATCAATATCTCCCATAAAAGACGACGGATTCTGACCCGGATTTATGGGAAATGGGGGCTCAGAAAAAAGCAAACAGAGTGGCAGCCGTTCCATATTAACGCCGGTTCACGTCTCCCCCCCCTCCCCCCGAGGGGCTAATTACATGCGTGGACCCCCCGCCGAACCGCCCAGGCCGGCAGCCGTCACAGCGCCTCTGCCGGGCCAGGAGGGCGGTCCTGGGCCGGACCGGGAAGCCGGCTGCACCCCACCCCCCTCCTCCGCCTGGTTAGGTCCGAGCATGAAAAGGAGGGTCCGTTTATCAAGAGAGGCTGCAGGCGCCCCGGCCTCGGGGAGAGACCAGCAGCCTCCACCTCTGCTCTGTGGAAGCCACTGACTGCTCCCTGTCACACCAAGGACACGACCCCCCCCCCCGATGGCCCAGAAAGTCTCTCCTCTCCCTGTGCCCCTCCAGCTCGGCCCTTCCCCAAGCACACACACACACACACGCACACGCACACGGGTGGGCGTATGAGCACCTCAGCCTCTCGTGGGCTGTCCCCACGGCCCAGGGCTCAGACGCACGGGCCTTCAGGGCAGGGGCACGGGGGCCCGGGTTTACGGAGGCGTGTCTGCCGTGACCCTTACACCGGCCCGTCTGTGCAAAGCTGGAGGTGAGGCCTGCGCCCTGCACGGAGGTGGTGGCAGGGCCCTGAGAGGCCTGTGGGGAAGGACAGATGATGGAGGGAGTGTCGATCGCGTGGATCCCTCTGGTGCCGGCCTCCCCCCCGCCTCGCCCCCCGCCCCAGCTGGGCTATCAGCTCCGCTGCCAGTCCCTGTGCTCCCAGGCAGCCTCTCTTCCCTCCCCGGCCCAGTGGTCTGAAACCCTTATCACTGCCTCCCAGCCTGCCAGGTGCTACGGATCGCCTGTGAGCTGGCAGCTCCCAGACCTGCCCGCCCCGGCCCCTCCCCAGGGTGCCCCTCGGGTGCCACGAGCCCTCGCAGAGCTGGCCGTCTCCCCGCCCGCCAGCCCGCCATTGGAACGGCCACACATCTACCTGGACCCGAGTCACCAACTCCAGGGTGCCTCCAGGCCTGCCCCCCATTGCTCTGCCGCCCGCCGCTCACCCCAGAGGGACCTCTCTGGGGCACAGACCACACTACCAGCCTCTCCCGTGTGTGTAACAATGATGCCCAGAATGTGCCCTTTGGACCCCACACCCCCCTGTGACGAAGGCACCGTCGGTGGCCGCGCGCTGGTGCGTTATACCGCGGCCTTCTCGGCGCCGTGTCCTCCCCCCGGAGCCACGCCCAGGCCCTCTGGGAGCCTGTGCTGTCCCAGCCTTCCGGGCAGAAAAGGAGTCTTGGGGGGGGGGGGGGCTTCTGTATCAGACATGCGTGGGCTGCCCGCCTTGCCCACACCGCCTTCTGGAAACATCCATAGGCATGCACAACCCTGCTGCTTGCGAGGTCACTAGACCCCCCCCTCCAGCCCCCGCTCACTGGATGGGGGCAGATTCCAGGCTCCAGGGGTGCTCTTCTACTGATGCGTCTGGCTTTAAGAAATCGGCTAGCGCCAAAACCGGTTTGGCTCAGTGGATAGAGCGTTGGTCTGCGGACTGAAAGGTCCCGGGTTCGATTCCGGTCAAGGGCATGTACATTGGTTGCGGGCACATCCCCGGTGGGGGGCGTGCAGGAGGCGGCTGGTCGATGTTTCTCTCTCATCGATGTTTCTAGCTCTCTGTCCCTCTCCCTTCCTCTCTGTGGAAAATCAATAAAATACATATTTTTTTAAAAAAAGAAAAAAAAAGAAATCGGCTAGCTCTGTGGTCGGCAAACCGCGGCTCGCGAGCCACAGGCGGCTCTCTGGCCCCTTGAGCGTGGCCTCTTCCACAAAATACCATGGTCCTGGGCGCGTCTATGCTGAAGAAGTGGCATTAGAAGAAGTTTAAGTTTTTTAAAAAAAAAAAAATGTGGCTCTCCAAAGAAATGTCAATGGCTGTGCTGTTGACGTTTGGCTCTGCAGATGAGTGAGTTTGCCGACCCCTGAGCCAGGCCAGTGGGACTTCCCTCCCCTGGAATGGGCGCTGAGGGGGCCAGAGCCAGTTCCAGCGGGCGCCCGCCCGTCGGCTGGACGGCAACGCAGACGCGAGGCGAGGGCGTCCGTTCCGGGCTCTGTGCATGAGGAGGCCGAGCCCCGGAGGCAGCGGCCTGGGAAGGAAAGGACGAGGGAGACCGTGTCCCAGCAGGAGGAGACCCCGGAGCGAGAGACCCCGCTGACCCTGGCTGGCCCCTGAGGCTCGCCTCGTTTCTGCCCCCCGCCCATGTGTCCCTCCGAAACCCCCCCCCCCCCGGCCTCCTCATAGCCCGTCCGGCAGCCCCCGCTGGCGGGAGCAGCTTCGCGGAGGAAACCCGAAGAGCCGGCTCCGAACAGCAGCTGTGGCCGCTCCGCCGTGACCCCGACGAGGAAGGCTTCTTGGCTTGGCTCGGCAGCACCTCCGCAGCTAGGAACACTGCCCTTTCCGCTGATGAGTCCACTGGGGCTCACACCTACCTACTGGGCAACCTGCTCCCTCCCGGGCACAGCGGAGGGAGCGGCTGAGCCGAGGTGCGGGCGTCCCGTCCCATGGGCTGTGTCCACAGCCCCTGTCTCTCCTGCTCAGGGCTCTGAGCGCCTGGAAGACAGGGCCTGAGCCTCATCCACCATCGCAGACCCCCCCCCACACACACACACACACACCCAGGCTCAGACGGCGCAGGCAGCCAGCGTCTGAGGAGTACAATTCCGTTCTCTTGTAGCCCCATGAAAAGGTAGCGGCTCCCAGCCCCGGGGCTCCGGTCCGGCCTCCCCCCTGCACTGTGTCCCCGCGGGGGTGTCACCCCACTCTCTCCCTCGCCTGCAACAGCAGACACAGTCTAAGGCAGGGGTCGGGCAAACTCATTCGTCAGCAGAGCCAAGTATCAACAGTTAACAGCGACCGACATTTCTTTTGAGAGCCACAATTTTTTTAAACTTAACCCAGATAGGTTAGGTACACTGTTACCCTGTTCCCCCGAAAATAAGACAGTGTCTTATATTAATTTTTTGCTCCCAAAGATGCGCTGGGTCTTATTTTCAGGGGATGTCTCATGTTTTCCATGAAGCAGGCCTTATTTTCGGAGGATGTTTTATTTTCGGGGAAACGCGGTATTAACTTAATCAGGGCCCTCGTAAGCTGGCCTTTGCTAAAAACTCAAGGGGCCAAAGAGCCGCGTGTGGCTCGAGAGCCGCAGTGTGCCGGCCACTGGGCTAAGGTGTAATGAGCATTTGGATGAGATGATTTCTGGGGCTTTTTCCCCCCCTCCCTGAAAGAAACCGCTCTGTCCTCGGTGCCCTGCCTACCTCCCAGGAATGATGTCAAGTAAGAAAACACTCCACACGCTCGGCCAGCTGGGTGCGTGCCCCGACCCGCTCCTGCGGACAGCGCTGCCCTTCCCCCGGCCTCGCGGGCTCAGCATCCTTCCCGAGGCCCCTCCCCCAGCTCTCCGCGCGTGGGGCTCGCTGTATACAAGGGATCCGTGCCGGGGCCGGGCAGGCCACAATCCCAGGCGCCCCTGAAGGCAGGTTTATCCAAATGAGGACCAGATGCTTACCCATCTTTTCATTCTTCTTTTTTTTTTCACTTCAGCTATTAATTTGTCAGAATTATTCATACTTTACTGATACTTTTCCATGTATCTAATCAGGGAGCTCATGAATAGAAACGAAACTGTTTGCATGCAGAGACGGTGTACCTCGTAAGGTCGTGTTTTCTTAAGCTGTTTCATAAGGCAGAGAATACATTTATTCCCTCCGAAGACGGGGTGTGCAACCACCGAGAAGAGCTCTTTGAAATCTCTGATTAAATATGACCCTATTCAATAGATTGCTGGGTGGGTGTGAGCGGTGTGTGTGCATGCGTGTGCGTGTGTGTGTGTGTGTGTGTGTGTGTGTGTGTGTGATCACTTGAAACACAGGCATGCTTTTCTCCATAGGAGGCTGTTTTCGGTGAGAAATGTGGAAAACACACTGGATTCAAATCTTTAGGATGGATGGCCGGCGAAGTGAAAGTGCAAATGGAAACTGCGCTGAATAGCACTCGAGATAATTTTTTGGTGCGATGATGTAGACTTGTAAACTGCTCAGAATTCCGGCGGCACTCGCCTATCCCGAAAGAGGCTGAGAACCATTAAACAAAGGCAGATATTAAATAGGCCGCTGCTATCTCTCGAAATATTAGCCAGTAATGTAAAACACATGGCACCTACTCAATGGGAAAAAAAAATCCGAGAATACAAATTATAATAGTTGTCTTATAAGACCTCCGGGAAGCTCCAACTCAATTGCCTAATTCCATTAATAACAAACTATTACTCTCGCTATTAGAGTAACATAAGGTAATGGAGATCGTGCCGAGAGATAGCACCCCGGCTCTTTCTTCACCCAGCACAGATTCATTCGGGGGCATTGACAGATTTTAATTGACTATGGCAACTGAATAGCAACAAAGGAAACTGGGTGTCTTTGGGAAAGACTCACATTTCGCAGAAGCGAATAGCAGCACCACAGTGAGGGTTCGGGGGTGCGGGGAGAGGCAGGAAGGAGGTTGGGGAGCATCTGTGCCAGCAGCTCCTCCACGGAAATGCTTTCCTGCGACCTTCACCGACAGCTTCTCGGGCCGGACCGGCATGGCTCCGGGGTTGAGCCTCGGCCCGTGAACTTAAGAGGTCACGGTTCGATTCCCGGTCAGGGCACATGCCCAGGTTTTTGGCTCGATCCCCAGTGGGGGGAGTGCAGGAGGCAGCCGATCGATGATTCTCTCTCATCGGTGGTGTTTCTGTCTCTCTTCCTCTCCCTTCCTCTCTGAAATCAAAATTTTTTAAAAACACATTTAAAAAAAAAAGGAAACCTTCTTGGCAATAGGCTGGCCACAGGCCGGAGCCCCTGCATTTTACCTCCGTGGAGCCCACGCTGAGAGTAAACCAGCCCAGGCTGCCGGGAAGCTGCGTGCCTGTCAGGAATGCCCGTGGTGCCGAAACCGGTGTGGCTCAGCGGTAGAGCGTCGGTCTGTGGACTAAAAGGTCCCAGGTTCGATTCCGGTCAAGGGCATGTACCTTGGTTGCGGGCACATCCCCAACCAGGGGGTGTGCAAGAGGCAGCTGGTCGATGTTTCTCTCTCATCGACGTTTCTAGCTCTCTATCTCTCTCCTTTCCTCTCTGTAAAATATCAATAAAATATGTTTTTTTTTAAAAAAAAAAAGGAATGCCCGTGGGGCAGGCTTCCAAGATGCTGGAATGGAGGGACTTCATGCAGGCGGCTAAGTCCCCCAGCAGAGTCCTGGGATGAGGGCCTGGCCAGGGCGTGCGTGGCCCCTCATTGTGGCTTTGAAGCTGAGGACCACTTGGCTGCCAGTCTAGCCCCTGATGGATTCTGGGGGGCCTGTCACCCCCTTTTCTCTTCCACGCTTTGGTCCTCAGCCCACTCACTACTCACGGCCCTTCTGTCTTCTTGCCACACCCACCCCACTGCCATCGGAGGCTCTTTCTGCCATGCGGGCCTTGCTGTGTATAAAGTTAGTATCCGTGTTGGTCAGCTCAGGGTGCCATAGCAACATGCCAGAGGCCGGTGGTTGAAACAACAGGCGTTGAGTTCCTCACAGTTCTGGAGGCTGGGAGCCCAGGATCGGTGTGCCACCTTGGTCAGACACTGGCGGGGAGCTCTCATCCTGGCACCCAGATAGCTGCTGCTCTTCTGCTGGGTCTTCGAGGAGAGGGAGGAAGGAGGGAGGGAGAGGAGAGAGCCAGAGGTGAGTGTTCTCTGGAGTCTCTTCTGATCAGGTCACTAATCCTACCGGGTCGGGGCCCCACCCTTAGGACCTCATGTAACACCAGCCAGGCTCCTAAACATTCTGTCTCCAAATACAAATACAGTCACCTTGCAGGTCAGGGCTGCACCCACGTGCATGGGGGGGGGGGACCCCACGATTCAGTCCATGGCACTTTGGGGGTCCTCCTTTCATCCCGGCGGCTGGTCTCTCCTTCCCCACTCGCCCTCCGGCCCGAGGGCCTCAGCTTCCGTGCGGACTCAGCTCCTCTGTCTGAAGGAAAGCCCGCTAAAAGGTCACAGCGGGAAGGGCTGCCGGAAGCGTCCTCGCGGTGGCATGCCAGCAGGTGGAAGGTGGCATGCCAGCAGGTGGTAGGAAGCTCTGCCGGCAGTGGGGGAGGCGGCAGGGGGGGACACCCCACTCACCCCCACACTTCTTTCCAGCATCCCTTCCGTTTGCGAAGAGCTAGGTCTACAGACCGCATCCTCCCCCCATGGCTTGCTGGGGGGTGGGATCTGGGTCCTGGTGCCGCTGCCCGGGGGACCGTTCGGCGTTGCTGCCCAAGTGTCCGAAGGCTGAGCTCTCCCCGTGCCAGTCCTGGGTGGCCATCACGCCATTTCAGCCGGGAGGGCACGCGGTACCATCTGCCCTGGGTGCGGCAGGTGGAGGGTTCAACTCTGCCGCGTCCACGGGGGCGGCGACATCGTCTCTCCCGCTGCCCGGGGGTCTGGCGTGTCTCCAGGGCATCACAGAGGAGCGGGAAGGGCCGGCCTGCTGCTCACACCACCACTCTGTGCCCACGTCGCTCTGTGCCCACATCACTCTGTGCCCACGTCACTCTGTGCCCACGTCACTCTGTGCCCACGCCCCGGCCGGAGGCCAGCCTTCTCACCTGTGGGGGCTGGGCTCCGGGGGTGACGTCGGGAAGGGGCTCCAGCCGGCTCAGGGCTCGGGGCACCGGCCTCGCTGGCGCCGGGAGGCCGGATCCCGCCGCGCCGGCAGCGCACGCGTGTTTGAGAACCCCCTTGGCAGGCAGGACCTCCGAGTTGTTTCTTTTTTCTTCTTCCTCTTCTTTCATTCCTTGTGATTAGCGTCGCAGACTAATCCTCGCACCAGACTCAACACCAGCTGTTCTGCTTGTTTTTACGTGTAAGCCAAACCCCGGAGCTCCCGCCACAGCGGCTGGCCCCGGATTCCCGGAGCCCGGGCGGCCGCCGGTCCCCTGGCCGTCCCCCGGCTGCCCGCGTACCCCGGGGGGCTCGGGAGGGCCACACGCGGCGCCCACGAGGACCCCAGCACGCCCGCGGAGGCGGTTGGCCAGCACGGGTCCAGGCTGATCTTAGGAACCTCCTTTCGCATCCTGAGACGCCAGGTGTCCCTGGATGCCGCCTGCAGCTCCCGAGGTGATCAGACGTACCCCCAGCCACACGCGCCACACCTAGGCACACTGTGTGGCTTGGTAATAGGACAAACACACCTGCCCCTACCTCTGAACCGCAGCCCTGGAGCCGTGCCGGGCTGTTGAAATTACCCGGCGTTCTGCTCAGTTCTTCCCAGCATCCCTTGCATTTGCAAAGAGGTCCGCAGGCCGGCCGAGCCCTGACCTTGGCAGCTGCCCCCATCCTCTCTCCCCGCCTCCCTCACCCCCCACTTCTTTTTTAAAAATATATATTTTATTGATATTTTACAGAGAGGAAGGGAGAGAGATAGAGAGCTAGAAACGTCGATGAGAGAGAAACATCGACCAGCTGCCTCCTGCACACCTCCTACCGGGGATGTGCCCGCCACCAAGGTACATGCCCTTGACCGGAATCGAACCCAGGACCTTTCAGTCCGCAGACCGACGCTCTACCACTGAGCCAAACCGGTTTTGGCCCCCACCACTTCTTGCTGTCGTCGGGAGGACAAGGGGACCTTCTCCCAGGGAGCCCCAGTTTGCAACAACAGCACCTCCACTCTGCAGGGGGGGGGGGCCCTCGGCAGCCTCCAGCCCCCGGAGAATGGCCCCAGAGCCGCCCTGTGAAGTTTTGGCAAGACAAGAACCCCGCTTTGTGACTTTCTCCGGAGTGTCTCCTCCACGGCAGGCCTTGGGGAAGGTTGTTTACCGCTTGCAGACTCCTCCGCACCCTTCCATGCCATCAATTTGCATTTCTGCAAGGAGGACTCGCAGGTCTGGGAACGCCTAGACAACAAGCCAGCGAGTGGGGCACCTGGGACGCTGCCCCCAACCCCGACCCACACACCCCGGTGCAAGAAGAATCGTGCCAGTCAGAGATATCCTGTCCCCATCGAAAGCCCACGGAATCGGTCCCCGGGCGTCGGGAAGCGTACGTCTCAGCTGGACCGGTCGGTCGGCCGCCCTAGGAGGATCGCGCGCGTCTCACCCGGAGGGAAACGGAATCGGACAAAAGCAGGCACCTCGGCCCGGCCAGGCTGTTGCTCTCGGCACCGAGTTTCTGATTTATTTTTTTCCTCAGGGTGGTTTCCTGGCAACTGCAAGGCACGTGCAAACAGAGTTGAGGAAATGGCTCTCTCTCTCCCTGGCTGGCGAGTGCTGCGAGGTGGTTTCGCCCCTTCCAGCGCACATGGTCCATTTGGTTCTCCCTCCTTCCCCTTTCCTCTCGGTCCCGCCTTCCCGCACCGGCTTCAGAGTCCCTGGGTCTGAGGACCACACCGTGCAGGTGTGCGTGCTGCCCCATGTCCTGCCTGTTCCACCCCCTCCCCAAAACGTTTCCGTTACCCAGGCCCCGAGGGGGGGGGAGGGGGGACACGTACAACGACGCAGCCAGGACACGTGGAAATAGACCCGAAGGCACCTCTGCCCACGAGACAGAGCCCGGCTCAGAGCCACGCACGGCCCCCAGAGCGGGAAGCAAGGCCTGGAGGAGGCAGTGAAGGTCTGTCGGCCCCTGCACCTCTTCCCCTGCATCTGACGGAGCCACGGAGCCTGCAGGGCCACGGAGAAGAGTGGCACTGCCGGCTGGGGGAGAGGAGGCTCCTGTGTGTGTGTGTGTGTGTGACGCTGAGGACGGCCCTGAGCTGCCTGCCTGGCTGTGGCCGGGGGTGGGGGCCCGGCCTGTGGCCTCCACGCGGAACTCACGCGAAGGCAGCCACGCGGAGCCATCCTCAGCAAGACGCCCGTGGTACGGGAGCGCCACGTGGAGAGTGGCCGGGACGGGATTGCATCTAGGACTGCGAGAGTGGCCGGCGGGGGTGGCAAGGGGGGATCCGGGGATCCGTGGGCTCTCAAACTCCAATACCGCACGTGCCTGGTTTTGGTTGGTTTGAATATAAAGATCATCATCTGGAGAGTGGGCCAGGGCGTCCCTGATGATCAAGCGGGAAGCCGGGGACGGGGGCAGCAGTAAGCCTCCTTTCCCTGAAATCCCATGAGGACCCCCTCCTCCACCTCTCCTGGCCTCGAGGTCACGGTCACGGGCGGGAGGCCAGCACCGGGTGGGTGTGGCCAGTTACCGCAGATGCCCAGGCAGGCGGGACACCACTGCTCCAGGCCTCTGTGTGCCCTGCCGAACCAGGCCTGCCTCCTCCTCCTCCCGTGCCTCCTCCAGACCTGCAGTCTGGAAGTGGGGGGGGAGGAAGGGAATGGACTAGAACTGGTTCTGCTCCTTCCCCGGCGTCTCCACGGGGAGATTCAGACAGGCCAGGGACTGCCCGCGCCCAGCGCGCTCCGCAGCATGGAGACGCGCTGCGCTGTGCTGTCAGCCACGGAGACGCGCTGTGCGGTGCTGTCTGCTGCCGCTGGGCACTGAGACTGTGGTCCGTGGGCTGCAGAACTGGATGTTTCATTCTATTCGAGTCAAATGAAATGTAATTGAAATTGCTTTGTTGGCTGGTAGCCACAGTATTAGCAGCAGGACCCTGGAAGACCCAAGTCAGGGCCCGGGGTGACGGGGGGAGTTGGGGGGGGGCTGCTCCAGGCCCCCCAAGACCCCGGGAGATCGTTGCTGGTGTCCCTTTCCCTGCCTTAAAGTGGCAGAGCCCTCAGAGCTCGCCGAGGGCCATCAGCCTGGACACCAGACCGGGCTGAGCGCTCACCGAGGCCCCTGCCAACAAACTCGCTCACGTCCTTTGTCCTCCGGCGGTTAGGAGAATTGCGCGAGGCCCGGAAAAGAGCCTACAGATCCCCCCCCAGCCCTCGTCTCTCTCGCTGCCTAGCTCCGCACGGCTTTATTCGCCTTGGATTGGGGGGCCTAGCCACTGACGTCATCTCTGAGTCCCCCTTTTCCCTTTGGTGTCTGGCCGCGCCGGGGTTCACTCCTGCCCCCGTGAACGTTTTCATAGACCAGTTTAGGGCTGTCTGTCCACCTCTCTCCCTTCCATGGGGTGGCTGGAGAGGGGGTGGAGGGGCTGTCTGCCCCCACTTGTCGGAATTGGGCAGACGGGCAATCTGATATCCAGCCCCCAGCAGCCAATGACCTCCTTCGGGTGTGAGTGGGAAGACGTGTGTTTCCTCGCTCCAGACCTGCCAGGCCCAAACCAGGCCTGGTTTTCTGGTGGTTCGGGGAAGTGCCTGGCTCCGGGGTCACTGATGGTGGGATGAGAATGAGTCAGAACCAGGGCGGAGGGAAGCAGGTCTTCAGTCCTCAGGGGATGTGGAGGCAGCACCTGGCCTGGCCCGTCCCCGCCAGCCCCCGAGCAGCTAAAACTTGGAGTGGATTTATGAGTGGAACGGGCTGGGAGGCCCCGAATCAAGACCCATGTCGGGACAACGCTCAGTCCTCTGTCCTCACCGCCCAGAGATGCCCCCGGACCGTCGCCCTCGCCTCCTCCCAGGCCGGGAAGGCGGAGAAAGATGAGACTCTGACAGCGGCGGCATCAGGTTTCTCATGGGATGGCCGGTCAGCGGTGCCTCTGGGCCTACTCTGAACGCGTCTTCTCTGGTTTTAAAACCCGTCTGAAGCTTTTTGGACGTTGATTTCTTGGTTTTTATTGGGAAGAAAAATAACTTATTTCGAGTATGGGACCGTAATTGACGATTTCCTAGAAAAGGGGTTTTAAGACCTTGTTTTCATTCTCCCCAAACTCCATGTCTCCTCTGGGCCATTTTGTGTTTTGTTTTTTTAAAATCAGATTTCAGGCCACGTGCAGGGAGCGAGGCGCTCTCCCGAGTTCAGCTGCCGGGGTTGCACTTTGACGCGCTCCTCGGGATCTGAATATTTTTATAAGCCGTGATTATGCCGCTGTCTGATGAGAACAAAAGTGGCAATGGCATCTGCCCGTCTGCGTGCGCGCCTCCCGGCCGGCCGCGTGCGTGCGCTGTCTGGGCGCGTGGCAGCCCGGCCGGCGGGCGCTGATGAGCGGCTGATGAGCGGAAATTGCTTCCTGCGGGAGGGGGGGGGGGGGCGGGCGGCAGGCCGCGGTGAACCGGGTCATCTCGGGATCCAGCACGCAGGGGCTGCTCTGAGACCGGCCACCGCTCGAGGGGCTCACGGTCCAGACTCCGGTCAGAAATCCCGGCTCTCCCCAGCACGGACGCGTGGGCCAGCCTCCCCCCTGGCCCTGGGTGACCAGATGTCCCACTTTTGGTGGGACAATCCCAATTTTTAACAATCTGCCTTGTGTTCTGCGGCTTTTTTTGTGTGTTTTTTTTAAATCCCGATTTTTGGAGAAAGAATCTTTCCAAAAATTGTTAAACATCGGGACTGTCCTGCCAAAAGCGGGACATCTGGTCACCTTAGTCTCGGGGTCCGTTTCTTGCTGGAATGTGGGTGGGCTAGGGGCTGGTACCAGCTGCCCTGAACCTGCCAGGCGCCCCCTGGTGACTGCGGGCAGCGGGGCAGGCAGTGGTGGGGACCGCAGTGGCCCTGCAGGCGGCGAGGATGGAGGCAGCTCTGCGCCCGCCGGGGAGGCGGCCTGCATGCGGGCACTGAGGGTAACTTCCGGCCAAAGCGCTCAGGCCTCGGAGGTCTGGGTGTGAGGCCTGTGTCAGCCAAGGAGTCTTCCTTGCAGGTGGGGTGTTCTTCGTCTTCCAAGTTTTAGAATGTTCAAGCCTGTTCCGTTTTCTTTCAAAATGGTGAAACTAAAAGTTTTTCTGACGTGTACATGGTTACTGTTTTGTTTTTTTTTGTTTTGGTGAGGTTTTTTTTGGTGTGTGTGTGTGTGTGTGTGTTTTAATAAATTTTATTGATTTTTTTTACAGAGAGGAAGGGAGAGGGATTGAAAGTTAGAAACATCAACGAGAGAGAAACATCGACAGGCTGCCTCCTGCACAACCCCCACCGGGGATGTGCCCGCAACCACGGTACATGCCCCTGACCGGAATCGAACCCGGGACCTTTCAGTCCTCAGAGCCAAACCAGTTTTGGCTACACGGTTACCGTTTTTACCTGCAAAACCCGTGGTTCAGAATTCCTCACCGCCCTGAAGCTCCCGCCTGCACGCAGCTCCATGTCCCTTCTACCCAACGGGGTGCCCCGGTCTGAGGTGCACCGCACCCCATGGGTGACCGCCGGCCACAAAGGCTGCCCTCCATGTGACCCACCTCCCCGTGAAGAAAAGGAACATTCTCCAGGAGGGGACGGGGTGTCTTCAGCTGCTCCCCCCACACTCACCACCCCGCCTTCATTTGCCCCAGTTTGCCCGGCTCCCGAGGAGGGGCACTCACATGGGCACAGGCAGGGGGCAGGGGGCTTCTGGCCCTCTGACCCTCACGAAAACAAATTCTTCCCAAACCACCTGCCTCCCTGGTTGGTGCCCCCCTCTGCGTTCCTCTCTTCTGGCCTGAGTCACCCGCCTCCGCGGTCAGCAGGCATCCGGACCAAGATTTGGGCCAACGCCTTGCTCCTCTCTTTAGAGGCAGTGGGCCTCTCATTCCCACGCGGCGCCCCCTAACCTGTCCCTCCCTCCGTGAGTCCCGGGCAGCGCTGTGCGAGGCACTGTAGGACATTCCTGGGGAGCAGCAGCCTGGCTGTGAACAAACAGCCCGGGGTGGGGGTGGGGGTGAGGGGGGGGCGGGCCCTGCCAGCCAGGTCTCTCCTGGGGGGCTGTCGGGAGTGACGCTACTGGTCTGGCCACTAAAGCCCCATCAGGGCTCCGGTGTATTTGGGGTGACCAAGGTTGAAAAAAACATTTCTTTTCCCTTCTTTTTTTTTTCTCTCTTATCGGTAATTGTCTTTTCCTCTTTAATCACGGGGATTTAAACCGGGAAAAATAACCTGCGAGCGTATGTGCTTTCTTTAAATGTCACCGCCGTGCCCTTTAAACAATCAGCCCGAGGCAGGAGCAGAGATGTAAATAGGTAAGATGCAGAGGACCGCGGCGGCGGCCGCAGCTCAGGCCTGGCGTGGCCTGTGGTGCCCTGAGGGCCTCAGGACACAGCCCCGGACTGGGGTGCAGGGACCCCCCTCCCTCTGTTCCCTCTGACCGCTGACAGGCCGTGGCCTGGCCTGGGCCCCGTTGGCCCTTTCCGAGGGGGGGCTGGACTACAAGGTCAGCGGGGTCACTTCCTGCGTGACGCTCTGTGGTTCCATAATGTCTTTGACACCGTCGATCGTGTATATGTTTGCCGTGGTCACTGCCAATCAGACTGGTGAACGTTTAGTAGGCTTTAGAGCAGGGGTGGGCAAACTTTTTGGCTCAAGGGCCACCATGGGTTCTTAAACTGGACCGGAGGGCCGGAACAAAAGCAGCCTGACCATGCTGGCACTCTCCTCTTGGGCTGCTGGTGAAGGAGCGGAGGGGAGAGCAAGAGAACCCTCCGCTCTTTCGGCTCCGCGGACCGGATAGAACAGCCGAACGGGCCGGATCCGGCCCGCGGGCCGTAGTTTGCCCACGGCTGCTTTAGAGACTCGATCGGGAAAACACAGCAAAGGCCGTGTGAGTTAGCGCTGTCCCATCGATGGCTCATGGTTCATGCAGACTCCGCGTACGGCACCACCCCTGCCCAGCCAAAGGGGCTGGGAGGCCCACGGCCACGGGCCCCTCACACTCACCCCCACCCCGCAGCCATGCTCCGGGTCCCTCCAGACCCCCGAGAACAAAATTAGGCCACCGTGAGAAGGGGGGGCTCCGACCTGAGAGGCAGCGGCTGCGAGCCGAGAGGAGGGAGGGGGAGCAGACGGGGACCCCTGAGCACAGCACCCCAGCCCTCTGTCCTGCACACAGGCCTTCATGCAGCGCACTCTTAGCTTACGGGGAGAAGGGGTCATCCCTCAAGGCCACGTGAATGGAACCCCACACCCTCCCCCGCCGCTGCCCCCGTGAGTCCGCCGGGCTGGGTTGTCTCAGAAATGCAGTTTGGCCGAAACCAGTTTGGCTCAGTGGATAGAGCATTGGCCTGCGGACTTGAAAGGTACTGGGTTCGATTCCGGTCAAGGGCATGTACCTTGGTTGTCGGCACATCCCCAGTGGGGAGTGTGCAGGAGGCAGCTGATCGATGTTTCTCTCTCATCGATGTTTCTGGCTCTCTATCCCTCTCCCTTCCACTCTGTAAAATATCAATAAAATATATTATTTTTTAAGAGAGAGAGAGAATCACAGGCTGCCTGGATTCAAGAGGAGGGGAATGAGACCCACCTTCGGGGTCTGATAGGGGAGGCCGGGCTTGTAGAAAGCACGCGATTGGGGTCTGCCAGGGCGTCCCTGCCGCCACGGGGCCCTGTTTCGCAGATAAGAGCCCAGAGCCGCGCCGTGGTGCCCTGCGAGTCCGTTCTGAGCACGTTCCCTGGGCCTGGCCACATCCGGGATCCCCACCCTCGGCTCCCGGGGCCCAGGGACTTCACACGAGCTGGTCCGGACACCAGCTCCCAGCCACGTTTTGTGGGGACACGTAACAGAAAGCCGAGGGTCTGCCCGTCCGTCCCCAGCGAGGCCTCCCCGGGGATAGTGCCCGGCTTGTCTGGCAGGCGGGGAGGCCAGCCACGCGTCCCAGGGGAGGTGGCTGAGCTGGGTGGCATCTGGCTCCGAGGGCGCCGCTTAGTGAGTGACGGTGACAGTGATGAGAGGCCGGAGCCCGGGGGAGGGAGCGTGGCTGGGCCCCAAGGCCGGGCAGGTGCAGGGCTGGTGAGAGACGCCGGCTCGAGCCATCCCAGGCCCCGGCCCACACCAGGCTGCATGGCCGGACCTGGCAGGCGGCTGGTGGCACCAGAATAGGACTATCCGGGGAGGAATTCAGGGCAGTTGAAAAGTTTGAACAACAACAACAACAAAACAAAAAAATAGACGAAGTATTTGCAAAATATCTGCTGTGGATGCTGTATTAGTGTGCTAGGGCTGCTGCAACAAAGTGGCCAATTCGGGGGCTCGAACAGCCGGCACTTTATTTCCTCATGGAGGCTGGGAGTCCAAAATCAAGGTGTCGGCAGGGTCGGGTCCTCCTGAGGTTGGGTCCTGTCCGGGCCTCTCTCCGCGGCTTGTGGACAGCCTTGAGCCTTCCCACCAGTGCCCTCTGCGTGCGCCTGCATCCACGTTTCCCCTCCTTTTAGGGACACCAGTCCTATGGGATTGGGGTCCCCCCTAATGACCTCATTTTAATGCCATCACCGGCGTAAAGGCCCCCCGCCTCCAAAGAGGGTTACATTCCGAGTCCGTGGGGGGTTAGAACGTCAGTGTATGAACCTGGGGGTGGACACAGTTCAGACCATACAGCCGCTGCCCTGGGGAGCAAGCTGGCAGTGTTCCCCCAAACCCGAGCCCCCCAGGCTGGCTGCCCACCCCGGAAGCCTTTGGGTCACTTGATAAAAATGTGAATTGCTGAGCCACGCCCCCGATCCCCTGAACCAAAATGTCTAGGGGTGTGGCTCCGGGTTCGGCATTTCAATAAACTAAATTATCCCCCCTGGCGATCCGGGTGCCTCTAAATGGTAGGGGCGGGGGGTGGGGCGGTAGCCAGGGGGGTGACCCAGCTCCACCTTCCAGGAGCTCCTGGGCCTAAGAAAAGATCCACAGGAGGCAACCAGGGAAAACGCAATGCAGCGTCTCAGTGGACCCCTGCCCAGCACAGACCGAGGCCCTGTGGTCACGGGCAGGAAGGCGGTTCCTGGAGTGGGGAGTGTTAAGGAGGCAGTCCCGGGCCGGTGTGTCCCACGCCTGCCTTTGCACGGGGCTGGCGTACGGCCCGGGATTGGAAATCCTGCCGGAAGGTGCGAGGATCTGTCTACAGACGTATCTCCGCGTTAAGACTATCTCGGCGCAGTGTGTATCGCTCTTGTCTTTATCGGAAGGCGAGCTTTCTGTGTGGGGTTTTTTTCTTTTTTTCTAGAACTCCTGTTTGCTGTCTTGGCATGTGACACGTAGCGGTGCCTGACACCTCGGCGCTCGGCAGCGATCTGCTGACTTGGGGTTTCGGACCATCTGTGTGGTCGGCGGCCTCGGTGGCTTTATCTCTCGGGAGGGCGGCGTGCGGCGGGCAGGGACCGTCAGCAGTGAGCCACCGACGGGGCGGGGGGGGCGGGGGGCAGCTTCTGACTCCAGCAGGCGAGTCGGGGTGTCACTGCGTTCAGCAGCATGCGTCCCGCTGGTCTCCCGTCCACGTAGGGATCCCGGCCGAGGAAGGCGACGGGAACACGCAGAGAGGACTGCACCAGGGCTCCCTCGAGGTGGGGACGGGTGTGCGTGGAACCGGCCGGAGCCACGTGAGTCCTGAGGGCACGGAAACCGTGTGGAGTGACCCTGGCCAGTCCCTTTCCTTCTCTGTGCCTCAGTGTCCTCATCTGTCCAATACGGAGGTTAAGGGTGCCCGTGGCATAATGTTGCGACGAGCATTGACTACGTTAAGGATGAAGGGAGCCAAAGCCGGTTTGGCTCAGTGGATAGAGTGTTGGTCTGTGGACTGAAGGATCCCAGGTTCGATTCCGGTCAAGGGCGTGTAGCTTGGTTGCGGGCACATCCCCGGTAGGGGATGTGCAGGAGGCAGCTGGTCGATGTTTCTTTCTCATTGATGTTTCTGGCTCTCTTATCTCCCTTCCTCTCTGTAAAATAAAATAAAAGGATCATAATTTTTAAAATTATATATTTTATAGAAAAAAAAGGGATGAAGGGAGTCTGGGACGGCACCTGGAATAGGCGTAAGCACGCAATAAGTGTTCGAGATCAATGTGTGCTTTCCCTCCTGGGCGATGCTCTGAGGACTCACCGCAAGCAAGGTATCACGGCTGTTCCCGTGGGACGGGCCAGTCCCTGACTGATCCGGCCTCCTCACGGTGATTGTGTGGCTCAGGGACCTTCCTGCTCTCTGCTCCGAGCTCGGACAAGAGCGTCGCGCCCCGGGCTGGAAGGCGGCGTCAGCCTGCACGGGGTCACGGCCATTCTGCAGGAGGCAGAGCCGTGTGTGTGTGTGTGTGTGTGTGTGTGTGTGTGTGTGTGTGTATACACACATGTGAGCTCACCCTCCCTCCACCCCGAGGGGACTGCCTGAGGATTAGAGGGTGTTCTTCCAGCTCCCGGAGATCCCGGGAATGGATCCCCCGCCCAGGTGCCCTTTCTGCCCGTGCTCCTGGGAGGCCAGGCCCCGGAGCACACTGCTCACTCTGCCTCAGTTTCCCTCAGAGCCAAGTCCCTGTGCACAGGCCCTGGGGTGCAGCCGAGATGGCGTGGTGCCGTCCACCGTCACTTACCCGGGGTGGGGGGTCCCCGCGCGACGGTCCCATGAGAGGGGGGCGAGGCCCCGGCCCTCCTGGGAGCACGTCTCTTCCCACAGGCCCCGCGGGCACAGGGTCTCAGGATGAGTTTCCCTCCACGCCCGTCCTTTAAAGTCACGCGGAACGGTGAATTCAGGGGGCGGGCGAAAGGCCCGAGAAGCAGAGCTCACTGGCTCGTACTGGGGATTACGTCTCTAATCCAATTTCTTTCTTTCTTTTTTTTTTCTTTTTTGGCAAGCAATCTTAGAGAAACCCACTGGAGATGATTAATAAGCACAGAGCTCCCCGGAATTCCCACACGGAGTCCTCGGAGGTGGGAAGACTCCGCTCCCATCCGGGCGTTCCCCCCGCCTTCCCAGCCCGTGCCCTGCCCCCCGCGTTCCCGACGGTGTGCCCAGCACCTCCCCGCAGAGGGACCGGCGGACACGGGCCGGGGAGGAGGGGCCCCTCCTGCCAGGACGGGGCCTGCTTCATTTGGACCGGCCGTGGGCAAACTACGGCCCGCGGGCCGGATCCGGCCCGTCCGGCTGTTCTCTCCGGCCCGCGGAGCCGAAAGAGTGGAGGGTTCTCTTGCTCTCCCCTCCGCTCCTTCACCAGCAGCCCAAGAGGAGAGTGCCAGCATGGTCAGGTTGCTTTTGTTCCGGCCCTCCGGTCCAGTTTAAGAACCCATTGTGGCCCTCGAGTCAAAAAGTTTGCCCACCCCTGGATTGGATGCTCATGGCAGACCTTCGGTGCAAGCGCGTGGTTTGAACCTGACTTTTCTCCCCTTTCCCCGGTGTCTGACCACGAGCACCCCCGGAGGCCTGGGCAGGGCAGCTGAACGGCTTTGTGTGCTAATCCAGACCAGCGGCCATAGTTTGCCCAGGAAGTGAGGGCGAGCCGTGGGCAGGGCCCACCGAGGAGGCGTGGGCTTTGCCAGGTGAGTGGGGTGGCAATGCCTACCACCCCGAGTGGCTCTGCCTTTAGACGTTCACATCAGCCGACAACCACCCCAGTTCCCCCATCATCATCATCATTATTATTTCTGACACCACATGGGGCCCTATTAAAATCTGCCTGCACTGGGGCAGCGTGGCCTGACGTCAGCCGGCCGCCTCCACCTCTGCCCGGAAACAAGAACAGCCGGGGCCGAACCTGCTTCCCACGCAATAAATCACGGAAACCGTTGTTCACGATAAGTGGTGTCTGATCGCCGCGGGAACCCGTGCTCACCGCCTCCGAGCATCGCGGCTTCTTGTAGTTTGGGCGGCCGGAGATCGGGTTCCTTTCGGCCGCGCGTGGGAAGGGCGCGTGAGGAGGAGGAGGGGGGAGGCTTCCGTAACGATGCTGCCGGGGCGTGGGCCGGGGGGGCCTCGGAGGAGCATGAGACGCACTCCCCGAGGCTCCTCTCCCCACTCTCCCGGGCCTGGGGGCGGCCCACACGTGGCCGGGGCGTGGGTGCCTCCGTGGCCCCGAACAGAGAGCCCGAAGCGGCCTCGGGGAGCGTCACATGGATTGGGCAGGCGGCCGCAGCCCCGGAGGAAGAAGGTGGCCGATGGCGGTCCCCAGAGAAGGCTGAGACGCCCCTGCAGGTTGCTTCCCCCCGTCTCGCTGCCGCCGTCCTGCCAAGCGCCCGCTCAGCTGGCTGATGAGGCTGGCGGCCGGGTCCGGGTCCGAGGGCAGCCGAGGGCAGTGTCCCTGGTGCCTCTGCAAAGTGAGCGGAGCTCATGGGCCTCCGAGCCCGCATCCTGGCACGTCAGGTGCTCGGGCACCCCAGTCACGAGCCGCTGGTGTGGCTGGCTCCTTGGGGTGCTGCTAGGACGAGGGGTGGGAATGGGGGGCAGTGAGTGAGCGCAAACATCTTCTGCGGGCTCCCCGGCCTGCCGACCTCCCTGCCTCCGTCCCAGGCGGTGCCACACACACACACACACACACACACACACACACCCAGCCTTCACCTCCGCCGCTTCCACCAAAGGCGTCCCAGGCCTGTTTCTCCTCAGTCTCAGCAGGAAACCCCGCGGGCAGGGCTGAGGGGGCCGCGGTGGGTCGGGGGGCTTTAGGGAGGGAGAGACGCAGCGGGCTGGGCAGGCTGGTGGCGGGCGCGCCCTGCCTGTCACAGGGGGCGCGGGGCTGCCCCCTCCGTCAGCTGCCCCTCGGAGCTGCGGCCCCGGGGAGGATGGGGGCAGGGAGCAGGGTGCTGGGGCTTCCAGGAGCCACGGCCAAGGTCAGCGGTCTGCCCTCTGTGGACTTCCTTTCCTCCTGAAACTTAGAAACACCAGCAATGTGTCAGTGGAGGGAAAACCGGTGTTTCATATAAAGTTTGAAATTGTCCGCCTTTTCAAGCTCTTCTCCCGTCTTTTCAGCGTGCAGACAGAGTCGATGCCAGATTCCCTCCTAATGGGATTCCACTCCCGTGGGGAGCGTCCCTGCCACGTGGCTGGGCAGGTGCCTGTCACCAGGACTGAGTTTGCGCACCAGTCCCCACCTTCCAGATGATGGAAGCACTTGTATGTCACCTTCTCGGAGACGGCCCAGCTCTCCTGGCTTTGGACTTCGTTCGGGAGGTTCACGCCGAGGAGAGGGAAGCAGGTGTTTGGATTTCCCTGGGACTTTTAGGTCCAAATCCTCACTCCGTTGCTACACGGACAAGTCATTGTTCACCTCTGTGCCTCAGTTGTTTCATCTATAAAACGGGCGTGATGCGAATAAGGATAGGATAAGGAATCTGATCTCTTGGCTCCAGGGGAAGCTCTGTGCATGCCCACGCCTGCTCCTGTCTGGTGAACCCCGCTTTCCTGACCCCGACAGTCAGCCGTGCCTGGACTGGAGTCCACCTGCCCTCACCTGGAAGGGGCCCAGGGCGCTCACCTCCCGGGGTGCCGTGTCCCTCGCTCAGCACCCTCTGGCCCGGACCAGTGCCCGGGACCCCTCCCAGCACCTCACTAGGTCCTGTCTGTGCTCGGCTCTCCCTCCCACGGGGCCCAGCCCAGAGCTGCCCACCCAGGCACCTGCCCTCCACCGTCACCCCCAGCTCTGACCCACCCCACAGCGGTTCCCCTTTCCTCCCCTCCCCCCGAGAGCACCGGACTGTCCCCCGGGAGACGCTCTGGATGGTGTGGGGGCTGTAACTCCCAGACGAGGTCTTAGAGCAGGGGTGGGCAAACTTTTTTGACTCGAGGGCCACCATGGTTTCTTACACTGGACCGGAGGGAGGGCCAGAACAAAAGCAACCTGACCATGCTGGCACTCTCCTCTTGGGCTGCTGGTGAAGGAGCCGAGGGGAGAGCAAGAGAACCCTCCGCGCCAAAACCGGTTTGGCTCAGCGGTAGAGCGTTGGTCTGCGGACTGAAGAGTCCCAGGTTCGATTCCGGTCAAGGGCATGTACATTAGTTGCGGGCACATCCCTGGTAGGGGGTGTGCAAGAGGTAGCTGGTCGATGTTTCTCTCTCATCGACGTTTCTAGCTCTCTATCTCTCTCCCTTCCTCTCTGTAAAATATCAATAAAATATATTTTTTTTTAAAGAGAGAGAGAAAGAACCCTCTGCTCTGCTCTTTCGGCTCCAGGGCCGGAGAGAACAGCTGAATAGGCCGGATCCGGCCCGCGGGCCGTAGTTTGCCCACGGCTGTCTTAGAGCAACCTAAGGGTCCCATTCCCATTGAGGACACGGAGCCCTGCGTGTTTATGACTGACTCCTGGGCGCAGGGGCAGGGCCTGGTCCGTGCGCCCAGCGAGGGCACTGCTGCCAGGCAGCCTGTGGGGAAGGAGCTCGTGCCCACACGGTGCCCTGAGATGCACTCTCCGGGGCCCCGGGCTGTTCCGAGGCTCCCACAGAAGCTGCCTGCTCCAGGCCGGGGCGGGCCTCCCAGGAGGAACCGATGAGCCGACCCTGCGCCCCTCCCCTCCCCTCCCCTACAGCCGGGCCTGGCCCGTCCACTCCCAGCCCTGCATCCAGGACACGTTTTCCAGCCAGCTGCTGTCCCCACCTCCTGGGTCTTTGAGACCCAGGGCCCCGGCCCCACCCCCACCCCCCCTCCTCCTCCTGGGCATCCTCACCTGCTAGCTCAGCCCCAGGATATGCCTTCTGAGCTATCTGCGGACTCCCCGAGGGCCGAGCCGTGCCAGGGCCTCCGGGCAGCTGCCGCGGCCCCCGCCAGCCCAGGCCAGCCCACGGCAGGACCGGGCATGGGCCCAGGGCTGGGGTTTCGCCCTGGCTGAGGGCCGTCAGCAGAGGGGGTGTCTGCATAAACCACCTTTGGGTATCGCCCGCCCGCCCAGGAGAGAAGCCAGGTGAGGCGGGCGCGGGGAGAGCGGGACGGGGCTGATCTCCTGCCGTCGCCCGAAGGGACCGGGGCCTCGCGTGGGGAGGGGGAAGGCCTCGGTCAGACGGGCTCCGGCCCAGGCAGGGCCAGGCCCCCCGAAGCGAGGGGCAGGGCGGGTGAGCCCCGGGTTGGAGGTCTCAGGCTTGGCCTCCGCCGTCTCAGGGGATCCAGGGCACCTGCCTGCGCCTCCGGGGGGGCCTCAGTCTCCCAGTCTCTGCAATGGGAGGGCTGGGGGGAGAGGGGCCTGCAGAAGCCTTTCGGGCTGACCTTCTGTGACTCACCGGCTATTTAAAACTCAGACAGGGCCCCGGAGCGGGGCGGGCAGAGGGCGAACAAAGCTGGCCTTGTCCGCCCGCGCTGGAAGCGAGGAGCAGGGCTCCCTGGGATTTCCCATTCCTCGCCGGAGGTCGAGGCCAGGGCGCCGCCCCCGCCCCGGGCCCCGGGTCCGAGACCACGAGACCAGCGGGAGGCACCGGGGAAGGGGGGTGCCCGGGGGTCAGTTGCACAAGCCTCTTCTTTCGGTGGACTATGTACGTGCCTCGGCTCCTTAAAGTCCCCCCATGCTTTTAGGGCACCTTTTCATTCGTTTTTCCTTTTCCTCGGGAAACCGTACAGATCCTCATTGCGGATCTGTCTGTATTGTAGCGAAAGGAAGGTACTGGGTAATGCCCCCCCCCCCCCGAATAAAGGGCGGTTCGTGTACCTCTCTTCTCCGCCCCCAATGTCACTGCTGGAAACGTCCCATCCCCCTAACCCAGAGTCCAGGCCGCCTGCCGGGTGCTACACCGCCGCCTGCCACCTCTGCGGGCCGGCTGCACCCGCACGTCTGTAAAGCGGGTGCGTGGCAGTCCCCCCACCCTCACCCCTCCCAGTTTACACAGAGAGTAACTCCCCCCGCCTCACCCCAGGCAGCCAGTGCCGTGCAGGTGTCTGGACTCGCTGAATGAACTTGACCTTAGAGTTGGCCTGACCCCAGTTCCCAAAGAGCTGCCCCCCACCCCCTGGGCAGGTGTCAGGGCTGCTCTGTGGAGTGGAAAGCGAGAACCCTTGGTGGGGTGGGGTGCTCTCCGAGCCTGGGGCGGAGGAGGAGGACGGAGCCACAGTGAGCCTCCCGGCACGCCACTCCCACTCCCACGGTTCTTTCCCGGCCCCGTTTCCGTGTTGCTCAGCAGACTCCGCGCTGGGGGGAGTGCCGGCTGGGTGCCTGCGGGTCCGGGCGCCGTGCGTGGGGTTGAGCAGCGGGGGCAGCGGGCCCACCTGTCCCGAGAGAGCAAAGCGGGTGGGTGCCTAGGCGTTCTGCAGAGAGGGGGCTGGCGTCCCTCTTACCACCCACCCCCTCCATTCCGAAGCCGAGGACACACCCGCTAAAGCCCGGTGCTTGCCAGAGCTGATAAGGAAGACTAGGGAAGGCAGGAGCCTCATTAAGAAAACCCTAAAATGTTAGTCTTATCGCCGCTGCAACATAATACCGTCAGTATGTTAATTCTAGCCTCCCGGGTTAGCTCTCCTGCCCCCGAAATCCCTTCCAGCCGGGGCTGGGGAGCCGGCCGCCACTCCCACCACGGCCCTCGGTCCTGCCTGACTCGGATTTGTCCCCTGGCCGTGGCATTGGGGTGTGGGATCCCCGACTCGAGCGGACAGGGCTTTGCCCCCCCCTACACACACACACACACACATACACACACACACACACACACACACACACCTCCAGCTGCCTCTGCAGTAGTATTCAAGTCAGCACCCACCTGCCTCCGTCCCTACTGTGTGCGGGTCCGGAGCCAGCGCTGGGGACGGCCGGAGCGGAGCGGAGTCCGCGCCTTCGCAGAGAGCCAATGAGCGGGGCCGGCAGCGCTGATTTATCGGCCAGGCCTGCCAGCCGACCTTGTCCCCGGCAAAGACTCATTTCAACAAGGCCTCGCGTCCAAGTGATTAGCGCTGCCCGTCCGGCCGGGACTTGGCGGGGAGTCCGCCGCTCCTGTTGGCGAGAGGAAGCGGGGACCTCGGAGTAAGTACGCAGCCCGCGGAGGGACGGCTCGTGGAGGGAGGAGGCTCTGCCTCGAGGGGGAGGAGAGGGTCAGCCCTGCTCCGTGACCATCGGGGCTTCTTTGTGAGTGTGCTTTCCCCGTCCACGTCCCTCCCCGCTCCACCTGGGTGTTTCCTCTCCCCGGGACGCCTCGTGAGGGAGGTGGAGCCGGGGAGGGCTGATGACTGCTCCGTGCCGAGCTGGGGGGTGGCAGCGCCCGCCCTACTGGAGTGCCCGGCGCCTCTGGACTGTATCTCTTCCCGCCACGCGGCACCCTGAGCCGGTGGCCAGGCGGGCAGGAGGCCCGGCCCGGGCTCCGTGCGGAAGCCGGTGCTCGGAGGGCCGAGGAACCCGGAGATGCTGTGCCACCCGGGACGGGGTGGGACGGGGCGGGATGCACAGAGGCGCCGGGTGGAGGCGGCCGCAGCTGCCGAGTCACGGTGATAGATGCGCGGGCGGGCGAGCCGGTGGGTGGCTCGTGCTGCGCCCGTGCCAGGGTGGCTGCGCCGCTGGCAGGCCCGCAGGCCGGCATCGCGTGTCGGCAACCTGATCCCGCGCCCGGGTGGGGAGCGTGCCCGCCCCGCGCTCGTGGTCTGCGGCGTGGAGAGGGGCCGGGGCCGGGGCAGGGAGGGGCGGCGTCGGGAGCCTCTCTCGGCCTCTCTGTGCCCCTCCTTTGGTGCCCGTGCTGGCTTTTTTTTTTCTTTCTCAGAATTAGCAATGCTGCGTGTGCCTCCCAAGCCCCCATAGGGAAACCACGCTTAAAGTCAGGGTTTCGGAAGGACGACTTCGAGGTGAGAGGGGCACACTGGGTGTGGAAAACGTGCCCTGGATACAAAAGCCTCCCACACACACCCCCACACACACCCACACACCCTTGCCTTGCCTTCAGCGAAGGACCTGGAGAGGCCTGTCCCGGGGGCGGGGAGGAGGAGGAGACAGGCAATCTGGATTTCCTCGGGATCTTGTTTGGAAAGTGATGTCGCTCCCGGTAATTTTTTTTTTCTCTCTCCAAACCCTCGCCGACGTTGGTTCTCAGCTGGGGGACTTACGGATCTCCAAAAGCTGCTGGAGCGTTCTGCTCCCGTAAGGACGGAGGCGGTCGCTTTCAATGACTGGGATTTGTTTTGAAAAGATTCCCCCGGGCCCAGGGAGGGCCCCGGTGTGGCCCCGGGGAGGGGTGCTCGAGCGGAGGGCTCCGGCTAGACGCGGAAGAGGAGGCAGCACCCAGCCGGCTGGCCTCCCGGGGCCAGAGCGGCCGGCCAGCGCCGGAAAGAGAACCTATCTGTCCCGCGCCCCCACTGCCCGCCCCGAGCCCGGCCCCAGGAGGCAGAGGAGACCGGGGCTGGGGCTGCCGGCTCCCTTTCCTCTTGTCTTGCTTCCCCCGGCCGCGTTGCTCCAGACCGTGACATTTCCGTGCCATGCTGTCAGTGCCTTGGGCTGAGGGGAATGTCTGTGTGCCCGGGTCCCGTGGCCAAGAAGACGTGGTTGGTGGCCCAGAGCCTGTTGGCACCTGCCCCTGCCCTGTCTCCATCCTCCTTCACATGACCTGGCACTGGGGGAGAGGGGGGGCAGGCCCAGGCCCCCGGGCCCGAGCGTGTGTCCACATCCGTGCTGCCCGGGGCAGGTAAGGTACAGGCTGGTGGGGCCTGCCCGCTCCTCCTCCTCCTCCTCCTCCGGCACTCAGCGACCCGATAGCCCAGAGCCCAGGCCCTGCCGGGCCCGGCGGGGAGCCTGCCGAGCCTGGCCCACCAGCTATTTTTAGAAAGCTATCAGGTGCACAGGGCGCCCAGCTGCCTTCTTCCACCTGTTTGGGGTCACTGTGGGGATCCTGTGTCTGCCGCAGGCGCTGCCTGCGCTGCCGGGAGCTCCCCTGTGGCCGGAGCGGCCACGGCGCCCCCTCTCGGGTACACCCAGCCAGCTCGCTGGCCTGGCCTGGCCGCAGTGGGGGGGGGGGGGCTCCCTGGCCCCTGGGGTGCAGTGCTGCACTAACGCCTGCCCCCCTCAGCCCCGAGGAGTCAGGAGTAAAGTCCGTTCTGGGAGAATCCCGCCTTGGGGGCCCACGGTGGAGGAGTGCTGATCCGTTCAGCAGATGCCCCCCCCCCCCCCCGTCTCTGTTCTGCCCGGAAGGTGCTCGGCGTGTGTGGTCCACGGGGGCGGCCCGGGGCGCCGTGGCGTTCACTGCCTACAGAAGCAGGGAGCCGGGGGCCACGGAGGAAGCTGCGCAGAGGAGTGTGTGTGGGCTCCGCCTCGGAGGCCCGCAGGGTTTGGTAAGGGGTTTGTCGGGGGGTTGGCCAGGGGGTGCGGGAGAGGAGGTGCCCCAGGCAGAGGGACTCCTAAGCTGCGCTCTCGGCCTAGACGTGGCCCAGATGTGACGGGGCCTCCAGTGGGGCCGCCACACGGGACTCTAAGGGGCAGCGGGAAAGAAAATGGAGTGTGAGGTGCTGGGCAGGATCTGATGGGTCGACGCCACTGAGGGTCAGAGCAGGGGGGGGGGGAGAGAGAGAGAGAGAGAGAGAGAGAGAGAGAGAGAGAGAGAGAAGGGCGGCACGTGGCAGCCAGCTCTGCTCCCCGCTGCCGGGGTGACGCGGGGTCTTCCTGTCACAGAGCCGTGGCACGTGCCATCCCTCCCTCGGAATCGGCCTCAGCTCACCCCGAAGGAGGTCTTACAGCCCCTGCCGTCTTGGGAAGGGAAACCCCGCCTGGGCTGGCGTTGGGGTGCAGCAGTGAAGGCAGTCTGTCTGCGTGTAGCAGAGCACGCGAGAGCCAGCCGGGGAGGCACTGCCTCCCCCCCCCCCCCTCCCACCGTGGGCGAGGAGCTGCCGGCAGAGAAAGCACCTGAGCACGGCTTTCCCTCTCAGCAGTGAGCCTGCTGAGCCCTCACCGCATGGGGGAGGCACCGAGATTTCGTTCAGTGCTTTAGGATCACAACGCATTTACTCCATGGAATCCACCCAGCAGCCTTCGGGGACTGGCAGCACTCCCATTTTAGAGATGGGGAAACTGAGGGCCAACTGTAGCCCGCAGGCCTCGGCCCCGGGAGTCTCCGTCCCAAGCTGGCTCCCTGACCCGAGGGCCTCGGATCCTTCACCCCACAGGGGCTCGGACGTCGGGAGCAGCCCGGCCCTGCCAGGAGGTCAGAGGGCAAAGCCCGGCCCCAGGGATGGGTCTGCCGACCTCCTGACCCTCGGCCCTCTGGGACTTGCTTTCTCCCGAGGGGGCATTCGTGGCCGTGAGGCACCGTGCTACCATTGGTTGTTCTTTTGGGAAAAAAAAAACCTGGCTTTCGTGGAGCTATTGTGTTTCATTTTATTTTTTCTGTAAAGGAGGGAATTCATTTTAGTCTTTCTTTTTGGTTTAAAATGTTGTCCTCTGCTTTTTTTCCGCCTCCCCCGGTTTAAAAGGAAACATTTGTCTGTTGAGAAAAGAAATGGTAATTATAGACTGAAAATTGTTTCTATTCTGATTTGGGGGGAAAAAAGTGAAGAAGAAAGAAGATAAATTTTTTTTTTCCTCGCACAGATGGAGGCCCGCTGACGGAGGGGGCGAGGCGGGGTCCGGCCGGGTGGGGCTCAGGGTGGCACGTGAGGTGGATCTGGGTCCCGGGACGGTCGGGCGAGGGGCTTGTTCTGAGGCTGGTCTTGCTTTCCAACTCCCATTTGGGGTCCCGGTGGGGTCTGGACGCTACACCTTTTATATGGTTTGCCGCCGGGGGGAAGGAGATGTGGCTGGCCCGCCGGCCTGCGGTCGCCTGGCCCCCGTGAGGCGAGCTGTGTGTGTGGCGCGGCCACGAGCTCAGAGCCACGCGGCTTTATCCCCTCAGCCAGGAGTCGTACTTTTCCGCCTCACAAAATTACCGCTGCTCCGGGTCCTCCGATCGATACAGCAGGAACCTGATTAGACGGTGAAATTAAACCAATGATGTCACCCTGTTAACCCCCGATCGGTGGGGAAAGAGCTCAAACTGAGGGCTGTTTCCTGAGTCCACACCCCCCTCCGGATGCCGGTGTTTACTTTGGGGGGAGATCCTAGGAGCGAATGCACCCCCCCCCAGGCCCCTTTCTCTCCCGCAAACACGCGGCGCACTGCTACCTGCAGGTGTCCTGAGCGGCCGAGAGCGGTCAGGGGGGCCGAGGCTGCAGGGTGACTGGGCTAGGCAGCCCCTTGGTCCTCGGGGCACCCAAGGGGTGGCCTTGGTGCTTCTGCTGCCTGTGACCCCCGCCCTCAGCTGCCCCTTATGACCAGGAACTTCTCTTTGGGGTTAACACCAGGCCAGCCCCTAACCAGATCTGGGGCCCACGTACTTAGCACTGCCTGGAGAGCTCCTTTTTATTATTTTTTTTAATATATTTTATTGATTTTTTTTTTTTTACAGAGAGGAAGAGAGAGGATTAGAGAGTTAGAAATATCAATGAGAGAGAAACATCGATCAGCTGCCTCCTGCACACCCTCTACTCGGGATGTGCCCGCAACCAAGGTGCATGCCCCTTGATCGGAATCGAACCCGGGACCCTTCAGTCCCCAGGCCGACGCTCTATCCACTGAGCCAAACCGGTTTCGGTGGAAAGCTCCTTTTTAAAGCCTCACATGACTCCTGGGCTCACACCAGCACCGTGCACACAGAGGCGTGGGCTTTGCCGGGCCCTTTGGGCGTTTAACCCCTGAGAGAGCAGTGGCCATGGTCCTTCTCCGTCTCCTCCCCTCCCGCCCTCCTCTCCAGCCCAGACCAGTGGGAAGCAGTGAGCCTGCTGGAGAGTGAGGGGCGCATGCTGGGCTGCTCCCTGCCGTATCCTGGTCACTTTCAAGGGCCCGTTCGGGGGTGGAATCTAGTTCTCGTCTAGACATGCAGCCCAGCCAGGACCAACCCTCACCTGGGAGCCGGGCACCGGGGGCTCAGGGAGTCTCCCCGCCCCTGAGGCGGCCTGGGCAGCCAGCACTGCAGGCCGGGCTCACGCGTCCCAGGCTCCGGGACCACCTCTCAGGTGGGGCCAAGTCCTGGGAGGCCCACCTCCGCTCCCCCAGCAGCTGAGTGTGGACCAGGCTGGGCTCCAAGCCTAAGCATTAAGACCATTCCACTGCATCGCTTTACACCTTCCAGCTCTTTCCGTGTGCTCTGGGCCGCATAACCCGGCCTGCGGGTGTTCTCACCCCCTTTCAGGGACGAGCATACTAAGGCTGAGTGAGAGAGGCACGTGTGTGGTCGAACAACCAAAGGCCACCAAGGCCCAGCTCTAGCATCCTGGCCCCAAGCCCGGCTCTACCATCTCCTGGTCCCGGGGGTGTGGCTCCAGCATCCAGGTCCTGAGCCCGGCTCTAGCATCCTGGCCCCAAGCCCGGCTCTACCATCCCCTGGTCCGAGCCCGGCTATAGCATCCAGGTCCCAAGCCCGGCTCTAGCATCCTGGTCCCGGGTCCGGCTCTAGCATCCCCTGGTCCAGAACCCTGAAGTCGCTGGCTTCTCTCCGGGAGGCTGTTCTGCAGTGACCCCAGTCTTCGCCCTTCCCTGGCCTTGCCCCCCGAAGAGACGTGGCCACGCCTTTTCCCGGGCCTGCCCTCCTCCGAGACCTGTCAGCTCCATCAGGTGGAGCGTCACCAGGATCAGACCCCCGCTCCAGAAGCGGCGATGGTGCTTAATAACTAATCACGCTAATGATCCTGCAGAAATTCCGGGGACCTGCGTGAGGAGGGGTGTCAGTGAGAGCCATCTGCCCGGCGCACACAGGAGCCCGTGCCGCAGCCGCACGGCGGCAGCAGCGTGTTAGCGGCTTCCTGCCCGCGGCCATATGGTCCTTAGCGAACGGGGATTGTTCGCGAGGCACAGCCCGCGCCTCCTGGTGAATACGGCGCTTTGTGTTTTTGGAAAACAGTGAAAATCACGTGGAATTATTTTTCAGTGCGCTAAGGAGCAGTTTGGGAGCCGGCAAAGCCCTCGAATGCAAAAAAAAAAAAGATTCCCATCACCTCAAAATGCTCTTCCCTCCGCCCCAGCCCCGCCCCGTGGCCCGCATCCCACCTGTGCCCCGTCCCGGCATCTGTTCCGGAATCTGCTCAGGAGCAGAGGCTGCGCCCCAGGGGGGCGGGGGGAGTGCCCCACCGGCCTCAGCGTTTCCGCCTGTGAGATGGAAGCGGGGTCCGGAGCTCTGCAGACCGGGAGCCCCGAGCTCCCTCTGGAAAGGCACAGGCGTTGGGCAGGGCCCCCCGGGAGCCGGAAAGGGGTGCAGGGTGGTCCATGGGCCATGAGGTTTTCAGGAAGGGTTCGCACTCTGTCTGCGACCTGCTCCTCCTCAGGGGCAGCATTCAGGGGGGCGCCTGGGAGCTGAGGGAGGCGGAGGGGACTTTCTGGGCTCCGCAGAGCTGCCTGTCGCCGCCCTCCTGGGCACCAGCACCGACAAGGCCGCCTAGTCCGTCCGTAGTGACTGAAAGTCACTGCCACCCGGTGGCCAACCCCCGACCCGTGCCCAGACAGTGGGGGCCAGGTGCCGCCCCCACTGCAAGCGGGCATGTTTCAGAGGCCGGCCAGTGCCGAGATCCGGCCTGGGTTGTGCCAGGGAGAGAGGTGGCGACTGAGCTCTGAGAGTTTGCCCCCACCTCCCACCCACTGCCACCCACTGCGGGGTTGGGCTGGACTGGGCATGGGGACCCTCCGCCCTCCCCCTGAGCGCTCTGTGGCCCCCGGGGGGGGGGGTTGGGGGGGGCTGACGGCCCCGCTGTCAGAGCCGCCAGGAGAAGACTGTTTCATTGCAATCTGCTCTGGGGCCGGCAGGATTTCACTCGCCGGCAATGCCCCTTCCGGAACTTTCCCCCAGAACCGGAGCCACTTATTAAAGCTTACTAAAAGGCAAGATTGACTGCAGTTAGGGATCCAGCGAGTCTGCGGCGAGCCCTGACGCCCGAGCTGTGCTTCGCAACACCGCGGTCCCATAAATCTCACTTATTTCCCATCCAGCAGCCGCTGATCCCACGTTCCAATCGCGATCCTAAGTCCAGCCAAACGCGTCCTTCCAGGAAATCCTTCTGGGTGGGAGACGGCAGACGTGGGCTCACGTGGGCCCCCTGATTGCCAGGCTGTGCCGTTCGCTTCCCGCACCTGTGCCGGGGGGAGGGGGGTCCCCATCCTCGGAACACACGGGCCCCTCACAGCCCGGGGCCAGAAGGAACCACGTCACGGCGACTCCCGGTGGCCGCCTCCGCAAGGCGGCCGAAGCCGGGGCAGCCGCGGAGCGCCCTGTGATGGAAGGCGCTCAGGGCAGCTCACATGAGTCGCCAGCTTTTCCCTGAGGCTGATTCTAGAAGAATCCTGAGACCAGCACCCCCCTCTCCCCTTGCTGCCCTTCCTCTACCTCCCCCCCACCCCCATTTGGAGCCGGGCAGGCAGTTACACTAAAGAGTTAAGCTTCCCTCCTTTGGGGGGAGAGAGGGGGAAGGCTGGGGCCAGCTCGGCACGTGCCAGCCTGGTCCGAGCATGCATGCTGTACTCAGACGCCGAGTTTGATGAATTGCATTATAAAATTTAAAAACAAATTTAAAACTCTATTAACTCCCTCTAATGGCCTCCTCCTGGAGTCCGAGGACAGCAACGGCTCGCTGGCAGGGAGGAGAAAACAGCTCGTTTGCGGCGAGCTCCGCTCGCAGCAGAAGGGAGGCGGGTGGAGCGGGCGGAGGGGCCGCGGCCCACCACCTCTGCCCCAGGCCCGGCGCGGCCCCGCGGGGAGCCAGGGCGGGGTGCGCTCTGCACGGTTGGGCTTGGGCTCCTGTGTTAGTCCGAGCCCCGCTTTCTTTCTCGGCTCAGAGACTCCTTTCCAGACCATGGGAGTGCAGAGCTTCCAAGACGGGGCTGAGGCCTGGGGGTGGAGAGCTCATCCCTCCCTCCCCCCGAGCCTGTGGTTTGGGGTCAGCATGTGCTAGTGGGGCAGGAGGAGAGGTGTCCCCAGAGCCGCCCGCCCACCCTCTGCGTGGGGAGGGGGTCAGGGCAGCGGAGTCGTTCGCTGACCGCTGCTGGCCTCTGCACGTCGAAAAGCATTCAGGGAGGGGAGAGGGCATCGGCCTGGCTCCAGGCTGCCAACTGCAGAGAGAGGAACGTTTGTGGAGAAAGGAGGCCGCTCTACAGCTGTGTGTGCCCGTGGGCAGGGCGGCTGAGCTCAGCCGGCGGTGAGAAGTCCTGGGGGCCCAGGCTCCAGAAACTCCCAGCATCGTAATTGGGGTGACCCGGTCCTCGTGACCCCTGGGGCCCACGCCGCAGAAACTGGAGCAGAGCCGGCTGCAGCGGGCCGGCTGTCAGGGTGGGTTGGGTCCCGGCCGGTAATTCGGAGTGACGCCCAGCACTTGTCACAGCAGGGAGCCACGCCAGGAAGGGGAGCGGGGAGGCGGCGCGAGGCTGGAGGAGGCCACCCTCCCACCCGGCCTCGGCGGCGGCGGCCAGCCTGGCTTTGTCTCCTGAATGTCACTGGCCGCCCCGTCAGCTCCTCCAGCTCGCGGCTAACACTGCGCCCCTGGAGCAGGGGTGCCCGGCCCGGCAGCGGGCTGCAAGGGCCTCGGACCTGCTGGCAGGCACACCGGGAAGCGGGCGGCCCCTCTCGCCACAGGGCTTGTGGCATTGGGGCCGGAGAGGACCAGGAACAGGCCTGAGCCGTGCGCTGGGGCGGAGCTGCCCTGGGCTCCGGGGGTGGCTGAACAGGAACACGTCACTCACGTGGTGAGCAAGGGGCACGGCGCTGTAAGGCAGGCTTCCGGTTTCTTCCCACGGAAGGAACAGCGGGAAACAAAATACCCCGCCTACACACACACACACACACACACACACACACACACGTACACGTACACACACAGACACACAAACTCGCATGCATATACATGCTCACACACACATACACAGGCACACTCACCAGTGTATTCATGTGCACATGTACACATATACACGTGCTCACACACGTGCATGCACTCATGCACATGGTCACAGACAAACACGCGTGCGCACACACGCACACACACTCGTGCTCACCCTGCCCAGGAGTGACGGAAAGGACTGTCCGGTCCTGCCTGGCACCCCCTCTCTGTGATGAAGCCCAGAGGAGTGTGCGTTGCTCTCGCCCGGCCCAGCCCCCCGTGTTATCACTCTCCTGCAGGCTGGCCTTCCGCTCGGCTCCTGCCTTGGTTCTGGGTCCCCCCCGCCCCTTAGCCATCGGTAGCTGTGACCCCCATTGGCCCGCCTGCCTCCCATGGGCAGCCTGCACCTCAGTGGGGGGGTGAGGAGGGGTCTGCTCCTCCCCTGGCCGCCTCCCGCATGCTCCTGTGAAGGGCAGGCAGTGAACGTCCTTAGGATGGAGGCAAGACTTCTCGGGTGGGTGTGGGCTCTGGGTTCCTGCAGTGGGCAGGATCGTGCACTCCACGGCTGGCTCTCTCTGTGGTAACACAGTTATACACACACACACACACACACACACACACACACACACACACCTCCTACAGATCCACTGGCAGCCTGCTGAGCCACTCGTGACCAATGGCGTGTCAGCTGCATTAGTGCGTGGAATGCAGAGTTGCTTGAAGAGTCAGAAACACCAGGATTCCGAGGTTGGCCGAATGAATCCAACAGACTCAGTGGGGAGGAAGGGGCCCGCGGCGCTTTGCTGAGACTGGCACGTGGGGCCTGGCCGCCTCCGGGGAGCCGCGTGCCGAGGGGCCGGGGAGACGGGTCTTGGTCAGCCCACGCTCTGCACTCCGTCGGGGATCGCAGGGCCGGACTGCGGTGACACTCCCGCATCCCTGGGGTGACGGTTCGGGGCCGTGTCCAGAGGATTCGGGGTCCGTGCCGTGGCCCTCAGGACGGTAACGCCCACTGTGGCCTCCTGCGCTGCCTTCCCCGTGAGGAGGAGGAGGAGGAGGAGAAGGAGGAGGCTCTGGTCTTCAAGGGAGCATCTCCATCGGCGCCACGTGCACCCGCGGACTCGCTTTGACCTTAGGTCTGGGCGCACCGCTGAGCCGTTGGGCTGGGACCCGGTTAGCATTCGGGAAAACGGGCCAGAAAGGAGAAAGCACTGAGCCACACTCCCACCACCCGCCGGCGGCCGGGCCAGGGGGCCGCTGGCCACCCTCAGGAAGCGGGCAGCGAAGGGACAAAGCACTGGCGGAGGCGGTGGGTTCTCAGGGTGAGCCAGGTGGCCAGCGGGCCTGGCCGGAGGCAGGTTCTGACCCAGTAGCCCGGGGAGGGCCTGGGACTCTGCGTTTCCAACTCGCCCTCCCGCGCGGCTGGTGCTGGGACCGCACTTGGAGAAACACAGACAGCCTCTCTGGCCGGGGGCCGGGTGGTTTGAGGGCAGAGCTGGAATTGCTAATTCCTCGTCATCGCCGGCTGGGCTCCATTCTCGCCCGGTTTTATGTTTACCGGGATGTCCCCACGCCGTTGGCCTGCACCCCTCCAGGGAGGTGATCTGTCACCGTGGGGGGTGAGGGGGTCTCTGCTACCCAGATCCCTGCCGTGTCTGGAAGCGGGAGCCAGGCCTGGGGAGTGGGGGATCCCCGACACTGGGAGGAGGGTGCCTGTGGCTTCGTGGGGTGAGGAGGGTGCCTGTGGCTTCGTGGGTGACGTGGGAAGTGGTCCCGGCTGTGGGGAGGGTCGCCGTGGGGAATGTCTGTCACCCTGTTGGCTGTCTGGCTCGCAGCTGGACTGACTCCGGTGGATAGTGTCCGTCGTCAGCCTGCGTGAGGACGTGATGTCGCTGAGGATGTGCGTCGTGAGGATGTGCGTGCGCCGCTGATGTCTTTCAGAATGAGTGATCCCCGCGGCAAGCCTGTCGGGGCCGCTGCGTTTTCCGCCGATTCTCTCTTATCTGGAAACCGCTCCGACCCGGAGCCTAGCCCGAGAAAAAACGAGAAAGCAGCTCTGAGAGGCTGACAGGGCACACAGGGGGACCCCCCCCCCCGCCCCCGCCTTGGCGTGCGCCCCAAACCTTGTTCTCTCGTGGCCATCCACCTTCAGGCTTCCGTTCCTAATGGCTCCTTTCAAATATACAAATTGGCTATGAAATCCATTACCTGGGTTCTGTATCCAAAGCCGTTGTTGCCAACCCCCCAATCTGGCCAAAGTGAGGAGAGGGGTCAAAGAGATCACAGATACAAGGAACGCTAGCTCGAAGCTAATTGGCGTGGCAACTGCAAAACCCTGGAATTGCGTGCGCACACCTCCGGGGGCACCCCAGCCCGAGGCCGGTCGGGGCGACGCGGCTCCCACGGGGCCCCTCTGGGCCCGAGCGCGAGGTCGTGTCACGGCGATGTTACATCCTGCTCGGAGCGTTGGGAAGTGCGCCGTGTCATTCGGAATACTCTTGTCTTGCAAATGGCAGAGACGTCTTGTTCCTGTTTAAGATTGGAATCCATTTCCGTTATCTCCAAGATGCGTCTGCGTGTGAGAGGGGTGAGACTCCGGCGGACGGGCCAGCGGACGTGGGCGGTGCTGCGCTGCCGTATCCGCCTCCCTACGTCTCCTGCCCTTGGCCTCTCTCTCCCGGCCCCCGGATGGGCGGGTCCGCCCCCGGTGGCGCCTGCTGATGCTCTTCTCTTTCTGCGGCTTCAGCACCCTGACCCCCTGAATCCCGGCGCCTCCAAAACGGGCCCCTCCAGCCTCCGACTCCCTAAGTGGCCGCCATCCTGGGTGCTCCCACCTCTGGTCCCAGGTATATCCCGTATCGACATCCCGCCCAGAAGTTCTCACCGTCTTCCTGGGAGGGTCACCGTCCCGGTGTCTGGCAGTGTCTGCCAGGTGCTCACCCAACTGTGCATGCGCTGATGGAGGGAGAACCGAATCAATGGGGGAAGGGGGTGGGGAGGGGCAGAGGATGAGCTCAGGGGTGAGTGAATGGACGGAAGGATGGGCAAGGACATGCCCCGATAACACTGTGGGGTTCAGTGGGGAAGGCCAGGACGGGGGACCAGGTCCCAGAACTCGAGGGACTCCCACTCACGCCCACCAGAAGCAGCTCGTCTTGTCTGATGACCCGAGATGCCCTTGAGGACGGGCCTGCCCCTGCCAGACAGCCCCCCCCCCTCACGGCGCTGGCACAGGGCTGAGTGCTGGCCAAGGCCGGCCGGCGGGCTGTACATCCGGCAGCAGCTCTGGGCGCCTTCTGCTTTAGAAATACGATTGCCAGCTTTGGAGAGGGGCGGGAAGAAGGGAGGGCAAGAGGGACAGTAAGAAGGCAGACCAGCCCGGCTGGCATGGCTCAGTGGTTGAGTATCAACCTCTGAACCAGCAGGTCACGGTTCGATTCCCGGTCAGGGCACATGCCTGGGTCGCAGGCTCGGTCCCAAGTGTGGGGCGTGCAGGAGGCGGCCAATCCAATGATTCTCTTTCACCATTGGAGTTTCTGTCTCTCCTTCTCCCTTCCTCTCTGAAATCAATAAAAATATTTTTTTAAAAGAAAGAAAGAAAGAAAGAAAGAAAGAAAGAAAGAAAGAAAGAAAGGAGGAGGAGGCAGACCAGCCACGCAGGGTTTGTCCACATGTCTGAGGCAGCATCCCTCCCCAGATTCCTGGTCCCGGACACACTACGTCCACCATTCTGACTTCAGTGTCTCACAATGAAAAACATCTTTAAAAAAAAAAAAAAAAGGTCCGAGCCCCCCAAAATCCACAGACTTGGAGCTCCGGACGACGACAGCAGCAACGCTGGTGCCTCTTTCCCGAGCGAGAGGACGCGTGGGTCTGGCCGCACGTCCAGCTCTGGGGAGCAGGAGGCGTGTCTCCCCTGCGTGCTTGCTCCCGATGTGGCCGCAGCGCTGCGGCGGTGGGACCGTGTGGTGAGCTGGAGGCTCGGTCCCGGGAGCCACGGGCACTCCCGGGAGCGGTCGGCGTGGGTACGTGGGGTCCGTGCCGGCGCACTGGCGGCCTCGGATGCAGCGTGAACAAGTGTTTTGTCCTTGTTCCGGTATCCGCCGCTGTGGCTTCTTGTTTAAGAAGCCTCTCCGAATCTGGTGATCGTATTGCTTCCCGGGTACGTGAGTGCTTTTCCCGTCCTTTCTCGACCGGCATCTTAGTCTGTGCCCGTGGTCACTGAGGAGCAAAAATGCGTCCAGAGGACTTCTTTCGGCCGCCGCGGGACCGCCTGTCTGGAAGCGCAGGCTGCTCCACAGGCGACAGGCCCACTGCTGGCTGCCACCAGGTCTGGGGGGGCGGGGAGGGGTGGCCGCTCCCCATCCCTGCCCACCTTGTGCTCGGTGGCCATACCGGGTGGCCGCTCCCAGGGTTTGGCTGGCGATGTGCTGAGTCTCCTCTTTTCGGGAGTTGACCTTTTCTGCAAAGCACACAGGCCTCGCCGGGCGTTTGGAAGAAGGCAGTCTCTGGGGAGCCGGCATCCATCCTCTGTCCTTCCTTCGTTCTCTCCCCGGGGTGGCGGCAGGGGAGGGACCACTTCCTGCCTGGGTCCCCGGGGACGCAGCCTCGGTGTTGCTTAACCCCCGGGGAGCTGAACCGGAGGAGGATGAGCTCAGGACAGCTGCCTACGCTGCGCCCAGGCTCCGGGGGACCGTGGGCAAGTCCCCTTCCACCGTCCGGGCCTCTGTTTCCCCAGCGGTACAGCGAAGGCTGCGTTAGTCAGGACCGGCGAGCTGCCCAGAAGGTAGCGGCCCGTCCAACAGAAGCGTCGGTCCTTCTCCGGTCCCAGCGATGGGTGGGTTAGCCAGAAGGCGCTCTGCTCTGCGGCCCCGGCAGGGACCAAGGCTGCTTCCATGGTGTGTTTCTGCCGTCTGCCGTGGACAGGGAGCGAGAGAAAGGACAAAAAAAAAGGCAGCCCTGGCCGAAACCGGTTTGGCTCAGTGGTCGGTCTGCGGACTGAAAGGTCCCAGGTTCGATTCTGGTCAGGGGCATGTACATTGGTTGAGGGCACATCCCTGTTAGGGGGTGTGCAGGAGGCAGCAGCTGGTCGATGTTTCTCTCTCGTCGACGTTTCTAGCTCTCTATCTCTCTCCCTTCCTCTCTGTAAAAAATCAATAAAATATTTTTTTTTAAAAAAAGAAGGAAGTGCCAAAACCGGTTTGGCTCAGCGGTAGAGCGTCGGTCTGTGGACTGAAAGGTCCCGGGTTCGATTCAGGTCACTGGAATGTACCTTGGTTTCGGGCACATTTCCCGGAGGGGGGTGTGCAAGAGGCAGCTGGTCGATGTTTCTCATCGACGTTTCTAGCTCTCTATCTCTATCCCTTCCTCTCTGTAAAAAATCAATAAAATATATTTTATTTAAAAAAAAAGAAGGAAGTTATTTTTTTTAAAAAAAAATGGCAGCCCTGGTCTTCCCCATGTGGGCCAGTGGCACCCAAAGCCCCTGCGTACACACAGGTGAAAACCGGTCACATGGCCCCGGCTAGAACGAAGGGGGACTGGGGAGTGTTGTCCCACTGTAGCCGCCCAGAAAGGGGGGGATGGCGACATGGGGGGCACCAGTGGCTTATGCCAGAGACGACAGCAGCACGCCCCGGCCCAGGCTGCCGTGCGGGTTGCATGTGGAATGCCGGCGTGCCTCCAGCACGGTGCCTGGCCCCACGGGACACGAAGAAATTGTCCTTTCCGCCGAAACCGGTTTGGCTCAGTGGTAGAGCGTCGGCCTGCGGACTGAAGGGTCCCGGGTTCGATTCCGGTCAAGGGCATGTACCTTGGTTGCGGGCACATCCCCGTAGGGGGTGTGCAAAAGGCAGCTGATCGATGTTTCTCTCTCATCGACATTTCTAGCTCTCTAGCTCTTTCCCTTCCTGTCTGTAAAATATCAATAAAATATTTTTTTTTAAAGCAAGAAATTGTCCTTTCCCTTTCCTGTCTCCTGCCCGTGGTCCCCCGAGGCGTATGCAAATGGCGGGCCCAGGCGGGAAATCAAATATGTCCGTCCCTCACCTCCGAGCCGCTTACCGCCTTGCTTCCTCGCAGTGTAACATTAAATCATCAGACCTCCGGACGGACGGACGGGGAGCGAGCAGGCAGATGAGAAGTCAGACAGCGCCGAGCGGCCCGCTTGGTCGGTCGGTTCTGGGCACGGCTGGGCTTCGGGGCTGTTCGGTATTTCCGCCGCCGAAAGGCCTCCCCAGGAACAGTTGTGCTTTAATAAATGGCTGGCTGCGTAATTTCCCACAGAGGAATGGCATCGTGGCCGCGCCTGCCCCTGGGGGAGCTCGGGCTGCTCCCTCCCGGCGCCGGAGCTGCTGGTGCCCCGTGAACAGGATGCTTGGGGCTGCAGGAGCCCATCAGGTTCACCCGGCCCCCCCTCACCGCCCCCCAGACCCGCCAGAAGGTTCTCCAGGGCTCTGTGGGGAGCACTGGACTGGGGGGGACGGGGTGGAAGCCTGGCTGGGCCATGTGGGGTCCACACCGCCGTTCTGAGATGATCTGTTGGAGCCTGAACTGTCCCTTCCCCGTGGCCACGTGGCCACGAGCAGAAGGAGCCACCTTAAGACGCAGGGCAGATGCATTTCCTTCACCGACCTTGACTGACATTGACCCCGTCGGGGAGGGTGGCCTGGGGGTGGGGCAGCCTGGGAGGCTCAGGGTGTGGAGAGGGGTGCAGGCACCGCCTCAGGCCCAAGTCTCTGACCACGAGACGTGGCACACCCTGTAGGCAAGAGGCCTGGAGGCCTCTGGGTGAACACGCCCTGCAGGCTGGGCCGTTTCCTGGGCGGCCAGAGGACGGTGCCGGGCCGGCCTCTTCTCTGACATGCGCAGAGCCGAGCTGCTCTTATTCTGGTCCCAGGCGCCCATCCTGACGGTGCCAGGCTGGAGGCTGACACCCGAGCCCTCCAGACTCGGGCAGGGACTCCCTTTCTCCCTCCCCTCCCAAGCCCAGGCCTCTCAGCACCCTTTGTGGGACCCAGACAGTGGGTGTCCGCCCAGCGCGGGGCACCTGCTCCAGGCCCATCTCTGTAAATGGGCCGCTTGTGTGTGCAGACGGGGCCGGGCTGAGCCGCACACAGATGGTCATCTCAGCCGCTCCCGGGGGCTGCTGCAGCTGAGATCTGGCCAACAGACAGCACCCTGACCCTGCTGTCCCCAATTGTCCTCAGGGTGCCCACTCCCTTGCCATCAGTAGATCCTGGGCCTGAGCCCTGTGCAGATGGGACCTGCACGGATATGACGGTGGACAGAGGACGTGACGGAGGGGTGTTAAGTAGAATCTCCACCCAGGCAGCCGGTGGGGAATGGCCAAAGCTGTGAGATTCCAGAGCATGGTATGGGATCGGGCATGGGGGACCCTACAGGACATAAGGGCTAGACCGCAGCGGGGCGAAGGGCTAAGGCGACAGGGTGTCATCGGGGAGGCTTCCTGGAGGAGGCGAGAGCTGAGCTGGAGGATGACTGACTGGTCTCTGGCAGGACCTTAGACTGTTCCCCTGTCTTGGAGTCGCGGGTGAGTCCCAAGGCTGAGCACGCAAGGCGCCTAATCTCCCCAGATTGGGAAGGGGACAGGCCCGGCCATAGCGGCTCAGTTGGTTGAGCGTCAAAAGGTTGCTGATTGGATTCCCAGAACATACCTGGGTTACACATTCCATCTCCTGTCAGGGTATGTACGGAGGCAGCCGGTCGATGTTCCATAGGTCGGTCTCTCTCTTTCTCTCTCTCTCTCTCTCTCTCTCTCTCTCTCTCTCTCTCTCCTCCCTCCCCCTTGTGCAACGATTTAAAAAGGAAGAAGAGGGTCTAGCTAGCCCCAGGATCACCCTCCTGCCTTCTCCAGCCCATATGTTGGGAAAACCTGGCAATGCCTCCAGGAAATACTCCTGAGAGGGTAGTCCCCCTAGGAGGGAGACTGAGGCTCTGCCCTCCCGTCCTGGGGAGGGCGCCACTGCCATCGCTCAAGCCCCTCTCCCCGGGACCTGGTGCTCGCCGGAGTCGGAGCCCTTGGGAGGAGGCGGCCCGTGCTCCCGGAGCTGGGGCGCCAGGACGGGGCCTGACTCCGCAGCAGAGGCTCCGGGGCGGGTCCCTCCCTGGGGGGCCAGGGCACGGGTGCCAGCCCATCCTCCGCTCTGGCGGGCGCAACCCGAGCTCCTTTTATTCCGGGCCCAGAAGTCATCCCGGTGGTGCCCGGCGGGTGTCCGACACCCGAGCCCTCCGGACTCCGGCAGGGAGATAATGTCACCGTCACGCTTCTAAAGTGGACCCTGCACAGGGGAGCCACGCCCGAGCCATCTTGGAAAAGACGACACAGCCTGACGGGGAGCCCCTGGGCACCGCCTGCCCGGGGCAGCCGCTCCGACAGAGCCCACCGCAGTGCCCACGGGCAGCAGAGCCAGCACAGGTGGTGTGCCAGCCCCCCAGCCTCCCTCCTGGCCACCCTGGGGGAGCCAGAAGCAGTGGCTACTGAGCGAGAAGGCAGCAGGGCTTTCCCCCCCCTCTCCCCCCCGCCCCGTGACAGGATGCTGGGCTGGGTCGGCGGGAGCCGGGCCGAGCGGAGGAGCTCTGAACATGATCCAAGTTCCAATAAAAGATCGGACTTGGCCTCGAGGAGCCCAGGATGAGACTGCTTTTAGAGCTGACCTTGCCAGGGGCTGGCCTGGTGGCCATGTAAGTCACTTAAACGTGTGAGTTGCTTAGGCCTCCCTGCGCTCTGGTTTGGTGAAAGCTCCCGCCTCCTAGGCCGGTTCTGAGGACAGAAAGGGCTGGCACTCGAAGAACCCTCAGCACAGGGGGAGGTGCACACAGTAAGTGCTCAGCAGGCATCGCCGTTGGTAGCAGAAGCAGCAGCAGTGATGATGATGATGATGATGATGATCTATATATATAAAAAGCCATCGACCGTAATGGCCGTAATGACCATAATGACCGGTTGCTATGACACCCATGTGGCCAGCGAACCGGCCCAACCAGGGGGTGGGGCAGGCCAGCCTGGCAGCTCCTCCCCGCACTGCTCCTGCCCCCCACCCCCACCCCAATCAGGGACAGGGCCAACTGGCCAACCATTCATGGCCCCACCCCCAGGCTGCCCCACTGCCCAAGCCCCTTCCCATGGCTGGCCCCACCCCCATTTGGCCCCCAACCCCAATCAGGGGCGGAGCCCGCCATCTAATCATCCTCAGCCCCTCCCCCCAGCCAGCCCAGCCCTGATTGGGCCCCTGTTGGGGCAGGCCGGCCAGCCAACCTCCCGCCATCTCTTCCCTACAGGCCCAGCTCTGATCTGCCCTGATTTGGGCTGGGCTGGCCGTACCCCACCCATGCACAAATATGTGGACTGATTCTCTAGTAGTAGTAGTAGTAGTAGTAGTAGTAGTAGTAGTAGTAATAGAAGTAATACCCAAAAGTACTCCCCCAAAAGAGCTGTTTGGGTGCAACTGAATAGTTTGAAGGGAAGTAGTGGGAGAAAACAATCTGTTTGCTGCTGCTATTCCACCGAGTTCAGCCTACTTAATAGTCCTGTCATGTGATTACCATTTCCTAGGATCTGTAAGAACAAGAGAGCAGCTCTGGGTTCTGGAAAGGCCTGGAGTGGCTAGCCCTACAACCTGGGTGGTCTAGGAGGGCTTCTAGGACGTGGCACAGGGGAGAGACTCGGGGTTGCAGAGGTGGAGCCACCCCCCTGGGAGAGGACAGTCGTTTGGGGACCTTCTGCACATCACATCCTTCTTACCCGCAGCCCGCCACGGGGCAGGTCAGCTCAGTGGACATCAGTGGGGCCCCTGCAATATGTCCAGCCTGGCATGGGCCCCAGACAGCGAGATGGCACCCTGTATACACACACACACACACACACACACACACACACACTCACACTCACTCATACACACACACTCATACACACACTCATACACACACTCACACACACACTCATATATATATATACATACACACACACACACTCATATGCACACATTCACACTCACTCATACACACTCACACTCACACACACTCACACACACTCATATATATATACACACACTTACACACTCTCACACACACACTCACACTCACTCACACACACTCTCTCACAAACACACACACAGTCATACACACACTCATATATATACACACATACACACACACTCTCACACACACTCATACACACACACTCATATATATACACACACACTCACACACACTCTCTCACACACACACACACTCTCACACACACTCATACACACACACTCATATATATACACACACACTCACACACACTCTCTCACACACACACACACACTCTCACACACACACACACACACACACTCTCTCACACACACACACACACACACACACACACACACACACACCCTGCTCTCGCTGTCTTTCCCTGAATCATTTCTCCTTTTAAGCACGTGGTAGGTCACGGGGTCACACTTCCCCACCCTCTTAAAGCTGGGCGTGGCCATGGGGCCCGGCTTTGGCCAAGGACGCGAGAGCAGAAAGGAGCCATGTCCCGAGGACAAGTGTTCAGAGCCAGCGAGTGGTTCCCGCGCCCTCTGTCCCTTCGCCACAGTGGCCAGCAGAGCCCAGGGGCGGGCCCCTCGCCCCGCGTGGGTCCGGGAGGAAGCCCCGGAGCGGCCCCCGCTGGCCAGCAGTGAGCAGGCAGCACGGGGGAAAGGCACACTCCGTGGCTTAGGCCACTGAGACTTAACATAACCCACCTACCCCGACGGATGTGGCCATCGTGGCTCGAGTGGCACGAATAGCAAACAGAACCTTCCCTGAACAGCCAGGCCCTTCCTTCGCCAGCCCCCTGACCTACCCAGTTCCCCGTCTGCCTCGGGCTTTGTGCCCGTCACCCTGGCCGCCCCCGAGCTGCCCCGAGATCCGTCTGCGGCGTGGAGGGAGCGGTCTTCGGGGACCTGGGAGCTGGGAACCATCTGGCGGGCATCTTGCTCCCATCGGCTCCCCTGCCTCGGGCCCTGGGGGCTGCGGCGAAGGCCGAACGCAGGGTCAGGGGTACAATGAACCTGGGACAGGGGACCCCCCGAGGGTACACGGTGATCCTGGCTGCCGTGGGCACACGGCCTGGCCCCCAGCTGCCCCACGGGGGTGGAGGTGGCGGCCTGGAAGCCAAGCCTCTCGGCTCGGTTAATCTAAAAATAAACAGATAGGCAACACAAATCTATGTTTCAATTACTGCGCACAAGCTGTTCAAACAGCCAGCTCCGCGCGGGAGCGGCGCGCTGTCGGAGCGGCGGCTGGCCTGCATGCTTGGGTGGTGATGAAGCACACAGCCTCGCCGCGGCTGCCCTCTGGCCTGGGCCGGTTGTGGTTGTTTTTTAATTAAATTAAATTAAAAACACGGGTGTAGAATAAAGACAGCGAAAACCCGAAGCAAGCCCATCGAGATGAGGCAGCAGCTCCCGCCAGGAAGGCCGAGGAGCCCCGGGGAGAGAGACGAGCCTGGCCCTCGGCAGAGGGGTCGGCAGGAGGGTGGCCGGGACAAGGGGTCAGTGGCCAGAACCAGGGGACAGGAATCCCTCCCAAGTGGCCCGGAGTACTCCTCCCGCCCCTGCTGGGCCCAGAGGAAACCCCAGTGAGCAGGTGTTGAAGCGAAGGCCTCTCTGGCGCCCCTCTATGGAGAGGAAAAGGGTGTTACAGCATGCACACACACACACACACACACACACACACATATACACACACACACATGTATACACACACACACACTGTGGCAGCTCATCAGGCCCAGTGCATGGCGGCCACGCTGCATTCACTCCGATGCCCACATTCCCGCCCTCACTGCCCACCTCAGTGGCATGTGAATGAGCCCCAGGAAACTGGGCCACCCTGGCCCCAGGGCCACCTGTCCACCCCCTCGGGCTCCAGGCCACACTGGCCACTCCCCCCCCCCCCAAGCCCCGGTTTGCCCTGCTGTACCCTGACTGTGTCTTGTCCTCCTGAGCAGCCCCCAGCCCCCCAGTATTTCGCTCAGAGCCCGCCTAAGGGACGAGGGCTGTGCAGAGAGCTTGGCGAGAGGGAAAGGGGAAAGGGCGGGACGTGCATTAAGGAGGAAAGGGCAGGCCTAGCGCCTCGCTTGGTGGGAAAGGCGGGCACTGAGTCCTGCTCCCCGGACGTGGAGCCGGGAGAGGGAGGCGGCTGCTTTCTGGTGTCCCGGGGACAGGCTCCGACAACCAGGAGCCCCCAGGAGCCCACCGAGATGGGGGCGAAGGCGGCCTGCTCCCACGAGCACTGGTGGCAATGCCGCACACCCCAGGCCTCGGGGCAGTTCTGCGGCCATCAGCCCGCATGCCACTTGCTCGAAACAGAAGCGTCTCTCCCGAGGAAGAGAGCGCCCGGTCCCGGGCAGTGTGACCCCCGGCCCCGTGACGGCCCTTCCCAATGTTTCCAACTGGACTTTCAAACAGACGCCTGTGTAGCAGAAAGCAAGTTGCGAGAGCATTTTGGGGGGCAGTTGAGTAGAGAGCGGAGCATCGGTCTTCCTTCTTTGCAACTCCGGCTCTGGGGTCTGGCCCCAGGCCCCCAATAGGGTGCGTCCAGCAGCTGGGTCCCTGAGGAACAAACACCCTTTGCTGTGCAGGGAGATCTCTTCGAATTGGTGGGTTCTGCAGGATCTGGAACCATCGGGTGCGGGCTGCGAGAGGCAGGGGACCCCCTTGGGGAAGGGAGAAGCTGCCAGGCGCAGCCCCCAGGCCTGCCTTGTCTGCGGGGCCGTGAGGAGGCAGGCTCCCCAGGGTCGTGTTTGTGTTCTCCGTGCAGCCGCCACGGGCGAGGCGTCGGAAAGAGCAAAAGCGGTGACTCAGAATGCTGCCTCCCTCCGGGCGGTCCTCCTCTGGGCCAGCCAGCCAGCCCCGCCCCCGCAGCGGCCCCCTCCATCCCGGGGTCCACGCGCCCCTCCTTTACACACACCCCCTTCTCCCCTCGGCGCGTGCCGAGGCTCGGTTGCCAGCTGTCGTTTCGCATCTCCTTGTTTATGCCCCAGCATCGCCGTTGCCGTGATGGACACCAGCAGCGGGAGCACCGGCGCCTCGTCAATTAGTCCCGCGAGGGGCCTTGAAACAAATCCCGCGTGCCTTCGAAAAATAAAAAATAATAAACATAAAAATAAAAATCGCTCCGTCCAAACCCACAGCCCGGATGTCTCCGGGCAGAGGTGTGTCCGGGGAGGGAGGAGGGAGGGAGGGAGGGAGGGGGGAGACGGGAGGCTCTCGCCCTTCCAATCTCGTCCCTCGGAACCAGGCGCTGGGTCCCACCTCCCCGAGGCAGGGAGATTGCTTTTCGCACAGGGAAATGGTGCCCAGAAAAGGAATCGGTAGCTTTTTCCCCTGAAACCTGTTATCAGAGAAGCCGTTTCTGAAACCCTTGTCTGGTAGGTCACCGGCTAAGCCCTGTCATTACGGAATATGGCTTTTCCCCCAAATGCTTCTCCCCTCTTCACCCCCACCCCTCCCCACCCTACCCAGGGCCCGCTGAGGACCACAGAGCAGCAGGGAGCACTCACAGGGTGTAGGGCGGCCTGGGACTCAGATCCTGCAAAAGACCAGCCCTTGAACTAACCTGCGAGGGAACCCCGTCCCCCACCAAGGCCCCCTCCCCACCCAGCCCCCATCTTGTTAAAAATGCAAACTCCAACTCAGTAGTGCATGCAGCAAACCCCAGGTCCCTCTCCGGGTGGGGGGACCGGGGCCGCTCTCCCCGCCTCGGCTTCCTCCTCTTCTGCTCGTGCTGCTCGCTTGCAAGATGTGTCAGCGCCTCCCGCCTACACCGCTGAGATGCTGTGAGCTGCAGTGATGCGGGCCTCTCCCCCTCGTCCTCCTCCTGGTGCGTTAGAACCCGTGGCCCCGGGAGGCCGAGCTGTGGTCACCGTGGCCGCCGCCGGCCCTTTCCGGCAAGGCTCCCTCCGCGCCCTGCCGGCCCCGCTGAGCGCTGAGGAGGGTCTCAGACCTGCTGGGCTGTGTCTCCCCCCGAGCTCCGGGCGGAGTGAGACGGGGAGAGAAACGCAGGTTTAGCTGGCGGTGCAAAGACAGGTTCCCGCCTCCTCCTTTTCTTTACTTTGTGCACAGCACCACGAGTTTTAATGCCATCCCCACCCCGCCTTGGGGGAGGGAAGGTCCCACTTTTGGAGACACCCCAAAGGTTGCCTGGCGTTTTGGCTCGGACGGCGTTGGGTCCGATCTCTCCCTGGCTTAAGATATGGAAGGCGTGTACAGTTGGCTCCGCTGCCACTGGCCGGGATGGGGCCGAAGGGGGTCAGGGCGGTGGCCTGGGGCAGGTGGGCAGAGCGTGGGGGCGGGCTCACTTCCTGTGGGGGCAGGATCACTTTCTGTGGCGGTGGCCCCAGGACAGTGAGCTGGTGACCGGGCAGATGGAGCCCATCCTGCAGCACCGGCCCAGCCTGCGGCTCGGGACCCACCCAGGACCCCCGGCCTCCGTCCACAGGAGCTCAAGCCCAACCCTGTGCACGCCTCCCTCTGAAGATCACCCTGACACCCGAAAGCCCTCTGTCAGCAGAGGAAGCGGAGGTCAGAGGTCACTGGGTTGTCGCATCCCCGGCTCCCCTCTCCCCCCAGCCTGGAGGGCCTGGTGGGGCGTGCTTGGCTGGGGTGGACCCTGGAGCTGCGGGGTCTTGGTGGAACCTGCTGGCAGCTAAGCCAAGAGCTGGGAGTGCCATCTCCACTCTGGCCCTGCCCTGCCCAGTGGGCCTGGCGGGCAGGCGGGCCAGCGATGGCGGGCAGGGGCAGCGGGGGCAGTGTCACCGGAAGACCGCGGTCGCTCTGGGCTGGGCAGGTGGGACGGAGGGGCCCTTTCCGAGCAGAGGTGACACGTGACAGCAAAGACTGTTCCGTTCACTGGGGCCTCGGTGTTTTAGGCAGAGAAACGCACAACAAAACTGCACCTCAAGTCGCCCCACCCTGCAGGGGGCCCGGGGGAGGCTGGCACAGCCCGGGACGGACCATCCCGGAGCTCCTCTGGCCCCTGAGCTGGTGCACGGGGTTCGAAATGAGGTCCTGCGCCCAGACTGGCACCCAGACTGGACCCTGCTGCCTGCACACTTTACAGCCACCCGGGGGTGCCAAGCACTGCACCCCCTCCTGAGGCTCACCTCACCCTGAGGGGCGGTGACGCAGGGCCAGGGCAGGGTGAGGCGGGCGAGGCAGAGCCAAGGAGCAGCCGTGCAGAGCGGACCCTGCCCGGGGGGCTTGCTGCCCCTTCCCCGCCCCACCGCGTGCGCCAAGCTGGAAAGGGCCTGTCGCTGTCACCGGGGAGCATGCCCCGAGCCCGACCCGGTGCCCTCCTGTGCTCAGCCAGCCGCATGCAGGAAGCAGGGGGGCCCTGTCTTTGGGGAGCACACAGCGGGCGGAATGTGCCAGACCACCGTTGGGTCCTAGGCTGGCCTGCGGGAGCTCCGACCTACCACGAGGGCTGGGCTCCCTGCAGGAGGAGGCTGGCGAGTCTCGGGGGGAGGGTGGGGTGGGATCCGGGGGTCCGTGAGAGCTGGAGGGGCCCCAGGAAGCCTCGAGGCGCTTCCAAACGGCACCCCAGCTCCTGGCCAGCGCCTCCAGAGCCACCCAGAGGATCCCTGTGCACTGCGCTTGCCAAGACGGGGCTCTGGCTGGCTCTGCATTATTTCCTTCTCCAGGAGAAGGGCTGAGAGATGCAGAGAGGGGGATGAAAATGAGGAAGATGGGCATGGGCTGTTCCAGCCGACTTGGCAGCGCGTCGCCCCCAAATGAGGCAATCGTACATCCTCGGTCCGGGGGCGCCGGCTCCCCGTCTGCAGACGGCGCGGGCCCCCTACCTTCCGGTGGATGGATCGCGCCCTCGGGCCCAGGCCGCCCGCACCCGCTCCTCCGCACGCCTTGATGGCGAGGACGGGGAAGGCCATCAGCCACCTGTGGTCCTGGCACCGCGTGGGTCCTTGGCGGCGGGCCTGGCCCAGCCTCCACCCACCCCGCGGGTCCCCGCCCAGCGCCCCTCGACAGCAGCCCATGCCCCAGCCCCACACGGCCCATACAGACGGCACGGACACGTGGAACTCTTAATTACTGACTCACGCCTGATTCCTGTAGAGGCAACTCTGTGCGGCAAGGCCGCCGAGCTGGTGTCCAGCAGGAGACGGAGTCACAGAGACGCAGCCCGGGCCCCGGGGCTGAGCCTGGCGGCGCCTGAGTCCCCTCCTCCCTCCAGGCCACCCTCAGCCCCCGCGACCCGAGCCTCCCGTCCGCTGGGCGGGGGTGGATCCGCTAGGGCGCCTTGGGCTGCAGGGGGAAGCCCGTCCTTCCAAGCAGGCCCCCGGGATGCAAAGGAGAAAGATAGAGAGCTAGAAACGTCGATGAGAGAGAAACATCGACCAGCTGCCTCCTGCACACCCCCCACCGGGGATGTGCCCGCAACCAAGGCACATGCCCTTGACCAGCATCGAACCCGGGACCTTTCAGTCCGCAGACCGACGCTCTACCACTGAGCCACACCGGTTTCGGCGGGACATGTGTTTTTATGACCTGGGGGGCAGGGGTGGGTGTTCTGTGCAAAGATTGAGACTTCAGCCAAGAAATTGGGGGTCCGCCTCCCCCGGGAGGGCCCAGCACCCCCCCCCCCTCGCTTCTCGGCCAGCCCAGCATCCCTGGGACGCGCACATGGCAGCGGGTCCCCGAGGCCGGGGCCCAGACTCACACATAAAACGCCCCCATCCGGGAGGCCCTTCAGCTCGAACCCCGGCCCTGCCCCTCGGTCGGCGCCTCTGCCCCGGCCCCGGGCAGGCCTGCCCCCACCCCCTGGTCTCCTGATCCCCAGACTCCGGGGCGTTCCTCACACATGTGCGTGCAATCTAAACACACGCCGCCCGGAGGTCTGGTGCTTTCTAAACAGCCTCCCCTGCATGTACTCAGGCACGGCTGCCCTCCAGGCCCCCCCTCCCCCTCCTCTCTCTCTCTCTCTCTCTCTCTCTCTCTCTCTCTCTCTGTGTGGAGGGCGCAGGGCCGGGCTCTGCCCGTCGGCCGGCAGCCTGCCAGGGAGAGGTGCCCACCTGGACAAGGGAGCGTTTGTGCACATGTTGCCTGTGAGCGCTCGCCAGCCTCGCCCGAGACACCTCCTCCTCCTCCCCCCGCCGCCCCGTCGAGCACTTCCTGCCGCCACCCCCGCCGCCGCTGCCCTTGGGGTGCTAGCGCGGCGCGGGCACCTCTCTGGCACCCTGGCGCCCTGCCCGGCGGGGACACGTAAGTTGCCGCCTCGCCCCGGGTGAGCAGGCGACACGTTTCTTTCACGCCGCCTGAAAGGGGTAATTAAGTTGAGAAGCGCAGTCCAGCCCAAACCTGGCAGGCAGAGAGCTGACCTTTGTTTGGAACGCCATCTCAGGAGCCCGAAACCAGACGGTGGCCTCCCGCCGCCGCCCGAGGCCCCATCCTCTCCCCAGCGTTTCCGCGGAGGCAGGCGCCGAGGGGTGCGCCGCGTGGGGTGGCGGAGGGGCCGGGAGTGCAGTGGAGCCGCCGTGTGGTCCAGCGGGTGGTGCCCGAGGCAGCGGGCCGCAAAGGTTTCCCCGGGGCCGAGGAGGCCCCTTGGACCCGGTCCCCGGCCCCCTCTGCCACCTGCGGGTGGGCACGTCGAAGGGCCTGCCCTCCTCGCCCACCCTCGCCCGCAGGAAGGAGCCGGTTTCCCTTCCTGAAGGGAGCGAAGCGCCAGCAGCCTGTGTGGTGAGGAGGCGGTGGGAGCCGGGTGCCCAGGGGCTGGCGGTCTCCGGCTGCGTCCAGAGGGGCCAGGGGAGGGCAGCCTCCCGGGAGAGGGGGGACCTCTCTCTAACGGACACGCGGGGGCAGCCAGGGGAGGCTGTGTTCCTGCCAAGGGGCCGTGTGGCTGGGACGCAGAGCTGATTGGGGGGCCGGGCATCGCCCCTGGGGTAACCCCAGTGGGTAGGGTGCTTCAAAAGGGAGCCGGCCAGGTCCCTGTGGCCGCTGGGCCACCCTGCGGCGCCCGGAGGTTCCTGCATTCATTTGTTCTGAAGGACAGGATGGAAAGCGGGAGCATAAAGTATCAATACTGCCTGCTTGTTTGGTTGCTCAGTGGTTAGAGCATCGGCCCGCAGGCTGAAGGGCTGTGGGTTTGGTTCCGGTCAAGGTCACATACCTCGATCTCCTGCCCGGGTTGGGGTGCGTACAGGAGGCAACCAATTGATGGGTCTCTCTCACATCGGTGTTTCTCTCTCTGTCTCCTCCCTGCCCCCCCCCCCCCACTTCCACTCTCTCTAAGAGGGATCTGGTGGTTCCGTGCACGCTTGAGACCAGGCGGCCCGGTCCGGATGCGCGGAGGCCGGAGCAGGACTGTGCTTGCGGCCTGTCGGTCCAGGAAGGGGGGGGGGGGGGGTGAGCCGGGGGCCTGTGCTGCCCCCCCCCCCAGGGCCTCCCCCAGACAGGACGTGGCTGGAGAATGGAAAAGAGCCGGGACCAGGGCCGGGCACACGATGTGCAGGACAGATGCCGGCCCAACCCTCCCGTCCGCGCCCTGGCACCACCGTGGCCTCTGCCCCCTGCCTCGCCGCCGCCTCTCTGGCCGAGACAGCCCCTCCTGAGTCTTTACGTCCTCCCTGACTGAGGGGGGATGGGTGGGCCGGCCCGGCTGGGCAGGAAGCCAGGCCAGTCACCGCCGCGCTGAGCGAAACGCGGCCCTCCCAACGCTGAGCGCCCTCGGAGGATCCTGGTGTGTCAGGGTCTCCATGACAACGCGGAGGGCCTTATGTTCGGATGTTCAGGAGAGCCACGTGCGCGATGGTCTGGTTATCGGAGCCGGGGAGCCCGGGGTCGCGGGTGGCGGCGGGTGAACCCCGGGGTTGAGAAGGGGAGCTCGGAACCCCCGAGGCTTAGCCCCTGCCCAGCCTTGAGTCCTGTGAGGAGCTCGGGCAAGAAGGCCAGACCCCGGCCGCATCCTCCCCTTCCCGTTCCCCACCCTCCGTGGGACCCCTTCTTCGTAAGGAGCTCCCCGGCCCATTCAGCGGGGGTGACCCATCTCTCGCCAACCCACAAGCTCCCGAGACGATCAGGGAGATTCACCCAAGGGGCATTGTTCGCTATAAAGGGAGCGTGCAGACGTGGCTGCTGTCACCCCACGCGTGGCCTGAGGGGTCCAGGGGCCTCGCGCTCACGGCAGGGACATCGGGCTAACATCCCAGCCAGAGTGGAAGCGCGCACACACGGAGCCCATCAGCGCGGGGTGACGGGCAGAACCCGGCCTGGCTCTGAGCTGCGACCGGGTTCAAATCCCGGCTGCCTCGCTTTTGCCACGGGGTCCTGGACGAATCGCCGAGTCCTCGTCTGCCACGTGGGGCTAAGGACCCTCACGTGGGCGGGCTTGCTGTGACCGTGCCGTGAGCTGGCCACGGGAGAGCTGCTATGGCACACAGAGAAGGTTGGTCTAACCGCCCGCCTCTCCTCTCCGCCCGCAGGTCCGGCCTCTGTTCCCCCGCGAGGAGCCCCCGCGGCCCACCGAGATGTCCCGGCACCACAGCCGCTTCGAACGAGACTACCGGGTGGGCTGGGACCGCCGCGAGTGGAGTGCCAACGGGACGCATGGGACCACCAGCATCTGCAGCGCCACCGCCACCGGGGCCGGCGGCACCGCCAGCAGCCTCAGCGCCCGGCCCGGCCTGCTGCCCCTGCCCGTGGTGCCCTCCCGGCTGCCCACGCCCGCCACAGCCCCCGCGCCCTGCACCACGGGCAGCGGCGAGGCCATCACCAGCCTCGTGGCCAGCTCTGCCTCCGCCGCCACCACCAAGGTAAGCCCCGCGTCCTCTCCGAGGCCCGGGCCAGCTCCTCGGGCTTACGGCCTGGGCGCTGGGCGCTGGGCGCTGGACACTGTGTTCCCCGGAGCGCCGGTCCCCACAGAGCTGGGCTGGACAGCCGATTCCGTTCACGAGGGTCTACTTTTATTTCTATAAGGTCTCTTTCTGTGACTTCGTTAAATGCTATTTAACGAGTGACATGGAGGGGAAGCTCGGAGTTGGCAATGCGGGACCCCTAACGAGGCGGGTGGAGACAGGCCAGCCCCCTGGAGTCGCCGGGAGCTTGGGTTGGCAGGAAGATGCGGGCCAGCGAGGCGCCATAAATGGGCAGGAAGCTAACCATGGTGCTGGGAACTCTCCCACGCCCTGTCCCCGCCGAGCCCCCCAGACAACCCAGGAGGGCAGTGCCCTGGCCTTCCCCCTCGGGCAGTTGAGGAAACCGAGGCACACCGCGTCCGTGAAAGCCGGTCAAGGTCAGGGGCCTGGGCTAGGCTCCGGGGCGTGAGCTCCAGGTCGTCCCCTCTCCTGGGGGGAGAGGGGGGTGGCTCGGCTCCAGCCTCAGAAGGACAGCAACCACGACGTCGAAATGAAAATGTCGCCGCGGCTCTTGCCTGGCGCGGGTTCTAGCTGGTCCCCATCACTCCGCTTCCATGTCCTCGGCTGGCCAGGCAGGGCTCCGAGGCCGCCTGTGCCTCTGCCAGCCATGCAGAGCCGCCCCCGCGTGTGCGTGTGCGTGTGTGTCTGTGTGCGCAGGCATGTCTGGTCTTTCCTCTCCAGCTTTCATGAAAGTTGCCGGAGAAGTTAAAGGCAGGGGGCCGGGCCCCAGCCATTGTGCCGCGCTCATGCCGTCGGGGAGCAGCGCCCCAGGTGTGCTCGCCTTTGTGTCTGTGATTTCCAACCCCCCCCCTCCGGCCCTGCTTCCCGCTAACAGCTTCGTGCTGCCGCCGAGACAATGGAGCTCTCGGAGGCCGGGTCCCAGCGCCTTATTGATTTTACTTCCCTGTTAGGAAAACACCGCCCCACTGCAGGCGGCGGAGAGGCGAGGAATGTGGGATGGGGAGAGGAGATGGGGGGGGTTGGGGTATCGGGGCACGCCGCCCCAGACTGGCCAAACACATTCCTTCCCTGGGCGCCAGCCCCCGGGCCTGCCCCTCCGCCGATGTGGCGACCTCTGCCCAGCGGAGCCAGCGCCGCCCGCCCGCCGGCCACACCTGGCGGCCACTTGGCCAGGCCAGCTGCTGGCCATCTGGAAAGGGGCAGGTTCTGGGGCAGGCTGCCGGGGGCTCCCGGGGGGGTGGGGGGGGGAGAGGGGAGCCGGACCCACGGGGCCGGGCCCCAGGCAGGGGGTTCTGGCTCCGCCAGGCCAGAGGAGGGCGGAGACTCAGCAGCGGGGCCTCCCGCAGGGCTGCCAGCCCACACAGCTTCTCCTCTTGCTCCCTGGCAGCTCGGTCTTCGCCGTATCCCTGTCTGGCCGGGCCCCAAACCACAGCACAGCACCGGGGAGGGAGGGAGGGAGGGAGGGAGCCCAGGCTCAGACGGAAAAGAACAGCTGGGCCAGGGCCGGGCCGGGCGGCGGCAGGGGAGAGGGCCGAGAGTTCACGCCGGTGGGGGCGGCCAGCCCCTTGGCTCGCCACCCTCAGGAACCAGCCCCGGCCCGGCTCCGTTCCTGCAGGGGCTTGTCCCTCCAGCAAAGGTGCCCGGGTCTCCCGGCAGCTCCGGGCGCAGGGAGAGGGAGGGCAGCGGCCGGCTGGGGCTGGTGTCCTGGGTGCTGTTGGTGCATTTGAGCTGCGAGGGCCTTTCTGCCCCCGTCTGGCCCGGCCGCCGCCCCCCACGTGCCAGCCCCCCCCCCCCCGGCGTGTTTGTCTAACGAACCCCGTGCGCACGCTGCATCCACGGGGCGGGCGGCCGCCCTGGGGGAGCTGTGGTTTCCCCGGCCCGCAAGCACGGAGGGCAGGCTTGCAGAGCAGCTGAGGGCAGGCCCTGCCCGGCCCCCGGGGAGTTCCCGGGCTGGGGTACGGTGAGCCTGCGGCCTGGACGGTGTGGCCGGGTGAGCTGAGGCCGTCTCTGCCCTCGAGGCTGCTGGCAGAGGCGGCCCCGTGAGGGGGTCAACACGGGCCTCGGAGCCAGCCCGCGGGGATGTGAGATCTGCTCTGTGTAGGGACCCGCCTGCCAGCGTGTTGTGAGGGTTGTGTGGGCCCGTGGTCGGCAAACTACGGCTCCAGAGCCACACTCGGCTCTCTGGCCCCTCGAGCGTGGCTCTTCCCCAAAATGCCCCGGCCCTGGGCGAGTGTCTATGTTGAAGAAGTGGCGTTAGAAGAAGTGTACGTTTTTAAAAAAGTTGGCTCTCCAAAGACATGTCCGTCGTTGTCCTGTTGATACTCGGCTCTGTGGACTGATGCGTTTGCCGACCGCTGGGCTAAGACACGTGCGAAGGGATCTGGACAGAGCCCAGCCTGGCACATGCTACGCCCTATCTGTATCGGCGTGGCTGTCACTGCCATCCCCAGGGTCACCGGTGCCCAGGTGAGACCCGTGGGACCAAGTCCATGCCCCCAGGTGAGGCCCCTACGAGGAAAGGGGTCCATTTCTAGCCTCACCAAGGAATGCCTTGGGAACGTAACTCGTGTGCATAGCAATCAACGTGGTTCCCTGACCCGTTGGTTTTCCTTAAAGTCGCCGTTTCCGTGGACATGCCGACAGCGTGATGGGGGACCCACTTCTGTTCTGGGTGGGACCTTAGGCCTTGGGGCCCTGTGGCTCCTGAACGCTCAGCTGTGAGAGGGCTCCGAGCCCTGAGTCAGAGCCGGGTTAGAACCCTGCCGTGGCCACTTAGCGCCCAGTGTCTCTGAGTCTCCGTCTGTCTACAAAGGGGGAAGGACCACACCCTGGGTGGCATCCTCCGCGCGGAGATGGTGTGAGGGTCGGTGAAAGGCGCGTGCCAAAAAGCGCAGAATAGCACACGCCCCTTGTTAAGCACTCAATACGCGTGAGGTTTAAAAAGTTAAATCGGAGGAAAGAATAAAAGGGGGAAAACACATCAAGTCAGAGGTTTGGTCGGACCAAGCAGCCAGGCATTTGGGGAGCAGCGAGCCCCCCTGCAGTTGGTGCTGGGGAGCCGGGGCAGGCTCACTGGGCTGTCCCCACCCCTGGCTGATGCGGCCCAGGCGAGGCTGAGAGCTGGGGCAGCCCCAGCCCCCAGCCCCCCACCCCCCCACCCCCCACCCCCCACCCCCGAACTCAGTTCTGGGCGGTGAGGCCCCGGGGGGCGGGGGCCGGAGCCCAGAAGCAGAGCCAGGACTCCGGGCCGGAGCCAGGCCGGCTTGCGGGGCGGAAAGGGAGCCGCGCTGCCCCACAGCGGCAGCTGCGTGAAATTTAAATGATCCCCAGCAAACCTGCCTGGCGGGTGAAACAGAAAAGGGATGGCTCCATAAAATGCAATATTCTGTTCTCGGAAGAACGGCTTTGCAGGATCCCGGCGGGTGTGTGGGGAATGCACCGGGGGCTCTTTCTCCCTGTGGCCGGGAGCACTCAGCTGCAAACACTCCCGCGGCTCCCGGGAGCCAAGCCCCGGAGAATTCATCTGGGCCGGGCAGGGGGAGGCCCGAGGACACCAGGGGGTCGGCAGGCTCCACCCTCGGCACGAGGCACCCAGAGCTCGGACGTGTCTGAGCACGTGGGGCTCCGCGGGGTGGCTCTCTGTCACCACAGAGATGACCCTGGAGACAGTGCTCCCCGCACTCTCGGGAGACGTGTTCCCCTCGGTGGAGATGGTCTGGGGTTCCGATGGGGGGGGGGGGTCAAGGGACCGAGCGTGAGGCCCCTCCTCGGTGTGGTTCTGGGAATCTCTGAGTTGGTAGAGCAGCTTTCACACGGAGTGGGGAGCAGAAAGCCAAAGGCTGCCGAGGGGGCTGGCTGGGAGAGTCCCGGGGCCCCTCTGGTGGCGAATGCCCAGACTGGGCGTGACTTCCTGCAGAAGCCGGCTCCGTGCTCCACGCCCGAGGACCTGCGATCCCCAGTGATCGAGCATCGGGCACTGGCGATGCGTGTGAGACATGCATGTGAGACATGCGTGTGCACGCTTGCCCTGGGCGAGGGGCTTTTGCCTGCACCTCACCTCGTAGCCCCGGCTTGGATTGTGTCTCCGTTGGCTTAAAGCCCATCGGCCGGGGACAGACAGGTACGGACAGTGTGGGCAACACTGGAAAATGTCATGACTTCCAAGGCACCCGTGTCAGCACCTGCCATGCAGGGAGGGTGGATCGGGGTGATTCCAGCTGAACGTTGTGACTCGGGGGGCAAAGGGAGGAGGGAAGAGGATGTGTGTTCTCCTGCGTTCGTGAGGGATGAGCCATCGTCTCGATTCTGAGGGAAGTTTTCAGGAGGGGTTACGGACGGGGGTGAGATGTGTGCGTTAGCCTGTGCCGCCTACCAAGCACCCCGACAGGTCGTGGCTTCAAGCCGTCCCCGCTCTGTGGACGGCTGCCAGCTCTGGCCTGGGCTGGCTCGGCCGGTCTCTGCTGGGCTCTCTCCCTGGTCTGTCATCAGCTGCCCGTGGACGTGTGGCTGGAGGCGCGTGGCTGATCTAGGACGGCCTCACTCGCCACCTGTGCCCAGCAGACCGCCGGCCGAAGCAACTCCGTCCTCCTCCGTGTGGCCTGTCGTCTCCTCCGTGGTCCTCCATCCGCGTGGCTCAGGCTCCATCACATGTGGCCTCAGGCGTCCAGGGCAGCAGGAGGGCGAGGCTCGGGGCACCCGGGCTTAGGAGGGGCCTCTGCTTGAGGCATTTCTGCTAGGACCCCCGTCGCTAAGGGGCGGGCCCAGAGGAGGGGAGCATAGCGGGTGATCATTTTGGCCGCACATCCCCAGGGTTTCCTTCCTGCGCTGGCTTACACAGCGGTCTGCCCTCCAGCCCCCACGGCTCAGGCCGGAAGGAAAGAAGACTCAGTCTGTCCCTCTCCTCGGCGTGCCCCCGGGCAGGGGGCCTGGGACACGGTGTGGCCTGTACACGCCTGGGCCTCCACACGTCCCATCCACGCCGGGAGCGTGGGAACGTGAATTCTGACCAGAAGACTTCCTGACGAGCCTGGGGTCGGGAAAGGGAGCCGGGCGTGGGGTGCGCACGCTCAGGAACCCGCGATCGGACGGCCCAGCGGCTCTCCCTCCCTCGGGGGCTAGGCCCCCACGCGGTGCCCCCAGAAGCCCCTTGGAAAGGCCTATTTTTATTTTTTTTAAATATATTTTATTGATATTTTACAGAGAGGAGGGGAGAGAGATAGAGAGCTAGAAACGTCGATGAGAGAGAAACATCGACCAGCTGCCTCCTGCACACCCCTGATTGGGGATGTGCCCGCAACCAGTGTACATGCCCCTGACCGGAATCGAACCCGGGACCTTTCAGTCCGCAGACCGTCGCTCTACCATTGAGCCAAACCGGTTCGGCGAAAGGCCTATTTTTAAATTGGATTAGGTTTTCTGCAAACAGCATCATTCAAGATGCACATTTATCTGCTTCTTATTCCCTTTTAATGGTTTTTCCTTGTTTCATTTAATTACTCATGTTGCAATTAAGCAATTTTTTTTCCAGTGCCAAAGGACAGCATTTTAGCTACATCACAGGGTTTAACAGGCTTTGCAGGACTAGCCTACAAATCTCATCATCATTTATAATATCGGGGGCGTGGGGTTTAATAGGGAAAGTATGTTCCAAAACTCTAAACAGCCAAGTTACAAATGGACGTGCAGAACCCAACCCCTTCGTTAACGGGGAACTGCCTGCGATGCCGAAGATAACTCAGGGACCCAGACATGAGAAGGAGAGCGTTCTGCCCCTCGAGGTCGTGTGTTCACCGTCAACAGCTAGCCCCCGGCATCCCACGAGGACTGTACGAGGCGGGTGCCATGAGCGCCTCATTCCGTGAGGCCACACAAAACCCAGGCTTGCACGGCGGGCGCGGGCCGTCCAGCTAGCTCACTGTTCCTCGGCGTGGTGCAGAAAAGTGGGGGTGCAGGCCTGCGTGCGTGGGGTGGGGACACCTGTGCCCTGAGGTGGCGTGGTGCCGAGGACAGAGCCGTGGGGGAGGAGCTTCACGCTGCCACGCTCACCCCGGCTGCACCCCAGGGCCTCGCCCACGACCTGCCCGGCACGGCGCCGCCCCCCCCCGACCCCCAGGCAGGAGCAGACAGACCCCACAATGCCGTCGCCCGGGCGTCGGGGGTATGCTGGGGGTCTGATTTTTTTACTCCCCCACAACAGCAGGCTGAGAGGAGAGGATGTTGGGCAGGATATACTGCACCCAGAATTCCTGCTAATGGGGATTCGATTGTGGCAACTTGTCATCCGCCCGGGATGAGAAGGGAATGGTGCGAACGTCGTGTTGGAGAGGCATTAAAAAGGCATTATGAATTGGATTCCACGGCGCCACGCCGCATTCCTTGTAAATAATTGAAGAAGAAGCCGGCGCTGGAAATTTGGGGCCATCCATCGCTGAGGTCCCAGCGCTTCCCTCACCCAGCTGGTGGGGCCCCACGGATCCGGCCACGGGAAGCCTGCGCCGAAAAGTGAGCGTCCCGCGTCCCGAACGACGCTCCCTCCCAGCAGAAACGGGGGGCTGCAGCCTCCAGTGGGAGACTCTGGGTTTTCCTGCACCATCTTCTGAGTCCGGGTATGTAGGCCCCTCGCCTCCAGCCTCCGGGAGTCCGGTCGGGGGCCAGGGCCCAGGTGGGCTCTGGTGCGTCTCGGAGTCAGCAGCGGCGTGCCCACCACCACTCACGCCCGCCTCGGGCAAGGATCTGAGCACCAGGCGGCCACGGCCAGGCCGCCGGTCCAGCATCAGCAGCGTCGGCCCTCACGGAACGAACTCTGCCCAGACGGCACCCACCCACCCCAGGGGCTCCTCGGCCCTGGCTCTGACCTGGGGTCTCCCCCTGGCCCTGTGAGGGGCCAGGGGGCCTCCTGGCTGAGGCCGGGTCCCAGCCTTCATCACCAGAGCCAAGAACGTAGCTCAGAGCCGAGGGGCCGAAGAAGTTAGTTCTATGGCCATTGCCAACTTGGGGCAGTTGGGAACAGCCGGTCGTGGGTGAATGGGTCCCCTTGTCACTGGAGGTGTGGTTCCAGGTGTCCTAATGTGACGTCTGCTGGCTGCCATGCCTGGGGCGGCCGGGGCGAGGAGAGGGGCTGCCCATGAAGGGGCGGTCGGGGCTAAATGATCAGTTGGGGGACCAGCCGATCACAGGAGTCCGGCCTGGTGGCCGTACCTGCCGCACAACCAGGTATATGAATACTTAACACACCTCTGGGCCTGCACAGTGATGGGACTGGACACCCGCACTCCAGGTCCGGACTGCCCAGGTTCAAGTCCTGACCCTTCTCCTTCCTAAAGCGGTGCGGACCTTTAGCAAGTTACTTACCCTCTCAGAGCCTGGCTTCCTCTTCTGTAAATAATGCCATCTGGCCGAAACCGGTGTGGCTCAGTGGATAGAGCATTGGCCTGCAGACTGAAAGGTCCCAGGTTTGATTCCGGTCAAGGGCATGTACCTTGGTGGCGGGCACATCCCTGGTGGGGGGTGTGCAGAAGGCAACTGGCCGATGATTCCCTCTCATGGACATTTCTAGCTCTCTATCCCTTTCCTCTCTGTGAAAATTCAATAAAATATATTTTAAATAATAATAATAATAATACCATGTGTTTCATTGGGGCGGGGGTGGGGAGGAGGATTGAGTGAATTAACAATGCAGATGTCTACAGCAGTGTTCTGGAGTCCATACTTCAGGCTGCTGTCCTGGCCTCGAGCCCCTCAGATGCCATACAAGTTGGGGAACCAGGCCTCACTCAGAGACAGCACCCCCAACTCCAGGGCTCTGCTCATCAGGGAAAGTCACAAAACAAGGCAGAAAAGATCCTTTTAGACGGGAAAAATGGGGCTGCCGCTGTTTTATGGTGGTGTGGTTTATGGTTTTCAAACATTTTAATTAGTTTCATTTTTTAATATAAATGCACCCCGATGCTTTGTGCAGGAAGGGCACGGTTCTTAAAACCTCAGAAATAAAGTAGGAAGATGACAGAGTGGCTATTAAAGTGCCACGCTCAGATGTGTTATTATTATTATTGTTATTTAACATTTCTGGGCACCAGCCCTGAGCCAGGAGCAGAGATGGAGGGTGGGGAGCGGGAAGGCCCAAAGGTGCCTACGAGTCAAGTGTGGTGTCGGGCCCTGGCTGGTGTGGCTCCGGTGGTTGGGGCGTCATCCCAGGCGCCCAAAGGTTGCTGGTTCGATTCCTGGTCAGGCCGCATGCCCAGATTGCGGGTTCAATCCCTGTGCAGGAGGCAACCAATCGATGTTTCTCTCTCATGGCAATATATATATATATATATATATATATATATATATATATATATTTTTTTTTTTAAGTGTTGGTGTTAGGGACTCCCCGATGACTGGCTTGCTCCCTCATCTGCCTGAGATGGCCCTGCCCACCAGGGAATGTCACAGAATGCAGTCAACCATCAGCCTGTGGGCTGAGAACACAACTAGGATCTAGGCTTGGGCCCCAACCCTGTCCTGTGGGTCACTAAGACCTCCAACCCTGTCCTGTGGGCCACTAAGACCTCCAACCCTGTCCTGTGGGCCACTAAGACCTCCAACCCTGTCCTGTGGGTCACTAAGACCTCCAACCCTGTCCTGTGGGCCACTAAGACCTCCAACCCTGTCCTGTGGGTCACTAAGACCTCCAACCCTGTCCTGTGGGTCACTAAGACCTCCAACCCTGTCCTGTGGGTCACTAAGACCTCCAACCCTGTCCTGTGGGTCACTAAGACCTCCAACCCTGTCCTGTGGGCCACTAAGACCTCCAACCCTGTCCTGTGGGTCACTAAGACCTCCAACCCTGTCCTGTGGGTCACTAAGACCTCCAACCCTGTCCTGTGGGCCGCTAAGACCTCCCAGCTTCCCCAGGCCCCTTGGGGAAGGGGGTAGGGCGCTGCGCTGTGCTTTCGGATGGGCCTCCTCCAGAGCTCCCCATCTCTCCCTCACGTTTTTGAATCGATCGGAAAGCAGGGTTAGGCGGACGGGACCTCACTTTCAGAGCCTTTTCCGTATAGTGGTTTGAATAGTTGGTTCCTAAATTATACACTGAGTGGCCAAATAAGTACCTATGATCTCTAAACGCATAATAATCTGGCCACTCAGTGTATATTCTATATAATAAAAAGCTAATATGCAAATTGCCCCCTCGACCAGGAGTTTGACCAGCAGGCAGGCCGGCCGAGCTGGCCGGACCCCACCCATGCATGAAGTCATGCACTGGGCCTCATATATGTGTGTGTGTGTGTGTGTGTGTGTGTACTGAGTAGCCCGATTATTATGTGTTCAGAGATCGTAATAATAATCTGGCCGCTCAGTGTGTGTCTGCACAGAACCTCTGAAAGGGGCCTCATTCGGAAAGAGGGTCTTCGCAGGTGAAATTAAGGTAAAGGCCCTCAAGATGGGATCATCAGGGCCCTAAATCGAATGTCAAGGGTCCTTTCGGGAGAAAGGAGAGAGGATCTGACACACAGACAGAGTGAGAAGACGGCCACGTGAGGACGGAGCGGAGGTTGGAGCGGCGCCATCATCGACCAGGGGTTGCCCCGAGCCACCGGAAACTGGGCATGACCACGGGGTTCCTTCTCCCCTAGCGCCTCCAGAGAGAGCGTGGCCTGCCGACGCCTCGACGTTGACCATCTGGCCTCCGGGACTGAGAGAAGAACTTCCTGTCCTGTGAGCCGCCCCAGGAAACTGCTGGAGCCACGCAGGCTCCCCCCCACCCCCGCATCTCCTTAAAGGAGGCCCACCTGGGGGGGCAGGGGGACAGGTCTGGGTGCTGGGCGTTGAATCGAGGAGCAGGGGGACCTGCTGACCGCCTCTCAGCTGCGTGGAAATGAAACACCATCACACCTTTCTCCCCCAAGCTTCCTGCCAGCCGGCTGCCTGCTTCCTGCGGCGTCTGCGGGGTGCTCTGGAGGAGGCCCCTCCTAAAGCAGAGCGCAAAGCCCTCGACTTTGGAAAAGGTTCAAAGAGCAATTAAACGGAGAAGCTCCAAGACCTCCCACGTCCCTCTGGCATCCCACAGCGGGGTCCCCACGGAGGGCATAGGTGCCGGTGCCTGCAGAGGAGCAGGCCCGTGGGGGCGGGCGAGGCTGCGCCACGGCCTCCATGTAGAGGGAGTAGCGCCGGGCCTCCGGTGCCGCCGGAGCGAGAAAATGGGAACGGACAGGCTCTGCCGGCTCCTCCTCCGGCAAAGGGCTCCTGATCAGACTCGGAGAGCCACCAAGGAGATTCTTTACATCCAAAGAGCCACACAGGCCAAATAAAAAGCTCCCAGCACTAACTGCTCCCTCTTCTCGCCGACTTTCATGCAGAAGACAATTCTCTCGGCGCCGCCGTCTCGAACCCCGCTTCATCTCTCGGTAATTGAAAGGAGAGAAAATGTTGCCAGGGCCGTGGTCCCCGACACGCCGCGTCTCCAAAGCCCGCGCTTCGGCCGTGTGGTTTCCAGCGGGTGCCGGGCGTGCCCTCCGCGGGCAGAAGGCCTCTGACGCCACCCGCGCACCTGGCTGGCCCGGTCCCCAGAGGAAGCCGGGGTTTGTGGGCCGAGGGGAGAAGACAGGCGGGCTCCAGGCAGGCCCGTGGGCCCGGGCTCTGCCTTGCCCCAGCTGTCCCCTGGAGCCTGGGTCTGAAATTAGGTTGCGGCGTAATTGTTTACCCAGCTGTTGCTGGCGGCCCGAAGCCCATACCGGGGCGGGCAGGCGGCAGTGCTGGCCAAAGGGTATTTGTTCTTCAACCCGCAGGGATTGGGCTCGGCGCTGTGTGGACCGGGCTCCTGCAAAAAAAAAAAAAGGCCCCCTCCTCCCGGGTTAACCCTCCGAGGATCAGGAGGGCAAAGACTCCAGGAGCAGAGAATGGACACTGGGGAGGTATTAGCCCTGCCCCGTGGCGTTCATACCGCTGATGTGGGTCTTGGAAGTGACTTCACCGCCTGGGTTTCATTTCTTCTTTAAAAAAAAAAATATATATATATATATATATATATATATATATATATATATATACTATTATTATAATTATTATTATTAATTTCAGAGAGGATGGGAGAAGAAGAGCAAGATAGAAACATCAGTGATGCCGAAACCGGTTTGGTTCAGTGGTAGAGCATCGGTCTGCGGACTGAAAGGTTCCGGGTTCGATTCCGGTCAAGGGCATGTACGTTGGTTGCAGGCACATCCCCGGAAGGGGGTGTGCAAGAGGCAGCTGGTCGATGTTTCTCTCTCATCGACGTTTCTAGCTCTCTATCTCTCTCCCTTCCTCTCTGTAAAATATTAATAAAACATATATTTTAAAAAAAGAAAGAAAGAAACATCAGTGATGAGAGAGAATCATTGATCAGCTGCCTCCTGCACGCCCCCTACTGGGAATCGAGCCTGCCACACTGGGCACGTGTCCTTGACAGGGTATCGAACCTGGGACCCTTCCGTCCACAGGCCAGCGCTCTATCCACTGAGCCACACCAGCAAGGGCCACTTGGGTTTCATTTCTTTAGAGGGACAGAGGAACTGTCTGAGCGAACTGCGTCCCTCCGAGCCTTTGGTGGTGGCCTTGCAGCCCCAGGAGTCCTGAGGTACAGAGGCCGGGCGATGATGACCTGGGGGCCGAGGAACAGGGCCAGCAGCCCTTGGCGTAGGACGGCGGTCGGCAAACCGCGGCTCGCCAGCCACACGCGGCTCCTTGGCCCCTTGCGTGTGGCTCTTCCACAAAATACCACACGGCCGGGGCGAGTCTCTGTGGAAGACGTGGCGTTAGAAGAAGCTTGCATTTAAAAAAAAAAAAAATGTGGCTCACCGAAACCGGTTTGGCTCAGTGGTAGAGCGTCGGTCTGCGGACTGAAAGGTCCCGGGTTCGATTCCGGCCAAGGGCATGTACCTTGGTGGCGGGCACATCCCCGGTAGGGGGTGTGCAAGAGGCGGCTGGTCGATGTTTCTCTCTCATTGACGTTTCTAGCTCTCTATCTCTCTCCCTTCCTCTCTGTAAAATATCAATAAAATATATTTTTTTTTAAATGTGGCTCCCCAAAGAAATGCCCGTCGTCGTCCTGTTGATACTCGGCTCTGTGGCCGAATGAGTTTGCCGGCCGCCGGTGTAGGAAATCGCACCCAGACAAGGAGGAGAAATGGAAGACACAGACCTTGGTGCCCACCAGACCCCACCGCGGGCACTGCCAGCGGCGGGTACGGACGTGCAGAGGGACGCCGGGGCCCTCGGAATGGAGGGACTGACCCCGTGTTCCCAGCGAGCGAGGGCTCCGGGACACGGGGCCTCCAAAGGTCAGGCCGGTCCTCGCCAGCGCATGGCAACATGGCAGCTGACATGGGCAGGAGGAAGGAGATAGATTACAGGAGGCGGAATCCGCCACTGAAAGATTCTTGGAGCCGGGCGGCGATGGCCGCGGCTCCCGGCTCGCGGCTAACCAGGAGATTTATGTGACAAGATTATCGATGGTGTTAAGCACATTGAGAAGAGAGGATTATACCTGCTTCGGGGTCAGTTCCGTGCCATCCGGCCCCGGCCTGGCCAGCGCGCCAGCAGATGGACTGCCGGCTGGACGGAGGGGAAGCTCAGTGTTTGCACCATCGCGGGGAGCAGGCGGGAGGTGCCGGCGGGGCGTCCGGCGCGGGGTGGCCGAGCTCAAATCCAGGGGGAGGCTGTGGTGCAGGGCCTCGGCCAGTCTGCAGGGAGCTCCCTACCCACCCCGTCCCTTCCTTCTCCCCCCGCACCCCCCCCCCCGCACCCCCGGGCCTGGCGCCTGCCCAGAGTTCTGGCTCCGTGGTGGCGGGAGGCATTGCGGAGGGAGGGGGGGGGACTGCTGAGCCCAGCCACCCTCCCAGGGGGGACCCCCTCACCGTGGCAGGCTCCGCTGGCATGTGGTCTGGGGGCTCGCTCCCCCTCCAAGCTGCAGCCCAGCGGGGCCGGGGCTGTGCCGAGGGGCCGGGGCCGGCCTCTGAGCTGTCTCTCTTGGAAGGAAGGGTGCCCCTCCTCTCTCAGGGCCGGCCTGCTCACCCTGGAAGCAGCACCCAGGGCTTACAGGAAATGAGACCCTGGAAAACACCCCTTTTTAAATATTGGGGTAAGACACACAGAAACGTAGCCTCCACCGTCTCCCGTCAGACAATTCGGTGGCGTTATAGAACGTTCACAGGGTCTGACAGCCATCGTCCCTCTCCAGTTCCAAAACATTTCTTACCCCCCCACCCCACCCCACCCCAAAAAAAAGGAGTTGGAACCGGTTTGGCTCAGTGGATAGAGCGTCGGCCTGCAGACTGAAAGGTCCCGGGTTCGATTCAGGTCAAGGGCATGTACCTTGGTTGTGGGCACGTCCCCAGTGGGGGGGGGGGGGGTGCAAGAGGCAGCTGGTCGATGTTTCTAGCTCTCTATTCCTCTCCCTTCCTCTCTGCAAAAAATTAATAAAATATTTTTAAAAAAATAAAAAAAAAAAGAAAGCCCCATCCCCTGCTTCGGGAAATAGTCCCGGCCGGTGTTGCTCAGTGGTTAGAGCACCCGCCCGTGCACGGAAGGGTTTCTGATCCATTTCCGGTCAAGGGCAGGTACCTGGGTTGCAGGTTCACTCCCTGGCTCTCGTTGGGGCGCATGGGGAAGACATCCAGTTGCTGCGTCCCTCTTACATGGGTGTTTCTCTCTCTCCTCCCCTTCTACCCCTCCCCACTCCCCTCCTTCCCCCTTCCACTCTCTCCAAAATACTGTAGGGAAAATATCCTCAGGTGAGGAGTCACAAAAAACAAACATAAGAGGAGGGTCCTAGAGAGGCTCACGGAACACCCACTTGGCCAGCGTGGTAGGAGGGCGGGGGCCTTGTGCTCGGGGGCCTGCTGTCCCCCGGGGGCGGCAGGCTCGGCCGCCTGAGCACACACACCACACACACACACACGCGGTTAGTGCGGTGTGGTCTGGACACCCCCTGCCCCCCGCCCCCCGCCGGCGTCTTCCTCCACTCCGCGGCCCCAGCGCCTCCTGGCAGCGGGCGCACAGCGAGCCTCCCGGCCCCGATGGGATGGACGCGGGGCAAAAAGGCGGTCAGTCATCCAGCAGCCAGGGTGCTGCTGCTTTCGTGGGGACACAGGTCCTTGTCCTCGAGCCGTCGTCCTCGTGCTCGTGAGCTCTGCCCCGGGAGGAGCCGGCCGGAGCGGGGAGGAGAGAGAGGGCCTTCTCGCTCTCTTCCAATCGGGCGCCTGGGACACAGCAGCAGTGCCACACCGCGGCCTCCTCTCCGCGCCCCCAGCTCCAAGGACCCTCTTAACCCAGGAGGTTAAGAACCCAGGGTTCCCCTGTGTTCTCTTCCTCCCTGTTTTCTTCCCCAGACCCATCTCCTGTTTCTTTAGCAGTCTGCCGTCTGCCTGCACCGTGCACTGAGATCCGCGCCGTAACGACGCCCCCCTCACAAAGAGGCCGGCGCGCCCCCGCGTCCCCGGGGCCCCCCACTAATCACTTCTGATGGAGTAAGACTCGGGGAATCAATGATTTTAGCCCTCAGAGTCTGAAGACACGCACTGTTTCCTCGCCCTCCTGCATGGAAACCTCTCCGGCCCCCCTGCCGTCCCCCCTGCCCGTCCCCCCTGCCCGGCCCCCTGCTCCCCGGCGGGACCCGGAAGACCCCAGGGACGGATGACAGTGCTCGGCACCCATGTGTCACTCCACTGGAGCGGGCCAGCCGCCGCGTCCACGGTCAGGCCTTGCCCCGCGTTCCATGGATATTTTAGGGTGCTTGCCGGCAGGATCCTCCCCATGCCGTGTCCCTCCTCGGCGAACGTGTCACCCATATTCCAGGGTTTAATCGGGGCTCCGGGGGGAGGAAGTGCTGGCCCCCGTCCGTCCCCTCCGTGACCCTGAGACGGGCCAGCCCCGCGGCTCCGTGCCCGGGGCCTGAAGCCCGAGCCGGCTCTCCCGGCTGCCCCCCGGGGGCTGCCCAGGCTGGGCAAGTGGTCTCGTTCTGATTGACAGGAAACTTGGGGGCTGCAGAAGGAACTGCCGAGGGTTGCCTCCCCCCACCCCAAAGGGGGCGTTTTTCTCACGTGGCTTCCGGCCTTTCTTGCCGACCCTGCTCTGGGGTTTTGGGGTTCTGGGGTTCTGGAACGCCTCGCTTCTGCCTTCTGCGCCCCTAACCCGCCTGCCTTCAGGGTCCCACCCCACCTGGCAGTCTTCACAGTCACCACTGACAGCTCTGAGCCCCCGCCCCCTCGCTGGGACCCGGGGACAAGGTCTGCTCTTCCTCCCCCCGCCTCCCCACCGCGCAGCTGGAGACCGCACGGGCCTCGCTCGGGTGGAGGCTGCTGACGGAGAAGGGGCTGCCTGGTCCCCGGCCCCGCCCTCGCCCTCGGGAAAACCACCCAAGGAGCAGCAGGCCCGGGAGGCAGAGCCGGGGACTCCCTCCTTGGCTAAGCGGTCACGTGGACCCCGGTTTGGGGACAAAACTGAGACTGTGTGTGCCGAGCCCTGACATGGGAAAAAATGCTCCGGATCCCACATTCCTCACCCTTTGCAGGAGGCCCCCCCTTGCCCTCTCCTGGCGCCAGGGGGCGCACTGTGGGGGGGGGGGCAGGCGCCTGGCACAGGGTAGGCGCTGGTGGCCCGGGGACAGCTCAGCCACGTCCACGGAGGGCTGAGGGCCGTCTGTCTGGGTGCCTGGCCTGGGCGCAGGCCCTGGTGGCGGGCTCTGCACTGCGCACCTCGGGGGAGAGGCCGACATGGACCCTGCCCAGAGTGGGGAGTGCAGGGGGGAGGGCGGGATGGCCAGCAGGTTAAGCAGCCCACAGACGTGAGTGAGGGACCCGGAAGACCCCAGAGGGCACGGCTGGTGGTGGAGCCACCGCTCCCATCACCCTCACACTGCTCATGGCTCAGCCCCCAAGGGACAGGGGAAGGGCTGGGCTGTGCTACCGTCTTGAGGGGAGGAGGCATTTGGGTCCTGCTCGGGCCCGGGATCCCGACAGACACACGTGCTCACACTCACGCTCCCTGGACTCTGAGGCCTGTGAGTGCAGAGCAGGGGCGATGCTCGGGGCCAGGCCCGCGCGCGCGCACACACACACACACACACACACACACACACACACCGCCTCGGGCCTGGCCGGCCAGGAGGGAGGGAGGGAGGGAGGCCTGGCCTGTCAGGGAAGACCCGACACCTCCCCTGGCGAAGGCAGTATTGATTCTGCTGTTTGTTTTGCAAGGAAGCCGCCCCCACGGGGACGGTCAGACCCAGTGCAGGCGAAATGGAAACTGAAGGCGGCGGCGGCGCGCTTACAGCCCGGCTGTTAACCAGGCCGGGGGGGGGGGGGGCAGGGCAGCGGGGGGGCTGCCCTGGAGCGTGGCCGTGGGGTTCCGCTGGCACCCACCTCCCTCCCGCCTCTGCTCAGCTCCCTCGCCCCGCTGCAGCCACCTCGCCCTGCTGGACGCGCCGCCGAGTCAGCCCAGGTCACCTTTCCTCGGGAGCCACGTTGAGCGGCCTCGGCCAGGAGCCCGGCGCAGAGCTCCCCACAGACACCCTGCCGGACGGAGCGGGGGGCCGGCCCAGGAGGCACCGGGGAGCCAGCCTGCCCCTCCGCTTCAGGGGGAGCTGCCGTGGAGCCGAGCAGGGCCCACGCAGCAGCCATGTGGGCACTGCACGGTCCACACGCTAAGCCCAGGCCCCCCACGCCCCAGGCCAGGCCTCCCGGGAGCCCTCCTTCCCGGATGCTGGGGCTCGGTGCTCTCCGGAAGGGGTGCCGGTGTGTGAGGTGCAGGGCAGAGGGAGCTGCATGAGCAGCACAAGCTGAGCACCGAACCACGTTGCAATAACGGACAAGGGAATGCAGCGGGCATCCTGGGAGAGACCAGCTCCCGCCTGTAGGATGCTCCTGTCTGAAGGAGGGGTCAGTCTGAAGGAGGGGCCGGTCTGAAGGGGGCGGTCAGCAGAGCGGAGACAGGGTGTCTAAAGCCCTCGTGCTCGGGTGCGAGCAGAGGCACAGGGTAGAGGGGCCCGTCCCGGGTCACCCGGCGCCCATGGCAGGGCTAACGGGACAGCCCGGCCTCCGGCTCCCAGGCCCCTCCTGCCTCCGGGGCCTTTTCCCGTGGAGCCCTCCGATACTCCGCCCGCTCGGCACCGGTGAGGGCTGCAGCCCTGGAGCAAGCCGGCATTCTGGAGCTTTCTGAGCCTCCCCACGCAGTGCTCCCCCTCGGTTTCCTCCAAGGCCCTGGGCCGGCGGGGCTGGCTCTCCGGCCTGCTGTTTGTTCGGGCTCTGGCCCAGCTGTTTTGTCCATCTTGCGCTCCCCTCCCAGCCACCCCCCCCTCCGCCCCCGGATTATTTCCTGTAGGTTTGGGGCTTGGTATGTGTTATTTTTGCATCTGCCCCTGCCAAAGTATGTGGGTTGATGCTCGAGACCTTAACACGCAGGCAGCCTCCGGAGCAATAAATTCCACCCACACGCCAGGCGCGCTGCCCAGACGCCGCCTTCCTCTCCAGAATTCTCCAGGAGGCCCACGGGTGGCCGAGCCTGCGGCCGCTGCCACCCACCGGGCGCGAGGGGCTGCCCCTCCCTCCCTCCCTCCTCGACGGCAGGCAGCATCTCGAGTCCAGGCCCCTGGAACTGGGGGGCCTCGCGCAGCCCTTCGAGGACCCGACGCCTTCCGCTCAGACCCAGAGCGAGGCCCGCGGGCGCCAGGCTGGGTCCGCGGGGAACCACGGCCTCCGTTCCCCAGGGAGGCTGCGGGGGGCCAGCCGGAGAGCCGTAATGTGTCCGTTCACCCCTCAACAACCCAAGGTGCACGTAGCGCCCCCCGTGTGCCTAAGCCAGCCCAATAGCCCTGTGGTCCCGGTGCTTGCGTGCTGGTGGATGGAGATGCCCTAATATAAATAGGTGAATGTCGGGGTGAGCAGTGCTCCGGAGGGGTGACGCGGAGAAGGAAGCCAGAGATTCGGGGGGGGGGGGAGAGTTCGCTGCGATGGGAAAGGCCTGTGTAGGTGACGCCCTCCCGACCAAAGACCCGAGACCCCGGGAGAGTCGGGGGGCAGCCACGTGGATTTCTGGGCAGCAGCACCGGGAGGCAGAGGGATGAGAAAGAGGGGAGGCCTGAGGGAGGCGTGGGCCTAGACCCGTGGTCAGCAAACCGCGGCTCGAGAGACGCATGCGGGTCTCTGGCCCCTTGAGTGCGGCTCTCCCACAACACACCACGGCCTGGGCGAGTCTATGTTGAAGAAGTGGCGTTAGAAGAAGTTGAAGTTTGAAAAATGTGGCTCTCAAAAGAAATTCCAATCGTTGTACTGTTGGTATTTGGCTCTGTGGACTAATGAGTTTGCCGACCGCTGGCCTAGCCAGTGCCCCAGGACATTGGGACTGGACCCCTCGGGCTGAGGGGGGCACGGGCAGAGCTGGGGCACAGTCCAGAGGCTCCCACACCCCCACCCAGTCCTCCTCCTGGCTCCCAGTCCGTACAACCGGCTGCTCCAGGGCAAAGCCCCGGGTGCCCCCGGCACCCCAGCTCTCCTCACGTAGGCCTTCCCCCGCAGCCTCTGCTGGGTTTCGTGGCCCACGCCCACGCCCCGCCCACGTGTGCATCCTTGACTCCCAGCCCCCTTACTGCCCACAGCTGGTGGCTGGTCCCCACCCGCCCCGCCTCTCCTCCCCGTGGCCACGGTGCGAGGCCCTCAGCCAGACCCTCCCCCCCACCCCCGCCGGGGCCTGCAGGGCAGGTGAGCCTCCAGGAGAGGCGCCCACGTCCACGTGGCGGCAGGCACGAGCGAGGCCTCCTGGGGTTTGCCCCAGGGTCCGCCTGCTTTGGGTCCCCTATGACCGTGGTCAGCAAACTCATCAGTCCACAGAGCCGAATATCAATAGTACAACCATTGACATTTCTTCGGAGCCACATTTTTTAAACGTAAACTTCTTCTAACGCCACTTCTTCAACATAGACTCGCCCAAGCCATGTGTTTTGTGGAAGAGCCACACGCAAGGGGCCAAAGAGCCTCCTGTGGCTCGAGAGCCGCGGTTTGCCGACCACGGCCCTGGGACAGTTAGCCGAAGTGATTGGTCCCCTTTGCGGAGGGGACACGCTGCGGTGCGGTTTGCTCCTCTTTGAGTCCGTCCTAAGTCACAGGAGTTAGCCGGCCGGAGGCCCTCGCTGAGGGAGTGGCTGTAGCTCCCGTGGAGGGGGCTGTCCACGCCCTGGGAGCACTTGGCAGAGAGCGCCTGTCACCCACGCCACCGGCGAGAGAACATCGCAGCCGCCAGGGCACCCGCGGGGGCGTGTTGACAGGCCTGTGATTGCCAATGTCTGCAGTTCCCACGGGGGAAAACCAGTCCTCGCCCCGGCGCTCGCTTACCCGTCTGGGTGGCGTGGCGCCGTCCGGGCGCTGGAGGTCTGGGCTTGGCTGCCCCCCGGCTTTTCCACCTGGAAAGGGGTGCATGGTCCCGAGAGTGGACGGGGGTCGGGGTGGACCAGAGCTGCAGGCCTTTCTCTCTTCCTGGGGGCCCGTCTGCCCGGGATGCTGATGGCCCCAGAGTCTGTGGGTCCCTCTTCCCCCTGGGGCACTCACACTCACACACACACACACACACACACACACACACGCACACACACACACTCCTCTGCGGCCCTGGTGAGGGATGGGAAGGCACTGGACCCCTCAGGGGACGTGGGGTCAGGATGACGAGGAGAAGGGGGGTCCAGGGAGCCTGCCCCATCTGCTGATCCTTGGGCACCCGAAACCCGGGCTCTGAATCACCACGTCTGCCCCTAGGAAAGCCCCCCCACCCCCTTGCCACTCTCCTTCTTCCCATATCTCTGCGGGCAGCAGCTCGGAAGCGATGGACAGGCTCCCGGGACACCCCTGGAAGCGTAGAGTGAGAGGAGGCAGGGTTGCCGGCGGCCAGTTCTGCTGGCGAGATAATTCCTTGTCCGCAGGCCCTCCTGTCCATCTGCTCGCTCCCCGCCTAGGGGTCCCCAACCACCCGACGATGAAAGGGCACCAGCTTGCCAAAACCGGTGTGGCTCAGTGGTAGAGCATCGGTCTGCGGACTGAAAGGTCCCGGGTTCGATTCCGGCCAAGGGCATGTACCTGGGTTGCGGGCATATCCCCGGTAGGAGGTGTGCAGGAGGCAGCTGGTCGATGTTTCTCTCTCAACGACGTTTCTGGCTCTCAATCCCTCTCCCTTCCTCTCTGTAAAAATCAATAAAATATATTTTAAAAAAAAAAAGAGAGAGAGAGAGCGAGCACCAGCCTGGGAGCAGGCTGTCCCATCACCCCCTGTCCCCCTGGAATGTCCGACGTGCCCCGCCCCCCTCCCAGGGCGTCCCAGGCTGACCTGGGAGGCCGGTAGGCAGGCCGTGGAGGAGGAGGGGCGAGTGAAAAGGGGTCCGTGTGTCTGTAGGACAGCAGCGGGGCAAAGGCCAGGGGTTTCTGCCTGCGCTTTCCTGGGCTGGCCTGTGGGGAGGCTGCGGCTCCGCGGAGCAGGCCTGACCTCAGGGTACAGGGGGCACTGGGCCGTCGGGGGGCAGGAGGGGGACGGGCAGGGTGCTCCATCGCCATCTGGAACTGATTGGCGTTTTCCTGAAACCAGAGGCCGCCGCAGGCTTCCTGCCCGGCCTCTGCGGGCGCTGGCACGGTGCCGCCCGCCCGCAGGGCCAGGGACGGCTCCCTCCCGGGATGATGAGCGTCCCAGGCCTGCAGCGCCCGCCCCCGACGGCACCTTCCCACTCTCCCATCGCGCTTCTGTGAACGCATGAAAAATGGTAAAAACCACCTGCCCCTCCCGCACGCTCCGGCCTCCCCCAGTTTCAGCTCCAGGACCGGCATTCTCTCTCTCTCTCTCTCTCTCTCTCTCTCTCTCTCTCTCTCTGGGGCTCCGTGAGGAATTGGGGAGGACAGAAAAGAGGCAGGAAATTAATGTCCCAGCCTCGGGGCTCCGCGGCATTAGGCGGCATTAAGGCGGAATAATGAGCCGGCGCACACACAGCTCCGTTGTTCTCTGCTTTCCGTTCGTGACGCCGCACACGCACGCGGCGGGCGCTTCCCCCGGCCCGCGCCGCCGTCGTGGGCTGGGGGCGCCCGGGCTGGATTTACATACCAAATGGGTTTTAATTTCATCCTTTCCCTCCAGGTCGGGACATTTATTTATTGTCGTTATTTATTGCCGAAGCACGGGCGGTTTTAATTATTTCGGTGTTCCTCCCACAAAGCGGGGACCGCTGCTGGCGCCGGGGCCCTCTCCGCTTCCGCTCCCATAAATAATACAGTTTTTAATTTTATGAAGATTTAGTGTTCGCCTGCTTTGTAAATTAAAGCCATCGCTTACCCCGCAGCGGAGGCGGAGCGCGGGGGCATCCTGGTGGACTGCCTCCCGTCCCTCCATCCATCTGTCCGTCTGTCCGTCTGACCGCTGGGGCCCGCTCTCCCGGCTTCCGTCACCTCGGGCAGGTGCCCACAAGGGGGCCGTGCCCGCCGGCCGGGAGGGAGGGAGGAAGGCAGGGGAGAGAACGGAACCCTTCCCGCCAGGAGCTACCTACCCCTTGCTTCTGCACACGTTACCCCCTGTGTCCCCCACAAAATCCCTGATAGCCAGCCAGCGTGTTGGTCTCTCCTCTACAGATCAGAAAGCTGAGGTCCCCGCACGGTAACGGACTTGCCGGAGGCCTCTCCGATGCCGGGGACAGGTGCAGATCCCAGGAGGCCTGACGCCAGCCTCTCCCCTCCCCCTTCCCCTTCGCCCTCCGAGCCCTCTCTGTGCTGGTGTCAGGCCCGGGCCCAGGTGGAGGCTGGGGGGGGGGGGGGGCCTGCCAGCATGGCGGGGGCAGAAACAGCAGGAGGACGGAGGGCAGCGGCCACCGGCCAGGCCATGAGTGAGGCTGTGTGTTGGCGGGTGGATGGAAAGGCATCCTGACCATCTGGGGGGGCAGAGGCCCTCCTAAGGACAGTAACCCCAGTGTGCAGCCAGGAAATGTATTCCGGCTCCCCCGGAGTGTCCCCATCCATAGCCAGGGTTCCAGTCTGTCACTCGCTCCTACCCCCCCCCCTCAGAAGCACCCCCAGAAGGCGGCGTTGTCACACTTCCCCGTGGCGTCCGTCACGAGGACACTGCGCCACGGGACCAGGTCCACTCTGCTGCCAGCGCGGCCTCTGGAAGGAGCAGGGTCTGGGGTTGCCATGGAGAAGCTGAGCCCTTTGGCGGTTGGAGCTGCGCGGTGCCATTGAAGGCCCTCGCCCGCCAGCCCGGGCAGCAACCTCACCCCCTGGTGCCCCCCTGGGCGGCCGATCCCCTTCGCTGGGACCCCGGCAGCCACACACCCCCCTACCCCCACCCCCACCCCCACCCGTGAGGGCCATGAGCCGGTGACAAGCGTGTGTGGCACGGAAGTGACTTCACTCTGCGGGGTGCTTTCTGGGTCCCGCCCAGGCTCCTGAGGGTGCCGTCAGCCCCCGAGGCTCCATCCCCACGCGAGGCCTCCTCCGTGCCCTGGGGCTGTGTCCGGGGGGGGGGGGGGGGACGCCGGCTTCACCACCGCCGCTCTCACGTCTCACGTCAGCGTGGCACAGAGAGGCCGGGACATCGGAGGCCTGGCCACCCCCTCCGCGCCCACCACGTGGCTCACATTTAAGCAGAGAACGGAGCTCTCCCCGAGTCGTCCTCCTCCACAGCGGCGGAAGATGGGATTGTGTCCGGGAAGTCCCCTGCCAGGGCGGGAGGTACCTCTTCAGCGTCTCTGTCACCTGTACCTCTTTAGCGTCCCCTGCGAGCACCGCCCGCTAAATGGGGAGCTGGGAGGCCACGGGGGAAGGCCCTGCAGAGCCCGGGGCCACGGTGCAGCTGCTCAGGATGGAGAGCGTTCGTCGGCCAGGTCCCCGGCTGTCCCGCCCGCCGGCGCTGCCTGGGACCCCGGTGGCTCAGAACAACCAGCACTGAAATTCGGCTCGAGGGCACAGAACTACAGTGCCTGTGCCAGCCAGATTCTGGGGTGGCCGTCTTCACCCCCCGAAGGCTTGGGGAGGGCTGGGCGGGGGGAGGGGGAGAGCCGGGCTGGGCACGGAGCCCCTGAGGAGCGGCCATTGCTCTGGCCAGCTTGCCTGGGGCAGGGCCCCAGGAAGCCCCACCTTCGATCTCTTAGCCCCGGATGGCTCCCTGGCAGGCGTAGAGAATGTCAACCAGCTCTCCAGCCAAGCAAGCCAGGCTCTTCGCACCAGAAATAACCGGGAGGGAATGTCAGTTCCTTCAGCCGCCTCTTCAGTTACCACCAACTAACTGCAAAAGTGGGGAAAGGATCTTTAAACGTTTTTATTTTTTTTTTATTTTTTTTTTTTTTTTTTTATTAAGGTATTATCTGTATACATAGCTTATCATTGCCCCCCCCCCCAATATATGCCCTCCCTCCCCAGAGTTTTGTGACCATTGGCTATTCTTATATGCAAGCATACCAGTCCTTTGGTTGATCTCTTATCTCCCCCAGATCTCCCTACCCCCCCCCCCCCGCTGTCATTTGACAGACTGCCTGTTGTTTTACTGTCACTATATCAATCTTTCTGTTCATTCGTTTATAATGATCTTTAATATCCATAAATGAGTGAGGTCATGTAGTGTTTCTCTTTCATTGACTGGCTTATTTCACTCAGCATGATGCTCTCCAATTCCATCCAAGTTACTGCAAATGATGAGAATTCCTTCCTTTTTATGGCAGCATAGTATTCCATGGTGTAGATGTACCATAGTTTTCTGATCCATTCATCTGCTGACGGGCACCTAGGCTGTTTCCAAGTCCTAGCTATTGTAAATTGTGCTGCTATGAACATAGGGGTGCATATATCCTTTCTGATTGGTCTTTCTAGTTTCTTGGGGTATATTCCTAGTAGTGGGATTACTGGGTCAAATGGGAGTTCCATTTTCAGTTTTTTGAGGAAGCTCCATACTGTTTTCCACAGTGGTTGCACCAACCTACAATCCCACCAGCAGTGCACGAGGGTTCCTTTTTCTCCACAACCTCGCCAACATTTGTTGTTTGTTGTTTTGTTGATGTTGGCCATTCTGACAGGTGTGAGATGGTACCGCATTGTTGTTTTGATTTGCATCTCTCGGATAATTAGTGACTTGGAGCATGTTTTCATGTGCCTCTTGGCCTTCCTTCTGTCTTCTTTTGAGAGGATTCTATTTAGGTCCATTGCCCATTTTTTAATTGGCTCATTCATTTTCCTTTTATTGAGTTGTATAAGCTGTCTGTAGATGTTGGAGATTAAACCTTTATCAGTGATATCGTTTGCAAATATGTTCTCCCATACAGTGGGTTTTCTTGTTGTTTTGTTGATGGTTTCTTTTGACGTAAAAAAGCTTTTTATTTTGATGTAGTCCCATTTGTTTATTTTCTCTTTAGCTTCCATTGCCCTAGGGTTAGTATCAGTGAAGAAGTTCTTTAGGCATATGTCTGAGATTTTGCTGCCTGTGGATGCCTCTAGTATTTTTATGGTTTCCCGTCTTATGTTTAAGTCCTGTATCCATTTTGAGTTTATTTTTGTGTATGGTGTAAGTTGGTGATCTAGTTTCATTCTTTTGCATGTATGTGTCCAATTTTCCCAACACCATTTATTAAAAAGACTGTCTTGACTCCATTGTATGTTCGTGCCTCCTTTGTCAAATATTAATTGAGCATATTGATTTGGGTTGATGTCTGGATTCTCTAATCTATTCCATTGATCAATATGTCTGTTCTTGTGCCAGTACCAGGCTGTTTTGAGAACAGTTGCTTTGTAATACAGCTTGAAATCTGGTATTGAGATTCCTCCTACTTTACTCTTATTTCTTAAGATTGCTGAGGCTATTCGGGGTCTTTTATTGTTCCAAATGAATTTTTGGAGAGTTCTTTCTAGGTCTGTGAAGTATGTCCATGGTATTTTCATGGGGAGTGCATTGAACTTATATATTGCTTTGGGAAGTATGGACATTTTGATGATGTTGATTCTACCAATCCATGAACATGGTATGTTCTTCCATCTGTTTACATCTTTCTCTATTTCTTTTTTCAGTGTCCTGTAGTTTTCTACATATAGGTCTTTTACCTCCTTGGTTAAGTTTATTCCTAGGTATCTTAATTTTTTTGGTGCGATGGTAAACGGGATTGCTTTTTTAGTCTCTGTTTCTGTAAGTTCACTATTGGTGTAGAGAAATGCCATTGATTTCTTGGCATTTATTTTGTATCCTGCTACATTGCCAAATTCGTTTATTAAGACTATTAGCTTTTTGATGGAGTCTCTTGGGTTTTTTATGTACAATATCATGTCATCTGCAAATAGTGACAGCTTTACTTCTTCTTTTCCGATTTTGATGCCTTTTATTTCCTCTTCTTGTCTAATTGCGATGGCGAGTACTTCCAGTACTATGTCAAAGAGGAGTGGTGAGAGTGGGCATCCCTGTCTTGTTCCTGTTCTTAGAGGGAATGGTTTTAGTTTTTGCCCATTGAGCATGATGTTGGCTGTGGGTTTATCATATATAGCTTTTATTATGTTGAGGTATGATCCTTGTACTCCCACCTTGTTGAGAGTTTTTATCAGGAAAGGGTGTTGGATTTTATCAAATGCCTTTTCTGCATCGATAGATATGACCATATGATTTTTATCTCTCAATTTGTTTATGTGATGTATCACGTTTATTGATTTGCGAATATTGTACCATCCTTGCATTCCTGGTATAAAACCTACTTGGTCATGGTGTATGATCTTCCTGATGTACTGCTGGAGCCGATTTGCTAGAATTTTGTTGAGGATTTTGGCATCTATGTTCATGAGGGATATTGGCCTGTAATTCTCTTTCATTGAGTTGTCTTTATCTGGTTTTGGTATTAGGGTGATGCTGGCTTCATAAAAGGAGTTTGGCAGTGTTCCTTCCTCTTGAATTTTTTGGAAAAGTCTGAGGAGGATAGGTTTTAGTTCTTCCTTGAATGTTTGGTAAAACTCTCCTGTGAAGCCATCTGGCCCTGGGCTTTTGTTTGCTGGAAGCTTTTTGATGACTGCTTCAATTTCTTCCCAAGTTACTGGTCTATTGAGATTTTTAGATTCTTCCTGATTGAGTTTTGGAAGGTTGTATTTTTCTAGGAATATGTCCATTTCCTCCAGGTTGTCCTGTTTGTTGGAATATAGTTGTTCGTAGTATTTTGTAACAATCCTTTGTATTTCGGCGGGGTCTGTTGTTATTTCACCTCTTTCATTTCTAATTTTGTTTATTTGGGTCCTCTCTCTTTGTTTCTTGGTTAGCCTGGCTAGAGGCTCATCAATTTTGTTAATCCTTTCAAAGAACCAGCTCTTGGTTTTGTTGATCTTATGTATTGTGTCTTTGGTCTCTATGTCGTTAATCTCCGCTCTGATTTTTATTATTTCCTTCCTTCTGCTTACAGTGGGCCTTTCTTGCTGTTCTTTTTCTAACTGTTTGAGCTGTAGGGTAAGATAATTTGTTACCATTCTTTCTTGTTTTTTGCAATAGGCTTGTAGGGATATGAACTTCCCTCTCAAAACAGCTTTTACTGTGTCCCATAGATTTTGGATTGTTGTGTTTTCATTGTCATTAGTTGCCATGATGTTTTTGATTTCTTCCTTGATTTCTCTGGTAACCCAGTCTTTGTTCAATAGCAAGCTATTTAGTCTCCATGTGTTTAATTTCTTTGGCTTATTATTATTGTAGTTGATTTCCAATTTTATGGCACTGTGATCTGAGAAAATGCTTGATAAGATTTCTATCTTCTTGAATTTGAAGAGACTTTGCCTATGTCCCAATATGTGGTCTATCTTTGAGAATGACCCGTGTGCACTTGAGAAGAATGTATATTCTGTGGCTTTGGGATGAAATGTTCTGAAGATGTCAATTAATTCCATCTGGTCTAATACGTCATTTAGAATTGACGTTTCTTTACTGATTTTTTGTTTAGATGATTTGTCCAGAGGTGACAATGGAGTATTAAAATCTCCTACTATGATAGCATTGCTATTAATCTGTCCCTTAATGTCTTCCAGCAGTTTCTTTATGTATTTGGGTGCTCCCAAATTGGGTGCATATATGTTTACCAGGGTTATTTCTTCTTGTTGGATTACACCCTTTAGTATTATGAAGTGGCCTTCCTTATCTCTTGTTATGTCCTTCACTTTGAGATCTAGTTTGTCAGATATAAGTATTGCTACCCCAGCTTTTTTTTCGTTTCCGTTTGCCTGGAAAATCTTTTTCCATCCTTTCACCTTCAGTCTGTGGGCGTCTGTTTTTCTGAGGTGGGTTTCTTGTAGACAGCAGATGAATGGGTTTTGCTTTCTTATCCATTCTGTTACCCTATGTCTTTTAATTGGAGCATTTAAACCATTTACATTTAAAGTAATTATTGAAAGGTAGGTATTTGATGCCATTTTTATTCTATCCCCCTGTGTTCCTTCTTCACTTCCTATTTCTTTATTATTACAGTAGACCCTTTAGCATTTCTTGCATTGCTGGTTTGTTGGAGATAAATTCCTTTAGTCTGTTTTTGTCGGTGAAGCTCCTGATTACACCTTCAATTTTGATTGACAGCCTTGCGGGGTACAGTATTCTTGGGTTCAGACCCTTCCTTTGCATGACTTTGTATATGTCATCCCATTCCCTTCTGGCCTGATGAGTTTCTGTTGAGAAATCAGTTGCTAGTCTGATGGGGTTTCCTTTATATGTAACTTTCTGTCTCTCTCTGGCTGCTTTTAAGATTCTGGTTTTGTCGATGTTTTTTGCCAGTTTAATTATAATGTGTCTGGGTGTTGATCTTTGGGGGTTCATTTTGTTGGGGACCCTTCGAGCGTCTTGGATTTGTGTTGGTTTTTTCTTCTCTATCTCAGGAAAGTTTTCTGTCATTATTTCTTGAAATACTTTTTCCATATCTTGCTCAGTTTCCTTTCCTTCTGGAACCCCTATTATTCTAATATTGTTTTGTTTTGTATTGTCCCAAAGCTCCCTTAGGCTCTCCTCCTGTTTTTTAATTTTTTTTTCTAGCAACTGCTGTAATTGGGTATTTTTTTCCATTTTGTCTTCTAGCTCACTGATGCGGTCTTCTGCTTCATCTAGTCTACTCTTGATGCTTTCTATTGAGTTCTTCATAGTAGCGATGTCATTTTTCATTTCTTCTTGGGTCACCTTCATTTCTTCTTGGGTCACCTTCATTTCCTCTTGGGTCTTCTTCATTTCCTCTTGGGTCTTATTCATATTGTCAAATTTGTCTTCCATTCTTTTTAGCCAACTTATGATCATTACTCTGAATTCTTGCTCTGGTAGGTTGCTTGCCTCTAACTCGTTTACTTCATTTTCTGGTGATGGTTGATTTTCTTTCACAGGCGGGTTGTTTCTTAGTCTCCCCATGATCTCTCTTTATAGGGTGCCTGGTAACGTAGTTCTCTCCCTCCTGCTTTGATTTAAAGGCACAAAATACAACACAACCAGGTACAACACACAAGGCACTGGACAGAAATGTGTTTGCAATATTAATATCCTCCAATAAAGGTGTCTAGAACCCAGATAACAAGAACATACAATCCAATAAAAAGAATAAGCAAACCAATCTTACACACACACAAAAAAGCATAAACCTTTGATATAGTTAGCATTCAACATACAACAACAAAGGGGTAGAGAGAAGGCTTTTTTTTTTTTTTTTTGGTGGGGGGGCAGTGGCAAGGTAGGTGTGAATGGGATTGGAGCAGGGGGTTGGGAATTATATATACACAGGACAGGTGAAAATTTTGGAGAGGGTAAACAGAAAGAGTAAGGAAAATCTATAGCAGTGAAGGGTTAAGATAAGCAGGACACCAAAGGTAAAGGGTTAGGAATAGAGAGATGTCATAAAGGTAGGTTTGAGATAGAATAGAGCGTTGGAGAAGGCAAGGTATGAATAGTTTTTAGAATAGTAATCCCGAAGGAGAAAATAGAGAAAAAAGGAAATAGAGGAAAAAGGCGAAAAAAAAAAAAATAGAGAGCAAAAAAAAAGGAATATAATATGACACTTAAAAAGTAGTAATAAAAATAAACAAAAGAAAATAAGATAAAAAAAGATAAAAAAGGTAAAATAGTAGTAGTAATAATGTTGATTACCTATAAAAATGAATTAATTAAAAAGGTAAAATCTAGTGATGGCAGATGAAAAAAATTTCTTGAGTAAACTTTGCAATTAAAGTAGGTAAAAAACAAAAATTCAACAGTTAGAAAAATAAAAATTGAAAATTAAAAATTAAACAAAATTTGCAGTAACGAAGGTCATTCACTTTCTGTGTTGCTATGTCTCGCACGCCTGTTCCCAGTCTGGGCGGTAGTTGCAGTTCACTTTGTTTCACCGTTCCTCCGTGTTGATTACAAGACCTGATTTTTAAGCCAATCTAGAGACCCTATGTGCTTTAGCCTCTGGGTGGCAGTGTTTCTGGATGACTTCCAGGACTCTAAAGCCTTTCTAGCTTTTTCCGCTTCTCTGTGTCTTTGATGGCTGGGGTGTGGGTGGTCAGGAGCTGGCTGCACTCCCCTGTAATTCTGCGGCTACTTCTTGGACTCAGATCCAGCTGTGCTGCTCCTTAGATATCCCTAGTCTTAGGAGCCCTGTCCACAGCCTGGCGCGCCTCCAGCTGAGAAGTAAATCCAGGACCAGTCCCTCAGCCTCTGTGCGCCGCGGCGCTGGTGCGCAGGGGGGGGGGGGTGTTGCTGCGCCGAGTGGAACTCGGTCAGAACTACCGGTCCCAGTCCCTCAGCCTCTGTGCGCCGCGCGCTGGCGCGCAGGGGGGGCGGGGGTGTTGCTGCGCCGAGTGGAACTCGGTCAGAACTACCGGTCCCAGTCCCTCAGCCTCTGTGCGCCGCGCGCTGGTGCGCAGGGGGGGGGGTTGTTGCTGCGCCGAGTGGAACTCGGTCAGAACTACCAGTCCGAGACCCTCAGCCTCTGTGCGCCGCGCGCTGGCGCGCAGGGGGGGCGGGGGTGTTGCTGCGCCGAGTGAAACTCGGTCAGAACTACCGGTCCCAGTCCCTCAGCCTCTGTGCGCCGCGGCGCTGGTGCGCAGGGGGGGAGGGGTGTTGCTGCGCCGAGTGGAACTCGGTCAGAACTACCGGTCCGAGGGGAACTCACCCACCGGATCGCTGCGAAATCTGAGCTCCTCTGAGATCAAGGGTTCGCGCCGACTATGTTCATTTGGTGTTCCTTGGGGCTGGGGATAATCAGGCCTCCGACACTCGAACCTCCTCCCTTCCAAGATGGCGAGATTTCCCTAAACGTTTTTAAAATATATTACCTACACTACTAAAAAAGAGTAAGATGCAAATTGGCCGTACCTTTGTGACGACCACCAGCCAATCAGGAGTGGGTATGCAAATTACCCCCAACGAAGATGGAGGGTTAATTTGCATATGCAGGTGCTGAGCGGCTAGGGGTGGGGCAGGACCCAGGCATTCTGCACTGCCCCAGCTGATCCGGGCCTCTGGGAAGGCGGAAAGACAGCTCCGGCCAGGCTGAAGGCGGTGCCAGCAGCCAGGGGAAGGAAGGCCCATTCTTGTGAGAATCTTCATGCACCGGGCCTCTAGTATGTTATATACTACACCATATACGCTCAATATAGGAAATACAAATTTTTGTGTGTTTCTATGCATGTGTTACATGTGCCTGTAAATATACACAAATACATATACCTATGTATTCTACAAAAAGGGAGACCATGAGGACTTCTAAATGTGTGGACTGGTACTCCCCCTTGGTTGTTTTGTTTTGTTTTGTTTTGTTTTGCCCTCCAGCATTTCCTGTTGTGTGGTCAAGGAATGTGTGTGTTACTTTCCGCTATTGAAAAGCAAAGGGGTGCCAAAACCGGTTTGGCTCAGTGGATAGAGCATCGGCCTGCGGACTGAAAGGTCCCAGGTTCGATTCCAGTCAAGGGCATGTACCTTGGTTGCGGGCACATCTCCCAGTAGGGGGTGTGCAAGAGGCAGCTAATCGATGATTCTCTCTCATCGATGTTTCTAGCTCTTTATCCCTCTCTCTTTCTCTCTGTAAAAAATCAATGAAATATATATTTTTTAAAGAAAGGAAGGAAGGAAGGAAGGAAGGAAGGAAGGAAGGAAGGAAGGAAGGAAAGGAAAAAAAAGAAAAGAAAAGAAAAGGAGTAATGAGCCCAGCCTCCTTGCAAGGTGCCCCTGGGTGCCACGCCCCCCTCTTGTGCTTCTCCCGCGTGTAGGTGACATCGAGCTCCTCTGGGCTCAGCATCGACTGCCCAGGTTTCCTCCTTCCACGGCCTTCCTCCTCCCACAGCCTTCCTCAAGGTGTCCCCAGAGGTCTGGCCCTCCCTGGCACCCTGCAGTGAGCGTTCGCTGTGCCCCTGGAGGGGGCACCTCACATTCACCAGATGTTTCCTCATAGCTTAGGCGCGGGGCTGGGTTGGGAGTGAGGAGGGAACGTTCCCGCCTGTGAGCTGGAGGTGGGTGACACCAAAATAATTGGAGGGAAGAGCCGTGAGGCCATTAAGATAAACGTTGGACATAAAAATGTGGGCTGGTTCATAAAGGGCTGCAGTGACACCAGGTCATAGTGACAGCTTTTCAGCCACGGCATGCGCCTCCGAGGCAGGGGAGTCGGCATAATGAATTACGGAGCACACACCACACACCGCATCTCTTTATGGGCACAGATCAGAGGGGAGGGTAGAGCTGTTCGGCTTGGCCCGTGTTGAATAGCATCATTGTTCAAACAGGAGAGGAGCCGAGAGTAAGCGGGCGAGCGGCTTCAACACTCCGCTCCCGGGGCAGAAGGGCCGGGTCTTCCCGCCTGGGCTTCCCGCCGGGGCACGGGCCTCCTCCCGCCTCACCAGCGCCTTTGTCCACGGAGCCGGCGCGGATGGCCACCTTCCTGTGAGGGCTCCTCAGCTCCTCCGCAGCTCGGCGGTTTGCACAGCTCTGCCCTTTGGGTGACATGGCCTCCGTGGACGCATGGATGAGACGCATGCAGCCCTTCCCAACTGGGATGCTCTATGGGTGGGGGAGCCCTGCAGCAAGAAGGGAGCTTGGGGGGGGGGGGGAGTGGGACCCGCCAGCTGGGAGACGGGAAAAGGCCCGACCCCCCGACCCCCACCAAACCCTCCGTGCGGAGTCTGCTCTTGACCTCCTATCAACTTCTCGTCCCTGAAGCGGGGGGCACCTTTCCTCGACTAATACGACTAATACGTGATAATAATCTACCCTGATAAAAGAGTAAGGTGCCGGGGCGGTGGAGAGGGCCGCTGAGTGTGTCCCTGGCCCTCCAGGGGCCCCGGAGCCTGGTTTCTGCTGAATTTGGAGACACCGGGAGCACGGGGCCTCCCCACCCTCATACGCAGAGACAGCCATGCCGGACAGTCAGACACGACATCGGCCCTGTGTCTCCTGGAACATCCCTGAGTCACCTGCCCCCGCCCGCCCCGGGCCTGTCGGAGGAGGCGGGTTGTGTTACCCTCTCTCCTTGGGCTTTTCTTAGTAACAGCTGGCCGGGCGGTGCACAGAGGCTGCGGAGACATTCTGTCCGGGGCGGCCGCGGGCTGAGCCTGAGTCAGCGAGTGCCCCCGCCCCGGGAGCCCGCTGCCCTCCCCGCCTGGGAGCCCGCTGCTCTCCCCGCCGGGGCCCGGGAGGTCAGAGGCACACGGGGTCAGGAGGCCGGGCTGGGGCGTATCAGCCGGGGCCTGTCTCCCGGCTCAGGGGCCGCTCGGAGGGAAATGCTTGCTTAAACTCGTCTACTCTGCCGAAACCGGTGTGGCTCAGTGGTAGAGCGTCGGTCTACGGACTGAAAGGTCCCGGGTTCGATTCCGGCCAAGGGCATGTACATTGGTTGCGGGCACACCCCCGGTGGGGGGGCTGCAAGAGGCAGCTGGTCGATGTTTCTCTCTCATCGACCTTTCTAGCTCTCTATCTCTCTCCTTTCCTCTCTGTAAAATATCAATAAAAAATATTTTTAAAAATAAATAAATAAATAAATAAATAAATAAATAAATAAACTCGTCTGCTTTCACCCAACTCCCCTCCCCCAGCCCGTCTCCCATTCGTGGGTCCGAGGGAATGGCCTGGATCCCAGGTGCTACGCAGGCCTGGCTGCACCCCAATCGGGGCTGCACCCCATTGGCTCAGAGAGAGCGGGAAGCGGAGAGGGTTTGCCCACCCAGGCCAGCTGGGACCGGCCGGAAGTCCCAGACCCCCTGGCTTCTCGGGAAAAGGTGCCGCAGCTCCTGCTGATTGGCCGACGGGCCGCTGACCATGGGGACCGTGGTGCCCTGCCTCGTGATGGCGATCCAGGGTGAGGTCCCAGGTCAGAGCAGCGCTTCTCCTCGGGGTAGGTCAAGGTCGGGGCAAGTGAGGGCGTGGGACAGCAGGTCCGAGGTTAGGCTGGGCAGAATTCTCGGGAGCTGGGATAGCGGGGTGCGCCTGGCCTGTGAGGGTCCTGGTGCCCACGTGAGGGCTCTGCTCACACTCCCGGGGGCCATTCGGGCCAGAAAAAATAGCCAGGGGTGGACCTCAAACCACAGGTCCCCTCCCAGCTCCACCCAACCCTCCAGAAGTTTCCCGGGCTGAGCATTGAGGGGTGAAGGGGTCGGGACAGGCTGTGTGCCCAAGCGGTCCGCCAGGCCCTGGGCTGTTGACGTCCCAGGTGGCCTGCAGCCGGCCCTGCGCTCTGAGTCTCGGCCCCAAAGCCAGGGTTCCGGGGCTGCAGGAGCCTCCAGATCCTCCCCCCAACCCCCAGGCCTGGGGGAGAAAGAGAGAGGAAGATGGAGGTGGTGTGCCCAGGGAATCCTGCTCTGGCTGGTCCAGGAAAGCGTAGGAACACGTGTGAATCCTCACCCAACTCCCCCGCCCCGGCCTGACTCCCATCGGCCCGGCCCGGGAGCAGCCCTGACCCGGAGCCCGCGGGCTCATTATAGAGGCCCTGGTGCGGAGTCCGCAGGGAGACAGAGGCCGAGCTCAGCCGAGCCTGGTCGCCCAGTGCTGTCCCCATCCCCGCCTGAGGGGCTGCGCCCGAGAGGGGGCCCGGCTTCGGCTCCATGCCTGCTGGGCAGCCCTGTGGGGGGGTCTAGGCTCGGGGCCCCGGGGCTGGGGCCACCCCAGAGGGGCCCCGTTCCCATCCAGCAGGAGGCGTCTGGACCCTGGGCTGCTGGGCGACCATGGGAGGATAGTTTCTCTCTGGGACAATGGTTTCCCCGGGGGAGGAGTGACAGTGGTGAAAGCGGCCAGCTTCCTGGGAGGCAGCGTCCCTCCGGGCAGCAGCAGCAGGAGCCTGGGGGCGGACACCGAGAGCTTTTCTCTCTGGTTCTGACACTGACCTTGCCCTGAGGACTTGGGCACGGAGCATGAGGTGCCCGTCTGCAAATACGGAAAGGCCAGGTCACGTGGGGTCATGTGCGTTCCTCATCTGCCGAGAAGAGCAAGAGCAGACAGGGGAGCTTAGAAATAGGCAGGAGGGGTACCCCGCCCCCTGAAGCCAGCGGAACCCTCTCTCGACGCCCGCCCCGTTCCCCCCCTCGCCCACGCCGCCTGCGCTCTGCTCTCTGGCCGGCTGTGGGCATGAGGTCCCCATCCTGACCTGGGCTTCCCGCCCTCACCCAGGGCCACGCCTATGGGACCGTCCGCGGAGGGTCCTGCCCGCCTCGGGGAGCCGGATCCAGCCTGGCCTGACCTCGTTACCCTATCAGACCCTTGACCACGAGGAGGAAGAGGCCCCGAGGGCTCCAGCCAGGCCTCTGTGGTCCCTGGCCCCCCAGGGACTGCGGTCTCGGGAGGGACCCATGGAGGAAGCCCCGCCCCCTTCACCTCCTTTCCGTTTTGTTGCGATGGGAACATCTTGGTCGGGTCCTCAGAAAGTGTAAACCCTTACTGATTAAACTGCCACTCATATTTTTATTAATGGTAACGACTAGTGCATGGACGTCTATCCTGGCCTCGGGGCCTGGAGGAGAGAGGGACGAGAATAAAAGCAGAATAAAAGCCAGAGAGCCCTTCTTGGCATGCATGTCAGCGCGGTGACCCCACCGGGTCTTCAGGACGGGGAAACCTTCCCGACGGACAGGCTAGGGTCGGGGTCTACCTGTGAGTGTGTGTGTGTGTGTGTGTGTGTGTGAATGTGCGTGCGCGTGTGCGAGCGCTCGCGTGTGTGTGTGTGTGTGTGTGTGTGTGTGTGTGAGGAGGGAAAGAGAGAGGATGACTGAATGGTTTCAGAACGTTCTATTAACACTCAGGAGGTGGCGTACGTAGGGGCCATGCTTCAGCTGCAAAACTGGGCCTCGCACCCAGTAGGTGCTCAGGGAGGCTGGCAGGCTCTGCCGTGAGGTGCAGGGGTCTCTGTGGCCTCGTTTATTGAGGGCCCCCTTGAACCTCAGACCCCAAAGGAGGGGTTAGGGCAGCGCCACGCTGCAGTCAGGGGCCGGGGCGTCAGAGCGGGCCAGCTGGCGGCCCAGAGCACGCAGGAAGGCCGGGCTGGGCGGGGGGCTGAGCGACGCCGAGAGGGGCGAGAGGGGTGAAGACATGATCGAGGCGCTCGGGGGCCGGCCGGAAAGGAGATAGGAGACGACGAGTGACTCACTTTGGGGTTTTTTTTAGTCTTGGACCAAATGGGATGCTTATTTTTAATTGAGCATCTGAAATCAGATCTTACCCAATTAGACACAGACGTGGCGCCCATTCTGTAAAGGGCACGGAACGTGTTTCTTGTGGGAGCAAGGCTCTGTGGGAACTGCCATGCCTCGGTGTCTCTGCTGGTCGGTCGGTTCAGATCCTCACGCTGGCCCCTCTCTTCCTGGGGGCCCGGGGAAGGCCAGGACGGGGAGGGAGGGGCCGAGCGGCTGTGTCTTCAAACACGAGGACAGTCGACTCGGCTGGGGAAGCCCTGGCGTTCTATTTTGTTTTCTCCTGGACGCACCGCCGCCAGCGCATGGCCTGGGCGGGCGCTCCCTCCCATCACCCCCTGAGCTCTCTCGGCCGGCGCCCCAACCACAGTTGGGCAGTTCAGTTTGGGGTGCATTCTTCTGAGCCTTGCTGAGGGGGTCTCCTGGGGGTCGGGAGGGAGGGAGGGGACCCCGCCTCTTCCTCTTTGTCTTATCTGCAGTGCCCGGCTATCGGAGGAGCTCAGAAAATGTTTGTTGTTTTGTGTCGATGGAAAGTTAGAGCTCTAATTCCCAGAACACACACCTCGCGTGCACGCGGGTAAGTTCCGCCTCTAATTGAAACGCATTCGCTGGGAGAAAGTGATAGGAAGCCGATAACCGAGAGCGGATGGTGCCCCAGGCCTGGAGGGTGTGAGTTATCGGACCCGGACCCGGCACTCCAGCCGGCCGGGGGGAGGGGAAGCGGGAGGCGCCACCGACGACTATCCGAGCATCCGTCCTCGCACGGAGCACTCCGTGCAAACCCCACCTCGTCGTAATTAAAAATTCTAAATCACACCAATTTTTTTTTTCTGGAAACGCCTTTTATGCTCTGTTTTATTCCTCCCCGTTAATAGTAACGATAATGACAACAATAACCATGAAACTACTGTGTGATTAAGGTGCAGATAAGCAACTGGGGTTTGGGGGGTGGCGCGAAATACGGGTGTTTAGTGAGCCTTGAGCTAACAACAGGAATAGAGTCACTGCAAGGAGTTTCCTTCGAGGGCTGCTTCCAGAAGGTTCTTCGACTGGGTGTCCACCTGTTCCCCGACGTCCATCAGTCACCCGCGAGTTTGGCAAGGAGGTGTTAGGTGTCTCGTATGGCAGGCCACTGGGTGCTGGGGGGGGGGGGGCGGCCGCTGGGACAGCCCCCTCTCAGTATGGGAGCTGGCCTTCTAGGGGATGGGAAGGCGGCGGGAAAATCAACAATGGGAAGATCTAGCACAGCCGTGGGCAAACTACGGCCCGAGGGCCGGATCCGGCCCATTCGGCTGTTCTATCCGGCCCGTGGAGCCGAAAGAGCGGAGGGTTCTCTTGCTCTCCCCTCCGCTCCTTCACCAGCAGCCCAAGAGGAGAGTGCCAGCATGGTCAGGTTGCTTTTGTTCCGGCCCTCCGGTCCAGTGTAAGAGCCCATGGTGGCCCTCGAGTCAAAAAGTTTGCCCACCCTTGGGCTAACATGTTACTTAGACAGTAAGACGTACTAGCGAGCTCCACGTTCAAAGTGGTGGGCTCAGCACTTCCGGCCAGGCCTCCTGCTCCCGGGGGCCTCGAAAGACGAGATCGTGAGGGACTACCCGCCCACCCGGGGTGTGGGGAAGGCTGGTGGGGAGGGGGATGGAGGGGACCTGAGCCCAGCACCCTGGGCTGGGTCTCCCCTCGGACCGTGCGCCAGCTGAGCGCTGAGCGAGCCCGCTCGCTTTGGCCTGGGCCCTGCCGGGCTGCACCCCGGCCCCACAGCCTCCAGCACCGCCACTTTCCGTCCAGTGACCCCGGATTGCGGTGCCCCCAGGTGCCCAGAGAAGCAAACAAGCCATCTTGGGAGGAGGATCACCTCTCCTAGGCCCCCATTTTTTTTAAAGTGATGTGCAAAGACAGAACCTGGCACACAGTAAAAAAATAAAAATAAAATCCAGTGTAAACACACCAGGAGAGGACATGAGCAAACATCGGTAGAACTAACAAAAGAGGGACACAGAGTCCGTCCCACGGGGCTCCGGGAATCTCGGCGTTATCGGACACAAGCTTCAGCTCCACTTATCGTGACCAGGGCGTTAAAAGACAAAACTGGGGGTTTCCGCCGGGAGCCGTGAGCTGCACTTTTGACAAGGACCGGAGGTTGGTTATACCCCAGTGAAGAGCGTGATAACAAGTTTAACAGATGCCACCAAAGAGAGGACGGGGAGCAGAGAGCCAAGGGGGGAAATAGCAAAACCAGAAGGTAAGCGACATTGGGGTTACACCCCGAGGGGCAGGCTACCCTGCCCACAGTCCCACGGGCTCCTCCTCGAACCCTCTACCCCGGGCAGCCCAGGGAGGTAGAAGCGTGTGGCAGGGAACGTCGGCGTGAGGGACTGGCCGCCTACCTGACTGTCCTCGCACACTCCCTGTTTCGCCGAATAAAGAACACAGAGGCACCTTCGGGCCTCTCTCAAATCCAGATTTTATTTAAAAGAAGCAGAGTTTCGGTCGCCGAGCACACCGCTCTTGAGGACACTCTGGCGCCGTGGGAAGAGTGTCGGCTCTCCTTTTGGACCCACCAGGCCCTGGGCTGGGGTCTGGCACCCGCCATTCGCCCCCACCCCATGACCGTGTGTGGATCAGGCGACAGGGTCGGCAGTGTCTGGGGATCCTCCAAGGCCACAGCGTGTGAGCAGTGGTGTATGTCGGGTCTGGGTGGCTCTGGCACTGCGCCCAGGGCCGCTCCGAGGAGCCGCACGCCGACCGAGGGGGGCAGCCGGCGGCCGCGGGGAGCTTCGGAGGGCACCAGCTACAGCCTGGAGCTGCTCTGAACCCCAAAGCACAGCGGGGGGTGGGGGGGCAGAGGGGAACCCCACGTTTGGTTCCTGTGGCCCACTTCCGAGCTTTCTCTCTGGATGAGAGCCTGTTTGCCCAGCCCCGTGGGGACCGCACGCTGGTGACACAGACATGTCCCCGTGGAAATACGAGCACACCCACGTGAACGAAGCCTTTCGCTGGCCTGAACGGTCCCCATGTTTTTCTTCTCCTGTCTTCTGCCTCCTCTCTCAGCTGCCTTGGGCTGCCCGTCACCTTAGCCCTCCGGGGGACAGCGGGCAGACAGCCTGGCTAGGCCGAGCCGCTGACTTCCCGCTGCACCTGCAGCCGACCCCTCCGCCCGCCCCACCCCCCGGGAGTCGGTGGCCTCCCCCCCTCCCACACCTGCCCTCCCCCTCTCCCCCCGTCTTTGTGGGGCAGGGGGTCCCTGTGGGCCTTGGGGCGCTGTGAAGCTCGCGTGCACAGCCATCCATGGCGTTTCCCTCTGTCCTGCTGGCGCCGAGGGCTCAGCCGCAGCTCCGAGCTCGGGGCTCTGTGACGGGGAGAAAGGGGGGGACGGGGACGTGTGTTCCATGCAGGATTATTATCGCTGCGGAGACGTCGGTGTTCTTTGCAGGGACGCTGTGCTAACGGGGAAGGCTGTCTCCTGGCGAACGCTGCCTGCAAGTTCTGTGGCCCTTTTTTAGGTTACAGCCCAGGGCATGGGGCAAACACTGGGAAACTCAGCAGCGTCCTCCCCTGCGGGGGGAGGGGGTGGCGAGGGCAGGGGAGGGGGGAGAGGGGACGGGACGATGGTGCCCTGCCAGCAGCACCCACCCAGAATGAGCCCCGGCTGCAGTGCCCCCCGCATCGGCCCTCGGGCGGGTGGTATCGGCAGCGGCAGAGGCTACGGCGGTTTCTGCGATGCACGGCTTCTCCGGAGAGCGCGAGGGCGTTTGGGGTCTGTTCGTTAGGAGTCTGGAAGCCGCCGTGGAACGTTTCTGGTGGTGTTGTGGGTAATGCATAAAGCAGCCGCTTGGGGGGCTGAGCGGGAGAGGCAGCCAGAGCGCAGGGCGCAGGGGAGCAGTTAGCACGCGGGGGCGGGGGGGCGGGGGGGGCGCCGTCTGTTCTATTTGCTGGGGCGGCGGGGGGGAGGGGGTCTGGGGGGGGGGCCTGTCCTGGGAGCGGACGGTATTTATTTGGAGGAAAGAGCCAGAAGGAAGTTCCATCGTCATGGAAGGAATTCTCAAGCCCTGCTTAGCATTTTGTTGTTTTGACTTTTTTTCTCTTTTTTTTTTTTTTTTTTTTTTTTGTCCGGCCTGGACTCTCCCTCCTACCCAGAGCACAGACTCACATGAACAGGGGAAGTTACAGTCGATGGTGTGAGGGTTCCTTTTCTGTGTCAACCCCACTGGGCCACGGGCGCCAGGCGTGTGGTCAGGCCTCGGCCCGGGGAGGGGGGGGGGGCTGGGAGCGTGTTTGCGGGTGTGATCAATCCGATTCAGGGGATTGTACATGAAAGATGCCGCCCCCCCCCCTCCAGGGGTGGGTGGGCATCGCCTGATCAATTGAAGCCCGGAACCGAACAGAAAGGCTGACCGGCCCCCAGTCAAAGGGGACCCTCCTGCCTGCTGGGGGGGGGGGGTGCTCCTGCCTTTGAAACACCGGCTCTTCTTGGGCCTCAGCCCCCTGGCTCTCAGACCAGAGGGTGTAGGGGGGCGGCTCCGTTTCCAGGCTGCCCCCCGCAGGCCGGCCCTGGAACTCCACCGCCGCCGCCATCACCCCGGGCCGGTTCCTTGTCCGGATTCTTGGTACAGTTATGTATTCCGTGGGTCCCGTTCCTCCGGGGAGCCCTGAGTGGCAGAGAGGACCTCCATAGGCGAGGGCAGCAATGCTGAGATCTCACCTGCATCCCTAACCCGACCGGGCCAGCTGTGTCCTCCGTGAGGAGAACTGCAAAGGCCCGAGTCCCCCGCGGGCTCGGAATGAGGCCAGCGGCTCCGCGAGCTCCCCGCCACACCTCTCTCTGTGCTGAGGCAGTCAGGGGCCGGGAGCCGTGTGGATGGAAATGGGAGAGGAGAGGGGGGCATGGGGGGCAGGGAAACAGGCACAGCCCTGGCCTCTCACCCGGTACCTCCTGGCACCTCCACCCAGAGCGCACCTTGGGAGAGCCACGGACCCCAGCAGAGCCGGCCCAGCTCCACGGCCCCCCCTCCAGCCTGGCCAGGCCTCCGTGGCAGGCCAGCCCGGCCCTGCTGAGCTCCTGGGGGTAAAACATCATCCGCGTGCTGCAGGCACCCCTTTACTGGGAGGGAGCCCAGGTCCCTGCAGGAGTCCCCCCCACACCCTCAGGCTGCTTTGTGAGGACACAGATACCTCCGGCAGCCTCTGGCCGCCCCCCTCTCTCTCTCTCGTAGCTGTGCCCCCCACGTGGCCCTCAGCCTCCTTTGTAGGAGCACGGCCTCTGTATCTGCCCCGGGGTGGGCCCCTGGGGGTGGTGGGAGGAGCGGGGAGGGGCAGCAGGCACAGACCTCAGACCGGAAACTGGGAGGAGGCGAGATGCCTGCCTCAGAGACTAGTTCTTCCTGGCGCCCACACCCAGCGCTCAGCCGTGGTCTGGAGAGGTCGTGGGTGCGGTCTCAGGGTGCGGGCTCCAGCTGGCTCAGGCTCCGTAGCCCACCTAGGCACCATTACCAGGAATGAAAATAACCCTAGCCTCACCCTAGCCAGTTGGGCTCAGTGGATAGAGCGTTGGCCTGCGGACCAAAGTTTCCCGGTTGGATTCAGGTCAAGGGCACGTACCTCGGTCGCAGGCTCCTCCCCAGACTGGGCCCCGGTCAGGGTTCATGCAGGAGGCAGCCAATGGATGTGTTTCTCTCACATCACATGTTTCTCTCTGTCTTTCCCTCTCCCTTCCATGCTCTCTAAACATCAATGGAGACATATCCTCGGGTAAGGATTACAAAATAATAAGAATAATAATGAATAAAAATAACCCTAGGTTCTGTTGCTCCGTGGTTAAGCACACGGATTTCCCTAATCAGATCCAGCTTTGAATGTCGACTCGGCTCTGTTAGCTGCATAGCTCTGAGCAGGTTAAGCAACCTCTCTGAGACCCACCTGTGAGCCTTGTTACAAAGAGTAGATTCAATTCCATAGTAAAGAGTTTAGCTCTGTACTTAAGAGGGTTAGCACTCAATACAACTTTGTGATCATTTTCTATATAGGCCATCAGCTCTTTTTTCACCAGATATATCAATACCCGTAAGACGACACATAACATCGGGGTCCTGGCAAATAGCAGCATTCTGTCCATGAAAATGGTATCAAAAATGCGTCTGGGGGGCCCGCCGGAGTATTCTAAGTGGGGAAACCCCAAGAGAAGCCATATGAAGGGACCATTTCATTTGTACCCTCATTCATTCATCCAACAAACACCTTTTTTAAAATATATTTTATTGATTTTTTTACAGAGAGGAAGAGAGAAGGATAGAGAGTTAGAAACATCGATGAGAGAGAGACATCGACCAGCTGCCTCCTGCACACTCCCTACTGGGGATGTGCCCGCCACCAAGTACATGCCCTTGACCGGCCAGTCCTCACCTGGACACTCTGAACGACTCGAGCCCCTCAGCCTCGATGCCCTGCTGCTCTAACCCCCAGAGGCACCCCATCCCTGTGCACCCCATCCCTGTGCACCCTCCTCCTGGCACTCCGGACTCAGCCACCGCCACCAGACGCTTTCCTGGACCCCCCCGGCCGGAGGAGGTGCACCTGGCCTGTATAGATGGCGCCTGTTTCCTTGCCTGTCTCTCCACCCGATCTGTTAGCGGGCGGAGCCCTGGTCCAGCTCAGACCGCAAAGGGTGGCTCAGACCGCACCGTGAGCGCCAGGCGAGGAGCGGCTCCCGGCGCGGGAAACAGTCGCTCTGATGGCCGGGCTAGCTCTGAGTCCTCTGCACGGAGGAGTTGGCACCCCGGGTGCAGGTTCCAGCATCAGCTCCGGGTGAGGGGGGCGGGCACGGTGGTGCAGAGAGGCCTGGGAGCCAGGCAGCCTGGCTCCCGCCGCCGCCACCCACAGGGAGAAGCAGCCCCGCCCTCTGCCCTCGGGTGCGAGGTGGCCAGGCCGGGTCAGCGTGCCCCACGGTGGGGAGGGAGCTGGCCCAGAGCTCCATCAGAGGCAGCGAGGTTGCCGGGAAGGGGGGGACCCCTGTCCCCTCCCCAGAGATCTGGCAGCTGCCAGGTCCTGTGCCCCCGCTCCCCCGCTGGTGCTAGGAGCCCCTCGTGGCCGGTCTCCCACAGCGGGAGGGCGCGGAGCCTGCGCCCAGGTCCCACGGCGGCGGCCGGGGCCCGATGCGCCCGTGGGGACAGTATGTTCGCCTCCTCCCTCCCTCCCGTGATGGTTACCATCTGCCTCCCTCCGCCGTGTTGTTTAAAAACCGGAATGAGTCAGATTGGAAGCGGGTTTAGGGAGAAGTGTCCGGGAGGGAGGGAGGGAAGCGGGTGGCCGGGGGGGACTCCGTGTCCGAGCCGCTGCCGGACAGAAAGAGGCCGTGGGACCGGCGGGGCGTCCGCCAGCACCTGCTGCCCTGTGGGGGCGGAGGCCCCCCGCGGCCTGAGCAGGCGGGGGTGCTGTGTGTTGGGGGAGGAGGGGTTAGAGGGCACACGTGTGGGCTTGGTGTGTAGGGTGCTGGGAGCGTGCGTGTGCACACCGGTGCCCCTGTGTGAATGTGTGGGTAGTCGGGGCGGGGCTGTGGGGCCTGGACAGTGTATTCGGGAGACAGGGGAGGGGGAGGGGGAGCTGCGGGCTGGCCGGGACCACGATCTAGGGGTGGAGGGTCCCCCACCTCTGCCCTCGGCTTATATCTGTGCCTCAGGTGAGCGCGTCCGTTCACCTGCCTGAGCAGCGTGGGTGCGGAGCCTGGTGAAGGTGAGGGGTGGGACGGGGCTTATTGGGGGGTTGATAGTTCGGGGGGCCCTCGGCAGGGAGGGTGAGCCGAATGTGGCTGCCGGACGCCCGATCCGGGGCTCTTAGGACCCGGAGTATTCTATTGCCCTGCCTGCCCCCGCCGGCCCCCCAGGGCGAAGCTTCGGCTTTCTCCGGAGGGCCGGAGGCTCCGGTGTCGTGCCAAGGCCCCGGGCAGGAATTGGCTCCCGGAGCCGACGACACGGAGACCTGTCAGCTGCCACTCCGCCGGGACTTTGAGTCAGTGCCTCCTGCCTCCACTCGATCGTCACAGCCTGCGGGGGGTTCTCTGGCCCTGGCAAGCCCGAGAGAACTGATGTGGAGGCGGCCGAGGGCATTGCCGGGCCCCTCACAGGAGTAACTGCTGCCGCTTGGTGAGCCGGCTCTGCCCGGCGTCGCTGCGGGGCCTGACCCAGATGCCCGCTCGCTCCCCGCTGAAATCGGTCTCTGGAAGACGACCAGGCCGGTTTCATCGCCGAAGCAGCGGCATGCCCAGAGGTGAAATGACTTGTGCCAGGTCACAGGGCAGGTTAGAGGTCTGGGCGCTCGAACCCAGACCTTCCGCCCGCCAGGCCAGGGCTCCGATGGTTATGGGGGGGAGGCGCTCAGGACCCGGCACTGTCAGCCCCATGGCGGGCGTGTGGCCACCAGGCCGGCTGGGCCTCCGACAGCAGCTCCCGGGCACCTTTCCCCCCTCCTGGGTACCTTTCCCCCCTCCCGGACACCTCTCGCCCCTCCTGGGCACCTTTCCCCCTCCTGGGCACCTCTCACCCCTCCTGGGCACCTTCGCCCGGGCGAGCGGAGCGTCTCCCTCCTCACGAGCCGCCTGGCGCGCTCAGCCTCGCTCCCCTCCCGGGGTGCTGAGGCGCGAGCCGGGGAAACTTCTCGCGTCTGCATATTTAAGCGCTTTTATTAAGTGGAACGAGCTATTTCTGAACACGAGAGTGGCCAACAGCCTCGGAGGAAATTAAAATGAACCCTGACAATGGAAAATTGCACGGGGGCACGGCAGATTCTCCGGAGATAAATACAACAAGCCTTTCGACAGCGGCCGGGAGAGACGGCGATCACGGAGATTATGTTGTGAGCGGGCGAGCAGCGCCTCAGAACACGAGCATTGGGCTGGGGGGAGGGCCGGCTGAACGCTCCATCCGGCCTGGGGGCCCTCCGTAACCCCCACCCCACCCCCGGCCTGGGCCTGGGCCCGGGGCGCAGTCTGCCACAGGCGGTCCGGCTCACCCAGCTCACCGGCGTTTCTTTTCTTTAAAAAAAATATTTTTTTTTATTGATTTTTTAGAGAGAGGAAGGGAGAGGGATAGAGAATGAGAAACATCGACCAGCTGCCTCCTGCACGCCCCCTACTGGGGATGTGCCCACAACCAAGGTACATGCCCTTAACAGGAATCGAACCTGGGACCCTTGAGTCTGCAGGCCGATGCTCTATCCGCTGAGCCAAACCGGTCAGGGCTCAGCCAGCGTTTCTGAGCACCTGCTGCGTGCATGCTGTGTGGGTGCAATGGACTGCATTGGGTCCCCCCTCCCCCCGCCCTTCACATGCTGACTCCCTAGCTCCGCCGTGATGGTCTCCTTGGGGGAGAGTTGGGTGTAGGTGAGGTCTGGGTAGGACCATGAAAGAGGAAGGGACTCCCATTTCCTCTCCCTGCCTGGCCACTCGGTAACCCACGACCCAGAGCCCCGCAGAGAGAGGGTGCAGGGAGCTGGGAGGGTTTTGACGACGACGAGGCCCTCGTTGTGCGATTCTGGAACGTTCCACCGCCGGCCCGGCCACCCCGCCAGCTCCCCTCCTCAGAACGCAGGCCCCGCCCTGGGACACTCGGGCCGCACTGGCCTCAGGGGGTCTCCAGGTCCCGGCAGTGAAACTGGCCCAGCTCCCGGCTGTGCCACCCGCCCGGCTGAGCGCTGCCTCCCGGGGACATCTGTTCCTCTGCCCGGCCCGACCTCGGGGCCACCCCGCCTCAGCCCTCTCTGTGTTAGCCCACTAATGAGGCCGCCGAGCCGGCCGTGTCAGCACCTCCTCGCTGGGTGGGAGCGGAGCGCAGTCCACTTCCTTCCCCGAGGCCGCCTGGCTCAGGGCAGAGGCCTCAGCACCCCGGCGGCTCCTTCCCAGAGTCTCCGACTGTGATGGGAGGAGAGTCTCCGTCTGTGATGGGGGGAGAGCCCCGTCTGTGATGGGGGGAGAGTCTCCGTCTGTGATGGGGGGAGAGCCTCCGTCTGTGATGGGAGGAGAGTCCCCGTCTGTGATGGGGGGAGAGCCTCCGTCTGTGATGGGAGGACAGTCTCCGTCTGTGATGGAATGAGAGTCCCTGTCTGTGATGGGATGAGTCTCTGTGGAGGAGGAGGAGAACGAGGAGGAGGAGGAGGAAGGGACCTGAGGGAGTACAGTCCGTGGGGACTCTGTCTCGGGGCCCTCTCTGGCTCTGTGTGGGTCCTGCACCCAGGAGGGCTTGGTTTGTCCTAGGATGCCCTGGGGGCGGGGCGGGGAGGCCTGGGGCGGCCTTGAGGGGCCGAGGGCCCAGGCCGGCCCTGACCACACCCTGGAGGAGCCTGGGAAGCGTGGCTGAAGTCGACATTGGCCTCCGAGGGCCACGCCGGGGCCTCACGCTCAGCGGAGCACCACGCACGTCCCCGCCTGCTCAACTCTCGGCCTGCATGGCGGGCTCTCCTCGCGGGTGCCCCGAGGAGCTCGGACCCGGAGAGCAGAGGCGCCCAATGGCTGCCGGCCGGCTGACGTGGGCCTGTGGGCCCGGGGCTGACCCGGGGGGCAGGCGGGTCGCGGGCTCTGAGGCTGGGAGGCCCGGAGTGGGCCCGGAGCCGCCCCTGCAGGGTGGGCATTTGGGAACAGTCCCCTCCAAGGCCGGGCAGGCTGCTCTGGCCTGGGGGGTGGGGGGGCCTTCTCACCCTCTGAGGCAGCGGGATGAAGATGGGTCCCTGCCTTGTCACTAATGCCGTGGGCAGGGGTGCGAGTGGACTCGGAGCAAACCGGGCAGGTGACCGGCCCACGGCTGGGCTGTCGGGAGACCGGGAGGGGAAGGGGGTCGATGAGAGGCCCACCCCGCTCCCCGAGCCGGGGCCCCTCGCCGCCCGCCCGCCGCCCGTCCATGGGGCCGCTGGCTGGCTCGCTCGCCCACATCACAGGGGCCGCCGTGGCCGGCCCGGCCGCACCTCTCGCAGAATGAAAGGGGGGCTGCCGCCGAGGCGGGCTGCAGGCCGGGAAAGGGCCTCTCTCTCTTCAAAGGCTTCCGGCTGCCTTTCCGAGGTGATCCTGTTTCAAAGCCCCTTTGAAAGCGCGGCGGGTTCGGGAACGGATGAAACGTCCCTTGGAAATGGGACTAAGAAGTTTTCTGTTGAAAGTTGTCGGGGCCGCGCAGAAAGCTTTGAGCCGAGGGTTCCGCCGCCGGATTCATCCTGCCTTTTGTCCGCGCGGCCCGTCCTCGGGGGAGGCCGGGGGCCCGGACGGGGCGGGCGGCGGCGGGGGCGCGGCGCAGACACCAGCCCCGGACCCGCTGTCTGACCTGTGCCCGGAGCCGCCGTGCTGCCCTCGGAGCAAATCCGTCTCTGAGGCCTGGACTTTGAAGCCGGAAAACGGAAAAGCGAATACACCCGCCGGATGCCGCAGGAAGCGGGTCCCGTCCAAGGCAGTGGCTGCCACGCGGGTGCCTCCCGCCGGAGCAGTCGTCCCGGAGGAGCCGGCCCCGAGGCCTGAGGGGGGCGGGGGGCAGCCCAGTGGGGCTGGCCGCGGTCAGGGGCGGGAAGGCCGTGGCTGGTGTCAGGCGGGCGCCTGAGAGGGGCACTGAGTGTCTCCCAGGCAGGGCAGAGTGGACATGACCCTGATGCGGCCACACCTGTTTGGGGGCTGTCGGCCACGGCGGGAGCCCTGGGGCACGTCCCCCCGAGAGCCGGCCGGAGGAGCCAGTGAGCAGCACAGCAGAGGGGGGGCAGCCAGGAAACGGAATGGGGTTCAAGAAGGAAAAGGGGGAGGCCGGTGAGGAGGGTCAGAGGACGAGGCCGGGCAGAGGGCCTGGCCTTGGCAGCAGGAGTGACTGTTCTTTGAAGGGGACGGTCTCTCGCCCCGGCTGGTTGGCTCGGTGGGTTGCAGCGACGCCCTGAGCGCCAGAGGTCCTGGGTTCAACTCCTGGTCAGGGCACATGCCTACGTTTTGAGTTTGATCTCCAGTTGGGGTGCATACTAGAGGCAACGGATCAATCTGATCGATGTATCTCTCTCACATTGATGTTTCTCTCTCTCTCTCTCTCTCTCTCTCTCTCTCTCTCTCTCTCTCTCTCTCCTCTCTCCCCACCCCCCCTCTCTCCTTCTCTAAAAACATTTTAAGAAATGATAAAGGGGATGGTCTCACTGAAGTGCTGGGGTGGGGAGAGGTCAGAGGTGAAAGGTGAAAGGTGAGGAGTAGAATCCCAGGAGTCCTGAGCCCCGTGGCGGGGAAGGGCCGTGGAAGGAGAGGAGGCAGGTGGGAGCTGGAGTGGCAGCTGAAGTGGTGAGGCAAGGACGTGGCAGCCCCACGGTGGAGAGCCAAGGGGGAGGGCTGATGGAGGGCGGGGACGGGAAGTGGAAGAGAGAGGGGACTGAAGGGTGGCCCCTCGGGACATGGTCAGGGGTGGGGAGGCCATGGCGGGGCAGGCGGACGTGACCTTGACACGGCTACACCTGTTTGGGGGCTGTCAGCCACGGTGGGGGTGGCCTGGAGGGAGGTGGCCTGGGACCTTCCGGCCCTCCCGGAGCACCGCTGAGAGTCCTGGGACAGCAAAGGCCCTTGGAGCCCGCGTCTGGCGCCCTCTAGCGGCCATTGCGCTTCTCCGGGCCTTTCCAGAGAGTGGAGACGCCAGCACAGAACCTGGGGGAAGAGATCGCTTCTGGCCCGCGCCGCGGCAGGTGCTGGGTCAATGTGAGCTGTTAGGAGGCACAGGCCGGCCGGCCCACCTCCTCGGTGCCGCCGGCTCGTCACGGCCGGAGCTTCCTGGTGAAGGACAGGCAGGAAGTGGACGGCGGCCTCCACTGAAGTGTTGGCAGGTGACCCTCAGGGCAGGACACAGCTGGGATGACAGGGCCAGGCTGGAGGCTGCCCGCCGGCCTCTGCACTTCTCTCTCCCACCCAGCTCGTGGCTGCCCCCACCTGCCCCTGGGGCCCCCTCCTGGCTCAGCTCCCTTCCCCGTCCCCACGTGGCATCCTCCGTCGTCCCTTCTCCCCCCAGGCTCCCAGCAGGGTCACTTGCCCTCCCGAGAGAGACATCATCATATCCTGTAATATCATTGGAATCGGAATATATATTTAAAATGACAAGATTGAAATTAAAATTTAAGTAAAGAATCGCTTTTCTGTGAGTAGCTCCGAAAGCAGTGATTTAGCAGCAAATTGGTAGAGAGAGAGAGGTAAGCACGGGTCCTTTAAAACCATCCTGCGGTCTCCGGCGTGCGAGCCAGAAGTGTCTCAATTTAACACATCATTGGTTAGTATTATTAGAGATCGCACCGGGCCCCGGAGCACACGGTGGCGCCGATCCAGAGGGGGCCCCCCCGAGGGCGCCGGCCGGGGGCCCCGGCGGGCCAGAGAGGGCAGCCTCGTTAATGAGGGCAGAGGGGACCCCGAGAGCCTCCCGCGGCCTGAGCAGGAGTTGACGGTGATGATCCTCTTGTTTGCAGTTCAGTAGCCGCCATGAACCGGGAATGGAGAGACTGGTAAATGTCACGGCTCTTCCCCGAGGCCGCGGATTTACGGCTTTGGTGTCTGTCTGGGTGTCCTCCTGGCCCCGGGAACCCGGGCTGGGCGCAGGAGGCCGTGGAGACCGTGACTAAAGAGCCGGCGCCGGTGAGCCCCGCGGGCAAGGCCCAGAGTTCTGGCCCCGCCCGGCCCCGCCCGCAGCCCCGGCTCTGAGGTCACCTCGCGGAGGCACATGTGGCCGGAGGGCTTGAATGTCAAGACAGTTGTTGCTCCCCAGAGCGAGGTCTGGGGACTGTCTGCATCCCCTGGTAGGCTTGTTAAAGGGCCACATTTTGGGGTTCCCCCGCTCCAGACCTTCTGATTCAGAAGCGCTGGGGGTAGATCCAGAAGCCTGCATGTTTAACACACACACACACACACACACACACACAGATCTGGGGAACCCCTACAACGGAGGTGGTCCATGCCGTGTCTGTGTGACCTTTTGGGTCAGTGCTCTCACCGATAAGCTGGCAGTCCTAGAGAGCCAACAGTCTAGGGGTGTAATCCACGAGCTGGACTCTGCACAACCCAGACCCCAGCCTCGTCAGTGTGGCTCAGTGGCTGAGCGTCGATCTACGAACTCGGAGGTCGCTGATCGATTTCCGGTCAGAGCATATACCCCGATGGCAGGCTCCATCCCTAGTGTGGGGCGTGCAGGAGGCAGCCAATCAATGATTCCCCTCTCATCATGGATGTTTCTCTCTCTCTCTCTCTCTCTCTCTCTCTCTCTCTCTCTCTCTCTCTCCCTTCCTTTCTGAAATCAATACTAAAAATACGTTTTTCTTAAATAAATAAATTAAAAACCCAGACACCAACGTGGCTCCTCCCTGAGCCTGAATTCCCCCCCCCCCATTTCAATATCATTCCTTTACGTAAGAGTTGCCTTCCTGGGGCTACGCTTTGGCCGTGCAGGGGCCCCGGCAGGACTTAGCTGGGCCCTCCGCACTCCCGTGGTGCTGACTAGCATCCCTCAGGGGTATTCCGAGCTCTGGTCTGAGCGGGAGGGTCTGAGAGACCCGGGCAGAGGCTGTGAGTCCCCTCACAAGGCTCAGCTCAGAGCTGGGGGCGTAGTGTCACGGCATAGTGGCTCTGTGTCCCACGGTCCCTCTTCCAGCCTGTCAGAAGAGAGACAAGAGAGAGAGACAGAGAGAGAGAGAGAGAGAGAGAGAGACTGTGCACACAGTCCAAGTGCATTTTCTAAAACTGGCGCCCATCGGTCTGCAGGGGTGCACTGAGGATGAAGGGGAGGGGACGGGGGAGGGAGCAGCACGCCCGCTCTGCAGGGAGTGCCCCTCCCGCCCCCCAGCGACGCTCAGTCCTGGAGCCAGCAGCACTGCGATGTGCTCCCCCAGGCCCGGGGGGACCTGAGCAAACCCACCTCCGCCAGCAGCTGCGTGGGAACCTGCTCTTGCAGTTCTCAGAGGAGACCGAGAGCCCTCCAGAGGAAGAAGAGGGAAGTGACAGTGTGCACCCCAGCGGCTGGGCCCAGGGCACCCGAGCCTCCACATGGGCGTGCTCCCAAACCTGCGTGTCCCTGCCACGGACGGGCGGACCTCTGCGGGGCGTGGACGCGGAGCTGCACCCGTCCCCCCGCGTCGCCCAGCTCCCGACGGCACTCCCCCTGGGGGGCTGGAGCCGCGGGTCCATGCTGGTGCTCCAGCTGCAAGGGAAGCGGGCAGAGCCTCGAGCCAGAACAGATGCCGAAGGGCTCAGGCCGCATGGCAGGCCTCTGTCAGAGGGGGGCCCCCCCGGAATCCGAAGCTGGGGCGGGGGCGGGAGGAGAGCGGGTGTCACACCAAAGCTCGTCCTCCCCAAAAGAGATGGAAGTGGCAGGGAGTCATGAGACAAGGATGAGGCTGCCGAGCCGCCCCAGGTCACCCGTGGCTTCCCAGTTGTCCTCCCTGCGGCTTCTCAGTTTTCATCCCAGCCCCACCCCCCACCCCACCCCACCCCACCCCACCTCACCCCCAGCGGCGCATGCCAGGGAGAGGCTGCAGGGACTCGGTGTTGGCATTTATGTAATCACATCCCCTGCCGTAGAGATGCCGCCCCATCCTCGGGGGTGCACAGAGGGATGCGTGTAAAACTGGGGCATTTCTATGTCAAGAGCAACACACGTGAGGGACATTTGATCTTCCGCTGTTTTGCAATAGGCACAGTGGACTGTGTATTCCTCTGTGTTAAGTGGCTTTGAGCGGCATTCTGTGATGCCTTACAGACATGTGCCCAGACCCTCTGGGAGGGCTTGGCTGGGCCCTCCGCGCTCCCGTGGTGCTGACTAGCATCCCTCAGGGGTATTCCGAGCTCTGGTCTGAGCGGGAGGGTCTGAGAGACCCGGGCAGAGGCTGTGAGTCCCCTCACAAGGCTCAGCTCAGAGCTGGTGGCGTGGTGTCCCGGCGGCGTCGTGGCTCCGTGTCCCAAGGTCCCTCTTCCAGCCTGTCATCCCCGCGGGTCCTCGGTGCGGGTGTGCCCCACGCCGCTGGTGGAAATTCCTCAGGGGCGAGACGCAGGCCATGGCCATCACTGCGCCCGGTGCCCAGCGGGGCTTCTGGCCCACGGGGGCACGGAAGCATTGTCTGACCAGTTCCTCCAGCTCCACCGCCGTGAGGGCTGGGACACTTGGCAGAAGGCAGCCCCCGCCAGCCCCGCACACGTGACGGCGGGGTGAGGACTTGCGGGTTCGAGGGCAGGGAGGGGTGCCGGGTGCTGGCGCCGTCATTCCCCCGGAGGGGCCCACGTGGGCCCGGCTCTGTCAGAGGTGCGTGGGCTGGAAACACACCAGCTGTGCTGTGGGGTCCTGTGGGGGTGACTTCCGCCCGCATCCATCGGCCTTATTGGATCCGGCCAGGTGTGGGGGCCCGGCGCCAGCCCCGTCCATTCTGGAATCGCCCCCTGACATCCAGGCTCTGCGGATCCACCGTCTCCCCATCTCCCTGGCAACAGTGGGAGGAGCTGCGTTCTGGCTTCCGCAGAAGCTGCCCCCTTCCACCCCCCGCCCCCCCGAGGAGGGCACCAACCTGGGCACCCGGTGGTCCACGGTCCCAGGCACACGAGCAGGGGCAGAGGTTCGGGGCACCAGGCCTCCAGCAGCCTCCAGCAGCCTCCAGGGCAGCGGTGTTGGGGTCCCAGCACACCAGCCCCCCCCCACACACAGTCTGGAAACCCCGTCACCCCAATGAGGGGGACACATTGCACCAGGTTGCCCAACACACCACACCCCTCACCCCTCCCCCCCCTGCCCGGTTGCTCACGTCACTCCCTCCTCCTGAGAGTGCTCCATGCATTGGCACCTGCCTCAGACCTACTGCGAGGCATGTTTCCCCTGCTGGCCAGCCGGTAGCCCACAGACCCTGCATTCATTCCCGGGGCACCTGCACCCGCCGGGCACCGCGCCTGGTCCCTCCCCCCTGGAGCTGGCCCACCGCGCAGGGTCAGCACGGCCCTGAGAGGGGAGAGTGAGACGGAGGGGGTCCCTGCCAGCTGTGGTCACAGATGTGGTGCCCCGGGCGTAGGAGCCGGGAGAGGGGAGACACGCGAGGGCCCCCCGGGAGGCTCACCCTTCAAACCACCGGGACCTGCTGGCCCGTGTGCCAGCCACCTCCGGGCAGAGGAGGAGAGGGTGCCCCCTTCGGGTGAGCCCGCCCGTCAGAAAGGGCAGCCCCTCTGGGCCCCAACAGCTTCCTGGGTGCACGGCCTGGGGAGCAGGGGGCGCTCTGTGGGAGGGAGCGTGGCTCTGCGTCCCCCGTGGTGTCAGCCCCTCGCCCCTCCGCCGGGCATCTCTGGGAAGGGCACCGCCTTGCGGGCACCGGCCCGATGCAGCCTGCGGGTGGGTGGGCAGCGTGTGACTGGCTCTCGGTAGAGCTCGAGGTAGAGAGAGCCAGAGAGAGAGAGCCGGGCACCCCAGGGGCTTCCTGCAGGAGGGGGTTCCCCAGCGTCCCCCGCCCCCACCCCAGACGCCCTCACGGAGTCCCATCCATGACGGATCGGGGTCTCTGGTGCTCTCGGGTCGCTGGAAGAAGCAGGATGCTGTCAGCCGCCGAAAAAATGTGACCTTTGAAAATTTACAAGAGCCCGGGTTTAAAAGCTGCGGCGTTAATGATGCATCCCATTAGCATCTCATTAAGGGGGAGCGGAGAGAATCCGCTCAGGCTGGTGGTGAGCAGACAGGCCTCTTCCCGGTGCCTGTCCTCCCGGCCTCTGTCTGCCAGGCCCTTCGTGTCTCCGCAGAGAGGGAGAGGGCACGGCCCGGGCCGCGGGGGAGGCCACGTGGCCGGCGGCGTCACGGACGGACAGTGGCCGTGGCAGGAGGCCAGGGGGGCTCTCCCAGCCCTGCCTCACCCCCCCCCCCGCCTCTCCTCCCCGCCCCCTGCACCCCGGGCTGTTGTCCTGGTTGTGTCCGTGGCGTTCTCACAGAATGCAGGGCGGCCAGCCCCCCCGCACGCGGTGGGATCCAGAAGCCTGGCATTTGGCCCGGGGAGCCTTTGGTGACTCTCGGACCTCTGAACCCCGGACCTCGGGGGAGGCTGAGCCGGAGCCTCGGACCCGCACAGTGCCCCGGAGCCTCAGACCGGGACACGCGTCCCCTGGGGCCTGGGCCTTTTGCAGGAGGAGGGCCCCGGTCGCCCGGTCGCCTGGACCTCGGCGCACCGCACACCCACGTCTGTGTTTTTCCTGGAGGGCGAGGAAGACAGAATGTGCGCGTCACTCTTGTAATGAAAGAAATAAAAACTCCTGGCCTGCAGGCTGCCCCTGGCTCCAGGAGCTGCTGGTCCGGGAGAGGGTGAGCGGCCTTGTTTGTCTCTCCTGGAGCAGAAGGGGACTCTGTGTGTCTCCCCGCAGAGCACAGTGCTTGTACGGAAGAGCTTGTTTGTGATGTCCATGAAAGACACAGCCAGACAGCAAACCAGTTGTCACCCCACCCAGTCACCCCCAGCACCCCAGACCCCCCTGCACCCAGCTTCCTCCTGGCATCCCCACTGTGTGCGTAGGTGCCCAGCGCTCCCCCTGCCGGGACGAGTCCCCACTGTGTGCGTAGGTGCCCTGCCGGGACGGGGGCCCCGGGCCTCCGGCAGGGCCCAGTTCTGTGAAACAGACCAACTGGCCGACGAAGGCACTGGCGCTGAGCTGGCAGAGTGTTTTGGAAGCAACGTCCGGGCAAACACTGGGCCTCCGGAAGTTGTGGAGTTCCGAATCTGGTTCCCCCTCTTGAGGGGGGACCCCAGCCCCGCGCCTGCTGTCAGGGGCCGGGCAGGGCCCTGACGCTGACTCCGCAGGGGAGAGTGAGACAGAGGAGGTCCCTGCCTCTGGCCTGGGAGGCCCACAGAGACCAGGGTAGCAGAGAGGGGCTGCAGCGCCCCCTCCTGGCAGCAAGCGTTTCTGTCTTACCGGTGAAGGAGGGTGCTGGTGAGGAGGCTGGGGTGTCTGCCTTCAAACTTCACCCCAAACCGGGCCCTGCGTGGAACATCGCACAGCCTCCTCCCTCAGTGCCTTTGATTACGGGGAAGCGACCTGTGAGCCTCGGAACCCACCCGCACCACAAGAACCTGGGAAGAGCTGGCTATTTATTTTTATTTTTTTAAAATATATTTTATTGATATTTTACAGAGAGGAAGGGAGAGAGATAGAGAGCTAGAAATGTTGATGAGAGAGAAACATCGACCAGCCGCCTCTTGCACACCCCCTACCGGGGATGTGCCCACAACCAATGTACATGCCCTTGACCGGAATTGAACCCGGGACCTTTCAGTCCACAGGCCGACGCTCTATTCACTGAGCCAAACCGGTTTTGGCCTGACTATTTATTTAGAGAAGCCACACTGTTGTGCCTTAGGTTCCTGAAGACTGTTGGAGAATGTGGCTAAGTCCCCACCCACCTCGCCACCTGTCCCGCAGACAGCAATGGGGCCGGAGCCTCAGACTAGGAAGCTTGTCCATGAATTGTTCTTCCCTCGGAGGTTCCTCTTTCCCTTTGTTTGCCGTGCTGCTGGGGGACTTCGCAGCTCAGGGCAGACGCCCTTTTCTTAGTGGTGGCTCCAGTGGCCTGAGTGGTCTCTGAGGGTGGCCGGGGGGGGTCCTGAGGGGGGCGCTCCGGAGGCAGGAGTCCAGCAGAGGCCACGGCTGCCACGCTGGGCCACTGGGCCGGTCACTCCCCCTCGGGCCGGCCCGTGGCTCGGGCGGCAGCCGGACTGCCGGGGGAGGGAGGGGACGCGGGCCCCAGGCGGGCAGGCCCCCGCCGGGCTGCGCTCACCCCCCTCTCTGCTTCTCCCCAGGCGCCCGGCATCTCCAAAGCGGACGGTCCGTCCCAGGGACTCACGACCAGCCTCCGGTGGGGGCAGACGCCCATCAACCAGGCCACGCCCTGGGACACCGACGAGCCGCCCTCCAAGCAGATGCGGGAGAGCGACAATCCAGGTGTGTACTTCCCCGAGGACGGAGCCACCAACGCCCGGGGCTGGGAGAGGTTCTGGGGCCCACGGGGGGGGGGGGGGAGGGGGGTGCTCCACACCCTCCCCAGAGGGGGGTTCACGCTCCGCTTCCTACCGCAGGCCAGGCCTTCTCTGGGCAGCTGGGACCATACCCAGAGCCCCCCGTGCGATCTCCACCGGCCCCACACCCCCCCCCAGGATGCACACGCCCGTCCCCTCGGCCTTCCGTGCCACAGCCCACTCCTCCCCTCCGCGTCGTCTGTGCGATGAACTCCCCATTCTTCAGCCCCGCCTGGAGCCCACTTTCCATCCCTTTCCCCCCCAGAGGGGAGCCCCAATCTCATTGCTCAACAATGACCCCCACGGCCGCAGCTCGAAGGACCGTGTGGAGTCTGCCCGGGACCTCTGTTCTGCCCCCTCTGCTCCCCACAGCCTGTGTCCCCTCCGCTCTGCCCCTCTATGTCCCCTCTGCTCTGTCCCCTCCGCTCTGCTCCCCGCAGCCTGAGTCCCCTCCGCTCTGCTGGCAGCCACATCACATGCTGTCTTCACATAAGAGCCCAGGGCTGTCCTGTGGCTGCCCTGACCCCGGCCATCGCCTCGCAAGCTGGCGAGGCAGCTAGGGGGGAGGCCCCAGGGCCAGAAGGCCTCCTCGTCCGTGTCCTTTCGTGGCCCCTGGCCTCTCTGAGGTGCCTGCCCTCCTTGCTGGCCGTGCCTCGTCCTCCGCTATTGTCACCTGCAGACTTAGTCATCCTGGGACCAGGTGAGCAGAGTTTGGCTCACAGCACCAGACACCTCTCCCCAGGTCTCGGCCTCCTCTGGGCCCCCCCCCCCTCATAAATGGAGGCCTCCGCCCCAGGGCGCCCCTGGATCTTCCCACAGAGCTAGCAGAGACCTCCCCGCTGCGCTCACAAGTTCTGGGGGCATTCTCTCGGGCGCCCTGGCTAACCCCGGAGAAAACTGAGCTGTGCAGGTCGAGCTTCGTCCCTGAGACAGCGGGCCGGCTTGTGGTGACCCCCCTTCTCCTCTCTGGGCCGGGGGACAGTCCCCCCTCGGTGGCGGCCCTTTCTAGAATCTTGCTGGCACTGCCTCGCCGAGCTTGGCCAGCTCCTCGTTTCCTCCCGCCTCTCCGTGGTCAGCGCCGTGGGTTGCACGGCTGTGGCGTGCCTCGTTCCCTGTCACCTCGATGCTCGCAGCAGCCCTGCAGAGCTGGCGTCATTCCTGTCCATCCGTCCCCTTGCAGAGAGGACACTGACTCGGGAGGCTTGTGCCTGAGCCACTCAGCCGGTGAGGGCGGATCCAGGCCTCCCGCGAGGGCTGGCTGACTCTAAGCCTCCCTGTCCCCCCCATGCCCGGTGGCTCTCCCTGTGGACAGCTCCTCGGGGACGGGACAGCGCCCTCTGGTGGTGTGCTAGTTACTCTGCCATCATGATCCTCTTTCTGTGCGGGAGCTCCCCGCCCCCCCACCCCCCTCACCCCCAGCTTCTAAGCCCCTGGGGCTGGTGGCCCACCCTCCTCCCCCCTCAGTGCCTCGCCCTCGGTCTCCACGGCCACTCCAGAGGCACCCGGAAAGCTGAGGTGGCCACGGCCTACGTCTACACCCGCTCAGTCGGAGGCAACCCGGACTGGCCTTGCCTGTCGCAGTGTCCTCTGGTCTCACTCATAAGCCGGCTAGAGTCCCTCACTGGCAGCCCGCTCAGGGGGCGCTGGCCTGGCCCTGCCTGCCCTTGCCTGCCAGGCTGGCCTCCTGTACCAGGCCTGGGGAGCTGTACCCCCTTGTTCACCCACAAGTCCCTCTAAGGCCAAAAAAGGACTTCTCACCTTCCCCCCTTCCCCACCCCCCAGGCTGGCGCTACAGAGGTTGCCTGGGCCCCCGGTGAGGCCACAGAGAGAGCAGCGCCTCCTGGCTGCCCACACCGCCCACACCCCCAGCCCTGCCCTCCTGCAGCTCCCGCCCTCGCACGGCACTGGGCTCAGCTGCTCCTTCTCGCCTCGCCCGGCGAAAACTCTCCTGGCAACCCAGCCACCCCCGCCCGCTCCCCGACCCTCCAAAGAGGAGGGGGGGGCGCCAGCACGTGTGAGACGTGTAGCACGCGCCGGGCCCTCTGCTGGCTGTTTTAAAACCTGTGTTCCTCGCTCGGGGCTTCCCAGGAGACCTGTGAGGCGGGCGTTGCTACCGTAGTTCCATATAATGGAACTCAGAGTGAGGCTCAGAGGAGATGAGCAACCTGCCCGGGCTCTGAGCTACCCTGTCTCCCCGAAAACAAGACAGTGTCTCATATTAACTTTTGCTCCCAAAGATGCGCTAGGTCTTCTTTTTCAGGGGATGTCTTAGGTTTCCATGAAGGAGGCCTTATTTTCGGAGGAGGTCTTATGTTCGGGGGAACGCGGGTAGTGGGTGGCAGAGCCAGGCTCTGAACCCGGGTCTCGGTGATGAAGGCCTGCCCGTTTTCTCTGTCCGTTCTGCGGCCTCTCAGCCTGCCCCAGGAAGACCGCGGTCCCTCCCGAGCCCTGGCAGCTACCTGCTCACGCGCCCTGAGGCTCCTCTCCGCTGCTCCTCATTCTGCGAGCTCCGGGGCACGGGTGTCTGGTGCACCCCACTGACCCCGCGGCCCGGGGCAGCCGGTGCTGGCTGAGCGACTGCGTGACCGGCGGCGGATGACACCTCTCCCATCTCCCTTGCAGGCACGGGGCCGTGGGTGACCACGGTGGCCGCCGGGAGCCAGCCCGCCCTGATCGCACACTCCTACGGAGTGGCCCAGCCTCCTGCCTTCAGCCCGGCCGCCAACGTCCAGGCCCCGGTCATCGGGGTGACCCCCTCGCTGCCTCCGCACGTGGGGCCCCAGCTCCCGCTGATGCCGGGCCACTACCCGCTGCCACAGCCGCCCTCTCAGCCCCTGAGCAGCGTGGTGGTCAGCATGCCCGCCCAGGCCCTGTACGCCAGCCCGCAGCCCCTGGCCGTCTCCGCGCTGCCCGGCGTGGGGCAGGTGGCCCGCCCGGGACCCTCGGCGGCGGTGGGCAACGGCCACATGGCAGGGCCCCTGCTGCCGCCGCCGCCGCCGCCAGCGCAGCCGTCGTCGGCCGCCCGCCCCAGCGGTGCCCCTGCCACCAACGGGCCCCCCACGACCGACGCCGCCCACGGGCTGCAGATGCTGCGGACCATCGGCGTGGGGAAATATGAGTTCACCGACCCCGGGCACCCCAAAGGTAAGCCCCGCCGGCGCCGCCGCCGCCGCCACACATGCTCCCTGTGTGCCTGCGTCTGTGCCTCCCCACGTGGCCGCTACGGCGTGCACGGACCGGGAGCGTGCTTCCTGGTGGTCCGTGCCCCCCCAGCAGCGCCCTCTGACCTCACCCAGCCTGGAGGCTGCAGGAGGGAGGGCCCCCTGGCCTCAGGCAGAGGGAGGAAGACGGGACAGGGGTGCAGGGCAGCGTGAGTGGACAGGAAGAGGAGGGGAGGGCGAGCCTGCCAAGTCCAGGGCCCTCGTGCTCCCTGCCCAAGCCCTAGGCCATCTCACCACTGACCCCAAGGCCAGGCCACGTGCAGCATGAGCAGGCGTCGTCTGTCCCCCTCAGGGCTCCACAAAACAGTCCCTTGGGCCTCTTCCGTCTTCCAGCCTTGCCGGCAGCGGGAATCCGAACTGTCCGTGTCCCGCCCCCTCTGTCGGGCCATCGGATGAGAGCGCCTCCCTGGGCATTCGCCGAGGCCCAGGAGACACTCCCAGACCATCCTGAGCCGGTTGGCGTTTTTTTTTTTTGTTTCAAGGACCCAAGGGTGGCTCGGGGAGGCTCTGGTGGGGGCCCCGGAGCTCCAGAGAGCCAAGCCTGCTCCTGCCGAGTGCGGGAAGGAGGCAGCTCGGCCTGGGCCCGGTGCCTCCTGGGGGACCCAGGCCTCGTGGAAAGGGGAGGGGAGGGGAGGTGGGCCTAGGAAGTGTGGGTCTCAGGGCACCATCAGCCCCTGAGACTGCATTTCGGGGGGGCCTTGCCTCTCGTGGAGCACTGGCTCCAGCTAGCTGTCCCCTTCCCGCCTTCGCTCGTGACTCCCCATCTTCCTCCTTTCCGGCGATTTCCAGGCCTTGTCAAGCGCCCCCACCGCCTAGATCTTCACTGGGTCTCGTTCCCAGTCTCGTGGCGCCCTGACTGTCTTTGTTTGGGGGGGGGGGGGGGGAAGCACTAGTTGTGAACAACAAAATTATAGAAAATTACATCTACATTCTGGTAAACTCTTGCTTTGTTTAAGATCTTTAAAAAAAAAAAAGACTACAATAATTTTTTGGTTTGGTTAAGCTCTCTCTCCCTTTACAGAAACTTCCTCCCAGTGTACATGTTGCCATCTCTGACTCAATGGGCTCTTGGTGTCCCAGCTGCTCCGGCTCCCTTCCCCCACCGCGGGGAGCATAACCCCCTCACCTGGCAGCCTGCCGGGACTGGTGGAGGGTCTCGCTGACTTGGCAGGTTTCAGACATGCAAGGAAAAGGCCTTGTTCTGTGCAGAAAGGAAACTGGTAATTGGCCCGGATTGGACTGGATGGAGCCCCTCATTTTGGTGTAGCCCCCCCCCCCAAAAGCTGCCAGGCATCCTCCTCAGGCACCTGAGTCCGTAGATGGGGAGGTCGCAGTGGTAGAGACTGGCCCCCGAGGGTCATTGCAGAGTCAGACCTGCAGCATCTGTGTGGGGCCGAGGACATGAACCATCCTCTGTCCAAGCCCAGGGACGGGAGCGGAGAGAAAAGAGGGGCCTTGATGGGCTTCCCTCTTCCAGCCCCAAAGGGTAGATTCAGTCCTAGGTATGGGATGGGGTGCGCCTAGGAAGTGTCCACGGCGCCCCCTTCTGGTGAGTCAGTGAGATTTCCCCCACTGACAACCCTCATGCAGATTTCCATAGAGAGCTCGCTGACTGTTTCCCCAGAAATTACATTGAACTTGATTCTCTGTGGTCACGGCCTCGTCCGCTGATGTATCTCCTTATGTTCCGGAGAAGAGGGACAAACACACACGTACAAATGCCTCCCAACTCGGGCCTGGTGGGTTTGTTGGTGTGTGTGTGTGTGTTGTGGTGTGTGTATGGTCTTTCTTAAGTAATTTCTCCTTTCATTTCTAATCCTAAAAGCCTTTATTTGCTAAAGCTATAATTTGTCTGTCAGATCGGATGTCAAACAACCGCATATTTTTTTAAAAACAAGAGGCCCCGAGTTTCGAAATCACATCTCCGGGGCCCGCCGCGTGAGAATCGCGTCCCTGACAAGACCGCGTGGGTTTGGATTTGGGTCGCTGTTCCTCCGGCCCCTGGGGATTCTGCACAGCCCCGTTCTACACGCCTCGCACTCCTCGGTGGCGGCTCCAGGAGGGGACAGAACACCGCTCTGAACTCCACGCTGGGGAAAGGGGAACTCTCCTCCTCTCCCGCTCTCTGGCTGACACCTCCCCTGGCGTTCTGATAAGACCCGCCGTGGCTCGCCCGGAGACCTCGCTCGTTAAAGTCCCGCGTCTTCCCCTCCTGTCGTTTGACGTGACAGCAGCCGGGCCTCTCCCGGGGCTGAGTAATTATGGAGAAATCCCATCCACGAGGACCAGGTCCTGCCAGCCAGAGGGAGGAGCCACTGGTATTTTTAGATTTCATTAGTGCCCTGATTTGAAATTTCACATCTTATTTCTCGTCATGATCTTCCAGTCGACCGGGCTGAAATTTCCGTTGGGGGGCAGGTGGGGAGGGGATTTATGTGAGTCCACCTTTCTCCCCCGAAAAAAAAAAGGGGGGGGGTATTGGGACTTCCATCGGAAAACTGAACCAGGTGAAAAATAAAGGTGGTGTGGAAATGTTTTGGGATTTGCAGTGGGTCAAGCGGCTGTCGCTCATCTGTGACGAGGGGAGGCAGCTTGCGTGCAGCCCGCTTTAATGAGTGTTATTTAAATGCATGGAGCACGTATAGATTTTCTTACGAAACCCGCAAGGATAAATCTTCCTTTCTCTAAGCGCCCTTTGGGGGGCGGGAGCAATCGGTGGGGTCTCTTCCTTACTTGGCTAACGGTGATCGACGGGGAGCTAATGAAACCCGATTTCACGTGTGCCACGTGATAAGGGAGGAAAAAGGAATTAGTTCCATCTGTATCCTGTTGTAAAGCACCCGGGCCGTTTGTCTTGTGGCTGGGTGGCTGGGTTGGTCCCCTGAGCTCATCCGTGGGCAGAGGGGTGGCCAGCCTCCGGCCTGCAAGTCTGTGTCACGGCCCCGGTGCCACGCGAGCCCAGCCGAGGCGGGCCCGGCAGGGGTGCGAGCTACTCATGTCACCCATCCTCTCCCCTCGCTTTCAAAGGGTTCCTGGTGGCGGAGGGGGGAGCCGGAGACCTTGTGAGGCCGGGCCCTGGGCCTGGCAGCAGCTGCAGAAAGGCTGCTGTGTTTTCACCCACTCGGCCAGGACGGAGGCGCCAGGCTGCTCCCGCTCCCACGTGTGTCTGCACCAGAACGCCACGCCCCAGCTGACCTAAGTGAGAGGTTTCTCTGTTCCGACAGAGAACCGAGGGGTGCCCGGGTCTGGAGGAGGAATGCTGGGGATGAGTGCCAGGACACTTCCCAAGAGACTCATCTATCAGGGAGTTGCACGCACACGCACACACACACACACACACACACACACGCATGCATGCGCACACGTGCACGCGCGTGTCTACTCCAGTGGCTTGCAGGGCCTGTCCTCATGTGAGCCACGTTCCGCTAGTGACTTACACGAATCCGCTCTCTGAACCCTTGGCACACAGAGGCCTTCCTGGGCCCTGCTCCTCCGGCCACCCAGCTGCCTTCTTTCTCTCCCCAGCCAGGGGCCGCCAGGGATCCCCGCTCTCGGGCAAGGGGCAGCCCACTTCATCTGGCCCCAAGGCCATTCTGGCCCCGCAAGGTGAAGGTCCCGTTAGTCTTCAAGGGCCAGGATCGAGTCAGAGAGCCACAGGTGGGGCCCGGGGAATTCTGGGAAATTTTGTGCAGACCTAGGTTCACAAATTCTGCAAAGCTTTCTCCCCCTAGCTTCACAGAGGTCATGGCCTCGTCACCTTCAAACCTCCAGCGCGTGCTCTCTTGGCTGGGCAAGGCGTGCCCTATCTGGCTGACTCCTAGGGCTTCTCCAGTTTTGAGTCTGGAAATGAGTTTGGGGGCTTTTTAAATTTTTATTTTATTGGTGTACTAGAGGCCCTGTGCATGAAATTCGTGCACTGGAGGGGGGGGTTCCTTCAGCCCAGCCTTAGCCCTCTCGCAGTCTGGGACCCCTCGCTCCTTACCTCCCGCCTGCTCACTGCTCCTTACTGCTCTGCTCACTGCTCCTTACTGCTCTGCTCACTGCCCCTAGCGCTGCTGCAGAGGAGGGAGAGGCTCCCGCCACCACCCCCCCTGCGCTTGCCAGGCATGAGCCCGGCTTCCGGCTGAGCAGTGCTCCCCCTGTGGGAGCACACTGACCACCAGGGGGGCAGCTCCTGCACTGAGCGTCTGCCCCCTGGTGGTCAGTGCACGTCATAGCAACTGGTCGTTCCGCCGTTCGGTTGATTTGCATATTAGCCTTTTATTCTATAGGGTAGTTGGCCTACCATGGCATGTTTGTTCCAGGCATACAACATAGCGATTTGACATGTATGTGCCTTCTGGGCTGATTACTGATTAAGCCTGTCTCCGTGCAGAGTCATGACGATATCATGGACCGTACGTTTTTCCCGTGCCGTCACACTGGGTCCCCGTGGCTTGTTTGTTTTATGACGGCAGGTTTGTCCCTCTTCTTCCCCTTCCCCTTCCCTCGCCCAGTCCCCGCACTCCCCGCCCCTCTGGCAGCCTCCCTTTGCTCTCTGTCTCCAAGGGTCTGTTTTTATGTTGGTTGGTTTATTCGTTTGTTTGGGGGGAGGGTCCTAGACTCCACATATAAGCGGCATCTTACAGTACGCGGGAGTGAGTTTCGAGAGGAGGCGGGCTGGGCAAAGGTGTGTGGCCCCAGCTGCCTGTCCCGTGGGGGGGGGGGGGTTCACGGTACCCCCAGACCATGAAATAACCCTGGAGAAGCACCGCACCACACGGGCCTCACGGGAAACGATTCGGTTGAAATGACATTCTATTCAGGAGCGCACTCGCTGTTCCAGAAACATAAAAGGTGAAAATAACGCTGGCCGGCCGGCCGAGTGGGTTAGGAACACAAAACACTGTGCAATTTGCCCGGAAAAAAAAAAATGGCTGAAAGGTTGTTATCTATTGAAAGAGCTGTCCTTGCCTGTTTCCTTGGTGTCGTTCTCTTTCCCTTTAAAAAAAATATATCTTAGGGGGGAGCCCCAGGCTTTTCAGGGCATCACCAAGACATGCTCTTCTCGGCCTTCCACTGTCCCGGGCCCGGTTGGCTGGCGGGTTCTGTAGAACTGTCGGGTTTCACCCCTGGGCCTCTCCCTGCCTTCCCCTCCCTCCCCCAAGTGGCCTCTCACGTTGTCACCACGCAGGGTCTCGCACCCCGGCCTGCACCCGTCCCGGCAAGCACGCGTTGTGTCTCTCACCGCCATCTGCGGGGCCAGTGCCGCGGGCTCTGTGCGGTGTTCTCGGGGCTGCCGTGCAAAATGCCGCCGACCAGGGGGCTTATCGGGCCGACGTCTGCTTACTCGCCATTCTGGGAGCTACGCGCCCACGGTCGGAGCACCGTGGGGGCTGGCTGCTGGTGGGGCCTCGCTCCTGGGCTTGCAGAGGGCCCTGTTCTCGGGGTGACACCAGTCATGCTGGATTTGAGTCCCAGCCTTACAATGGCACGTCTTGTCATTTTACCACTGCTCATGCCACTCCCTGATAACGGAGCACTGACTGGGTTTCCTGTCCTTGGAACCATCCGTCTATGGGGTTAGCTTTTTATGGCCAAAGAGGCTTCATGCCAGGAAGGAACACAGATGCCGCCTCGTGGGAGCGGGAACCTGCGCTCCACCAGCGGGGACCAGCAGGTCCATTGAAAGGCCCAGCTCCATCCTGAGAACACGATGGAGCTGTGTCTGCCATGCTTGCCCCTTAGGGTGCGGGGCACCTCTAAGGACCACTCGGTGGCCTCGTTGGCAGGCCCAGGAGGCCTGCTCTGCGTTGGAACCACAAGCAGACCTGCCGCACTGGGCCTTGGAGCCCCTAAGTCAAGGCAGCGCCACGTGGGGGTTCTGAGGGCCCCTGGTCTGTCTGGCCATTCCAACAGGCGGGCTTCAGCAATTCTGATGGATCCAACAAGAATGCCTATATTTTCTGTCTCTTCCTTACGGAGGCATTCATTACCTCCTTAGACTAAACGGCAGTTTTATGAGGCAGAGATTTTTTTTGGCGTGGGCCATGATTCCAAGGTTCCTAATTGAATGCCACTCGTCCCAGAGAGCAGAGAAGTAGGCATGCGCGCCCCCCCCATCGCCCCCGAGGGCCTCCGTCTCAGGCTGTAGGTCAGGGACCACCCTTCTCGGGAGCTGGTGGGCCACGCTGGCGGGTGCAGCCTTGTCTTCTGCGAGGGAATGGAGTGGGCGTGTTGCAGCCCTTATGTAATCACTCTGTCCTTGTGTAATCCTCCCAGCTGCCCCGGGAGGCAGACGCACCGATGGCAAACCAAGGCGTGGGGCAGATGCTTGCCCAGGTCCGAAGGGTAGCGCTGGAGCGACAATAGCAAACCCGCCTGCTCCGATGCCCACCCCTTTCCCCACACCACACCTGGGCGCTGCCCAGGTGCAACCTGTCTAGTCAGCAGGCTACGTTGGGGCTGATGAAGAGCAAGTCCCATGATGGCTCCCTTATGTCTGCCAGAGTCGTGTGTCTGATATTTGTCTATATAAACTGGTGATTCCTGGGTTCTTTTCTCATCTCCAAAAGGTGTGTGATGGATGGGTGGATGGATGGATGGATGGATGGATGGATGGGTGGATGGATGGATGGACGGACTTAATTCCCAAAGCAAATCCATGAGGGGCGTTGGGCCCTTTGAGGAAGCTGCAGACCGGGCAGTGGTCACCGCAGAAGCCCCCGGGGCTTGGGAGTCAGGCAGCCCTGAGGTTCTCGCGGCGGCATCTCCCACGCCTGATGCAGAGCGCTGCCAATGCAGTAAAGTTAATGGAGCCCGTCATCCCACGGAGGAGCCAATTCGGTGCAAAGATGATACATCTTTGAAGTTAATGAGGTCTATTAATTGAACTTGTGCCCTTTTAAATGGATGAAATCCTTGGAATCTACCAAACAGCAGCACATCCACTTAGAAGCGGTGATTGATGGCTGAGCTCTCGGTCCCCGGTGGGTGAGGAGCCACCGGGCAGAGCTCTGGGAACCGGCCTCCCACTGGCATCTCACTCAGCCCTCAGCCCTTCGGGAGCTCAGCAGACGCCGTGTCCACCCAGCCAGCCACCCTTGCCCTTTGCAAAGGCCCCCAAACAGGCAGCGCAGCCAGGGGACTGCATAGCCCTGTGATGAACGGCTCCGGGGAGACCGTGGTTGGAGCTCAGTTGGTTGGAGCATCGCTCGGTTCGCCAAAACGTTGCGAGTTCAATTCCCAACCTTGTGTTCCTCTGAGGACATATACCTAGGACGCAGGTTCCCGGTCAGGGAGCGTACGGGAGACACCTGGTCGATATTTCTCCCACATCGATGTTTCTCTCCAAAGAAGAATTGCATTTAAAAAAATCAAAACAAAACTGAGCCATCAAAGAGTCTGGAATGAAAGGTTCTCCCTCCGCCCAACTGGTGGACGGAGCTAACACATGACTGGCACCTGCCACAGAGACATCTCCAAGACATTGAACCACCAATCAGCACGGGCCAAAGTGTCCTTAGAGCCCACCCCTTCCTGTTCCGCCCTGGGCCCAACCCCCTTCCCTTCCGCCCTTTAAAAGGGACCCCCAGGCCAGACAGGTGTTGCTGATCTGCCATGCTAGGAGTCAGCCCGTCCCTTGCTCCCTCCCCACTCCTCCAATTCTCCAATTCTGATTTCTCTACCTCTGTAATGGGTTCCTGCCATTACCAGGGAATAAACTTTACTTTAAAATTCACAGACCCGACCTCGGGGTTAGTTGGGAGAGGTGAGCAAGAGCACGGCTAGACCGCCAGCCCTTCAAACATGGCCCCTGCCCAGGGGGGCCGGTGCCCAGTGGCTCCTGGGCTCGGGCAAGGTGAGCAGACCCCATTTCCAGGAGGCATAGACCTGGCACCTGCGGGGCCGAAGCACAAGGTCTGGCTGCAGACCCAACGGGGGCCGCCCCGCCATGTCCCTGGGCCCCTGCCTGCCCAGCCGGGCTCTGCCCGATTGCAGCCCCTGCCCACTGACGCCGCTCACAGTTGCCGAGGAGCACAAAGTGGCACTTGTTGTGCCCACAGGACATCTGCTGAAGGCAAAACTTGTGTTTATAGCTCTTCACTCCCCACGTCTGGCCGTGTTATAAAAAGAAAGGGACCATCTGTCCCTCTCCCGGACCCTCAGTGCCTCTTGGAAGAGATTTCTGTGCAAGAAGTCAGGGAGAAGTCCGAGCTGACTTCAGGGAGCTATTTTGAGGCCGGAAGAGAACGGTGCCTCCGCTGAGGGGGGTGTCTGGGGGGATTAAAGCTGGCTTGTGGAGGCCTCAACGGTGGAATCTGTGGGAGGAGGCATGCTATGGCCTGGCAGTGCCGCCCAGATGTGGAAAGGACCGACTGGCAGGACCCGGGGGGGGGGGGGGGGGCGGGGGCAGGCAGAGGGGGAGGGCCAGGCGGCACTGGGGACCCAGGAGAAGACATGGAGAATGTCAACGCCAGATTGCACGCATCTGTTGCGCCAAGTCAGGTATCTGTTTGCATCCCTCGGCAAGCTTGGCCAGCCTTCCCGAGGACACCTGGGGGCCCGCCTCAGGCTCAATGAGCTCCTTCCGCGGCTGATGGCTGAGGCGTTACCCAGAGCACACAGGGGTCCCCGGCGGCCTGGGGGGCCTGCTGGGCCTTGTCTGCCCCCAGGTCTGCAGCACCGAGACGATGGGAAAGCCGGGGAGAGGCTGGAGGAGCCGGGCGGCCGTGGAGGCGAGCTGCGGGGAGCTCCCGGTGGGGCTTTCAGAGGAGGGACCGCCCAGCGTCCTGGCCACACCAACCACCGGGCACTCCTCATCTCCCCCTCCATCCGGGTCTTCATGCTGGCTCTTCCAGCTCACCGGTTCTGAAGGGGGCCTGCCCTTGCCCCTCTCCCCCCTGGCAAGGGTTTTTCTTTCTGTTTAATTAAGGTACCGTGTCTCCCCGAAAATAAGACCTGCTTCATGGAAACATAAGACATCCCCTGACAATAAGACCTAGCGCATCTTTGGGGGCAAAAATTAATATAAGACACTGTCTTATTTTCGGGGAAACAGGGTAGCATTGAGTGACAACAGCACGTGAGTTTCAGGTGCGCTGCATTCTCGAGTTCGCCACGCGCACACTCAGCTCCAAACGCCTCGTTTCCTTTGTGCAGAGAATCCATGCAGGTCCCAGGAGTCCTGGGTCTGCAAACCTCTGGGCCTGAGGCTGCTTTTGGTTCAGACCAAGCCCTGCTCTCCTGCTTAGCCTCTGGAGGGAGGGGCGACCCGATGTGGGGTCCTCTGAGGACACCCCTTGCTTCCTTTCCTGCTCGTCCCTGACAGGGCGCCCCCTCCCGGTCCTCTTTCGGGGGGATGGGGGGTGGGGAATGAGAGCTTTGCTTCCATCCTGGGGAGGCTTTCGTCCACATTCTCAAATGCGCTGAATTCCCCCCAAGTGGTGCTCACATTCGGATTCTGAGGACGAAGGCAGCTCCCAGCGCAGCATGCGCACGGCTCCCCGATCCTAAAAGGTCACAGTCCTTCCGTGCGGGCCTCCTTCCATGTATTTCCCGTTCCTATCGATTTCCTCGGGCACACAGGAAAACACAGCGGGCAAAAAGCCTGCCGCTTCCATCGGAGTGAAATATTCTGCAGTCAAACCACACACCATAAAGAAATAATTGCAGTCTGTATATATTGCTAATGGACATCTCTCAGCAATTCCCTGTCTCATAAGCTTTAAACACAGACATTAGTATAAATATGCAGAAATCCCCATTCGGGCAAATCACTCCGCATTTCTGAGCAGAAGGAAGATTAACCGTGCGGTGGCATCTCGGAAGGACTCGGCAGAGCAGGGAAACTTCTCTGGAGGGGAGGGCGGCGGGGACTGCCCGGGGCCTAGAGGACAGAGCGGGAGGCCCAGGCTCCCCTGGCGCTGAGAGCCGGGCCTGGGGGAGGGACCGGCCCCCCCTGACCGCATCGGCCTCCCTGAGCCGCTCGGCCACCTGAGGGTCCCGCTGCTGCAGCCTCCCAGGCCCCCGGCCCTGGCGGGCAGGAAAACCAGAGGCTACAGGTGCGTTTTCCCGGCTGACCCCGCAGCAGCCGGCCAGTCTTGATCAATGTTTCTAGCTCTCTATCCCTCTCTCTTCCTCTCTGTAAAAACTCAATAAAAATATTTAAAAAAAAAAAAAAAAGAAAAAGAAAGAAAGAAAGAAAAAGAAAGGAAGAAAGAAAGAAAGAAAGAAAAAGAAAGAAAGAAAGAAAGAAAGAAAGAAAGAAAGAAAGAAAGAAAGAAAGAGAAAGAAAGAAAGAGAAAGAAAGAAAGAAAGAAAGAAAGGAAGAAAGAAAGAAAGAAAGAAACCTGTGATGCCGGGGAGGCGGAGGGCGCCGCCTGGCGTGGTGCAGGGTGCAGGGCCCCGTAAGGAACTCGAGGAGGGTGTTGCCTCCCAGGCGTGTGTATTTCCGCATTGAATGCTCACATCGAGCCTCCGCGGTGGGTCCTGTTACCCTCCCCTGGACGGGTGAGGACGCCTGGGCACAGCAACATGAGGCCTCCCTCCCAGCAGGGGCACCCCCCCCCCCTGTCCCCAGGCCCCCTGCAGGCTGGGATTGATCAATGTTTCTAGGTGAGCAAGAGCACGGCTAGACCGCTGCTCTACCCCCAGGCCCCCTGCAGCTGCCAGACAGAAGCCAGGGGGCCCTCCTGAGGGATTACAGAGAACAGCGTGTATGTGCCCTCAGAGGTTTCTGGGAAGGACAGAGAACCCCGGGAGCATTCCATCCCAACCGGAGCTGGTTCTCACAGCCAAAAAGGGGAGCGGGGGTCAGGCAACTGTCTCCCACCCACCCCCCCAGGAACCCAGCTCCTCCCCCAGGTGGGGGTGGGGGGACAGGTTGCCTTGGGCCTGAATGGGAGCTGGGGTGGATCAGGGCGGCCGGACAGCCTGTGCCCTGGTGGGCCGAGGAGGGGAGCACAGGCCTGAACCCATGAGCCAAGATGCCGGCCTGGCGAGGCTCCCCCAGCATCCCAGCCTGCAGAGGCCTCTGCGCCCGCGTGTGCTGCCTCCTCTGCGGGCATCGGGGCTGGTGCTCTGCCCCGGCAGGCTGGCCTTGGCTCAGAGCCCCCCTGGCATGGGGGCAGAGGGAGCCGGAGCCTGGGGCAGCACCCCTCCCAGGACGAGGTCATTTATCTGCAAGGACGTGGCCTGACCCACCTCAGAGTCCTGATCCTCCCGCCCCACGCCCCGCGTCCCGGGAAGGACCTCCAAACCCAGGCAGCCACCCCCCCGCAGGCAGAGGTGATGAGTCATGAGGACTGAGGCTCCGAAAGGCCGTTCGAGGGGAGCTCTGGGAGCGACTGCAGCCAAGTGCATACGCCGGCGCCTCGCTGCGGGACTGCGCGGCCCAGCCCCGTGAGCCGGCCAACCCTCGCCTGCCCTCGAGAAGGAGCAGGCGGAGGTCACGGAACGTCCTCTAGCCGCCGAGCTCCCCGGGGCAGGGCGTTGGGTCTGTCTAGCTCATTGCTGTGTCCCCAGTGCCTGGAACGTGGTAGGTGCTCACTAAGTATTTGCTAAATATGAATGAATGAATGAGTGAGTGAGAGACTACAGCCGGATGTGACCAATTCTGCCCATGGCACTGAAGTGTGAGCCCCACGCGCTGCGGGCACAGAGCAGGGCTGGCAGGAATCGGGGGGGGGGGGGGGGTGAGGACAGCCTGAGCAAGCGCACGGAGGAGGCTCCGGAGCTAGGGCATCTTCAGGCAAGAGTCATCCTGAAGGAGGTTGTCCTGTTTCGGGCATCGGCTTCTCAGGTGTTGTTTCACTTGCTCCCGTGTCTTGCTCTTTGTCACTTTTTCTCTTGTCCGGACCCTTCTGTAGAGTTTAATGGTATTGTCTTTGGATTGCCCACGTGCGAGAGGTCACTCGCTTTCTGATGAATCCTTGCCTGCCCAGGACCACATCCTGCCCCCCTGGGCAGGGAGCTGTCTCTCTCCTGAGGGCATATAAGCCCATGGCAATTTCTTGGGGTGCCCAGGGTCGTGCCGCTTCTGCTCTGCGGCCCTCAGTTCACCAGCCCACCGGGGTCCCACACCCTCCCAGCAGGTCCCTCCTGCTCCCTCCTTCCTGAGGCCTGAGCTCCCTTCCCCACCTCAGGTCCGGAACCCGGGCCCCCAGCGGCTCCACGCCCAGCAGCCTCGGGCTTCTCCCCGGGATCTCCCCCGGCTGCCCCAGAGCCAGCTCTACCCAGCCAGCCAGACCCCTGGCACCCCCATCCTTGTCTCTCATGGCCCGGGAATCATTCGAGGCGCTCCTTGGACCTGGGCCTCGCCTTCCTAAGCGACCCGTAAATCGCCGAGGCCCCGGGACCTGCGCAGGCTGAGCAGAGCGGCTGGGCAAGCAGGAAGCAGCGGGATACAGCGGTTTACAACTAGAAAACAGCTTGATTGAATTGTTTTTGAATTAAACAGCCTGATTAAAATCGCGCTCCTGCCACTCTGTGGCCGGGGACGTCACTCTCTCCGAGCCTCCTTTCCTGCGCCTGTGAAATGGGACCATCAGCCACTGAACTGCCTTGAGGATTAAAGGAGATAACGTCTTCAGTGGATCTCAGAGGGGGTGACATTCCTTTTCAAAGTGCGGGTGCTTCCTCCTCCTCCAAATACCCCCTCCTCCCCCAGACCCCCTCCCTGGTCAAGGGCAGTGGGGGAGAGACTGCTGGGCAGGTGGCTGGTCTGTAGTCTGAACAAGGATGGCTGAGGGCGGCAGAGCTCATCCAAGTGCCCCTTGGCCCAGCAGGCGACACGCGGTAAGCAACCTAGGCAGGTGGCCTTCGGGCTTCCGTTCCTGCCGGTCCCCGCCTTAAAGCCCCGCCCAAGACCCCTTCCTGCCGGTCCCTCTGGCTGGGCGCAGGCGCCTGCGCAGGGGTAGGCCCCGCCCCTGGAGAGGGGAGGCCCCGCCCCTGAGAGGGGAGGCCCCGCCCCGGGAGAGGAAAGACTCCGCCCCTGGAGAGGGGAGGCCCCGCCCCTGAGAAGGAGGCCCCGCCCCTGGAGAGGAAAGACTCCGCCCTGGAGAGGGGAGGCCACGCCCCTGAGAGGAGAGACTCCGCCCCTAGATAAGGTAGGCCCCGCCCCTGAGAGGGGAGGCCCCGCCCCTGAGAGGGAGGGCCCGCCCTGGGAGTGGGAGGCCCCGCCCCTGGAGAGGGAGGCCCCTCCCCTTAGACGGAGTCCCCGCCCTGGGAGAGGAAAGACTCCGCCCCTGGAGAGGGGAGGCCCCGCCCCTGAGAGGGAGGACCCGTCCTGGGAGAGGGAGGCCCCGCCCCTAGATAGGGAAGGCCCCGCCCCTGTGACGTTGGGCCCGCCCCCTCCGGGCGACACACGTGCCGCGGGGGCGGGAGGGAGGGAGGAAGGGGCCGCCCGAGGTTGCGGGGCGCGGCGGGGCGGCGGGGGCGCGTCTGCCGGCGCTCATTTGCATGCGCGCAGGCCGGGTATTTATAACTCCTCTCCGGCCCGTCCCAAGTTATTGATGCCTTAAAGCGACTTTAATCTGGGCCTTCTTTTCCCTCCAACGGGCTTTTGGTTTCCGGAGTGATATTATACAGTACATGGCTGTGAGCTACGGACTGAGCGGTCGCCGCTGCGTCCCCGATGTGCTGATGCCGGCAGGCCGCGGCATAAATAAACTTCCTCGGGTGGAGTCGTTATCAAGCACGAGCAGCAGAAATTTATGGAAAGAACAGATTAAATGCTTAGGCCTGAGTTCTTCCGTGGGCTGCTCGCCCGAAACTGCTGTGTCTGGGGTTTGGGGCTTGCTGATTCAGGTGGAGGAAAATCAGACGGACACATGGCCTGTCGGCGCGTTTTCGCTGTGATCCATCGCGGGGGCCGGAGGAGCGGGAGGCCGCCGCGGACAGGCCCGGCGGAAACCCGCGGCGAGCCTTGGGAAGACGTGCAGCTTCTTGGCGGAGGGGCCGGGGGGCCACAGCATCAATAAGGCGCTGCTTATGCATTGTAATGTGGGACGTTTTTATGCCCGCGATAAAACATCCCGCCTACAGCCGTGTTTGTGAAAGCAACAGATAGGAAGATCCATAATGCCACTTAATAGAATTAATCACCTCCCGTCGGGCCCGGTTAACGGGCCTGTTTATGGCGCCGAGAACAGCTCCGGCCATAATTCGTGCTCTGCACGCTGGCAGGTGCCAGTCACAGGGCTGCCGGCGGCTCGGGGGCTTTGGGGCACGCTTTGGGGCAAGAGGGTCCTCTGAATTTTAGTGCGGCTGTCCGAGCGCCAGGTTTTCTAAGTCAGGGATTGAGCCTCTGCAGTCGAGGTCTGGCTGGGCTTTAAGGATCTAAATTTTTAAGTTCTGGGCTTTAGATATAAATCCTGAGTTTGGGCTGGTCTCTACGCTGGTTCTGGGATGGAGATTCTGGGTTGACCCGTCCTGGCTCCCTGGGTCCTGAGTCATCCCAGAGCGGGGAGAAGGGGGCGGGCGTTTCCTCACCGGCTCAGCTTGGCCAGCCCAGTGGGCCAAGGACATGAGCCCCCTATGCCCTCGCTTCACCGCTCACCTCAGGGAGCCCTGGAAATGCCACGGACGCCTGCCTGAGGGTCAGCATGTGGGCGAAGGCTGGGAAGCAGCCCGCAGACTCACTGGCCAGGCCCAGGGCCGGCTGGCCAGCCCGGGAGGCTCTGGGGCTGGTCACTCCCCCGGCCCCGCTCCCCCCTCCAAGGAGATACCGGTATCTCTCTCCTTGGTCCCTTGTCACACAGCCTCTGAGTGGCTGGAGCCCCAGGGCACCTCCCAAAGAGCCGAGAAGAGGGAGGAGGTCAGCCTGCAATAAGTAACGGATAGAATCGCCCTTTAGAAGCTGGATTGGAGCCACAAGAGTGGAGCCGGCTCAGGGGGCCAGTAGCCGAGCTGGAGCCCGCGGGGACTCGGGCAGAGAGTCCTCCCAGTCGGGAAGCTCTGTCCCTCTTGGGGAGTTGGAGCCAGCCAGAATGAGGGGCGGCCCTGGGGGGCAGCGAGGTCACGTTTCGTCTCCCAGCACAACACAGTGGACTTCTCCCCTGGACTGGGGTCCCAGGGCTCCTCGGGCCCGGACGGATGGGGTGTCATCGGAGCTCAAATTCCTGTGCCGGATGGAGGGGTCGCTGTCACGGGTGTTTGCTGAGACATGAACCACACCTGAGCTCACACACACACACACACACACACACACACACACGCACCCACCGGAGCACCAGGCACTGGGTTTCCATCAGGGCCGGGTACCCCTCTGCCGCCTCCCCCCACCAAGCACCAGGGAGAGCCGTGCTCGGCACACCGGCTCGTCCCCCGGTGGGCTGTGCTCTGGGCCCTGGGAGGGGACTCTGTCTGCAGCCGCCCTCCCAGAGGCGAGCTCCCCGCGGGGCACAGGCCGTGCTGCCCCGCCCAAGCCATGCGCAAAGCCTCGGGCGGCGGCGGCAGCAGCGGAGGGGAGGGCCACGAGGCCGGGGGTTGAGGAGGAAACACTGTCCTCCCAGCTGCCCGGCCTGAGGGAGAAGGCTGGCCCGGGAGGCGGAGCTCGGACCCCGAGGGCCAGGCCCAGGTCTCTGGCTGAGCTTCCGAGCCACGGCCCAGTCCTGCCTGGGGGGCTCCCTGCACCCCAGGTGCGCCTGGGGGAGGACATCGGCTGGAGCTGAGCTGCAGGGAGGGAGCAGTGAGGTCTCAGCTCCTCTCACTCCTTCTCAGGAGCCCGGCCAGGGGTCGGTGTGTTACAGAGCAGACTCGGGTTTTTTTTTGTTGTACGATTTCCCATTTATTTTTAGAGAGTAGAAGGGAGGGAAGGAGGAGGGAGAGACAGAGAGAGAGAGAGACAGAGACAGAGACAGAGAGACAGAGAGAGAGAGAGAGAGAGAGCCATTGATGTGTGAGAGAAACATTGATTAGTTGCTTCCCACAGGCACCCAGACCAGGGCCAGGGATCGAACCTGCAACCCAGGTGCGCGCCCTCCACCCAGAATCAAGCCCGAAGCCCTTCGAGGCAGTAAAGCCAGGGTGTCCTGAGCTTCCGTGCAGGGAGCGTGCTCGGTGGGGCGGGCTCTCGCTGGCTGGGGAAGCTTCCTTCTCAGATCCAGCGCCTCCCCCTGGGGGCATGTGAGCGACCAGAGCTGTGGGAGCTGGTCAGGCACACAGCACACGGTGGGGGGCAGCTGCCTGAGTGGGGGTGAGCACCAGCCCTGGGCCCGCCCACACAGCCTGGCGCCCAGTGGAAGGCAGTGTGACTTGGCCATCGGACCTGCGTCCTCCAGCAGCTCTCGGCCCTGGCGGGTGCCAGGTCCCCACTCCCTGCCCACAGCCCTGCCGGCCTTGGGGCGCCCCCACCCACAGCTGTTCCTGCCCCCCTCTGGCCCGTGGCCTTGAGTGAGCCCCGAGGCCTGAGCACGGAGGGAAGGCGATTGGGGACACCAAGCTGCGCTGGGTGAGCAGTTGTTGTTTTTTGGGGGGGGAGCGGGGCGGGGGGGGGGACTTCTGCGATGGATGTGCTAATAGAGCTGTCTGCTCTGAGAGGTGGCGATGCCACCTGTCGTTAACCCGGGCACCCTGCCCAGGGTTCTCGCCGCCGAGAAAGCAAGCGCAGGCAGCTGCTCTTGCAGGCGGGTGAGTGATTTGCAAGGACCACAAGAAGATTTGCATAAACATATGTATGGAAGTGTGTGTGTGTTTATTTGCATGCATTTGCATAAATTGCTGGCACCTTACGCTGCTGTCGTTCCTTCGTTCAACTTTATTTTTTTCTCAGTAAATGTCTCTGAGCTGGGGGCACAGGTCTGGACACTTTGGGACTGAAACGACAACAGCACCGTGGCCGCGAGACCGGATGGTTCTCAAACGTTGTGCTGAGCGTGGAAATTTCCCGGCGAAGCTTCTGGAAATCCGGGCGCCTCGGTCGGGCGCCCCCGTACCATCGAATCAGAAGCTCTGGGGTGGGGGGGGGCCCAGGCGGCAGCCTAGCTTGGTTTGGTTTGGTTTTTGAAGCTTCCAGATGAGTCTGAGGCATAAGCTGAGGCTGCACACGGATACCTGAGGGCAGGCCAGGTCAGATCACACCGTCCCTTGGCCTGCACGTGAGACTGGGGGGCACCTCGCTCGCTCACCTCCCCCGTATGCAGCAGACACTCAGAACAAGTCTAAGGAGGCGTGTGGCGTGCAGGCACAAACCACAAAGGTCACACACCCCGGGCTCTCAGTCAAAGGTCACCGTGCCCCTCACCAGCATCCCTGTTGCGTGCCATCCATGCGGAACTGGCTGCTCCTCTGGCCCCGCCTCCCGGGTCCCCCTGAACTCACCCAGGCTCCCCGAGGAGTACTGAGCACTCCAGGGTGGGGCCTGGGTTTTGTTCTGGCTGAGACACACGGTCCTTTCTCCTTCCGGGTGACCTCCACGCTGGGGAGTCCACCCCTGTCCAGAGGCCTGCGGGACACCGGGTGCCCCGGAGCCAGCCAGCCCGGGCCTGCCCCCCGCCCCCGCTCCTCTTCAGGCCCGGAGGGAGCCGGAGCCGGGGCTCGCAGGCCTTTCCCTCCCCGGCGGGTGCTGCCGGGAGGAGAACGCTGGAGGTCCGGGACTGTTACCTGCCACCTGCTCGGGGCCGGAGCTGGGCCCAGCCCTGAGTACAGGGACCGGTCAGACCCAGGCTCTGCTTCCGAGAGCCTTTCTGAGCAGTGACAGCGTCCAGTGCTTCCCTCCCCGGGCCCTACCTGAGAGATGGGCAGCTCCTGGCCCCCGACCCCCCCCCCCACCTCTCCCATCACCCCCCCTCCCCGGCACAGCTGCATCACATTCACCGGTGCCGGTGCCGCTCAGGGCAGGTGGCGCCGGTTTGCTAACAGGGCGCAGGCTCCGGGGGCATGGGCCTGCGGGGGCTGGAAAGGGGGGGAGTGTTGCTTTAAGGACCTGCAGAGGGAGTTCAGGGGGCCCAGTCTCTTCCTTCCGGGATCCTGCTTTGCTGGGACCCCTGGGTCATGCCTAGGGTCTTGGGGAGGCCCAAGGCATGGTTTGCAGACGCTCCCCAATCCCGGGCAGCAGTGCTGGCAGAGCCTTCTCCCGGCCCCCACAGGGGCTGGGGCAGTCCTCTACCCAGCCAGCCCCCCCCCCGTCCCACTGAGGTGCCCTCACCCCCACCCACCAGAGACACATTCCCCCCGGAGAGGGTCATCCTGGACCCGCGGTCGGTCTGCAGCAGCTCCGGAGCCTGGCGTTGGCTTCCTCTCCCGGAAGGGCCCTGGCACCAAATGGGCACCGTCGTCCACCTCCGAGGCAGAGCCTGACCCTCTGACCTTGCAGGTGGCTCCCTCTTTCTTTGTTCCTCGTCAGGATTTTCTAACCGTCCCTAGGATAAGCACGGCAATCACTCGCAGGATTAAGGCCTACTTGCAATACGAACATCTAAAACTGTGCCCCGGCTTTCGGGAAGGGCAGGAGGTAATGGGTTGCCCCAGTCCTGACCCAGGCCGGGCCTGGCAGGAGGGGTGGGCACAGACAGGGACTCGGAGCAGATGGCCACCCACCCAAGAGACGGTACAAATGAAACAGAGAGGGTACATATCCCCCCGACACACACACACACACACACACACTCACACACACACACACACACACACACACACACACGCCTCAGGATGGCTCCCCCCCTCGCCCCATCCTCCCACTGTTTGTCTCTCCTGCGGTGGGGTTTGCGGTGCTCGGAGCTGCCGTTAGCGTGGCATCTGGGATTTCCATCTCACTTCCCTCTTTACGGGGGAAACTGAACTGATTGTACGCCCAGCTCCGGTTCACTAATTCTTACAAATCCTTTAAAGCTATTGATTTATGAGCTCGACTCTGCCTCCCTCTCCTCCGCAGCCCACTCCCTCCCCAGCTCTCAGCCCGGAGCCTTACGCCGCGCACACACCTGACACATGCGCGTGGCCGGCGGACGGCGTGCCCGGGAGGCCCAGAGAAAGAGCACGGGATGGCTGGGCAGCAGAGAGCAGCGCAGGAGAAGGGGGTGCCGGACCGTGTGCAAAGAGGGGAGGATTACGGGGAGGGGGGGGGAGGACCATGAGAGAGGGGGGCTGATTCTGAGCGGCCTCTTTGCGTGTCGGAGACAAGCCTGCCCCTCACTCTCTCCTGTAAAACATACCAGTGGCCCCCAGTCTCTGTGGGATGGAAACCACAGACGGTGCGTTTCTCTCTGGATCGGATACGGGCCTGCCTTTCTCTGTGGCTTCTCCTCGCCCGGTCGCTCACTCACACGCCATGCATACGCTATACACAGGCATCATACAGGCTCACACACGGCGGACATTCATACCCACACACTTACACGCTCCAACACACACACACACACACCCCTGTCATTCACACCTCTCGCCCCCCTGGTGAGCTCCTAATTATCTTCTGGAGGTTCCCTAAACCGCCGTCCCCTACCCCCCGCCCCGGGAGCCTCCCTGAGCCCCACTGAGCAGAGCCCACCGTGCCCCCTGCACCCCTCTGCCCAGAGCTTGCTCAGTAAACCTCTCCTCACTCAGCGCCCCCCATCATACCATGGGTTCCCCGGTCCTGCGACGTCTCCACTCAGTGTCCCCGGAACCCACCCGGGGCCCAGCACGCCGGAGGCAAAGGCGCGTGTAATGCATGAACGAATGGGCCAGACAGACACACGCTGCCTCTGGCTCCCAGAACCTGGGGGTCTCAGAGTCTGCCCCTGGGAGGGGACATCCACCCCTCAGCTCCACTCAGCTGTGGACTCGATGCCTCTCCAGGGCACCCCGAACCTCTAACTTCTCCAGAGCCCACCCTGCTTTCTGCCCAGTCACCTGGGCACTCGGAGCTCTCCGAGGTGCTGAAGAGGGGCGTGTGTGTGTGTGTGTGTGTGTGTGTGTGTGTGTGTGTGTGTGTGAGAGAGAGAGAGAGAGAGTGTGTGTGTGTGAGAGAGAGAGAGAGAGAGAGAGAGTGTGTGTGTGTGTGTGTGTGTGTGTGTGTGAGAGAGAGAGAGAGAGAGAGAGAGAGAGTATGTGAGAGAGAGAGAGAGAGAGAGTGTGTGTGTGTGTGTGTGTGTGTCCGTCCCTCCCCCAAATCCCAACTCTCTCCTGGCTTCTTGACTCCAGTCCCTCCAGCCAAGAACCACCCACCGCCTTCCAAGGGCCGCCCTCCCGTGGAAAGAAGCAACGTGTGTAAAGGTGCTGGAGGCTCAGGGCGTTGTGAGAGCCCACAGGGAGGAGTGAGCTTCCCCCCACCCCCCTCAACAACCTCAGACACCAGATTCAGCCCCTGGGGCTGGACACAGTCTCACCCTCCCCTGAGGCCCCGTTCTGGCCCCTGGAGGGGTCACCTACGTCACGGAGTGCGTCTGCAAACCACTAGAAAGGACCTTTAAGCAGCCCAATGTCGCTGCTTAAGAAATAGGTCTTGTTGCCCTAGCCGGTGTGGCTCAATGGATAGAGCTTTGGCCCGAGGACGGAAGGGCCCCCGGTTTGATTCTGGTCAAGGGCATGTACCTTGGTTGCAGGCTCCATCCCCAGCCCTAGTGGGGGCCCCAGCAGGAGGCAACCAATCGATGTGTCTCTCTCCTATGGACATTTCTCTCTGTCTCTCCCCGTCCCTTCAACGCTCGCTGAAAACGATGGGGCAGTATCCTCGGGTGAGGGTTAACAACAACAAAGAAACGGGTCGTGTGTTGGACAACAGGAGGTATCCTCCGTGAAACGCGGGGCAGGCAGGGCATCTGGTCTTCTCCGGAAGCCCCGCTCAGGACGCCCCGTCTCCTGGGAGGGTCTGCCCGTGGGGCTTGGGCTGGTGGGACGGCCCTGGGGGGACATGCCCCTCCCGCGCGGGCTGGATGGGAGTGCTCCTGCTGTGTGAGTCCATCTTACCCGGAAGCTGGAGCCCAGCTGGCCCTCGAGATCAATTCTGAGTCCAGTGCAGAGAGGAGGAGGCGAGCTGTGTGTGATCTGATCAGCTGGAGGCGGAGGAGGAAGAGAAGCAGGAGGAGGAGAAAGAGAAGGAGGAGGAGAAAGAGAAGGAAAAGAAAGAGAAGGAGGAGGAGAAAGAAGAGAGGAAGGAGGAGGAGGAGAGGGATGGGGAGGAGGAGGAGGTGGTGGATGGGGAGGAGGAGGAGATGAGGAGGAGAGGGATGGGGAGAAGGAGGAGAAGGGGGAGGGGGAGGAGGAGAAGGAGGAGTGGATGAGGAGGAGGATGGGGAAGAGGAGGAAGAGAAGGAAAAGGAGGAGGAGAAGGAGGAGGGGTGATGGGGAGGGGGAAGAGGAAGAGCAGAGGAGGAGGAGGAAGAGAGGGAGGGGGATTGGGGGGGAGGAGAGGGAGGGGGAGGAGGAGAAAGAGGAGGAGGAGGGAGAAGAGGCATTCGGCTTGGGCCCTGTCTGCTCTCTGAGTGCTCCCAGCCGCCGGGTCCCCACTGAGCAGCGGCCGCGGGAGGCTGTGTTCGTGCAGAGCCACCATTTGTCCCCAGCGTCTGCAGGCGGCGAGCTTCGCCGCCGCCGATGAATCACCCCCGGGAGCGGTGACACGGCCCTCGCCGGGCTCTCAGTATATCTCCCACCCGCTCCGAGTTTATAATTTTTCCCGGTCTTTTATCACACGTGTGTCATAAGTACCAATGGGATCGGGAGCATTTATCACCTGGCCAGGTCCTTCCTTGAGCTCTGGAAAAAGATTGTGTGGCCGCGCACCACCGTTCTCGGGGCTCTGACTTAATGGACTTCTCGGCCGCGGAGCCGCTGGAATCCGCTGCCTTTTAATATTTGACATCGCTTCCTCTTTATTACCGCCTCCGACAGCCCCTCCATCGCGGCTGCCAAGGACGCATTCGTCTCTGGCAAATCACTGGTGTCGCTTTGGTGAAAAATATGCACAAGTTCGGCTGCACCTTCATCTGTGCGGCTTGTGGCCTCGCCTGCCTCGACACAAAGCTTCCAGCCCAGGCCCGACCCCTGACCCGACCCCCGCCAGCATCCCCTTCCCCTCCGATGCCTCGAGCTGCTGGGTCCAGGAAGCCCGTTGACCCTCCCCACTTACCACAGGGCTTTAGGTGGGTGAGCAGAGCTGTCCGAAACTGGTGTGAAGAATCAGCCGAAAGCAGATGAGTGGATAAACACAATACGGTACATTTTTGAGCGGATGATGCGTGGATAAACAAAATGCAATGGGATAACATTCAGCTTTCAGAAGGAAGGAGCTTTTGATGCATGCTACAGCATGGGCCCACCTTGAGGACATTGTGCTCCGTGAAATAAGCCCGTTCCAAAAGGACAGATGTTGCACCGCCCCACATATGTGACGAGGTGCCCAGAGTGGTTGAATTCATAGACACAGAGAGGAAAGGGGGGCAGGGGAAGGTGGGTAGGGACAGGGCTTCAGTGTTGCAAGATGAAAACGCTCCTGGAAATGGATCGCACAGCAGCGGACGTGTACGTGACACTACTGCACACACAAAAATGGTCACGAGGGTAAACTGTATCGCAATTTTAAAAAAATAATAAAAAAAATGAATAAATAATAATGATAATTAGCTTCGCACAGAATCAGCAAAGGCGAAGCTCTCTGGGTGCCGGAGCCCCGTGGTCCCTGCTTCCCCTGCAGCTGGCTCTGGTGGGTAACCAACAGCTCCACGGACGTAGGCGAGGAGCTGGCCTGCCGTTGGGCGGGCTCTGCCGGGGCTGGGTGGTGGGGAGGGGGCTCAGCTCTGCTCCAGGAGGGCTCTCTGCCCCAGCAGACCAGCCCAGACTTGTCCAGAGGGTGGTGGTGGCCGGGGCCCCAAGAGAACGAGCGGAAGCGAGCAAAGCCCTGTGAGGCCATGGCTGGCACCCAGTACCTATTCCGGGGTCCGAAACCAGTCCCGGGCCGTCAAAATTCACGGGGGGGGGGGGGGGGGTGGACTCCACCCCTGCCGGGGGAGGCTGCAAAGAATTTTTGCAATCTGTCACGTACAGAGTGTGTGTGTGTGTGTGTGTGTGTGTGTGTGTGTGTGTGTGTATCAGACCCTGTGCTGTGTGTTGAAGATAAAAATACAAAGAAAAGCCCTAACCGGTTTGGCTCAGTGGATAGAGCGTCGGCCTGCGAACTCAAGGGTCCCAGGTTCGATTCCAGCCAAGGGCATGTAGCTTGGTTTCGGGCACGTCCCCAGTAGGGGGTGTGCAGGAGGCAGCTGGTCGGTGTTTCTCTCTCATCGATGTTTCTAACTCTCTATCCCTCTCTCTTCCTCTCTGTAAAAAAAAAAAAAAAAATCAATAAAATATGTTAAATATATATATATGAAGAAAATATCATGCCATGTAGGAGGCATGTAAGTAAATCACTGCAGCACAGAGGATGCTGTAACGGTGATCACGGGGTGCTGGGGAGCCAGCCCAGGAGGGCGGAGGGCGGGGGACGGACAGCGCCGCAGGGGTGTGGAAGAGCACGTGCTGATTGGCCAGAAGAAGACGGGCAGACAGACCTGGGTGGGGGGCAGGGCGATGAGGGAAGGCCTGGAGGGACCCTGCCTGGGGGAGACTTCAGGGGGAGGGAAGGGCTGGCCTGGAGGACGGGGTGGGGGTGGGGGTGTTGAAGCGGCGGCTGATGGCCGGATTGCTGTGTGGAGCAGATCCCATCCCACAGGTGGGGCAGCGGATTCTACGGCTGCTGGGTGCTGGGTGCGGGGTGCTGACGGAGCGCACTCCGACGCCCCAGCGCCGGCCAAGCTCCGCCCAGGCCTGCAGACCCCCCCACCTGGGCCCAGGGGCTGGGAGGCGGCCCAGGAGCCCACAGTCCCCCGAGCCCCGCAGACATTGAGGGGTCGCCCTCTGTGGAGACAGGGGGTGGGCAGGAGGGCAGCTGTGCCCAGAGCTGGCGCTGGCTTCCTCTGTGGCTCCCCGGTCGCGGTGCCCCAGAATGCCGGCTCCCCGCTGGGCGCCGGGCCGAGGCCATGAGCACAGACAGCTGGGCTGATCGATGCTGAGGATGCGCGCGGGGCCCTGCAGTGAGAAGGAATCCCCTGGTGAGCACTGCCACCAATTGAGAAAGTCTCCGGAAGCTGAGTAATCCGGCCATTCAGGCCAGGCTTCTGCTTCCTGGGAGCCGAGGGCGCTGGCCGCCACCAGGACCTGCATCACCGAGTGCCTTCCGGCTGCTCCCGGAGCTCCCGGAGGAGCGAGGCTGCTGGGGTGGGGGCCTCGGTTTGCGAGCAAAACCTTCCCGAAGCGATCGGGCCGCCTCGCCTCGGGCCCGGCGGGAGCTGTGTGTTCCCGGCTCCCCCCGAGCAGAGCTGCTCGGGGTGGGGGGTGGGGGGGAGGGCGGGCGGGCGAGGGCGGCTGCATCTGCCACTCATGGCTGGCGATGTGAGGATGGGGTGGGGGGGCGACGGAGCAGGTGCCCTCGGTGCCGGAGGGGGCGGAGGCCCGAGCGCTGGGGCAGCGTGCCCAGGGTCACGCCGCCCATTAGCGGCGACATTGGGACGGAGACAGCGCCCAGGTCAGTGGCATTCCAGCCTGGAGCTCCTCCCCCGACGCTGCTCCCCTCGGGAGGTGGCATCGCCCACCCGGCTCCGGGCTCGGGAGGGAATTCAGCTGGGGGCGCTTTTGAGAGCCGATGTGTGAGCATCGCCATCCAGCCTTCACCCGGCCCGGCCTGCCCTCTCCCCGAGCCGTCTCTCCGCGCTCAGGCCGCGTGCTCACATGGGCACAGCCTCCGCCTCCTGCACCCTCCAACCCCCGTGCCCCACAGGCCCTAACCCTGACCCCAACACTACACTCAGCATCCCCCACACACACACACCCTCCCTCCCTGAGGGCCACAGCATCCACAGCTCGGCTCTCGGCCCGCTCTGTCCTTCTGGGACTTAGAAGTCAGGCCTCCGTCCATTCTCACTTGGATTACGGCGGCGCCACCCGCAGTAGCAATGGGCCCGCCGGGTGTGCCTTAGGCATATCTGCGTGCCAGCAGCTCTCGGGGGTGCTGACTCACTCTCCCGAGGTCACGCGGCCGGTGGGGGGCAGAGCTCAGGTCCCCCAGGCCGGAGCGTGAGGCCCAGCTTCTTGCCCCAGCTGCCCCCCCGGCCTGCCTCTGACGCCGCTGCCAGAGGGACGGGTCTGGAGCCCAGGTCTGACCCTGTCACTCCCTGCCCGGGTCCCCGGCGGCTCCCTGGTGCCCAGAGGTTAAACGTGAGTCCCCTCGGAGGGCCCTGGAGACCTAGTCTGCCTGCCCACCCATCACATCCCCATCCCCCCCAGGCAGCGTTAATCCTGCCAGATCCTGGCCGCTCTGGCCAATCAGCATCCTCCCCATCCCCTGTATCCCTGTATCTGCCCCCACCCCCCACCCCAGCCCCTCCCTGCCCTCTATGCCTGGCTTTGTGCCCTGCTGCTGGTCTGAGCACACCTGCCAGCAGCCTTCCAGGGGCCTCAGCAGCGCCCCCTGCAGGTGGCCTGGCCGGATGTGGGGATGGGGGCGGGGGTCAGTGACTTGCCATTGCCCCCACACCTTGGGCCCCCCCCCCCCGAGCGCGCGTGGGTGTGCTCACCGCCTCCCGGGGTCTCCGGCAGCCAGAGGCCAGCGTGGCCTCCCCAGGAAGAGCCTGCCTGACCTCAAGCCCCGGGCCCTTGAGTATCTATCTGTCTGACCTTCACCAGGTTGGGAACAGAGTGGAGCCTGCACCCCCATTCCACAGTCGGAGAACCAGGGACTCGGGGCACCTGGGGGGATTCTCGAGGGGCATCCGGGTGCCAGAGGCAGCGCTGGGCTCAGCGGGGCGTCTTGGCAGCAGCCAGCGCCGCCCGCCCGTGTGGGCAGATGAGGCCTGGAGGTCCGGGCCGCTGGGAGCGGCTGCGCGGACAGGGCTCGGTTTCGCAGGCCGCCTCCTCCCGTTCGCCTGCCACAGGACGTCACCTGCCGGCGACAGGCTGCGCCATTCTGGACCCGGCAGCACCGGGGCGGCCTCGGCTGTCCAGCTGCCCGCAGTGCCAGGGGCAGGCTGTGCCCAGGGCTCCAGGGGCAAGCAGGCCAGGCGAGGGTTGTGGGAACACCGGGCACCCAAAGGCCCCAACCTTTGCAAACGGAAGCGTTTCTAGAAAGCGAGCAGGGGGGCGGTGGTCAGCCTCTCCCCCTTCCCCGCTCTGAGCCGGGAGCTGGGTCCGGGAGAAGCTCTGGCCGCCCCAGGTTCGCAGCCCATGGGCCCGGCCCCAGGGCCGAGGCGCCAGGCAAAGGTAGGTGTGCATTCGGGCGGGCAGGCCCCGTGCTGAAGCCCCAAGTGAGGGGGGGTCAGGGGCAGACAGCCTCGGCCCCTGGCTTGCTCCCCACTTCCCCCCCCTAGCCCTCCCCTTCATGCACACCCCTCCCCGCCCCTTCCCAAGAAGCCCTCGCAGCCACGGCCGAGTGCCTCACAAAGGGACGCCGGTTTTTCTCAGGTTCTGTGGTTTCCGTTCCTCTGAGCCATCCCAGCCCATCCTACATCGCAGTGCCACGCTTTGCTTGGCATCAGGCCCGTGGGCACCACTGGCATTCGGAGGCCTTGTTGGCGCAGCGACACGCAGTTCCCAACTGTCTGTGACACCGCACCCTGTATGTTCCCAGCGTCACGGCGGGCTCTCCTCCCCGGACGCTCGGTTCCTGGGTTTGGTTGATTTTTATTTATTTTTGTATTTGTTTTTTTATTTGGTTCGGTTTTTAATTGCTTTTGAAAGTTGTGGTCCCCGGGGGGTCCTGTGGCCCCTCCAGCTGCCGCTTGTGTATGCGTCCTGTTTGTGACTCCTGACTGTCCGTGTCGAGCCAGTCCTGCCGAGAAAACAGTACCGAGTAATGTTCCTATTTCTCTACGTCTTGGAGGGGGAAAAATAAAATAAAATAATTTTTTTTTAATTTAAAATTTTAAAAAACTAAAAAAAAAAACCTCTTAATGGGAACCTGGCCCTGTCTGTCTTCTCTGTTCTGCAGAAATGTTGAAGGAGTTGAACCAGCAGCGCAGAGCGAAAGCCTTTACAGACCTGAAAATTGTTGTTGAAGGCAGAGAGTTTGAAGTCCACCAAAATGTTCTAGCTTCCTGCAGCTTGTATTTCAAGGACCTGATTCAAAGGTTTGCCTTCCTTCCAGCTGTGGTCGGGTCTGTTCCTTTGTAGGACGCTTTTGTGTCGCTTTTCTCCTCCCCTCTCTTGCAGGTTCCTGAGGCGTGACTCCCTGTCACAGAGCCAGTAGCCATCTCTCCTCCCCTCCCCCTCCCCAGCGCCCCCTCTCACACGCAGCCTCAGAGCAGCCACTGCCCCCAGCCCGAGCCCCCTACCTCCCCCCCCCAACTCCCCACTCGGCTGTGCTGGTCCCCAGGGGCCTCCGCCAGCAGCAGACCTCACCCCTGCCCAGCCCCGAGTTCTCAGGGGCTCACAAGCCCTCCCTGAGATGAGGAGGACTGTAGACCCCACGTTAAGGGACCACTGCACACTGATCCCCGCCCCCCTTCTCGGCCAGCACGGGCGCTGCTGTCGATGGTGAACTTAATGCCAGAAACGCACCTCGACCAGCCCCGCCTGCCCCCGCTGAGGAGCACCAGGCACCAAGGGGCGGCTTCTCTGCTCGTAGCCAACGCCTCGCTGGCGCTGCATGCCCTCATCCTTGTCCACGGGGCCTGCACGGGCGCTGTCTGAGCCCAGACCGGGTGTGTCCTAAACACGGTCTCTCTCAGCGTTTGCTCCCCCGCCCCCCCCCCACCTGCTCTCTCCACCCGAATGAGTCTTCGTGGTGCATGAGCATCTTTTTCTTTCTCCATGATGTTGATTTTTATTTTTTATTTTTATTTAATTTGTCTGCTTCATACCCTCGCCAAGCAGTCAGGGGCCACCCCTCAGCTCCTCGGTGCGGGAGAGCCGCGGGGGGCCAGCCGGGTCACACCCCCCTCTCTCTCACCATCCGCAGATTAACGCCGCTGCTCCTCTTGCCTTGCAGCCTCCGGGGCGGACGGCCGGACGGCCGGACGGACGCGGGGCCCGCCGGGCCTGCGCTCTCAGAGCGGGAGGACGGGACCTCTGCTTGCTTCCCAACGCCGTGTGCGGACTCGCCCACTAACCCCGGAGTGGCTGTGTTTTGTTTCAGGACGGCGCCCTGGCTGGCATCTCCTTCCCCACCCGTTGTGTCCTTTCACTTAGAGCCGAGCGGCAAAGCCCAGCCCGCCCGCCCGGATGGCCGGCCGCCCGCCCGCCGGCCCAGGAAGGGGCAGGCTCTTGGTGACGTCCGGTCTCGGGGGCGGCCGGGGTCTCCCGCCCCTCGGCCTGGGTTCTCTCTGTCTGAGCACAGGGGTCAGGGGCATGAGCGGGGGGAAGGGACATGTCCATCCAGTGGCTTCTCCAAAGGCCAAAGGGAGGTCTTTGCGCTTCTACTCTTGGCAAGTCCTGGAAGGGGCAGCGATGGCTCCTGGCTGCTGCATTGCCCACGTGGCACCCGAGGGCCTTGGTCCTGCCCCCGACCGGCTGGAGGGCACAGGGGCAGGCTGCAGAGGCAGGGTGGCACTGAGGAAAGGCCCAGCCCTGGGCCGTGGGCAGGAGGAACACAGGAGCTCTTGGTGTCCAGAGATCTTTCCTGGAGAACCAAACTCTTGCGCGTAGCAGAGAAGACACACGTAGGCGGAAACTCAAAGCAGCAAAGGCTTCTGGGACATGCCCAAACAAAGGAGGGAGACCACTCCAGGCAAGGGATGGGTTGTCTGGGATGTTCCGGACCGCAAGGAATGTTCTGGGACGTTCTAGGATGTTCTAGGCAAGGGATGGGTTGGCTGGCGTGAAAAGTTGAGAACAGAGACCGTCATGAGCACTGAGGAGGGGGAGATGGCCTTCCCGGAGAGGGGGTGTGGCGTGGGATGGGAGGGCAGACAGGCCCTGACTCCTGGGCTAGGACCGGGACTTGAGGAGCAGTGGGGAGGGGCTGCCCACTTGGAGGTGGGAGAACTCGGGAGGCCTCGGTGCTGGAGGAGAGAGGGCCCCTCCTTGGGATCGAGAAGACCTGGGTGCTACACCTGACTGTGCTTCTTGTCCTGTGACCCCCCCCCCCCACACACACACACACACACATGCCACAGCCTCTCTCTCAGGCACTGGGTTTTCTCCTCTGTGAAGGAAGAGGTTGGTTCAAATGATGTCCAGCCCCGACATCCCAGAGGTGACAGCACGGGGGGGGGAGGGAGCAGGGCCAGCCTGGAGGGGCTTTCCAAGTACAGGCACCCGACGTGAGAAGGTCAAGGTCACGGAGGAAGGGAGGTGAGGCGGATGGAGCCCAGAGAGGTCTGAGGTCTGGGGAGACAGGAGGGCCCCTCGGGGAGGAGGGGAGGCCGAAGCAGAGACCCGAGGAGCCCCGGAGCTTGGAGACTGACATGTTCATCTGTAGCCATTTTACATGTGGCTCCCCTGTCCTCACCGTGGGCGGGCACAGGTCACCACGGCGGGTGACCCGGTGCGGACACGCACCAGGAGCCACAGGACAGACGTAGGGATGCCCAGTCGCTCCCTGCTCTGGGCTCCGCACACCCGCAGGGCCGCTCCGGTGCCAGGCCTCACACGGAGCCCCAGACGAGATCAGGGTCCAGTGGGGAGAAGCCGGAGAGCAGCCGAGTGGCAGGCAGAGCAGGTAACGCTTAGGTGAATCCAGAGGCACAACGCGTCGTGTTTATTTGTGAGGAAGGACAGTGAAACCTCAGGGCTGGCACTGTGGATAGGCGTGCAAGAGAAAGGGATGCAGAGCATGTGCAGGTGTGAGTGTGTGTGAGTGTGTGTGTGTGTGTGTGTGTGTGTGACTATGTGTGCTTGCACATCCATTAGAAACCCTTGTAAGTGGCCATAGGATCTTCCCGAGGTGGACACCCCCACCTGGGACAGGCGCCTAAGTCACAGGCATTCCCTCCCGCCCTGCGAGGGGGCTGAGTCCTCTGGAGTGAGTCGTCAGGAGTGAAGCTCAGAGTCTGTGCCGAGCATGCTGGCCCCGCCTCAGCACCCCTCTGTGGCCCCATCCGGGTTCCCGTGGCCATCCGGAGTGACAGCCCTGCAGGCAAGGGAGCCGGGGCTGTGTCTTGGCAGAATGTGAAGGCCAGTGCTGCGTAACGAGCACGCCGGGCCTGTGTCCAGGCCAGAGGGCAGACCCAGAGGATTCCGTGGAGGAGCGCCCGGGCTCGGGGAAGGAAGGAGGATGATTTGAGCAGAATAGACCTAGTGGGGTGCTGGGGGTACAGCCCCCCAAGTCCAGAGCCGTTTTCCTATCCCGGTGAGCAGGCCCTGGAGAAGCGGCTCCCTCACCGGCTCCCGGCTGCGAGGAGGCGCAGGGAGGCTTGCAGCCCGCCGCCCTCACTGGCCCGACAGGCTGCTGGCCCGTCAGAGGGGAGAGCGGGCCGTTCCTCTTTGGAGGCAGCAGAGGCGCCCTCTCCCTGCCAGCACTTCCCAGCACGGCCCCCGGGTCCAGAGGGAGGAGATGCCTCCCCCTCACACCTATAGACCAGGGACCTGGCCCGCTTCCTCCCCAGCCACAGAGCAGTGACACCCTGAACGCTGTAGTCTCCGTTCCCGTAGAGTGAAAATGGGTGGACAGGCTCCGGGCTCCTCGTCCGTCTCCCTCCCCGGGGGAAGCTGACAGGACCTGGCGGCACAGAACCTAGACGTAGGGGCACCCGCCAGACCTCCAACACAATAGTCAGCTCTCCTTCCCTTCCCGGTGACGTGGGGCCTCTTTCCTGGTGGAATACACAGGTGTGTGTGGAAAGCCAGGCAACAGAAGGAGAGACTCACACACCTCAGATGCTGGCAGAATGGGGTGAGCCAGGCCCTCCCCAAGTCACCGTGGTGGGCGAGGGCCAGGGTGAGCTGCCCACATCCTCAGGACCCAAGGATTCCTCAGTGGCCGAGTGGAATGCCCGGGTCTGGCATCGGGTCGCAGGGGCCTCCAGCCACTCCCCGAAAATCCTTTGCCCAGTGCCCCCTCCTCCCCAGAGGTGCCCCCCACCGGTGCTGGGAGGGGCAGAGCCCCAGCTTAGGCCAGAGGGACAGGGGTGCTCTCCAACCCTGGGCAGCACCTGCGATGGTGGACATCCGTGTGCCTCCGTGCAATCCCGGTGCTGCCCACCCACGCAGGCACCGCCTTGTCCCCGCCCTCCCCCTGGCTCAGACTCGGGGCCAGACCAGCACCTCCCCTCGAGTGGAGCCTGCTGGTCCCATTACACCCCTCGCTCACCTGCGGCCACAGGCTCCACCGGCCTTCCATCTGCTCAACACCCCTCCGCACAGGGGATCTTGGGGTGCTCAGGACCACATGTCACATGCATTTCATTGTGTGCATGTGCATGTCGTGTGTGTGTATGTGTATTCTGAAGTCCCACCTCAGCAGGTCATGGAACTGGAGGTCCTCTGCTGAGGACTCATAGGCAGGAGGGGTGGCCAGAGGAGGACTCAGTGGCTGGGGGTCTCGTCGGCCTGGCCCTTGCTGTGGCCCAGGGTGACCTCCGCAGTACCAAGGGCGCAAGGAGGACAGGCCAGATCGGTGCGTGTAGGACGGAAGGCAGGGGCGGCAAAGACTGAGAGGAAGAGGTTGACCAGATGGCCAGGCGCGATCAGGATTTCCGTGGTTTCGAGCGATCACTCAATGAGCTGTGTGTAGACTTAGCGCAGTCACCGTGGCCTGGACATCCCTCCAACAGCAGAGGGCTGGGGGGCTGACCCTGGCGAAGTTGCACACACTGTCTACCCGGGGGTTTGGGGAGGGGCTCTGCTCAGACTCTGTGTAGCGTGCCTTCCCCTCTCAGCTGCGGGGCTGCAGGCCCCTGTGGGTGAGCCATTCTGTGGGGAGGGGACCCCTGGACACTTGCTCAGGCAGCAGCCTCCCCTGCCCCTGCCCCTGCCCCTGCCGGGCCACCTCTGTGTTCTCTTGGCCCTGGGAGGCCGGTGCCCACCCGGAGAGAGTTCTCTGGTGGCGGCCTCTCGGGCGCTGTGGGTAGAGCAGCAGCCTGGTGGGAAGGGTGCCCCCACGGGACTCGAGCACCCAGCTCAGCCTCTTGCTTTGCAGAAGAGGAGCCTGGGGGCCAGAGAGGTGACAGCTGTGCCCCGAGCCGGAGGCGGCCTCGTGGGGCCAGCCAGCTCGCTCGCTGGACGCTCCATACCCTACTGCCAGCCACAGGGCACCCAAGGGACCAGGCAGGAGACTCTGGGCCCCTCAGAGCCGCCTCAGGAGGGGGCGGTGGCGGAGAGGTCATTTCCCAGGACCGCAGCTGACCCCAGCCCCGGCAGACCTGGGCTCGGTGAGCCGGGGGTGGGGGCGGCCAGGCTGGCTGAGACGGGTGCCACGCCGACCGCCTGGGAGACACCTGCCTCCTGACGCGCTGCTCCGGGCGTTTCTCTCCCCGTGCCGCTGTGACTTCCGCTTCATCTTATCTGTTTCCTTCCAGGTCCGGCTCTAGGGGTGCGGCTGCCAGGCCTTAAGGAGCCCTTGCCGTGGCTGTGTCTCCCTGTAGACACCAGATATAAACATACTTATCTATTTGTGTCCCTCCCCCTGCTCCCCCGCCACCCAGTCCACAAGCCCGACGCACCCCTCCCTCCCCACGCAAGGCCACTCTGACCTCCGACCCCGTGTTCCATGTGGCAGGAGGGCCCCCGCCCCGGGGCCAGGTCCCAGGTCATGGCTGCTGGCTGTCTGTGGCGGAAGTCCTTGGTTGTTCCTCCCCCACCCCCCTCCCTCCCCTCCCCTCCCCCTCCTCCCAGCTCTAACCATTCTGTCCGTCTGTCTCGTCTCGTCCTCGGTTCCAAAGCAATGTCATGAAGGGCTTCCTCCTCGTGCCTAAAAGGAAACAATATGCTTTTGGAAGGAGGTGGGGTTGGAGCGAGTGTCCGGGGCAGCGTGGGGCCCTCGGTCTCGGGGCGCTGGAGGATGGCTCCGGGGGGGCCGGGAGCCAGCCCGTGGGGAGCCTCGGTCCCCCGTGGAGAATCTCCCTCCGGAGGCAGACGGGGCCGGGCCCAGGGGCCCGCTGGCCACGTGGGCGGAGACGCCGGGCCGGCGGCGGGGGGGCCGAACCGTATTGTTTCCCTTTGAGGCCAGTCCTGGTCCTCGTCCCCATCCTCAGCTCATGCTTTTTGATTTGCATCCTTTTTTATTTGCATGGGACATGCCGAGTAGCGATACAGCAGGGCTTTCCGTTTTCTGGGCGTCTCTGGTCGGACTCTTCTCTTCCAGATCCCACGCGTGCGCACGCGCGTGAGGTCGTTAGGTTCAGGGCGTGTCCTTGCCGTGTCCCTAGAAGCGCCAGGCGTGACCGAGGCATGCAGGGAGGCCTGGCCCCGTGAGGAGCGGCCGCGGGGGCCGCGGGCGGCCGGTGAGGACGCCTGGTCTCTGTGCCTCAGGTCGGTGCAGGACGGCGGCGGCGGCGGCCCGGGCGGCCGGGAGAAGCTGGAGCTCGTGCTGTCCAACCTGCAGGCGGACGTCCTGGAGCTGCTGCTGGAGTTCGTGTACACGGGCTCCCTGGTCATCGACGCGGCCAACGCCAAGACGCTGCTGGAGGCGGCCAGCAAGTTCCAGTTCCACACCTTCTGCCGGGTCTGCGTGTCCTTCCTGGGTGAGCCGGCGGCGCCCGCCACCCGGGGACGCGGGGACGGGGGCGGGGAGGGCTGGGGGCGCCCCCTGCAGGCGGGGTAATTCGGGGAACTGTATGCAAAGGCCTTGGCTCACTGGCATGGACCGAGGGGGCCTCTGATTCGCTCCCCCAGGCCCGGGCGGCTTTGTGAGGACAAATGGGGCCACGGGGGGGTCAGGCGTGGTTCGCTCCTGGTCCCAGCCCTGGCCTCTATGCACGGAACAAGGAGCCACACACACTATGTCCCTCTGCCGCGTGTAACACCGGCACCGCGCCAGGTGGCCACACAGGCCTATGTGGCCTGTCTCGTGGGCGTGCGGACCTGCTGTCCGGGCTGGGGATCTGAGTATCGGGGACCCCCCCCCCAGCCGGAGAACACACTTATTCTACGGGGAGAGCGGGGAGCGGGTGAGGTAGGGTTGAGTCGCCAGGATCTGTGACCTGAGTTTGGGGGTGCAGCCAGAGAACTAGGGGCTGAGCCTGGGGACCAGAGACCACGGCAGGGAGGGGGACAGAGCCGTCTAGAAGGGCCCGGAACCACAGCCTCGGAGTTAGGCTCCCAAAAGTATGGGTGTCCTGGGACCCGGACACTTGGAGGCTGGAATAACCATTCGTGGGACCTCAAGGGGAGTGGCCAGGCTGAGCCGGGTCTACAGGTCGGGGGGGTGGACTGAGGCCTGTGGGTGATGGCGGGTGGGCATAGACGGGCGTCACTGCTCCCGTGGCTCCGAAGTAAGAGTGCGTGACCCCGAGCATGCCCTTCACACTTATGGGAAACACCACAGGCCCCTAGTGCGACCCCCACCCCTGCCCCGGGGCCCAGGGGCGGTGAGGAAGCCCTGTACCTCACAGTCTTCTGCTGGGACCCACAGGAGCAGGGGGACGCCCCGGGACAGTCATCGGGGGGCGGGGCAGCGGGAAACCCTGGACACGGACACAGGAAGTGTGTCCCTGGACACGGACACAGGAGGTGGGCTCCCGGGGGCCTGGACGCCGGAGGAGGGTCCCACGGCCGCGGGCTCCGCGAAGGACCCGGAGGGACAGGCAGCGAGCCCCGGGGGCACCCACCCGCCCACCCGGGGCCCCGCGGTCAGTGGTCGCGTGTTCTTGCCCCCAGAGAAGCAGCTGACGGCCAGCAACTGCCTGGGGGTGCTGGCCATGGCGGAGGCCATGCAGTGCGGCGAGCTCTACCACATGGCCAAGGCCTTCGCGCTGCAGCTCTTCCCCGAGGTGGCGGCCCAGGAGGAGATCCTGGGCATCGCCAAGGACGACTTCATCGCCTACATCTCCAACGACAGCCTCAACACCAAGGCCGAGGAGCTGGTGTACGAGACGGTCATCAAGTGGATCAAGAAGGACCCGGCGTCCCGCGCACAGGTGAGGTGTCTCCGGCCCCGCTTCCCGCCGGGCCCCCGGGCAAGGAGGCCGGAAGTAGAGGAGGCCCGCCCCAGGGAGGCCGGAACTGCAACTGCTCCCCACCCCCCACCCCCGGGGCCGCAGACAGGCGAAGGGAGGCGTGAGGGGTGTGAAATCGGGCCCCTGGCCCTCCAGGGCTGGCATTCCACCGGCAGGAGACCCCAGCTGACCAACAGGCCACAGGGCCCCGGGGCACAACATCGGGGCCCTTCGGGGAGAAGCGTGCCCGCGCCAGGGCACCCGGAGCTCCCCGGAGCTCCCACCGGCGGGAGGAGCACCCATGCTCTGGGTCCTGGGAAGGTGGGGGGCTACCGCCGCACTCGGGACACAGGAAGTGAGGCCATGGGAGTGGGCAGGGCCGGATCCAGGCAGGAGGAAGTGGGGACAGGGGCAGGGTCCCCGGGGCACCTGAGTCCCAGGACACCAAGCGCATCCCAGAGGGGTCTCGGGGCCAGAAAGCCGAGCTGGAGGCCCTCGGGATGAAGCTGCTGTGGCTCCCACGTGGGGAGACCCCTGGGAGTCAGTGTAGCCGCACAGGTGCCCACACTGTGGTCCCTCACTGCCCCCGCGCCCCCTCTCTCGCTCTCCCCGCACCAAGGCCTCCCCCCCCCCCCCCCCGGCCTGCAGGGTGCCCAGCACCCCTGAGCGGCCCTGCCTCCCGACTCCGCCAGTTTCTTCCCTCCCCGCAGCCTCCGCACTGCGGCAGGCCCGGGCGCCAGGCTGGGGCAGAGGGGCGCCCCTAAAGGGGGTGTTGGTTGGTGTTGGGGGGACACAAGTTCTGACGGTGGTAACGGGCAAGCTTGCCGATCGGCATCTCCCTCCCAAAGCCGATGGCCATCAGCTTTCCGGGGCCTCCCACCAGCTCCCGGGTCCCTGCCCCGGGCACAGCTCTCCGAGGCTCGGGCTTCCATCTCCGCCGCCCGCAGCCTGGTGGGACGGGGGTGAGCGGGGGGCTGCGATGGGGGCGGAGGGGGGAGCAAGGAGCTGCGGGGACAGATGGTGGCCCGCCCCCCGGCCGGACCTCCCGGTTCCGCCCCCTCGTCCTCCCCAGCTGCTGGGAGCTGACCCTCACCTGAGGATGTTTTCCCAGTGATTCTTGGAGAGAGTGGAAGGGAGGGGGAGAGACAGAGAGAGAAACATTGATGTGAGAGAGACACATTGATGGGTTGCCTCCCACAAGCATGCAACCAAAGTCCATGCCCTTGGCCGGAATCGAACCCGGGACCTTTCAGCTCACAGACTGATGCTCTCTCTATCCACTGAGCCTCACCGGCCAGGGCTGGGGGCTGCCTTCTCCCTCTCTGCCGAGGCTGGGTGAGCGAGGGGCTGCCCTCCCCGCCGCCTCGGCACCCGCCCGGGGCCGGCCCCTGTGGCGCGGCCTGAGCAGCCCCGTGTCCCCCGGCCCAGCACGCAGCAGAGCTCCTGGCGGTGGTGCGCCTCCCCTTCATCCACCCCAGCTACCTGCTCAACGTGGTGGACAACGAGGAGCTCATCAAGTCGTCGGAGGCGTGCCGGGACCTGGTCAACGAGGCCAAGCGCTACCACATGCTCCCCCACGCCCGCCAGGAGATGCAGACGCCGCGGACCCGGCCCCGCCTCTCCGCAGGTACCGGGGGGCCCTGCCCCCAGCCCCCAGCCCCCCACAGGCTGCAGGTGCCCCGGGGCGGCCTGGCTCCTGGAGGGCCCCAGGGGGGCGCTGGGTGCAGACGCTGCGAGCGTGGGAGGTGGCGGGCGGCCCCGAGGGTGCCCACCCCGAGAGTGCCCACCCTGAGAGTGCCCACCCCGAGTGTGCCCACCCGTGTCCCCGCAGGCGTGGCGGAGGTCATCGTGTTGGTGGGGGGCCGGCAGATGGTGGGGATGACCCAGCGCTCCCTGGTGGCCGTCACCTGCTGGAACCCGCAGAACAACAAGTGGTACCCCTTGGCCTCCCTGCCCTTCTACGACCGCGAGTTCTTCAGCGTCGTGAGCGCCGGGGACAACATCTACCTCTCAGGTGAGGCCCCCGGGGCGGCGGGGAGAGGCGTGGGGGCCCCCCAGGGCGCCTTCCCTCCCCCCCCCCCCGCCCTTCAGGGTGAGGACGCCGGGCCGGGAGTGCTGACTCTGACCTGACCCCGGGCTGGGAAGCCTAGCGTGGCCCCTCCTCACGCCCCGCTTGCTCTCTGCCCCCCCCCCCCCCCCCCCCGCTGCAGGTGGGATGGAGTCAGGGGTGACGCTGGCCGACGTCTGGTGCTACATGTCCCTGCTCGACAACTGGAACCTCGTCTCCAGGATGACCGTCCCCCGCTGTCGGCACAACAGCCTGGTCTACGACGGGAAGATTTACACCCTCGGGGGCCTGGGCGTGGCGGGCAACGTGGACCACGTGGAGAGGTGATGGGGCCACGGCCACAAGAGGGGTGTGGGTGGCATCCTCTGAAATTCACCGAAAGCTGAGCTCTCCTGCTCCTCCTTCCCGGCACCCACCCCCTGAGCCACTAGAGCAGCCGTGGGCAGACTACGGCCCGAGGGCCGGGGCCGGCCCGTTCGGCTGTTCTATCTGGCCCGCGGAGCCGGAAGAGTGGAGGGTTCTCTTGCTCTCCCCTCCGCTCCTTCCCCAGCAGCCCAAGAGGAGAGTGTCAGCATGGTCAGGTTGCTTTTGTTCCGGCCTCCAGTCCAGTTTAAGAACCCATTATTGTGGCCCTCGAGTCAAAAAGTTTGCCCACCCCTGCTCTAGGGCGATGGGTGCCCAGGCTCCTCGAACCCGGCAGAGGGAGAGGCCTGGGTGGTGAGATATCAGGCACCCAGCTGCCGGTCGCTGACATAGGACACGCTTGTCCCGCCGGCAGCCCCTCTGGTGGCAGACGAGGCCGGGCTTGGCTGGGGGGATGCACTGGGACCGGATTGGCTGGAATGTGAGGGGGAGCAGGCGCCGTTGGCCCACGTGGGTGCCATTCCAGGGACTGTGCCTGTGTCCCCGCTGAGTGTGGGGCCCCACACCTGGGAGCCCCCTCCTCCCTCCATCCCGCACAGACCCGGAAATCCTCTTCCCAACAGGAAGGAGCCCTGCGCGCAGGCGTGCCTGATCCTCACCCAAATCCCTGTGTGTATCCCCAAGTCTAATCGCCCATCTTCTGGACTTCTCCAGGAGAGAGCAGATGCCAGTGGGCCCAGAACCACATGCATGGAGGCCCGCTGGCTTCCTCGGGCCGCTGAAACCGGGGCCACCCACAGGGGGCCGGGTAGGCCGGGGTGGAGGCTTCGGGGCGGCCCTGCTTTTAGGAAAACGGACGCCCCAGAGCATGACACATGAGGCTGAGCCGGCCCGGTTCCAGCACGGGACACGGCCAGGACCCCGGCGCCTGTCCCCACAGCCTCCCCACGCCCCGGCCTCCCTCCCCGCCCACGGCACCAGCCACACAGGCCCCCCGTGGGCGCATTGCCCCGCCGGCTAATCGGACCCTTTGGACAGATGTTCCCTCGAAGCCGGTTGCGGAGTGAGGCGGGCCGGGGGTACTCACCACGGGTTTTAACTCCCCCGAGCCGAGCCCAGCGTTGGCTCGGGGACAGCGTCTCACCAGCAGATTGACTCGGAGGTCACAGGGAACCCCCGTGTGGCTCTGAGAGGCTGACCCCGCCGTGGGCCCCGGTCAGCCCCGACGCCGGCAGCCTCGGGCGGGGCCCCCGTGCGGCCACCACGCCCAGGCCTCCCGGAAGCCCGGGTCCCACTTGTTTGTCGCCCCCGGCGCGGCCACCACGGCCAGGCCTCCGGAAGCCCGGGTCCCACCTGTTTGTCTCCCAGGCTCCAGCGCGGGGAGCAGGAGACGTTTTCTGGGCTGGAGCTGTCACCCTGTCTTGCTTTTGTCAGTTGTTTTTAATCTCCTAAGACGTTGATTACTCATTTTGCAAATTTACACTCGTTGAGGAATACAGGGATTTGTTTGAGGATCAAACGTACCAGGAGGCGGATAAGATCCACTGCCCTCGGGCCCGGGAGCAGTTCTCCCCGACCTGGGAGCAGGCTCTCCTACGCCCCCCCACACACACACACACACCGGGGGTGGGCACAGAGCGACCAGACACCCTGGCACCCAGGAGACAGAGCAGCCCAGGACAGCAGGGTCTGCCAGCTGGCCTGGCAGGGATTGGGCACAGACTTGAGGCCCCTGGGTGTGTGAGGGGGAGGGAGGGGAGGGTGCAGGGCTCCCGGGGGCAGGGCTGAGCCCTCTGGACAGGTCAGGCGCCAGGGCTCGTGGTGGCAAGGACGGGCAGCAGGGTGACAGGAAGGTGGGGTAGTGGGGACGGGGTGCTCGTTCCCCAGGACGCACTGGTGGTACCAATTGCTCTTATATTGATAACAAATGCGATAGACGGTGCATTATAATTATGTCACAGGACTAGAGCGAGATTACGTAACTAGAGAGTAAAACGACAGTACAATAGACAAGCATGTATGATATCATTATATAAATCACTGGGTCTCATATTTTTTAATATATTTTATTAATTTTTTATAGAGAGGAAGGAGAGAGGGATACAGAGTTAGAAACATCAATGAGAGAGAGACATCGATCAGTTGCCTCTTGCACACCCTCTACCTGGGATGTGCCCTCAACCAATGTACATGCCCTTGGCCGGAATCGAACCTGGGACCCTTCAGTCCGCAGGCCGATGCTCTACCACTGAGCCAAACCGGTTTCGGCTGGGTCCCATATTTTATAGCCATAGATCACAGAGCTGTGGCTCCTGGACAAATGATCAGAGCGGAGCGCCTCACTCCCTCCTCGGGGTCATTTGCTTGTCGTTCGCATATCCTCCAGGTGGGAGGGGACTGAGGGCTGTGGCTTGGCCAACAGCCACCTGGAAGCCCAGGCTCTAGGCCAGCCGTGGGCAAACTACGGCCCGCGGGCCGGATCCGGCCCGTTCGGCTGTTCTGTCCGGCCCGCGGAGCCGAAAGAGCGGAGGGTTCTCTTGCTCTCCCCTCCGCTCCTTCACCAGCAGCCCAAGAGGAGAGTGCCAGCATGGTCAGGTTGCTTCTGTTTCCAGCCCTCCGGTCCAGTGTAAGAACCCATGGTGGCCCTCAAAAAGTTTGCCCACCCCTGCGATAGGGAGAGCTGCGGTGGGCGGAATGTGCCGTTACACCGAGAGCCACACCATCCCCGACCGGCTCCAGCCCTTCTGCAAGAGCGCTTTGGCTCTCCACCATCCTGGCTTAGAAAACAGACACCTGAACGGAGACACTCACCGCACCCCCTATTAGCACATTGTCAGCGGGAGCTTAATTCCGACAGGCCCCGCTGCCCCGCCAGGGACCTCCGCCTCTTCCCAGATGCCGAGCCCTCACAGCTCCGAGCCGGACGTGCCACATGGTCCCCTCGCCCCCCTCCCCGAGCCGGGGTGTCTCCCGCGGTCACTGGGCTGTGGCCAGGTCACAGCTCATGCTCCCAGGAGGCTCCTGGGGACAAGTGGGCCCGGTGTGCTCCCGGGAGGGAGGTGCGGGGCGGAGAGCGAGCAGAGGAGGTCCGCCCTGGGCCCAGAGCCCACGGAGAGGCAGCCGGCAGTGTGGACGGCCAGCGCCGGGCGGTCAGCGCACGAGGAGCTCGGCACGGCCGCTGAGGCCTGGGCCCGGCGCCGGCCCGGGAGACAGACCTGGCAGGCCCCACTCCCTGCCCGACCTGCCCAACCCCAGTTCCCCTCTTCCCGCCGCTGCTTCCTGTTCTCACGCCCCCCCGGCCGGGCCTCACTCCTCGGTGGGGAGGAAGGCGGAGAGGGCCAGCACGGGCCAGCGCCCCGGGCCCTGAGTGACTCCTCCGAGGGCCCCGGGCTGTGAGGCCTCCTCGGCTGTGCCGGCGGCGGTGCCCGGGGCAGAAGCAGATGGTGGGGCCCCGACATCGGCTGCCTCCTGCCCCGCCCCGGGCCCCCCTGACCCGGGCCTGTCCCCCTCCCGGCAGGTATGACACCATCACCAACCAGTGGGAGGCCGTGGCCCCGCTGCCCAAGGCCGTGCACTCGGCGGCGGCCACCGTCTGCGGCGGCAAGATCTACGTGTTCGGGGGCGTGAACGAGGCCGGCCGGGCGGCGGGCGTCCTCCAGTCGTACGTCCCACAGACCAACACGTGGAGCTTCATCGAGTCCCCCATGATCGGTGAGAGCCAGCGTGTCCTCCTCACCCCCACCCGCCTGGGGCCCGGGTGGTGTCCCCACCGCCATGTTCCGTGGGGTCTCAGGAGCCCAGTCCCAGGGGCGGGCTCAGCCCGATGCTCCTGTGAGCCCCGGCCCGGGGGCGGGAGGGGGAGGCGAACCCCAGCCCACGTGCCGCTGCGGATCCCACCCCCCCGGACGAGGGCGAGCTGTTCCATGTGCCTCCTGGCCCCGGGCCCCGTCCGCAGGCCAGTCTGTGACACGGAGGCCTCTCCAGCTCCCTCCCTCTGGGCCAGGGGTCGGCAAACTCGTTAGCCAGCAGAGCCAAATAGCAACAGCACAACAACTGACATTTCTTTCTTTTTTTTAAAAAAAAAAATTTTTTTTTATTGATTTTTTTACAGAGAGGGATAGAGAGTTAGAAACATCGATGATAGAGAAACATCCACCAGCTGCCTCCTGCACACCCTCTGTTGGGGATGTGCCCGCAACCAAGGTACATGCCCTTGACTGGAATCGAACCTGGGACCTTTCAGTCTGCAGGCTGACGCTCTAGCCACTGAGCCAAACCGGGTTTCGGTGACATGTCTTTGGAGAGCCTCATTTTTTGAACCTTAAATGTCTTCTAACGCCACTTCTTCAGCATAGACTCGCCCGGGCCGTGGTGTTTCGTGGGAGAGCCCCACTCAAGGGGCCAGAGAGCCGCAGGTGGCTGGCGAGCCGCAGTTTGCCGGCCACGGCTCTGGGGTCCCCGGGGAAGAGAAGGGGGGGGAGGCTGAGCCGGCCCTGACCCGCCTGCCGGCTCCCCCGCAGACAACAAGTACGCGCCGGCCGTCACGCTCAGCGGCCTCGTGTTCATCCTGGGCGGGGCCTACGCCAGGGCCACCACCATCTACGACCCCGAGAAGGGCAACATCAAGGCGGGCCCCAACATGAACCACTCCCGCCAGTTCTGCAGGTGAGCGGGGGCGGGAGGGGGGGGGAGGGTGGGACGGGAGGAGAGGTTTGAGCGCAAGGAGCGGCCTCGTTCATGGACCAAGCGGGGCCCAGACCCAGAGCCCGGCCCCGGGGCCTCAGTGGGCCCTTCTCCAAGCCGGAAAGGAAGGGCTTCCCACGGGGCCTGCCAGGGCCGTGGAGGCCACACACCCCCCTGGGCGGGAGGCAGGGCGGGGCTGGAGGTCAGCTTTGCCCTCGGGGGGGACCAGCTGCTCCGGGGATGCTCTGAGGATGCAGTGATCCCGGGGGCCCAGCGAGGGGCCCCCGGAGTCCCACGGTTGCCTGGGCAGAAACACACGCGTGTTGTCCCCAGGACAACATGGGGCAAGGTCAGTGTGTGGCCTGGTTTCCAGTCGCCCTGGCCCTGTGGCCCAGAGAAATGACCTCCCCGGGGCAGGGAGACACAGGCCTGCTGCTGCACCCCTGTTCCTGGGCCAAGAGGAGCAAGGAATGCAGAAGAGCCCCGAGACCCCCCACCCCCGGGTAGCACTCCCACAGCAGACTGCGTCGGAGACAGCTCAGCCCGCAGAGGGTCGCCTGTCCTCAGGGTGGGCCGCATGGAGCAGGCACGCAGAGCCCGGTTTGTGCGGCATGGCTAGCACAGCTGGCCCCAGGGTCCTAGCAGTGGGACAAGACGAAGGTCCCACAGCCCTCCTCACGTGGCGCCCTCCCTCTCGTGGTGGCATGGGGAGGGCAGCTCCACTCACTCCCCGCTGCTGAGGAGCTGGAGCCTGAGCAGGGCTTGGGGAGGACTCCCAGGCCTCCTCCGAGACTCAGCGTGGGCCCAGAAAGACGAAACCCTGAGGGGAGGTTTGAGCTGGGTCTTGCAGGAGAGGCGGGAGAAGCTCTGCCCCAAGGGCAGGGGTGTGGGGCCCTGATGGTGGGAGCAATTGAGGGACCTTCCGTCTACACCAGGGGTGCGCAAACTTTTTGACTCGAGGGCCACCATGGGTTCTTAAACTGGACCGGAGGGCCGGAACAAAAGCAACCTGACCATGCTGGCACTCTCATCTTGGGCTGCTGGTGAAGGAGCGGAGGGGAGAGCAAGAGGACCCTCCGCTCTTTCGGCTCCGAGGGCCGGAGAGAACAGCCGGACCGGCTGGATCTGGCCCGCGGGCCGTAGTTTGCCCACGGCTGGTCTAGACTGACGTGTCCTGTCTGAGGCTCCGGACGTCGGGAAGGGACAGAGACGTTCAAAGCGTATCTGTTCCGCCGACCGCCAAGCAGAACTGGCCATTCACTCACATGGGTCTTCACGTGTGAGGGGCGGCCGAGAGGAGGCCGGGTTTGGGAAGTGCAGACAGGACCGCGTGGGGAGCTCACAGGCGGGACCGAGCCAGAGAGCGAGGCTCGGGTACCGCGTGGTCACCCCGCGGAGAGTACCGGCCGCAGTCCTGGGTGGGCGGCCGCGCCTGCCCCTGGGTGAGGAGCCGCAGCGGGAAGCTGGACTGAGCCGGGCCACGGTGCAAACTGTGCAAACCGTGCAAACCGCACTCACAGGGCTGCGTGTGCTCAGCCGCGGCCGGCTGCCGTCTGCTAGAGGGTGGTGTGCCCCCCCTCCGCTCTCCCCACCTCGGGATCTAGACAACCAGAGGCACCTGTCACCCGGCCCCGAGGGCAGTGCGGCGAGGCGTCCCCATGGGCTGCAGGGACACAGGTCTTCCTTAGACAGCTGAGGTCAGGGGGCGAAGGAGAGCGGCCCGACCCCCCGGGCTTTTGCACACCAGGCGGGAGGCCCCTCGGCTGACGCTCTCCCGCTTCCCCTGGCAGCGCCGTGGTGCTCGACGGCAAGATCTACGCCACGGGGGGCATCGTGAGCAGCGAGGGGCCGGCGCTGGGCAACATGGAGGCCTACGAGCCCGCCACCAACTCCTGGACGCTCCTCCCGCACATGCCCTGCCCCGTGTTCCGGCACGGCTGCGTGGTGATAAAGAAGTACATCCAGAGCGGCTGACGGCGGCGGCGGCGCGGCCACGGAGACCGTGGGCGAGTCCGGTGAGGCACGCACTGCCCAGGAGGGGTTTTCCGCACCGGCGGCCGCCACCGGGCCGGCACGCACAGCTCGGCGTCCGGCTCCTCTGCACCCGACGGCGTCGGGAGTCACCCCGGCCCTCGGGGGACCGGGGCCGAGCCCGGAGCACAGGGACCCGCCCGCCCCGGGCTCCGCGGGGGGCCTTGCTCTGCTGGAGGCGCCCACTCTGCCCGGTGCAATAGAGTCTCACATATTTTTCAACCGGGAGCGAGCGGCTGTTTTTTCCTTCCTGCAGAGCAAGCTGGACCGCTGGGCCGCCACGGATCAGTCCTCCCGGCCCAACAGCAGGCGTCAGGCTCCCCGGGAAGGAGGTCAAAGTGTCCTTTTCACTTTGATTCCTACTGTGTGTTTAACCGTCTACACTCCCGGCGGGCGGCCGGGGAACGCAGGGGCGGTGAGCGCAGCGCGGGGCTGCTGGTCCCCACGCAGAGCCCGCCGTGGCCAGAGCCGTGGCCAGAGCCGTGGCCAGAGCCGTGGCCGGAGCCGTGGCCGGAGCAGCCGTGGGGACCGTGGGGAGAGCGTCTGTCCTTCCCAGGTCTTTCTACCACGTTTTTGCTGCAGGAGGACAAGACGAAGACGATCGTGCTAGCTTTCTCTTATCCAATATGAAGTATTTAGCTTTCCAAGGCATTTTCTTGATAAACAAGAGGCTATTTTTTAAGTGGAGAGGAGGCGGCGGCCAGGCTGGGGGGCGGGCAGGCGGGCGCCCCGGGGCTCCGGGGAGGTCCTGCCGGGGTGGCACGGGCTCCCGGTTTTCTACACGCAGAGGAGAGGGTCTCTCCTGGGTGGCATGGAGGCGCCCGGTTTATTTTTAGAAGAGGTAACCCCCAGACCGCCCCCCGAGAGCTGTGCCTCCCGGGCCAGGTCCCATAAAGAGGCTGTTGTAGCCGGAGGCCGCCAGCTCCCTCCGGGGGAGGCCGAGGCCGGGCCGGCGGGGCCGAGGCCGGGAGGACGTGTCCACGGGGCACAGGCCTGGCTCCGGGGGAAGGCACCTGGACGGGGCGGCCTTCTTAGCCGAGGCCTGGGGCGCGGGCGGAATCTGCTAGCAGCTCATCAGCCCGAGACGGGGAAGCCAGGAGGGCGTCTCCGTGGCTCCGAGGAAAAGGCCCGCCCGCCGGGCAGGGTCCGCTCCGGGGCAGGAGGGACGCAGCGGCGGCCACGGCGCTGTGCGGTTGAAGTTGGTACCAAATACGCATTTACCATTTTTTTATATCTGGGACGTCAACTTGCATTTCATGATTTTAAAAATAAATAAGAAAAGCCACTTCGGAGGAGAAAAAGACGGGCCACGCGCCCCGCGTCCCCGCGTCCCCGCGCCGGCGACCGCGCTCGGGGCCGGGGAGGCGCCCCCGGGGACAGGCTGCCCGGCTTCGTTATGCAGTTTCTACTATTATTTATTCTTTTAACAAAGTAATAAGCACAAAACTACATACATTGTATGTCATGTAAAAAGTATTTATGTCGAACAGGGTGCAAGTGTGAACCCGAGGACTGGAGCACAAACCCCTGAGTGCCCGGGGTGGGCGGCGCGGGTTCGAGCGGGCCGCGCGTCTGCCTCCAAAGGAGGCGTTAGCGGCCCCGGCGGCAGGCTCGGCACCGGGGGCGCCGGAATTCCGTCTCTCTCCGCGCCCTGGAGCGAAGCTGGTGATTTCTGTGAACGACACAAACAGGGTTCTCTGTAACGGTATTGTACATAGTATATGTTTATTGTTAAGTTCTTGTTATATTATAATAAATATATTTATAGATCTAGACCCGTGCAGTCCGCGCAGTGTCTCCGAGGTGTGCCTCCGTGCTGGCCGCGGTGGGGAGGAGCCCCAGGCCGGGTCCCGGTCCCCTCGGGCATCGGCCGCCGGCTCCGCCACGCACCTGCACGCACATGAGGAAGGGGGACAGGGCTCCCGGGCAAGGGGCAGAGCTGGAAGGGCGCCAAGAATCAAGGGCAGATGAAGGTCAAAATGGAAAGAGACTTCCAAAACCGGTGTGGCTCAGTGGATAGAGCGTCGGCCTGCGACTGAAAGGTCCTGGTGTCTCTTTGCAGGAAAACACTCTGAAAAAAGCTGGGCGGGGGTAGGTGAGCGTGGGAGCCCAGAGAGCCCGGCAGAGGCCTTGCGATGCCAAGTGAGGATCTGCCAGGACGTCTTCAAAAACCGGGGCCCAGAGGAAAGGCTGGGGGGGCTGGGGGCCCAGCTGGGGAGAGCTGACGTTACAGCCTGTCATCAAATCCGAGCACTGGTTCTGCCAGCTCCTTCCTGTCTGTCTGCTCCACTCCCCAAAACCACGGGAAACACGTCCCCTGGTTTGGGAAGAGCCCGTGTCCTTCAGACTGCACTCCCGGGGGAAGCACACCCCACTTCCCGGGCCGGACGCGTGTTCACTCCGCTGGAGCCCGTAAGGCTGGGGCGTCTCTCCTGCTGGACTCGGGGTGCTACCGCCAGGCAGAGGGGATGTGAGCAGGTGGCTGCGCCAGGGGGGGGGGGGAGAGAGAGAGGGAGAGGGAGAGGGAGAGGGAGAGGGAGAGGGAGAGGGAGAGGGAGAGGGAGAGGGAGAGGGAGAGGGAGAGGGAGAGGGAGAGAGAGAGAGAGAGAGAGAGAGAGAGAGAGAGAGTTTTTAAAAACACGTAGCCAGCCGAAACCAGTTTGACTCAGTGGTAAAGCGTTGGTCTGCGGACTGAAGGGTCCCGGGTTCGATTCTGGTCAGGGGCATGTACGTTGGTTGCGGGCACATCCCCAGTGGGGGGTGTGCAAGAGGCAGCTGGTCGATGCTTCTCTCTCATCGACATTTCTAGCTCTCTATCTCTCTCCCTTCCTCTCTGTAAAATATGAATAAAATATATATTTTTTTTTAAAAAAAAAGACATAGCCAGAATGAAATAAGCCAGTCAATGAAAGAGAAACACCACATGTCCTCACTCATTTATGGGTAATAAAGAACATTATAAACTAATGAACATAAAGATAGATGTAGTGACAGTAAAGCAACAAGCAGACTGTCAAATGACAGGGGGAGGGGAGGGTGATCTGGGGGAGATAAGAGATCAACCGAAGGACTGGTATGCATGCATATAAGTACAACCAATGGCCACAAAACTCTGGGGAGAGAGGGCATGTATGGGAGGTGGGGGGGGGGGGCGCAATGGTAAGCAATGTACACATATAATACCTTAATAAAAAATGGTGGAAAAAAATAAATAAAAACACATAGCCAAAACAAGACTACGTCAGGAAAAAGACTTGCAGTTCCTGTGACAAAGGACTAATGTCTTTATTTAAGGGCCCATGAAATTCAATAAGAAAATTTTAAGTGGTTCCAACTGTTAAATGGGTCATAAAGAAACCCCACGAGGAGAAAACGTTGCTAGTAAACACTCAACAAGAAAGTTCAACACTGGTAGTCTGTTAAATAATGACACTTAAAATAATGAGGAAACATCCTGACCTGCTAAACCAGCTTACCAAAGCTAAAGACGCCCAAGCCAGTTTGGCTCAGTGGATAGAGTGTCGGCCTGCGGACTGAAGGGTCCCAAGTTCGATTCTGGCCAAGGGCACGTGCCCGGGTTGCGGGCTCAGTTCCCAATGGGGGGGCATAATAGGAGACAGCTGATCACTGATTCTCTCTCATCATTGATGTTTCTCTCTCTCTACCTTTTCCTTCCTCTCTGAAATCAATAAAGATATATATATATATATATATATATATATATATATATATATATATATAATTTTTTTTTTTTTAATGGTGGGAGGGGACCTGGAGGACTGGTAAAACTTCCAGGCGTGCCAAGGGCTTTGAAAGCGAAAATGGCCCTTTTCAGAAGCAATGTGGCAAGTGCCAGTTCTGAAGAAATCCATGTCTGGGCATCCACAGGAGACAATACCAACTCTGGATAAGTCACAGGAGAATGGCTGGCGCTCCCATCTGTCAGACACTGTGCCGAGCACTTAAAGCTCGGGGCCCTCACCATCTGCGAGACGGGCCCCAAAGACATGCAGCCACACAGACAACATTAGCCGAGGAAGAAAAGCGAGATCCATGTTGCATATGACTGTGGTTATGGAAGGTAGGTATGTAACGATACGTAAAATATTTATAGAAAAGTGACAGGTTCACAGTCATAAACTACCATTAGTTGCCCCAGTGGGATTGTGGGCAATTTTTCTTCCTTCTTCCTTCTAAAACGTAGATAAAGTGATGGCGTTACTTGTATAATAAAGATATATTCTTTGTGAATGGGGAATGAGGGGCAGAAAGCAATCTTTCCCCCACAGCCTAAGAAACTGTCAAAGATTATTTCCTACTCTGGGCACTCTAAGCAAAGTTAGGGTCCAGAATAAAATAACAAAGAATGACATATAAGAAAGTGATCGCCAGTAATAAACAAGATTGTTAAAAAAAAAAAAAAACTAAAGGCTTGGGAGTGAATTAAATCTTTCAGTGCGTGGGGAAAAAAGAACATCAACACTTAATCTCAGATCAAATAAGACGAAAAGGGAAAAAATGAAGGAGGGAAAACTCTCTTTCAACATACGGATGCTTGTGTGAGTGCTAAAACTCTGAGTGGGTGGCCAAGACCCTTCGGAAGGTCTTCTCTCTCTAACGAAGTCTCAGTGTATTTATGTAACAACCGCCCACCTGATCTCACCCCCTCCCTGCGACTACCCTAAAAGGCACAGGTCACCGTCTTCACTCTTTCAGAGGAAACGGTGTCGGAAAAGTTAAAAAAGGACCAGGCCCGGGTCCTCCACGCGTCATCATCACACTTAACCCCCGAACGATCCTCAGAGGGTGGTGCCCCCTGCACAGGGGAGGCTCAGGGGAGGCTCAGGGGAGGCTCAGGGGAGGCTCCGGGGGGCAGAGGCTGGGCCCGAGGCCATCAGAGGTCGGGACCCTCGGCGACCTCGGAGGCCTGCGCGGCGCCACACGGCCTGTCCACGCCTGTGGGCAGTTGCCTAGCTCTTAGGACCCCAAGACTAAGGCTCCTCCCCGTCCCCACCGCTTCTCAGGAGTCTGAACTAAAGGGAGTTCTGTGATGGGCACCCTCAGCCGGGTTAGACGCCGTCCTCTTCCAAAGCCGGTTTCGGGATGCCTGGTAAGAGCCTCAGCCACACCCGGCTTCCTCCGGCTCGGCTTCACCAGGAAACTGGGGGGGATAAGAGTCCCGGAAAACGCCCACCCCCCACTGCTGTCTGCCTTGGAGCTCCGGTGAGCCTCCCACTGCAGTGAGCTCTTACGGAACCCGGCCTGGAGAGTCAGGGGAGGACACACGGGCCCGGGCTGCGCCATCTCCGCCCCGAAGGGCACGTCATGCCCTCGCACCCGGGAGGCAGGAGGTCAAAGTGCCCCGCCCCTGTACTGAGCACGCTCCGCTGTAAGGGGTGCCACCAACCTGCTCTACAAGCGTTTGCCAGGACCATCCTGCCATAAACACAGCAACGGGAGTTTCATTCCCCCACACCCTCACCAATGCTAAATACTGGCACACTCTGAAACGTGTTTGCTTATCAATCGCAGATGAAAAATGCGTCTTGGCCTCTTGGACTTCTACCGGTAAATCTCCCACTTACATCCTTTGCTAGCTTGTGGTGTTTTATTTATTACTGAGCTGTGTTTTATTTATGGGATCTCTTTATATCTTATGGCCTTTAATAACCCTTTCTCAGTTATGTGTACGGTAAATATCTACTCCCAGTTTATCATTTGTCTTGTAAACGTTGTCCTTCATTGTGGAGAACCTTAAAGTACTATGTAGTCAAACCTAGCTTTAACAGTTGTGAAAGGCTTCCTTTATCCTGAGTATATAGCTTTTCATTGTTTTGTATTTTCATTCTTTTGTATTTACATTTAACCTATCTCTTATTTTTAAACCCACTACCCCCTTCTTAAACCCACTATCCTGAAGTGCTTTTGTGCAGGATATAAAGCAGAGCTCTAATATTCCTCCTCCTCCTCCTACACACACACACACACACACACACACACACACACACACACACTGATTGCTCTTCCTAATTAATCTCTGTGCTCTGAGATACCAGCTTCCTCTTGTATTATTCCCACAGGTTCAGACCTGTGCGGGGTCCATTAATCTATGGGTCTTATTGCTTCTCTCTCTTTTTGTCCTAATACCTGTAATAACAGAAGAGTAATATGCTCATTAGACCAGACATCCTTCCAGATGTCCTTCCAGATGTCCTTCCGGATGAATCGGGGCTGTGAGGGAAGCCCGGGTCCCGGGGACCAGAGGGGAGCCGGTGCCTGCAGCCGGCAGCCGGGGGAAGGAAGGCCTACTCTGGCATGAATTTCGTGCATCAGGCCTCCAGTAATTTCAGAATAAATCTTGATATTTTCTATGGCAACTCTCATCCTATCTTTTTTTTATTTTATTGATTTTTTACATAGAGGAAGAGAGAGGGATAGAGAGTTAGAAACATCAATGAGAGAGAATCATCATTGATCAGCTGCCTCTTGCACACCCCCCACCGGGGATGTGCCCACAACCAAGGTACATGCCCTTGACCGGTATCGAACCTGGGACCCTTCAGTCCGCAGGCCGACGCTCTATCCACTGAGCCAAACCGATTTCGGCCTATCATTTTAAAATATATATATTTTATTGATTCTTTACAGAGAGGAAGAGAGAGGGATAGAGAGCTAGAAACATTGATGAGAGAGAATCACCGACCAGCCACCTCTTGCACACCCCCCACTGGGGATGTGCCTGCAACCAATGCACATGCCCTTGACCGGAATCGAACTCGGGACCCTTCAGTCCGCAGACCGACGCTCTATCCACTGAGCCAAACCGGTTTCGGCATCCTATCATTTTTTAAATGTTTTTTTTAAAAAAAAAAAACTCCCAAAATCTCTAGATTGAGGGTTTAACATCTAAGCAATTCTGTTTTAAGACGGGTGGTATGTATTCTTTTTGAAGCTTAATCCTGTCATTTTACAGTTTTTGTCACTACTGTGAAGGGGCTCTTTTTGCTCCATGACATTTACTGCTTATGAATAATACATTTAGGAGTCGTTGGTCTCCGGTGAAAAGAAGGGAGTGTTCTCGCACCTGGGGCAAGGAGCTACGTCAGACGGGGAAGGACCCAACCCCCAGCAGTCTGCCTCCCCCGCGGAGAGCAGGAACAAGGTCACCCACAGGGGGGCACTCACCTTCCCACGCTCCGCGGCCCTCCGGCCTCTGGCAGGCCCAGGGGGTCTTTCCTCATGAAAGCCGAGGGCACGTCCCCCTGCGCCCACAGAGCACGCACGCTGATGAGTGGGCACAGGCATCCCGCATGCCACTGGCAGCCGGAACGCGCTTCCCGCGTGAGACGTGGAGAGACGAGGCCACCGCTCTGCCCGTGCTCTGGCCTCCCCTGCGGCCTCCAGGTGACCCAAGCAGCAGGCATGTCGTCATCACAGGGGCTTCACCTGCTCTGCATGCAGGATTCCTCCACATCTGGGACGCCGGCCACCGCTCCAGTGCAAACCCGTGCAGCAGGGGAGCCTTGGGGACTAGGCATCCTGTTAATAAAAATCCAGTTATTGCCGAAACCAGTTTGGCTCAGAGGAGAGAGCGTGGGCCTGCAGACTGAAAGGTCCCGGGTTCAATTCCGGTTAAGGGCATGTACCTTGGTTGCAGCCACATCCCCAGTAGGGGGTGTGCAAGAGGCAGCTGATCGATGATTCTCTCTCATCAATGTTTCTAACTCTCTATCCCTCTCTCTTCCTCTCTGTAAAAAAAAAAATCAATAAAATATATTTTTAAAAACCCAGTTATTATCTGGATTTCACCTCCTGCTTTCTCTAAGCGCCTTTCCACCGACAGTGCCTTGTTTCAAGCCTTCATTAGTCCTCACCTTGGCCGTTGCCATAGCCTCTCTCAGGTGGCTATCCTGTATAATAAAAGCCTAATGTGCAAATTGTCCCCTTGGGCGGTCATCCGACCAGGAGACCAGGAGTTCGACCGCTCGCAATGACATGCTCTGACCACAAGGGGGCGGTGCAGGACATTGGTGGGCGTCAGCAATGCGGTGCTGGCAGCAGGCGGCAGTGGTGGTGCTGCTGGCCCAATAGATTCCAACAAGAGTGGGACCGCAGCGGGATGGTGGAGCAGGTGAGTGGGCAACGCCAGGCCAAGGTGAGTGTGAGCAGGGGCCCAGGTGCTGCCCAGGGCCCAGAGGTCAGGGGGGACCTGCCCTTCCCTGCCAGACGCTCACACTTCGATGGCCGGCCAGGCCTAGGGACGGCACCCATGCACAAATTTTGTGCACCGGGCCTCTAGTTTTTAAAATAGCAGCTTTAATGATATATAATTCACATGTGATAAAATTCACCTTTTTAAAGTGCACAATTCATGGGGTTTGTGCCACCATCACCACTGTCTAATTTCAGAATACTTTCATCATCTCAAAAGGGAACGTGTATCCTAAGAAACCAGAAACACCAATGAGAAAGGATACAATTCATAGCAGCACAATTTACCATAGCTAGGATTTGGAAACAGCCTAGGTGCCCGTCAGCAGATGAGTAGATCGGATAACTACGGTACATCTACACAATGGAATACTATGCTGCCATAAAAAAGAATGAATTTGTACCATTTGCAGCAACCTGGATGGAATTGGAGAACATCATGCTGAGTGAAATAAGCCAGTCAATGAAAGAAAAACACCACATGATCTCACTCATTTATGGATAATAAGGAACATTATAAACTGATGAACAAAAAGATCAGATACAGACACAGTAAAGCAACAAACAGACTGTCAAATTATAGCCGGAAGGTTAGGGAGAGGTGGGGGAGATAAGAGATCAACCGAAGGACTTGTATGCATGCATATAAGCAAAACCAATGGATGCAAAACTCTGGGGGGTGAGGGCATGTATGGGGGGGGGGAGCAATAGTAAGATATGTACACATATAATACCTTAATAAAAAAAGAAAGGAAAAAAAAAAAGAAACCTGTAGCCATCAGCAGCCACACCCACCTCCCAGGCCCCAGCCCACAGCAAACACTCATCTCCTTCCGGTCCCTGTGGACTGCCTGTATGGACAGGTGCTATAAATGGAACCATGCACCCCCAGGGGAGCGGTGGGACTCGGGGGAGCTGTGTGCCCCGGGAGAGCCATGTGCCCCGGGGGAGCGGTGGGACCCGGGAGAGCGGTGGGATCCGGAGAGGCGGTGTGAACTGAAGGAGGAGCAGATTCTATTCGTGTGGTCCTAAGACATTTGGACAGTCTGCAGCCATTTGCTACAGAACACTTTGTTGTATTTCCCTATAGTAGAATCAGGGGCAAAGAAAGGGAGTGGACTGATAATTATCAGGAGGATAAGGGGGAGGGAAAGCAGTGAGAGACTGGATTGAAATCGTATAACCAATGGATGAGGACAATGGGGGGTAGAGGAGGTAAGGGCAGAGGGTGGGATGGAAACTGGATGGTAGGGAGCTTTGGGAGAGAAAAAGGAGAAATAATTGTAATAATCTGAGTAATAAACATTTGTAATAAATAAATAAATAAATAAATAAATAAATGGGACCATGCAGTGCGTGGTCTCTTATCTCTGGCTTCTTTTGCTTAGAGGAGTGTTCTCAAGTTTCATCTCTGTTGTATCGTGTATCAATGCTTCACTTCTTTTTATGGCCAAGTAATATTCCACTGCACGGGTATATAAAATGGCTATCAAAATGGATACATTTAGGATATCCATTCTCGGTCTATGGACAGTGAGTTACTGCCACACTTTATCTGTTAGGAATACTGCTGCAATAAACATTTGTATACAAGGTCTTGAGACTAAGCAAAATTGGGGAAGACTGGGTTTAACAAAATTAAACGGGTTTCTTTACTGTAGGATTTCTCAGAGTCAAAAACAGACTACCACTCATCCTGACTCACCAAAGTGGATGCACGAGGCAGTGTTTTGCCAAACCTATTTGGAAACTTCTCTCCTAAATTAGGATACAAGCTCAAATAATCACATGGGATTCTGGGGTCAATACATCTGACCTCATCTGCAGAACTGGCACAATATTTAAGAAAAAAATTATACATTTTCACATTGTGGCAGAAGAAATAAAATCAGTATTCTTCAAAGTCACCCAAATCCTTCTTCTGAATATAGAAAAATAGGTTTCAGTTGAAACCGGTTTGGCTCAGTGGATAGAGCGTCGGTCTGCGGACTGAAAGGTCCCAGGTTCGGTTCCGGTCAAGGGCATGTACCTTGGTTGCAGGCACATCCCCAGTAGGGGGTGTGTAGGAGGCAGCTGGTGGATGATTCTCTCTCATCGATGTTTCTAGCTCTCTATCCCTCTCCCTTCCTCTCTGTGAAAAATCAATTATATATATAGGTAAAACAGGTTTCACTATAATTTTCTAAGTCCCCCCAAAAATCTTAGCGTTTCCACTTATACTTAATATTTTAAAAAGGGGGGAGGGGAGGATTGAAATAAACCATTACCTAATAACTAACTGCTCTACACAACAACTAAAATACCCAAACCAGCTACCAAAGGGGCTGCAGAAAGAGGGCCTGGCATTTTCTGGGAAGGCTCCTGGCATTCGGTACTGAATTTTTAACATGACGATCCTCTCAGCAAGTAAGCTGTAGTGCAGAGCAGCGAAGCCAACCACTGTCCCATCGATATTCAGAATGCCTAAACTCCACGTTCCAGTGCTCTGACGAAACCATCGTAGTAAAACAAAGCTATCCTGTGTAATATTTGTGCTAATAGTGAGATGACATTTCATCAATCCCAACTATCAAATCTTGACTATGTGGAGAGAGAAAAAACCGCTTTTCAATAAAAAGATCTTTTGCTGTTTGGTTTCCGGAGACATAGAAATTCAAAAAATGTGGCAATTGGTGTAAAGAAACATCCCAAAGATGTGAAGTGGTTTTGCTTATAGCATGACAGGCAATTATTGCTTTCTTTGCTACAATCTCATTTTAAACCATCTTATTAAAGACGTTTCTTTATTGCGCTGCGGTGAGCTACAGAGCGGACAGCTTCCTGTCGCCTTTAACCACTTGAAGGAACTTGAGATTTCCCACCACAAATAACCTTTATTTCAGTAACAGATCATGTATAATGTTACTTGTGGGTTGTCATATTTCCTTTATTTTTTCATTTTTTTAAATATCTTTTTTATTGATTTTAGAGAGGAAGGGAGAGGGAGAAACATAAAAAATGAGAGAGAATCATTGATCAGCTGCCTCCTGCATGCCCCCTGCTGGGGATCAAGCCTGCAACCTGGGCATGTGCCCTTGACTAGAATCAAACCCGGGACCCTTCAGTCCACAGACCGACGCTCTATCCACTGAGCCCAACCAGGTAGGGCCACATTTGCTTTAAACACACACACACACACACACACACACACACACACACACACACACATTCTGTTAGCAAAATCTTGCTTAAAAAGGTTTACACTCATTAAAGTGCTAAAATAAAAATTTGTAATTAATTTCCAACACTTTCTCAAAAACCGTTAAGTGACCAGGAAAGTGCACACAGTGTTTACAAATAATGCTATCTCATAATCACAATTAAGCGTGCCGCCACCGTGAGAGCGCTAGGAAAGTGCTGTGTGTAGAGAGCCACACGCGCCCGGCGTGGGCTAGTCATGTGCTTTTTAAGAAAAGTCGTTCCAAAGTTTCTTAAGGCTTTGGTTTACTGTGGCTCTTGGGATCCCGTGACAATACAATTTCAGAGTGCTGCTCACTGACTTTCCATTTGTGGGGGAACTGGAAATTCCAAAGCATTTAATAACTTGTAGGAATCAAATCCATTACATTGCATCTGACACTGACACTTTTTTTTCTTTTTCTAATATTTTATTGATATTTTACAGAGAGGAAGGAAGAGAGATAGAGAGCTAGAAACATCGACCAGCTGCCTCCTGCACACCCCCCACCGGGGATGTGCTCGCAACCAATGCACATGCCCTTGACCGGAATCGAACCCGGGACCCCTCAGTCCGCAGACTGATGCTCTACCACTGAGCCAAACCGGTTCTAGCTGACACCTTTCTTAACCTGTGATCTCAAACACCTACAATATGCTGGGGCCTCGATGCATCACCAAGGCACACCTACCCTCCTAACTGTAGTCCTGGTCCAGCTGCCAGCTTCCTCTGCGGCGTGGGGGACGCCTGCAGGGTCCACTCACAAAGGCTGGCCCGCTGCTAATACATGGTCCCCCCTCCCGCCCCCCCGTGCCTTCCTTCCTTCTCACCTGCTCCCAGAGCACCCTTCCCATTCCTATGAATATTCTAAACCTCATTCCCCCTTTAAACTTCTTACCCAGAAGCCTCCACTCTTCACAGAAGAGCACACCTCTCATCAAAGTAACTAAGGGATAGAATGGTGGCAATAACAGGCGTGGGTTTTTTTAATCATCCTGAATGGCCCATGAAAAACAGAGAAATCAGCCGAAACCGCTGTGGCTCAGTGGATAGAGCGTCGGTCTGCGGACTGAAAGAAAGGTCCCAGGTTTGATTCCGCTCAAGGGCATGTACCTTGGTTGCGGGCACATCCCCAGTAGGGGGTGTGCAGGAGGCAGCTGGTCGATGTTTCTCTCTCATCGACGTTTCTAGCTCTCAATCCTCTCTGTGGAAAATCAATAAAATATATATTTTTAAAAACACAGAGAAATCAGCATGAGAAACTCAAAGGCTCACAGGTACCGTCTTAATAGCAAGGAATCTCCAGAAGGCCAAATCCCAAGTGGATAAGGAGCCAACCACAGACACCTATGAGCCCGCACAGCCACTGTGAGGAAGGAAGCAGAGGAAAGTCTTCAGCATCCAATGGAACTAAGGACATCTCCCCCTCCCCCCCCCACCCTCTACCCCACCCCCGCCCAGGAAAGCTGGGGTGAGGTGGGGGCAGTGGAGAATAGCATCTGGCCCTGAGCAGACTCCAGCTCTCAGGTGAGGGCAGGGTTCTGTGGGAAGCACGAGTCTTGTGGGTTCTCAGGAATAAGCAGCCAGAGCTCCCCTTCAGGACCGAGCCCCACATGCAGACCAGACTGCGAGGGACGGAATCTGAACTGAACAGCACAGGGACAAAAGGGAGATGCCGAATAAAGTGGGGAGGGGAACAAAGTCAGATTTCTGAAAGTAGGCAGTCAGGCATTTAAACTCTTCACAAAAATAACGGGAGAGAGCGCTCTAGAGCCATGAACTTAAGGCTTCCTTCTGAAAGCAAGGAATCCCACCTAATATGCAAATTAACCATCACTCCGCTATACTCACAAGCCATGCCCACCAGCCACTCAGATCGAGTATGCAAATAACCCAACCAAGATGGCTATGGCCACAGCGAGCAGGAGGGAGGCTTGGGTTTCCCAGGCAACAGGAGCATCCTCCGGACCCAGGCTGCTCCTAGCCTGCAGGCCCTGAGCCGCAGGGTCCCAGAACGCCCCCTGGCCACTCGGAGCCTCTGAGTACAGGTGCCAAGCCTCTGGAGGCAGGGCGGGAACATTCCTGCCCCACCTGCAGCCTCTTGGGAACGCTCCAGCACCAAGCGGTGGTTTGGGTCCACGCCCCCAGCCTGGGGTCTCAGGGCAGCAGCGGCGCCCACATCCACACAGAGATCCCCTCCCGGCCCAGCCTGGGTTCTCAGCCTCTGAGTCACACCAGCCAGGAAGATATGGAGGAATCTTAAATGTTTCTTTTTTTATATATATATTTTATTGATGTTTTACAGAGAGAAAGGGAAAGGGATAGAGAGCTAGAAACATCTATGAGAGAGAAACATTGATCAGCTGCCTTCTGCACAGTCCCCACTGGGGATGTGCCCCCAAACAAGGTACATGGCCTTGGGTCTGCAGGCCATTGCTCCATCAACTGATCCAAAGCAGTTAGGACTGTCCAATGTGTTAAAGAAAAACCCCTATATAATAAAGAGGGAATATGCAGGAGAGGGCAACTGGAGGTGATTGGGCTTTCAGGGGAAGGCAGTTGGGGACAATCAGGCCGGCAGGAGAGCAGTTAGGGGTCAATCAGGCTGGCAGTGGAGTGGTTAGGGGATGATCATGCTGACAGGCAGAAGTGGTTAGGGGCAATCAGGCAGGCAGGCGAGCAGTTGGGAGCCAGCAGTCCAGGATTGTGAGAGGTTTGTCCAACTGCCTGTTTAGGCCCGGCATTCGAACACCCCCCAAGGGGCCCCAGATTGGAGAGGGTGCAGGTTGGGCTAAGGGACACCACCCACCCCCACTGTGCACGAATTTCGTGCATTGGACCTCTAGTTTCATATAAAAACGAGCAGTGGAGGCCTGAGGGGAAATCCCACATAAATACATTACGAGAAAACAAAAGCTGCCCCTGTGAGCAGTCACAGGCCTCCAGAAGACATGCCTACAAACATTGAAAAGTATGACCTGCCAGTTCAAAACAAGCAAAAGGACACAAAACAGTGATAGAAGAATGCAAGAACAATATAAACCGGAATTAGAAAAACTCATGAAGGATGTGAAATAACTCAGGAAAGAACTAGATAAAATCACCTTACAAATGTGCACTAAACTAGAAAGAATATAAAAGTTAATAAACAAAACAGGTAATGCGTTCTGACAAACAGGAGGAAAGACAGGACATTTTTACAAAGTAACCGAGAAATAAAGAAACGCCTGGTCTGGTTAACACTGAGTGAGTATATCCTCTCTCCCACTGACTGCAACTGAAAGTCCTGCACAGAAGACACAAAGCAGTTCTCTAAGAGCTCTGAAATGTAAGTGAAGCAGGTATTGAATCTAGGTCCAGCCATTAACGAGATCTGAACAAGATAAAGATATTCCAGAGTGGACTGGCATGAATAAAGTGGTATGATGTCATATAAGGGGTCCCAAAAACCAAGGAAAAGTTTTGGTAAGGTGGGGCTAGACCAGGGGTGGGCAAACTTTTTGACTCGAGGGCCACCATGGGTTCTTAAAACTGGACCAGAGAGCCAAATAAAAGCAACCTGACCATGCTGGCACTCTCCTCTTGGGCTGCTGGTGAAGGAGCGGAGGGGAGAGCAAGAGAACCCTCTGCTCTTTCGGCTCCGTGGCCGGATAGAATAGCTAAACGGGCCGGATGCGGCCCGAGGGCCGTAGTTTGCCCATGGCTGGGCTAGACACTAGAAAAGCCAAAAAGAGGCAAAGGATAAATGTCAATTCTCTTCTAAAACCTTATCTCATTCTCCCCATTCGTAAGAGAATAACTCGGCTCCCTTCTCAGAACTCTGAACACCACTGCGTTCCTCTTACAGCCCATTGTCCAGAGTCCTTACTCCTGTCCCATGCACCAGCCTCCCCTAGCAGACTAGGAGCTGACGACAGAGGATATAGGTACCATATGTGCCAGCACAGTGCCTAGGACAGAAAAGCCCTATCACTCTATGTGTGACAGAGGGAATTAACGTCTTTTCAAAAAGCCAACAGGTAACTTTGCCGGTGCTAGGGCACGGGGATAACTCGAAGTAGATCCTTAAAGATCACCCTTCAAATATCTATTTCACGACTGCAGTGTTGAGTCCAATGGAAACCAAAGCTGGACAAACAAATCCAGCTTCATCCCCAGAGCCCTAAAAACTCGACTGGGATGCAAATGCAGCTATAAATTCCTCATCTGAACATTTAAATACAATTCCTCAAATATGTTCTCCAGGTTTATCGTTATCAGTCTTTTGATATTCAGGCATACCTGGTTCTATTGAGGTTACTTTATTGTGCTTTGCAGATATTGTATTTTCTACAAATTGAATGTTAAGACCCTCCACCAGCAAAAAGATTACACCTCGCTGAAGGCTCAGATGGTTAGCATTTTTAGCACTAAAGCCTTTTTAATAAGTTTTTATTGATTTGGGGAGGGAAGTGGGGGAGAGGGGAGGAGAAACGGGGGGGGGGGAGGATGAAGAAGGGAGGGAGGAAGGGGGAAGGGGGGGGGGGCAAACGAACCATGAATGTGAAAGAGAAACAGATTGGTTGCCTCTCACATGTCCCCTCCCAAGAATGGACTCTGAAATCCGGGCATGTGCCCTGACCCGGAATCAAACCAGAGCCCTTTCAATACATGGGACAATGCTCAACTAACTGAGCAACACCAGCCAGGGCACCAATAAATATTCTTAAGTTAAGGTATGTACACTGTTGTTGTTTTTTTAGACATAATGCTATTGTATACTTAATAGACTATAGTATATATGGTATAAACAAAACTTTATATGCACTGAGAAACAAAAAAAATTCATAAGCCTCATTTTCCTGTAAAACTGGCTTTATCACAGTGGTCTGGAATGGAACCCCAATATCTCTGAGGTACCCCTGTATACACACAGCCAAAAGTAAAAATTATACAATCTGCGCAAAAAAAAAAAAAGTCTTATTCAAATTCAACCAACTCCTTTTGGTTGTGATTAAAAGGAAAACAGACATTTGTATGGAGGAAGATTAGTGTACTAATCTGGGAAGGTAGAAAGGTTTCATAGTAGACAGCAGAAACATGGGCGTGTGATGCCAGAACGTTCTATTCACTGGCAGCAACAAGCCTTCAAATTCTGGTGTGACTCTCCCTCCATAGTTAGATCCCATGTTCGGTTCAGGGTGTACTGACGACGTGTGACGCTCAAAGGGAAAACACTTTGAATGAGTAAGCCATCCGACCCAATTGTCTGCTGGAGCACAGTCTTTCAACTGGGAAAACGGATTTTAGAAGTAATCCATTTGCTTCTATACAACAAATTTTAGACAATCTTCAACTTAAATTAAAACCACACTTTCTTAATACAAAATCCTTTAGCTAAAATATACTGAAGGCTGCCAAAATATACTAAGGGCTACTAAAAACTAAAAGAAAAAACAAAAATTTTTGGATGCCCTAGGTGCAAAATACATGAACTGAGCTAGAAAAGTACCCGTGTATTTGTGGCCAATGGGAATCATGATTAAGCTACAGAAAGACATGTTTTTCTTGTCATCTTTATTCAAGTATTTCACAGCAGTTATATTACAAATTACAGTAAATGTTCAAAATTCCAGAATTCAAAAATTAAATAATTTACTTCAAACTAATGTAAAATGAAGTCAAATGCAAAACATCAATTTAGCACAATTCTGAATAAACTACAAACCCAAAATAGACCCTCGTGATGAAGTCTACTTAAATCTACAAAGTAGACACACATGACTGAAACCAAAAATGACTCCCAAAGTTTAAACAACCGAATGTACAAAATACAAAAGATGCAGGTACAAGCCCAAATTCAAGCTTACAATGTGATTACAAACGATAATTATAACAACAATGGCATTCAGCTACGGGACCTGACGCTGACGAACTGAATAGCACCATAGCTGAACCAACTTAATCAAAACGTGGGAGGATATTATGACCCCACTCCCCAGAACAAAATCCAGGAAACCTACAAGTACATTGGCATGTGAGAAAAATCAAGTCATGAAGGGACATGGAGCAAAACAAAACAAATTAATCACAGGTGAGATTCAAGCTCAAAAACACAATTAATTCCACAGCCATCAGTTTCGATCCCTCTCTCCCAAAGCGCCCGCGGTCCCACAGCTGAGCATTAGGTGCTGTTGGTCTTATTGATCTGAGAGCAAGGTTTCACATGGGAGCTCATCATTTATAATGCTCACAATAGGAAACAGGAACAGAGGTCAATTTGTACATATTTTTGCCAATGCAAAAATTAAGAATTTACAGAAAGGTAAACAAAGTCGAGTCCACTTGGATAATTTCACAAGCTGCTTTAAACTACAGAACCACCAGGTATCTGTAAAACAGGCGACACTGATAGAGTGTGTTTCTTCTGGGGGGGGGAGAGAGCTGAAGCTCCTTTTGCTCCCCTTGGCATCTGATTGGCTTTCTCTGTAAGACCTAAACTGTTCAAAGTGGCAGTTCCTATCACACTGAGGTTGCCTCCTATTTCTCCATCTATAGTAAGGTTAAGGTTTTTTAAAAATTTGATCTTTTGGAAGCATTTTAATGCTGAACATAAATAAACTTCCTTGTCAAACTCACTGATGGCTAAAATCTTAATAAACTTGTACAAATTTAGTAACTTACTAACAACATGTGCGTTTTTACTTTTCCTTTCACAAGTGCTGCTGTTACTTGAACAGAATGTTTCTGAATTAGAGTAACTGGAATAAATATTTAAAAAAAAATAGTGCAGCAAGAACCTGAGACTTGCAAAAAACCCTTTTACCAGAAACTTGCTACAAAAAATCTGCTACATCTTATTTCTTCATCAAATCTTTAAATTCTGTAACAATTTCCATCAAAATACAAAATGCTAATGTATTAGACAGCAAAATAGTCTGAACTGGCATGATGGTAATAAATACTAAAGAAAGCATGTTAATCCTCCCAATAATCAAATTAGAGGTTTCAAATAACCTCCCCTTTAAAATGGTTCATCGTTAATCGCACTTGCCCACCTTAAAAAATACAGTGTGTCCACATGGGTAGCATCTTGAATTACATGACTAACTGAATATTATGAAAATTTAGACTAGGTATATAGAAAACAAGTGGCATTTTTCAAAAAACAAAGCGAGAACTAGAAAGCGTAAAATGTTTCTGCTAATGCAAAGAAGCACAGGGATTACTGCGGCAGCCACGGCCACGGCGGGCATGCTGTGCTGGCATCCAGCACACGGCACAGCCAGACAGGAGACAAGTACCTTAGCTTCAGCGTGTAAACGGTGGCAAAGTGATTACAGGGCTCTGTAAACACCGTTGGTAACTAAAATACAAAAAGCTGAGGTAGCTCAGGATCTCTGCAGTAGTCCAAGACCATTCGCTCTAATTTAAACGCAAACTGCATGTGTTGCATATACTGGAAAGACACGCCTGCAGCTAACAGCTACAATGAATGAAGATATCAAGCCAACTTGTCAAAATTTTCTACTTTTTTGTTTAAAAATCATCTGATAAAAAAATGTCACTGCGCTCCCTTTTGCCTCTTTGCACCTGCCTAGACTGTGTCTCCCAATTTTATAGAAAGTTTTGTAAAACTAGTGACCCATAATTAATTTTAGGTAAGTACAATTCACAAAAATCATTCAACACGATCCAAAATGGGTTCCAATCAAAATGAACAGTTGTGAAAAGGTTAAGCTTAGGGTAAGGGATTTAAACATTTAATACTGTTAATCCAAGAACCACACCAGAGCTCACTTGCAACTATGCATATAGAAAATGAATTTTATGAAGCTTCTGACAAATTCCTCTCTTTTCTGTCCATTTGGCAAGCCCTGGCTTTAAAACAAAACAGTACCAATTTATTGTACATGAAAATCATTCTCTGGGAACTCAAACATGAATAACTACTAAATTGTGGCTGACAGAAGAATGTCTGCTATCTATTTATTTCTGGTCATCATTGTCAGCAATACCGAAAAGTGTGTGTGTGTGTGTGTGTTTTAGTGGACTGTGGATTCTTTTTGTACTTGTTTTAGTATGTGTTTTTAAAACAGAAACAGACCCTTCGGGAAAACTTACCTTTTTAATATATTATGTGGCATACCAAGTATCTTGACTGAGTTCTGAAAACAAGATAGGCATTTTATACCAAAACACTGGTTGCCTCTTAATGACACAGAGTATCAAACATTTTTAAGGTTGTGACCAAAGACTACAAACAAGCCCATCCTTTTGTTTAGCCTTATCTTTCTCAAATGAATAAAAAGGCACATTAAAGGCAGTTCTAAAGAGCCGATCTAATTTCATCCAGTTTCTTCAGTTTCCCATCAGAATATACCATAACCAACTCTTGAGTAGGTTTCAGTCCATTACCCAGAGGAAAAAATAGAAACAAATATGATAAAAGGGGTAGAAAAGAGAAAAATAGAACAGGTTGCCCACTGTTTAAACAATTCAACAGTCAGAACTGCCCCTGGATCCAGTTTCCCGTTTCTGGCCCGCTCCCTACGAGAGCAGTCTCCGAAAGAGAGTGCGAGAACCGAGGAGCAGAAGTGAGAGCAGTTTCTGTAGCACCAAAGTCTCCGATCTGTGGGTTGTACTTTTTACTTGTGGAAAATACAACACGTTTCTGAAGTTCTGTTTGGTTCTTGTAGGCTGGTTGGTTTCAGGTACCTGAGACGATAGCACCAAATTCAACAGAGAGAGAATGAGAGAGAGAGCACTTTACACCTAGGCTCTGCCCGTGATTGGTGCAACTTGAAATTGAATGGCTCAGAAGACTGCTCTGTCGGGAGCAGATTGGAGAGGATAAACCACTCATCTTGCAAAGTTCATAGGAATGTCTCAAATGTATGAACTGTTCTTTCCATCTCCTGTAAGAGAAAAAAAAAGTGCATGTCATCTATTAAAGGAAGGACACATTATTATGGGGAAATTTACTTAAACTTTTTAAAGAATTTTAGATACAAGTTAAGCTTTAAGTGTTTTTCTGATTCAATACCAAGCTACTCTGTAAGACTATCTGCCCCAGACACTTCCAAATGCCTCCCATTTTACAGGTAGGCTGATGAGGATGACACTCGTTAACATTCAACAAGTCCTTACTACAGATATTGTGCCAAGAAGTTTGTATGTACAGATAATTTGTCAACTAATATGTAGCAGAGTCAGGATATGAATGCAGGTAGCTTCACTCCAGAGCCTGAGCCCTTTCTTACTCATTACATTAAACTAACGCCCAAAGCAAAATGGATGCGTTAAGTATTGTAAAACTTGTACCCGAAGTAGAATACATCCTGATCCCACTGCTATTCACTCAACCAGAGCTCGGGGGGAAAGCCAGGAGTTCTGCCACCATCACCACCAAGAACGCCACTGACTGGTGACTGTGCCGCAGACCCCTGCTCTCTCTGACCGAGGCCCCTACATAACAGGGCTCCGAGAACCACACTTAAGTGCGTTTCATTGCTGAAGAGCATCCAATCCTTTCAAGCTAATCAAGTTTCAATGTGAACAAAGAAGTCTGGAATAAAGAAAAAGGTTAAAAAAAAAAACAACCTCTACCCCACACATTTCATTCTTGATGGGCAATTATCAAATATATCTAATACATTAAGTTTCCACCTCTGAAGATATTATAGTCTACTTTCTGTAGAATAGGCTAAACTAACAGATTATAATCTGATCAAAAAGTTCCTCTTGCCGAAACCGGTTTGGCTCAGTGGCTAGAGCGTCAGCCTGCGGACTAGAAGGCATGTACCTTGGTTGCGGGCACATCCCCAGTGGGAGGTGTGCAAGAGGCAGCTGGTCGATGATTCTCCCTCATCGATGTTTCTAACTCTCTATCCCTCTCCTTTCTTCTCTGTAAAAAAATCAATAAAATATATATATATTTTTAAAAGTTCCTCTATATGAACGGCCAAAATAACTCCTGCTAACTGTTTTTTTTGTGTGTGTTTTTTTTACATTTTTTTTAATTGATATTTTACAGAGAGGAAGAGAGAGAGATAGAGAGCTAGAAACATCGATGAGAGAGAAACATCGACCAGCTGCCTCCTGCACATCCCCAGAAGGATGTGCCCGCAACCAATGTACATGCCCCTGATCGGGATCGAACCCGGGACCTTTCAGTCCGCAGACCGACGCTATACCACTGAGCCAAATCGGTTTCGGCCCTGCTAACTGTTTTTTACCTGGGTAGGAAAAAAGCCAGGCTACAAAAGAGAATATATACTATGCTCCCAATTTCAAAATCTACATGCACATGTTTACACATGCCATGTACATCTAGACATTTTTTTTAAGGATGGAAATTATTCCAAAAGATTACCACTAAGTTTCTTCTAGGTGGGATAATATGGGTGATTTTTTTATTTTCTCATTATTTCTCATCCTCCTATACTATAAGTCTGGTGCTAGAAGTCTGGTGCGCAGATTCATGCACACAGAAAGGAAATTAATTAGAAGGTGGCCAGCAGGGGAGGATGGGCCGGACACATCCTGGAGCTTACCTACTGCAGTTCCTTCCCTGGGGCCACGGCTCAGAGTGTCTGCGAGTGAGCGGGGTCCCTCCGGCAGTCCAACATCCCCCGAGGGGTCCCGGAGTGTAAGAGGGCATTCTGCAAAGTTGCTGTCACTTGGCAGCTCCTGCACTGAGCATCTGCTCCCTGGTGGTCAGCGCACATCATACCTACCAGCTGGTCGGCAGGTCACTTAGCCTTTTATATATATAGACTAGAGGCCAAGTGCACAAAATTTGTACATGGGGGGTGGGTCCCTCAGCCTGACCTGCACCCTCTCCAATCTGGGAACCCTCAGGGGCCCGCTCCAATCCAGGAGCCCTGATGGCTTAGGCCCACTCCCCGTGGTTCTCTGCTCTCTGTGGGGCCTGGCCACCCCATGCTCGCTGCCCAGAGGCTCTCCACAGCTCAGAGGCCCTCTGCAGCCAAGGTGGGGATGCTGGCCTCATCGCTGCGATGAGGGAGCAAGCATTCCACCAGGCCACTCACACTGCCTGCTCTCAGCAGCCGCCGCCCCCAAGACTGGGGGACTCCAGCAGGGCTAAGTGCACTGGGCACCACCATTTTGTAGCTATGGGTACTGCCTTCTTTGTGATGGAGTGATGGTTAATTTGCATATTACCCTTTTATTAGATAGTAAAGGATATTGTGTAATGACAGCATAAATTCATAAAAATGTGACAATGTGATTACAATCTTTAAATGCTCCCTTACTTGATTCAAGTGCAATCAGTATTCTTTATTACATATTGAAAATAATCACTTCCTTTACATATAAATCCTTACTCTTTTAGAAAAGCTCCTAGAGAGCAGAGACATTGCCTTAATCAATTTTTGCATCCCCAAAACCAAGCACAGTATCTGGAACTGTAGATCCTTAATAAATATTTAATAACTAGATCACCAGATAAACAAACTAACAGGCAAATGAGAAAGGGAGGGGAGAATTGTCACCTGTTATTTTGTGTCAACCCAGAACCATGAATTTCTGAGTTTTGATAAAAAAAAATCCCAGATTATTTCTGTCCTGAGACAAAATAGTTCAAATTATAACTTTTACTGACTCTCCTAATCTTTTTAAAATATATATATTTTATTAAATTTTTATGTAGAGGAAGAGAGAGGGATAGAGAGTTAGAAACATCAATGAGAGAGAATCATCATCGATCAGCTGCCTCTTGCACAACCCCTACTGGGGATGTGCCCGCAACCAAGGTACATGCCCTTGACCAGAATTGAACCTGGGACCCTTCAGTCCGCAGACCGACGCTCTATCCACTAAGCCAAAATGGTTTTGGCTAGACTCTCCTAATCTTAATTTTTCAAAACATTCTTCAGTTACTTGGCAAAAAAATCTAGACTAAAATAACATTTCCTTTGGATACACAAAAGCACTTGTCTGTTTGCTCAACAGATGAACCAGGCACTTACCTCAATAAGTTGTGATTTGTCATAATCTTTGCGGTGACGATAGATGCACTGACTAAGAAGAGAATATAATCTCTCAAGTTGATCAACTGCCAGATTGTTGCTTTTATCTACCAACAAATCAAGCAATTTCTAAGAAAAATTAGAAAAACAATAAAGTTTGATTTCACTATTCAAACTGAAACAATTATATATTCAATGCTAAGTAATAGGCACAGGTGTAACGCTGACATTGAGTTTAGAAGATTCTAAGGCTTAGTTTATAACCAAGATAATTCTCATTTTTCTAAACCCCACAAAGCATATATAACTCTTTTCTTTTTAATCCTCATCTAAGGATATGTGTATGTTTTTATTGACTCTTAGAGAGAGAAGTGGGAAGGAAGGAGGGAGGGAAGGGAAACACCGATGTGAGAGAAATATCAATTGATTGCCTCTTGTATATGTCTGACTGGAAGCCAAGCCCACAACCTTCTGGTGTACAGGACAACACTCCAACCAACTGAGCAGCCAGCCAGGGCCATAACTCTTTATAAAGTCCTAAAGCACATATGTTCCTAGTTAAAGCAAAAATTATCAAAAAATGGACACAGACACCAGGGGGGTGAGGGCATGAATGGGGTTGGGGAGGAAATGGGGAATAAGTACACATATGTACTGCCTTACTCAACAAAGAGAGAAAAAAATTATCAAAACTAGTTTTATTCAGTAGTCTACAAAACATTCAAATGGCCTTCCATTCATTTAACACCGCCTGGGAATAGCCAAGCTTACCTTCAGTCTCTCATGATCAACTATAAGAGGTGGCACAGGCTCAGACGGCTCTTCTGGAACCAGCTCCAGGGTTGTTGCTTTTGCCTGTTCTAAAATTAACTTACGGTATTTCTTTACTTTAGAAGCACCTACAATTGAGAAAAAGGAAAAAAAAAAAAAAGAATGCACTGCAGCAAGTAAAAGCTAAGAAGAATTAGGCTTAGCCAACTATAAACTCATTTATCCACCATAAATCCTTTTTGGAATAAGAATGTATTCATTTTGGATTAACAGTGTCAGCGATAAATGATTTTTTTTTGGGGGGGGGGTAAGAATAAGTAACCCAAATTAAAGAGAACTAAAACTCAACTATGAAAGCCAAGTCATACTAGAAAATCATCAAATAAATATATCCACTAAAAGGAAGATAAAAGCAATCTTTATCTCTAATCACTAACTAGTAAACAGCTCTCACTCTCTTTGTGATAAATCTGGAGCTTTCAGAATTGGAAGGGGAGACGCTACCTACAAAATCAGACACTAACAAAATGAGGCCAACCTGCTACCTATCTGCCTCCTAATGTAAAACATGTTCTTAACATTGCCTGGAATTTCTTATTTTTCTCTATTACATTGCATGGAATTCTATTTTAAATTGATCTGGGTTATAAGATTTATTTCCTAAAAAATAGATCCATTAAAGATGTAACAGGGCTAGTAATCTTTCCTAGCTTAGAGTGAATTAGTGTAATCTAATTACTTTCCTCCCAAATCTTGCTGAGATAAAATGTACGGGAAGGGGGGGAAGAGGGTTGGTTTGAGGTGGCTGAGCATAATTTGACAGCACCAGGCACTTATGCGAGAAGAGGTGGTAGACCACTGAGCCCTGTGCTCCCCTAAGTAGGAGTACTCTAAGAGGAGGCCGAGGGGAAGGAACACAAAGACGAACTTAGACTGTTTCAGGATTTTATACAGGACCTGGTCCATGTCAATGAGACTAAGAAGAGCTTTCCTTCTCCTTCCTTATCCCCAAATCTTTAAACAAATCCTTCTCACCAGTGCCTGCTATATAGGTAAGTAATGAATCAAAATGTTGCCTTCAAAAGCATATTCCACAATACATCAGAGACATTTTATATTTCAGACAGCCTTTAGAATGAAATACTTGATTTATAGTTCAATTAACACTTGCTAGGAATTTTAAGACCACACTGATACTCTTTATTACTTGCATTGCCTTCTAGAGGCCTGAGGACTTCGATCAGAAGCCACTGTTAGGTAACACTGCCCCATCAGTTACAAATGAGAACTTCAGGTAAAGCTGTACAAAACAAGTATCTTTAACACTTTTAGATTACCAACTGAACCTTTTAAACCTTTTCTGCAAGCTTACTAAAATCTCACAACAAAGTGGTATTTAAAAGGACTCGTCCTGCCGAGACCGGTTTGGCTCAGTGGTAGAGCGTCGGTCTGCGGACTGAAAGGTCCCGAGTTCGATTCCGGTCAAGGGCATGTACATTGGTTGCAGGCACATCCCCGGTAGGGGGTGTGCAGGAGGCAGCTGGTCGATGTTTCTCTCTCATCAACGTTTCTAGCTCTATCCCTCTCCCTTCCTCTCTGTAAAATATCAATAAAATATATATATATTAAAAAAAAAAAAAGGACTCGTCCCCTCAAACCCATTCTGCCGCATCATGTAGATTTCTCCATTTTTTCTGTCCCATTCATTACTAACCTTAGCTTAACAGATTTTTTTAAATTTCTGTCTATATGACAGCCTAGAATAAATACAGATTTTAAAACTATTAAATATAGAAGAAAAATTATTTAAGAATAATATTTAGGAACAGTACATCTCTCTTTATCCATTAAAAGAATTCTAAGACTTTTGAGTAATATCTTCCTACTTCCTGATTCTGCTAGAGGGCTCAAAAAACTTGTCAGCAAAACCTTTCCACTTAATACAAATCCCAGGCTAAAGGGTATATTCCACACAACTTAGCACAATTTTTAGACAAAATTTCAAGATAGCCTCATATAAGAAAATGTATATGGGATTGTATAGATCTCTAACTCCCCCCATCCCACAATGGACTAAAGAATAATGATAAAGTAGGGCTAGAGATCCTCAACTCCCCATTTCTGCTTCTTCTTAAAAGAGTTACACAGCTATAGGAGGTTAAGAGCTGGCAGAGTGCTCTTACTGGGAGAAAAAGGCAAATATGACAGAGAGTTCTGCTGCCTTCCTCTACCACTGGCCCTACAAAGCAATGGAGCCTCTTAGGCTAAACATCCCTCAGATTCAACTACCAGTAACGACTGACTACTACCTGGAAAGAATACTCCTCAGAACATGCCAAGTACCAGGAGAGGCAATTAATATACATGACATCTGTGGTTGCTGTAGTGACACCATTCTCAAGTTTCATTTAAAAAGTGAAAAAACAGGGTTGGAAAGTGTAAGTATCTAGCTCAGTCACGTGATTATAATGAGCAGGAGTGATAATTTAACGTGGTCTACATGACTGAATATACCACACTGCTTTAGTACCTAAGTCATCTCAGACCACCCACCCGCACCCCATCCCAGTAACTGTTTTGTTAGAACGCCATCTTCTTAACACCTGTGGATGTATTCAACTTTTAGTCATAAATCCATTAGAATAGGGATGATAATCAGGTAGGAGCCAGAAGTGTAAGCGGCTAGGAAAGCAAAGCATTCTGGAACACAAACCTTTTGAAATGTTCACCAAAATTTAGTATGTATGTGCATACTTTTATAGGGCAATTAGAAACTAGGAAACTTTAACAGATTTTCAAAGGAGTATAGTTATTTGGCAACCATTGTTATGAGGGCTAGACAAAACATGCAATTCATTAACTCTGGAATTTAAAACTTCAGAAGATTAAAGTATTATCTCTACCTTCTTTATCCAGTTCTGGGTCTTTAACCTCCGCATCAGGGCCGGGTTCTAACTTCTCATTACTGCTACATTCCAGTGCTTCTGGTTTCTCAGGATCATCTCCATGATTTTCATTAGAAGCTTCTGGTTTCTCTTTTGACTGGTCCTCCAGAAGAATCTTCTGTTCAGAGCTACATTTATCCCCATTGCTACAGAAAGGAACTACTTCTGCTTTGCCATTCTGGCACTCCAGAGCTGGGACTCCTTCAAAACTGTCAGTGGAGGCCTCGCCATTGAGACAGCTTCCTTTAAGGAAAGGCTCTTTCCCAGAAGTCTGTGCTGGATTTAGAGAGCTGCTGCTGTGGACGAGGAGAGACTCGTTGGAACTTTCCTCTTCAGTAGATGCAAAGTTCTCTTTTGTGCCCGCTCCACTGTTGAGCCTCTGCCCCTGGTCCATGTCCATGACGTCACATGATGACTCATCATTAGTCATAGACAAGTCTCCAGTCTCCTCTCCGTTTTCTTCATGGCAGTCAGTGCTTACCTCAAATTCTCCGTTCTCTAGCAATTTCCTGCCCTCTGTATGATTCTCATAGTCTGCAAATTTGGTGTCCTCTTCATCTTTTTTTAAATTATTGACTTTCCTTTTCTTAATAATTCCTTTACCCCACTGTGATCGCCGCCTCGATTTTCTCCGAATTCGAACTATTTTACAAGGAAGAAAAAATATATATGTAGACTTGGAATGCAATACTTGTTTTACAAAGGCATATTAACTAAGACCCAAAAGAAAGTAAACCCATACCAGTGAGACACACAAGCAAAAACTACCTGATACTCTTCGCTGACTAATCCTTAGAACTACAAGTAGAATGGATATGAAGTCAAGGATGAACTCTGAGGAATAAAAATCTGTTAAACTTATTTCCTATTTACCACCCAGCATTATTTTTTTTTTCTGTTACTCTGATTCCACTTAATAGCTGTTCCTAATCCCTAACATCCAGGAGGCCAGAATATGATATACACATTTAGAAACAGACCACACTCCCAGTCTGCCTGGAAGATTTGGGGTGCCAGTTTTAGATTTCCCTCAGGAAGGTGCGTGCTTTGCCATGAAAAGAATAAACCATGATCCAGTATGTCAAGACAGAATAGTTATTAGGTATCTCCAAAACAAACCCTCTCCACTGCCTCTACTTCAGAGGACAGAAAAACCCACAGTTAATATGGTCATGGAAAGAAGCCCCATGAAGGTTATATGGTCAATCCAGATTGCCAACTATTAGCCTCCTCTACCACAAACGGTTGTCCTACCATACCCAATTTCTTGCAAAGTTATCTGAAAATATGTAGAAAAATTAAGCCCTCTGCTATCAAGGTGGTAACAACAACACTAACAAAACATTGAAAATAAATGTTTGGGCCAAAACCGGTTTGGCTCAGTGGATAGAGCGTCAGCCTGCGGACCGAAAGGCCCCAGGTTCGATTCCGGTCAAGGGCATGTACATTGGTTGCGGGTACATCCCCGGTGGGGGGTGTGCAGGAGGCAGCTGGTCGATGTATCTCTTTCATCGATGTTTCTAGCTCTCTATCTCTCTCCCTTCCTCTCTGTGAAAAATCAATAAAATATATTTTTTTTAAAAGAAAAGAAATGTTTGGTCAGTCATGTGAAAGAAAGACCCACCAAAGTGGTAGGGGCTATACTTAGATGCTAGAGACTATCATGTGTTTTCTGAGTAGACAGCTGGTACTTCCAGGTAATGAGGGACCCAGGAATCTTTCATTTCCCACATATGCAAGTCTATCCCTCTGTCCCTTAAATAAGCAAAAAGTTAACTCTTATTTTTCAATTTGGGACAGATGCATTAAAAATTTAAATATAAACGTTATTAAATATAAACTAAACTAGACACCATACCTGTCGCTTCCGGTGTCTAACACCAAATTCTAAATATTAGTTGGTTGAAAGCCATCAGGGTAAAAATAATTCACTTTTTTTCCCTAGACTATACAAGGTTTCCCACCCCTGTTCTCAACTGTTAGGTCTTTATTACCTAACAAGTTACTCCTGACATTGTGGCCTCACTTATTCTCCAACCATGTAACCAAAAATACTAATGTTTCCCCTCTTCTTTCCTCATTAAGCCATGGAGCTCCAGAGCAAGCAGCTGACCTCTGCTCAGTCAAGAGCCAGCCCAATTACTTGATATGTATGAGGTACGCTAAGCAAAGGCCAGAAGCCCTATGGAAGGAAATTCACTGCTAGTGCTTTCAACTCAGCTAAGAACAGAGAAAACGTTCTCATTTGGGGGGAGGTCAAACTACAGAAAATTTCCCCTTCCTTATATAATTACTTCTAACAGTTAGGATGGTTTTAGTAAAATAAGAGAAATATAAGCTCTACAAGAATAGGGATTTTTGTTTTGGTCACGGCTAATCTCCATTGCCCCTGGCTTGTGGTAGGCGTATACACTTATAACTACTTCCTTTTTCAGAGATGCTTTGTGTGAAAAGTGCATTTAGAGGCACAATCTTTAGTGTCAATTTTTATAGCATCTCTGAGCTTGTTTACAAAACTAAGGCCTTAGGAAAGCAACTCTGCCTTGGACATTTAGATTTATGAGTAAGGTAAGTTAATGTAAAACAGACAAATGGTGAGTCACATATGCCATCTACTGGTGAAAACAAAACAAAACTCAAGTGCAGCTTAAAGCAGCGATCACCAACTGGTGGGTGGTCTGCAGACCACTGGTGGTCCGTGAGGTAAAAAAGGTTGGCAACCACTGGCTTAAAGTAACATTTTAATATTCAAAGGAACTTAAAACTGTTTTAGTTAATAAACATTTGTATTAGGTGTAGAGAATGTAAAGGACTTTAAGTTTTAATTTGGAGTGTTGTGCTACATAATCCAGGTATAACTAGGCCAAATAACTTTAATCATATTCATGAAACTAAATGCACCACTACGTCCTTCAAATTTTCTCATACATGAATGCCTTTCTCAAAGAGGACAAGCTGAAAGATAGGTATGGCACATCCATTCAAACGCAATGCCACTCGTGAGAGAACATGTTATGGCCAGCTTTACTGACAGATGGAGCAGTATTACACCTTTACACCAGAAGAACAGCATAGGTGGTCCAAGGACGGCTAGCTTCAGTGAAACATCAGGACTGTATTAGAAAGATGCTATGTTGATTAACATATCACTTAGAATTTTTTTATCACTATGAATAAGAAAAAATGAAAACCTAAACACTGACTATTCCATCTCTAAAAATATATCATGAACAAAACTAGATAAAGAAGGTTGTGCCACCGAAACCGGTTTGGCTCAGTGGATAGAGCATCAGCCTGCGGACCGAAAGGCCCAAGGTTCGATTCTGGTCAAGGGCACGTACCTTGGTTGTGGGCACATCCCCGGTGAGGGGCGTGCAGGAGGCAGCTGATCAATGTTTCTCTCTTATCAATGTTTCTAGCTATCTATCGATCTCCCTTTCTCTCAGTGAAAAATCAATAAAACATATATATTTTTAAAAAAAGGTTGTACCAATTTTTCAAACTGAGAACAAACTTCCTGCTGTCAAATCAGCCACTCTCTTCAGCCAGTTTCCATTTTCTACCATAAAGACAACATCCTGCATAGTATACAGCAAGGGGCTGGGGTTGCAGATAGATGTATAGAAAAGCTATTGGCTCCACATTTCTATCCAAATACCAAAGTTTAGAACTAAAAATATCCAAACCTAGCCCAATTACAACAGTAAGTACTGAATGGGGATAGCAAAAAGCAAATAAGGCTAAAGAAATATACTTCTGATTCAGCCTCTTAGCCCACAAGCTCTTCACCTCTGAAAAGAGACGATTAAAAGAGCCGTGGGAAAACAGCAGCGCTTTGCTTTGTGTACCCAGTGCCTAAGAAATCCGAATCATTCTCAGTTGTTCCCACTACTGGATAACATGATCTCAAATACACGCACATTTATTTGCAGAGTTGTGCCAGGCATCCATTGGATTTCTTTGTTTGTGCCGAAATGCCTCTTCAACTCTAGTTTCTGTCTTCCGAGTTCCAGGACCATGAGGATTTATTTGTTCTGCTGTTACCGATAAGCCTGCAGGCAGAAGATAAGCAACACCTATTTAAATATTCCTGCTACATAAACCAACGAGGTTTAAAAAAATCATCTGAAATACAGAACCGAGTTTTAAAGTCATTAATTATACTTGGACAGTTTGTAATTTGGATGAAAATACTATCTTTTGTTTTAAGGTGGGAAGGAAACTCAATATAAAATCATAAAAATAAAATAACTTGGCAGGCGATTCTTACACTTAAAAAGCGACACATTTCACATTTTTATGACCTTGGGGCAATAAGATTATATAATGTCTAAAAGTTATGATTTCTGCCATCTTAGAATGTGTGTTTTGGGATCTTAGAATGTCATCCCATTCACATGAACTGTTACCATCTGACATTAGCTGCCTATCACACTGCAGTGATCATAAGAGTAACCATTCCATCTCAATTTTCACTAGATTTCTTTGTTCTATACGATCCTTAAATGTTGATGTTTGCCAGGGTTGTCTCTGTAATTCTCATTCTAATCAATACCTTCCACCACAACACCTTCCACCTTCAGCTTCTACTACCATTATATAATAACTAGAGGCCCGGTGCACAAAATTCATGCTTTCCTTCCCCAGCTACTGGCTGCCAGCCAGGGCCTCCCTTCCCTGGCTGGACCTTCCTTCATTCCACGACAGCCCCTGGTGGTCAGCATACATCATAGCAAGTGATCAAACTCCTGGTGTCCCAGTTGAACTTCCAAGGGGACATTTTGCACATTAGCCTTTTATATATAGATTCCCAAATCCACATCTCATCTCTCGAACTTTTCTAATCCATATACCCAACTGCCTATTTGATATTTCCAACTGGATATTCTAAAGTCATGTCAAATATCTTTCCCAACAAAAACACCTGTTCCTTCTTATATCTGGTGGTATTAGCATCTACTAAGTCATTAAACCAGTAACACGGCCAATTCTGACTCTTCCTGCCCTTCACCCCTGCAGCCACACCTCTCATATTAATTCTATCCTCACCCACGTTTTACTAATTAAAACTCTGAACTACTCCTAAAGCTTTTACCCACAACCGTTTTAAGGTTCAATTTACATAGCATAAAAACCACTCATTTTAAGCATACAATTAAATGATTTTTAGTAAATATATAGCACTGTGTAATCACCACAGCAACCCAATTTTAGCTAACTATCCCAGATAACCACTAATCCACATTTTGTCTCTATGGCTTGCTTTTTTTGTGAGCATTTCATATAAATGGAATCATACAATATGTGGTCTTTTCTGGCTGGATTGTTTCACTTAACAAATGTTTCTGTAGTTCACCTATGTTGGAGCACATATCAGTACTTTGTTCCTTTCTATGGCAGAGCAGTATGCCATTGTATGACACACCCTACTTTGCTTACCCATTCACCAGCTGACAGACATTTGGGTTGTTTCCAATTTTAGTTGCTGTGAATAATGCTGCTATCAACATTCGTGTATAAGTATTTATGTGGACATATGTTTTCATTGCTCTAGAGTAGATTCCTAGGAGTAGAATCACTGGGTCATATGGTAAATGTTATGTTTAACTTTTTAGAACTGCCAAACTGTTTTCTAAACTGGCTCCAACAGTTTCTTAACTGGTCTCTCATCTCCCTACCCTCCACACTGAGCCCTTGCTATTTCCTGCTGCCAAAGCAATTTACCAATTCGTTCCGCTGCTTAAAATACTTCAATGACTACTACCGACTAAGGCAATGGTTCTCAAACTTTAGTGTATAAAGAAATCTCTTGAATATTTAGTTGTTTAAGTGCTGAGCTATCAACCTTACTACTTTCTGAGAATTTAATTTACTAGGACCAAGCCAGTGTAGGTAGCAGACACACCATTTTGAAAAACACTGGTCTATAGGATAAAGTCCAAGCTCCTCAGCATGGCATGGACTCATCCAAGTATTTATAACCTGTTGCATATCAGACACAGCTCTGGGGACTGCAGTAGAGCTATGAGCATGACATTCCCAGCACTAAATAAGGAAGGGAGAGACAACGACAACAAAATGCCAAGTGCTAATGATGACCAGGGCCCTGAGATGAGGTGGCCAGGAAAGGCCTCTAAGGAAGTAGAAGAAAAGCTGCTTCATTATTTCAGTTGCCTGGACCCAGCCCACCTCTTGAGCTCTAATTCTCACAGCTCTGTGCATCTTCAGCAATAGCAAACAGTTTGCAGTTCTTCTAATATACCACATGATTTCACATCTCTGTACCTTCATACAAGCTACTGTTTGTTTGCTGTGCTTAAAAATATCTCCTCTTCCTCTGTCACTGCCACCTTCCCCTACTCCACTAGAGAACACTATTTCCTCCCCCAAACTCTGATCAAAACGCCTGGTCCCCTACCCAGGGGTCTCGGCCCTGTGCTGTGAACACACTTCAACAAGTGCATACACCACAATGCACTTCGTTTTACATTTCACTCTTTCTCAGACGGAAGTGTGAGTTCCTCAAAGACAGGATTTTTTAAGTGAATGAACAAACCACATTCACTAATTCTTGTTTATATTGTTTATATTAACAAAATTGTCCATAAACTTCAATAGGACAAAAAGTAACAGTATTGGGTATAAACTCATGAAAAATAAACCCTCTTCAGGTATGAAAACCATCAAGAACAGAAATCAATAATTAACAGATAAATTTCTGCAAAAGAAATTTCAGTACAAAGCACTTTATTTCAGCAATTTGTGCTGTTGCGCTAACATTTTCACAGGAAATTTTTAAACAGCTGAGAATTTGCATGGCACATATCAGTATCAGAAATTAAAAACTGTGTCTCAAAATACATTTTTCCCCGCAATATCAGGAAGCCTAAAGAAACAACATTCAGTGATAGTCAATGACTCATCTTTAGCAGAAAGTTCATCTTTACAGCTTACCTCTTTTTATTCTTGCTTCCTTAATTTCTTCACAGAGTTTATTAAATTCTGGATCCAATTCAGCTGCAATGATGGCATATGCAGTGTCCTTCAGGGTACAAGCCCTGTGTCTAATTATTTTATCTGTTAAAAAGGTTGGTATACATTTATTACATGTACAAATGAAATAACATTAAATAAGGGCATTTTAAAAAGAGAAGGAATACGAACATTTAAATAACAGTGTAAAAAGCATTTCCAGGTGAGAAGTTTATTTAAATAATGAACTTATTTAAATTAAATTAAATATAAACATAATAAGCTACTCAATCAAGTTGACCATTCTCTGAAAACTATACTTTTAGAATTTCAAAGTACTAACAAGTCATTGCCTCAAAGATAAAAGACTTCATTTTACATATTTGACTTTTAAATGTATGATTTTCAGTAAACATTTTTAAAAGATTTAGGGTATTCGCCATATGCCCAGCACCAGCGTTCCCTTACCAGGAGTGGGGAACATCCGGCCTGCAGGCCGTGTAAGACCTGCAAAATCACTTGGTCTGGCCCTGCTGAGGCATTCGGGTAAGTTAATCAAATGTTTGAGCAAATATAGCAGGCTAATTTTTTAAACTGATAATTCTATATGGCCCAAGAATGATGTAAATAGCCAAATGGCCTTTGGCAGAAAAATCATTTCCCACCCCTGCTACAGATGGATACTGAGAATCCAGATATTCTTACACAGTTTTCTTCATAAGTGAAAACTGGTCAAAACTGTGCTGGAGAATATAACAAGTCTAAGTAAGGGTGACCTTTAAAAACTGGCAGAAATAGACAAATATAGCAAGACACTCTAAGCTAAAGAATGTAAGATGGTAGACCCAGGAGAGAAGTACATACTACCTTGTAGGTAAGCTATACCTAAAACTAAAAGAAAGTTCTCAGTTTTACACTAATCTGGAAATCCTCATTCATAAGCAAAACAATGTAAACAGTGCCACCTAGAGCTTGTAGCTCTGAGATATAAAAAGCCAAGTAAATATAGCAAAGACACTTATTTTGTAACAGTATCAAAAACTAGAACCCAAAATCTCAAAATAACATATGCCTTTTCATCTCTATTATTATATTTTGAGAAGACTACGAGATTAGAGCTAAAATTCCAGCAAAATTAGCTAAATAATGATATGTGCTTGAGGGTTAGAGAAGGGATGCCATAAAGACAAAGAATGAAAAATAGTTAAACATCATATATCACAACTACTAGTATAAGATAACTAGAGGCCTGGTGCACAAAATTTGTCCCTCAGCACAGCCTGCATCCCCTCCAATCTGAGACCCCTCGGGGGATGTCCCACTCACAATCAGGGGCTGCTGACTCCCACTGCTCACCTGTCTGCCAGCCTGATTACCTCCTAATCATTCCCCTGCCATCCTGATTGACACCTAACTACTCCTCTGCCAGCCTGGTTGTCCCAAATGCCTTCCCCTACTGGCTCAGTAACCCCCAACTGCCCTCCCCTATAGGCCTGGTCACTCCCAACTGCCCTTCCCTGCCAGTTCCATCACCCCTAATTGCCCTCCCCTGCTGGTCTGATCACTCAAAACTACCCTCCCCTGCCTGCCATCTTGTAGTGGCCATCTTTGACCATGGAGGTGGCCATCTTGTGCGAGGGTCTGAGGGTCAATTGCATATTACCCCTTTATTACACAGGATAATTATGGCCTAATATTTCATTTATAGGTTCTGGTCACACATAGAACCTACAAATTAAATTTTTCTGGCCAACATATTTCATTTCTATCTACATCATCCTCAAGGGAGAGAATCTGGGTGAACACTTAGGTAACATAGCTTTCAAAAGGTTGGCTTTTGTCTTCTATGTATATGCTTGTTGTTTTCCCAAATGGCTAACTATTCAGCAAAACAGAACACTGTAAGCTTTCAAATACTCTTGGGAGCTTGTAAAAGTAATACAACATTCATGTAATTTCCACTTGCTATACAACAGACCCTGAGGTTGTTTTTCTAATACATAACAAGTGGTTCTATTGCTATGGGGGGAAAAAGCCTCTTGACTATAGATATGAAATAATCAGAACAGAACCAAATCATGCTTTTTGAATTTTTGCATCTAAAACAGTGAAGGAGTAAAGTTACAAGTGTACCATATCAACTCTGAGAGAGCCATATTTTTTCATTATACATCTGCATTCTGTAGTAAAAGGTTGTTATGCACCAGAAACCATTGCTTCTTTCTTAAGAAGAATATTATTTCAACATGGTTATAATTAAGTTACATAAGGGAAAATATTTGGATTGATCTTCTCAACTGGCTTTCTGTAACCACTCAAATTCATTTTTCACTATCAGTCCCAAATTTTTGTTCCAAAACAAGAATGAATTTTAAATGTGGTTCAAGGAATGGAATAAAGTATAAAGGGTCACTCTAATGGAAGTATGCAATATCCACTAAGAAACCAATTTAGAAAAATTAAAGTCCATTTTAAACAACAATGATGATAATGAGGATAAAAATATGAACCAACTTTATGGAACACTTACCACATCCCAGTCACTATGCTAAGGGCTTAGCATACTTAGGTTGAACCATATAAAATGGTGATTTCATAAAGTACTATAATTATCCCTATTTTGCAGATAAGAAACAAAAACTTACAGAATTTAACTTGATCAAGTTCAAGAACTAGGCAATAGATCTGGGATTAAAGCCTAAGGCACAAGCTCTCACTATCTACTACACAGTTTCAGCAACCTTTGTGTCTTCAAAAACTGACAGGCTAAGGGTGTAGGCAGTCCAGTGCTCTCACATACTGCTCAAGGCAACCAACCATTCAGCAATTGTGAAGGTTGTACCCTCACCAAGGACACAGCAAGGGAATCAAGTGAGGCTGACATCAGCCCATTCTTCACTACCCAAACTGTAGCCTGTGGCAGATGCCATCTGCATTGAAGAAAATTGCTATTTTGGCTAATAGTTGCCGAGATATTGCTGGTAGAAGTGGAAAATTGTGAGAAAAATTTAAGATTCCAGATTAAATAACGCACAAAAGATACATCTTTTGATTTAAAAATTTCACTTTAAGAATTTTATTCTAAGGAAATAATTAGGGATGTGTACAAAATTATAATATAAAGATATCTATCAATCTTATTATTACAGGAAAAATCTAAAAGAATCTAGTATGTCCACCAATAGAGTATTAGCTATTATAGTAGGTCTGTATGATTTAAATAATGCAGTAGAAATATATAAAATTCATAAACTTTTCACCAAATATTATATGAATGACTAAGTTTGTAAAAGTTATATTTTCATTTTAGTAAAAATATGCATTCATGCATTCCATATATAATGAGTGTAAAAAAGAGAGTGAGGGAAAACAGTATGGAGTTTCCTCAAAAAACTGAAAATGGAACTCCCATTTGACCCAGTGATCCCACTCCTAGGAATATATCCTAAGAAATTAGAAACACCAATCAAAAAGGATATATGCACCCCTATGTTTATAGCAGCACAATTTACAATAGCTAGGATTTGGAAACAGCCTAGGTGCCCGTCAGCAGATGATTGGATCAGAAAACTATGGTACATCTACACAATGGAATAAATACTATGCTGCCATAAAAAGAAGGAAATCTTATCATTTGCAGCAACCTGGATGGAATTGGAGAACATTATGCTGAGTGAAATAAGCCAATCGATGAAAGAAAAACACCACATGATCTCACTCGTTTATGGGTAATAAGGAACATTATAAACTGATGAACTAAAAGATAGATACAGAGAGAGTAAAGCAACAGACTGTCAAATTATAGTGGGGAGGGTAGGGAGATATGGGGGCAATAAGAGATCAACCGAAGGACTGGTATGCATGCATATAAGCATAACCAATGGGCGCAAAATTCTGGGGAGGGAGGGCATGAATGAGAGGGAGAATTGGTAAGATATGTACACACATAATACCTTAATAAAAAAATGAAAGAAAAAAAAAGAGGGAGGGAGAGGGAGGCAAGGAAGGGGAGAGGTAACTTTAATTTTCTTGTTTTAATCTTCATAAATTTTTATGTGATATATTTAATGGAAAGTAAAAAAGAAACTAAACAAATAATAGAAAGCTTAAGAATGATTAGATACCAAGTGCAGCTATGTAAAATTTTATTCTGCCTCTTAGAATTAGGATATGTGCTTTATTATGGTCTAAATTTAGGCCCCCCCCAAAAAACTCATGTCATGTGGAAATGAGAAATCCAGGTCATTCTAACACGTGGCCCGAGCTGAGAACCACTACCCTTAAATACACACAGAGAGCAAAACTGTATTCTAAACATCTTTAGATAACTAAAACAAAAATGAAATTTTAAAAATAGAAAGCATCTTACATGTATATCATCTGTTAAAGAAACAGAATTCTCACTCGAGTGAAAAGAAGAAGACTGGCCCTTGTCAGCTGGAGCTGGCCTGGCACTACCAGCTAGGCCCTGGTCTACTCAAGTCCAACATAAACAAGTTTAACAAATATCAGGAGAGGCTACTCTGGGACCACGATGGATCAAGATAAAAACAATACCATGCCATAATGATGTCTAAACAAAGAGGCCACCCTTTAGGTTGCAGATTTATATATAATGTATAGTTCTTAAACACTTACAAGATAATACCCATACTCTACACTTGCTTATTTCTATTTGATTAATAATGAACTATATTCAACAGAATGACTGCTGCTTCTTTACCCACCACAGCTTTAGCCTTGCTCCATTCTTCTTGCCTTCCAGGTTCTTAAAATATGGAATCGCAAAATTATCCCCATTTCCTAGAAGCGTCCAATCCTCTGCAAAGTCCTTCTTCTCTAATTCCTCCCCTAAATCACTAACCAAGTGGCAAATCCTACAAGGTTCACCATGACATATTTCCCTTTGACGTTCATCTGGTATAACCACAGATATGTTCCTGGCGTCTTCCCTGGAGGGCACTGAAAGAGTTGGGACTGACTACTGACTTGAGTACAGGGTTGGATTTGGAATAAAATAATAAAATCACATAAAAATATCTACAATCTATAGAACAGATAATGTCTACCTAAAGAGGTCTTTTGATATAATATGCAAACACATCCTATAATGAGTTCCCACAAATTCAAAATTCCCAGTGTTTATCAGCACTTGTGATATTGACTACCGTATTTGCAGGCGTATAAGACGATTTTTTGGCCCTGAAAAATACGTATTTGCCGGCGTATAAGACGACTGGGTGTATAAGACGACCCCCTAACATTTCCACTAAAAATACAGAGTTTGTTATATACTCGCCATATAAGACTACCCCCCACTTGGAGGCATATTTTTCAGGGCCAAAGGGTCGTCTTATACGCCGGCAAATACGGTAATAATACATTTTTAATTAAATTCTCAATCAGTTTTCCATTTTATCTAAACAAAACAGAAATCTAAGTATAGAAAATGAAAGGTAAATGAAACTAAACCCTTAACATAATACATAGGAGAATAAAATCATTTAAATAAGTACCGTATTTGCCGGCGTATAAGACGATTTTTGGGCCCTGAAAAATACGTATTTGCCGGCGTATAAGAGACTGGGCGTATAAGACGACCCCCTAACATTTCCACTAAAAAATACAGTTTGTTATATACTCACCGTATAAGACTACCCCCCACTTCGAGGCATATTTTTCAGGGCCAAAAAGTCGTCTTATACGCCGGCAAATACTGTATATTTAATAAGTTAATAATTTAAGCATATTAATTTCTCACCAAAAGGAACTAAATACAATAATGACATCAAGATGAACTAATCTCTTTGAAACATTAGTATTTAAACTTTAAACTACCTCTCTATCACCACAGTGACCCCAGCCCAATGTGCCCTTACCTCCTGGGTCCTTATCTGGATTGTATTCTAAAGCATTACTACAGATGAGGTCAATATCTTTCAGGAAATCCTTCGAAGTCAGGTAATTATGCTTATCAATTTTAGTTATTATTGTTGATAAATCCATTGGTTCCTTGATTACTTCAAGATAATCTGAAACCTAAAACAAATAGAATATTTTAATAAAAATTACTTATGGTATGTCATAAATCTACTCATAAAAACACAAAAGAAAATCAAGTAATTATTTAAAAATTAAATCTACATATCTAAGAAATAATTAGATAAGGATAAAAGTATAGAGCACTTTGTTTCTAAAGTTACTATGTCATACTTTCCATGAAAGCTTCAGTTTCAAGTCATATCTAAATCAACTCTGAAATGTTCTCATCTTGAACTATGAAACCAATTGTGTCAGCTTTTTTTTAATCCTTTGGCCATTCCTGAGAAGAGAATGTACAGGTAAAAGCACTGATAAAGCATCGGTAAATGTTACCTCAAGAAAAAAATTTTTAAGGAAAATAAAAAGAAATAATTTGTTGTTTTTTAAACAAAAACAAAAAAATTTCTTTCTGAAGGGTGAATTGTTTCATGGAAAGTGTTTTCTGCTCCTTTGGAGTCATTACAAACACTTTGACTTAATTATATAACACCAACAAAAAGCAATGTTTTCATGACTAGTCAAAGATTTGCTGCACTTGTCTCTAAATATAAATCTATAAGCAAAAAAACACATTTTGCTCTGTGCCCAATAAATATGTTTTATATCTGTTGACCAATAAGAAAGTTCTACAAATCAATTTACAAATCTATTGCCTTCCCCAATCTCAAATCAAGTAATTAGGTCTATTACAAAAGCAGTCTTGCAAATGGCTAATTAGTCCAGGACCACATTTTGGTACAGAGTGATTTCTGCTCTCAGAAACTATAAGCAAGTTTCCTCCATTGCAGATGTCATTGATGCCTTGATTTAAAAAAAAAAAACATGTATATGCACACATATATGCATATATATCTGTATATATGCACATACACATTTTATAAATATTTTTTTAAATTTTAGGTAGGTGTGTGTGCATGTTTTAATTTATTTTTCACCCTCAATGAGGTGAAATGCCTTCTAGGGGATATAGTAAAGCTATACTGAACAATAGGTTCATAATTTATTAATTGGATTCCTGGCACTGGCACTTGGCATACATTTCTTTTGTGCATGACAGAAATGTTTTGTAAACTATAAAGCACTATACAAATTCATATTACTACCTATGCTTATTTTTTTCCCTATGTTTAATTTTAAATTCAACATTCATTTTCTAAACTCTTGTGTTTTCTGGTTTGCTTTGAAAGTTTTAGATATCTCACATTCATTATTTGAATAGAAATTTATGTTTTTAGGTTATCTAAAAGCTATCTTGGTTTTCCTCTCTATTCTTCCAAGAGATCCTGCTTTTTCAGCTTTAAAAGCAAAGAACCTCATAACCAATGTAGGAAAAACTATGGGGAGGGAGGGCATGTTTGGGAGGGAGGGGGTGGGTACTGATAAGGTATGTACACATATAATACCTAACTAACTAACTAACTAACTAAATAAATAAATAAATAAATAAAAGCATGGAAAATAAATAAGTAAAAATAAAAGCAAAGAACCAGTAGAATGAAAGTGAGAAGAACATAAAAGGAAACTAGAGAAAATATAGCACTTAAGTAAAAGTTTCATCTTACTAGCATTTTCTATCCCCTTTTCACTGCCAAACCATCCTTTATAAACTTTATTCTAGCATAAATAGCATTTGAAATCTGATAATCTCTTCTGGTTAGAAAGAAAAAGTTTTCCCTGACAAAGGCAAAAGTGTTTACTCCTAGCATGGTAAGCTAATTTGGGGCAATCCCTTATCAATTAAGTGTCAGAGTCCCATAACCAATTTGAAATAAAAATACTTAAAACAATATTAAAGTGGACTGATAGATTTTAAATTATCTGAAAACACTAGAAGGAAAAAAAACTGCTCCACAAATATAAAATGATATGCATTAATTACAAAAACAAGTCTAGCAAGTCCTGTCATTCCAGTGGGAAAAGATAAAAATGGTAGCTGTAAGGTTATGTAAAGAATGTGGGCTTTAAATTTTTTTAAGACTTTGAGTCTTGCCTGTATTACTTGCCAAAGTGCCAGTTTCCTCGTTTGCAACGTAAGGACCTTTGCAAGGCTGCTGAAAGGATCAAATGGATAAAACTATGTATTGTAGATAAATCCTATACTGTATAATAAAAGGCTAATATGCAAATAGACCGAATGGCAGAATGACTAGTCACTATGACACGCACTGACCACCAAGGGGCAGATGCTCAATGCAGGAGCTGCCACCTGGTGGTCAGTGTGCTCCCACACAGCTGGCGAGCACAGCGTCAGTGCTAAGGATGTCCAACTGATGGCTTAGGTCTGCTCCCCCTGGGAAAGAGGGCCTAAGCCGTCAGTCAGACATCCCCTGAGGGCTCCCAAACTGCAAGAGGGCACAAGCCTGGCTGAGGAACCTCCCCTCTACCCCAGTGCACAAATTTCATGCACCAGGCCTCTAGTATATAAATATAATTATAGATAGTCTTTTATTTGGGGGGGAAAACGAATAGTATTTTCAGACTTGCCAGGAGTAGAGGGGTGCAAACATAGTTCATTTTCACAGTTATAGATGAGGTAATGGTTCCAAATGAATCTGATCAGATTTCATAATGAGTATGCAACATTAAACTTTGAATCATTTCATAATTCAAATTTTTAAAAGAGATGAAAAAATTAAAACACTAAAACTGTTCAAACATGGAGTCTGAACTATAAGAAGAAGGCCAGTAAAGATCATATTATGTTCATCAATACACTATATTATCCCAGGATAAAAAAATTAAAATTAAAAAAAATTTAATCTAAGTATTCTAGTAGATTCCAAATGGAAAATTTCGTTTCTCATCATCACAAACCATGCTCCCACAAGGACACAAAACAATGCACATAGAAAGTGAGAAATTTTCCATCAGGAGCAGAAAAAATCCTTAGAAAAATAATTTTAGCTGCACAGGATATGCTTAACTTCCAGTAGCATGTTAGTTGCAGGCATTTCTAAAACATGAAAGACACATTTCAGGTTTCTTAGCTATATCTTTCAATAAAGTATACATAATTTGAGAAATGCCCATATCAACTGGTATTATTTGGTTAATATCAATTATGCTTGTAGAATTTATCCTGGAATAAAAATAGTCTAGTATGGACATTTCACTCAAGTAACTTTCAATCCTCTTCTTAAATTGAAAAATAAGAGATCACAAATATCAATGCTAATTAAGAGGACATATACAAATTGGACACTAATTTCATCCAAAAGTCACCAAATATTTGCTGATGACATTGGTAGTTATCACATGGATTAAAAATTTACAGGCTAGGGGTAATTTATTCATCCATGCCTTTGCTTTTTTTTTCCTTCCAAAAAAAGATGTCAATTTTTTTTTTTCTTTTAGCCAGTTCAACTTCACTGTTTGCACACTACTGAAACAAGACCTCTTCAATATCCACCGGTTTGCTGAAGATGTTAAAGCGTTTATCTGTGGCCAGCCTCTTGGTTACATCCCTGAGAAACAACCGCAACTCTCTTAAAGTATTTTCCTCCTGGTCCTCCATCCGAATTTTTTCTGATTCTGATAATTGACGAGGTGGAGAAGGTAGTGCAAGAGGAAGCACTTCCATAGCACAAAGACCTAAAGAAAATTGAAGAAAATGTTGATTCCAACATGGCAAGGCCAGGACCTCAATTACTTTTTTGGCATTCTCTCACAATGTTCTTTTAAGAAAAGGAGAATTCCAAACATAGGTGAGCCGTGCAAGTCCAACATGTAAAAATCTGAATGGAAACCAGATATATTAAGGAATAGTTTTACTTTACAAAATAACTCACAACAGGACTCCTTTAAAGGGCAAATGATATGGTTTTAAAGAATTTGATTTTGAATCATTATTTTATACAACTTATGAAAGATATTTCAAACCAATGCCAGTTAAGTATTGTATACTGATTTGCTTGTTTAAAACCTGCTTATCAAAATGGGGTTGCCTTATATGCATGAAAGTCAAATGAGCAAGTAACAATTAATTGATCCTTCCTGTTCCCAAAAAATTCTGAATTTAGTCTTCTATCTTCATATTCTTAGTACAACATAGTACGGATAATAAATGGCACTTACTGGGAGCAAAATAAAAGTAGAAACTGAACTGAGAATTCTCAGAAGGAAAGTGGGTGGGAAGAAATTAAACAAAGATCTTATTGTATGTTTATATGCATTACCTATGGAAAAAACAATAGGGTAGTAAAGACCTGAGGCAGGGTGGGAACCAGGTTGGGGGGGGGGGGGGGGGTGGAGGATGTGATATGGTGGGAAAATGAGGGACATCTATAATAATCTCAACAATAAAGATTTTAAACCAAAAATTTGGCTCAGTGGATAGAGTGTCAGCCTGCGGACTGAAGGTCCCAGGTTCGATTCCAGTCAAGGACATGTACCTTGGTTGCCGGCACATCCCCGGTGGGGGGAGGGGGGTGCAAGAGGCAGCTGATCGATATTTCTCTCATCGATGTTTCTAACTCTCTGTCCCTCTTTCTTCCTCTCTATTAAAAAAAAAAAATCAATAAAATATATTTTTAAAATATTTTTCAAAAAGAACAAGGGAAAAGATGCTTGGATTTTTTTTTAAACTAATGGGACTGTTATTTTCCAAGAGAATGAAAGACTGAGTAAGGATTCTTATCTTTTATGCATCTTTAAGACTAGGAAAAGAAACTCATTTGAATTACTTGGGATATAGTCCTTATTTAAGTCAGGGGACTGAAATCTGAAAATTTTTGAGGCCTCTTTTAACGTTATGAGCCCAAATTTAAGAAAACTCTAATCCTCAAAACAAAGCCATGATAGATTTCCAAGTGCCTAGGTAGCATAAGGTATCTATAATAATCAAAGCATAATATGCTGATTAGACCAGATGTCCTTTCAGATGAGGCCTCGACTGCAGGGGAAGCCCAGTCCTGGGGGCTGCTGGTGGCCAGAGGGAAGCTGTTGCCGGCAGCCAGGGGAAGGAAGGCCTACTCTGGCACAAATTTCGTGCATCAGGCCTCGAGATTTATAGGTGCTCAATAAATATTTGAAATTTTAATCAATAAATAAAATAAACCTGAAAAGGCAAATGTTCTCATCAGCTCCTAGCCCTCAAAGTAATGAGCACAACACCTGATGTTTCACAGACAATTCGAGTTCTCGGTACTTAAAGTGACTAAAACAGAACAGAACCAAAAACTTCTTTTTCTTTGACTTTTTGAGCCTCAGAATGTGAAATCTACCAGGAGCATCTGGGCTGAAGTGTAAGGAGAACACTTCAGTAACCGCCATCTCGTAGTAAAGCTTTAACAATGAGGCTGTACTTCGCAACCTCAAATCAGGTGAACACAATGCCACCTCTACATAAATCCATCTAAAGACAAAAAGAACCTAAAAACTGTCTTCACTTCCACAAAGAAATGGATTTTAAAATGACTCCAAGAAGGGCATCTCTTAACTCCACCCCCACGCCCATTTTCCTGTAAGCTTTAGGAACCTTACCAGCGTGTTTCCTTCGTGGTGGAGCTACTGATGCCTGATTAAGAATCAATTCTTGGAAAAATTTTCTTCTGTCTTCTTCAGTAGGCCTTTGAATATACAAGACCTCTTCATAATGTATTCTAAAGATACATTTAACCTATAAACAAACACACAAAAAATATTAAATATATAGAGAATTAAAACCTTACCTATTATATCCAATTACAATTTCTTCAATTTCCAGAACCATTGCAATCTTCATTTAAGATTCATGGGGGTTAGAATTAACCTAGTCCCAGGCTATACTATTGAAAAGTTCAACCGCATGGACTAAACAAGAATGGAAGAATGATTTAGTTGCCCAAGTCATTAATAGTTGCCATCATTTAGTTGCCAAATCATAGCTGGGCCGAAACCGGTTTGGCTCAGTGGTAGAGCGTTGGTTTGCAGACTGAAAGGTCCCAGGTTCGATTCCGGTCAAGGACATGTACCTTGGTTGCAGGCACATCCCCGGTAGGGGGTCTGCAAGAGGCAGCTGGTCGATGTTTCTCTCTCATCGACGTTTCTAGCTCTCTATCTCTCTCCCTTTCTCTCTGTAAAATATCAATAAAAAAATATATTTTTTTAAAAAAAGATAAAACTCTTTTTAAAAAATCATAGCTGGAAGAGTCAGGGACAATAGTAAAAAGGAGAGTGGAATGTAACAGTCAGATAGGGACAACCTCAAAGGGCTCTTTGCATAAGAGCTGAAAAGTAAATACCTAGCACCTACGACAGACAGCTGGCACGCTGCCAACACTGCCTGCTCTTCCGCTGTTTCTCTGCATTTCCTCTGGCTTCTCTTCCTGGACTCTTTCCATACCAGGTCTATTCCACTGTACTGTCTAGAATCCTGGTATCACTGCAGATGAACTATACCTCGGTCTTTTCACAGAATGCTCCACAATGACACCATCTTCCATGCAAAACTCCCAAGCAAAATTAAGTCAGTTTCTTCCAGCTGGATTACCTATACCTCTCCTGTGTTCCTCTGCTCTATAAAGACTTTAACCCCAACTATCCCCCTTGCAAAGCATGCTTTTAAAATCCTCTTTATGTCATCCACATTTGACGGCATACTTAATTTATATGTATTTCTAGAAAGTCTATTTCTACTTCTATACACCTAACTCCCAAAGAATAGTCCATTTCTTAGTCGTCTGTTTCCTATACCTTACCACAGGGCCTGGCACACAGCAATGCACAAGCATGTACTCAGTGAGTAAAGCTCGTTCTTCTGTTCCCCAGCCCACATCAAACTAGGAAGTGTAATTGCGAAAGGAAGCAGTCACTAATATAAGAAAGTACCAACCATGACAATATGGAAATACTGGATTAAAATTCAAGACATCGGATTTTAGCCCAAAAGTACCCACATATTTGTGGTAAACGTTAGACAATCCATTCAATTTGTTACATCTAACCACTTACTGAAGACTATGAACTTCATAAATATTACTTTAATCTTTATAACAATGAGGTATGAAGGCATCCCATTTAAAAGATGAAACGTGGGCTTATAAAGGTTTAAGTAACTAGATTAAGGTCACAGCATGAATAAATAGAGAACGCTAGATTACATAATCTATAAAGGACTTTCCAGCTAAAATTCTAAGACAGAGAAGAAGCAATCAATGAAAAGTAAACAGTAAATTCCATCTGAATGGAATTTATTTACCTCAACCCAAAGGCAAATCCTTTAAGAGTTTATAAAATTTCACCTTGTACCCTTCCAGTATGTTTTAGACTACCTTCCTGTGCAATTCCCTGCAACCCTTTGATCTAGGCTTTGCTGGCCCTTCTTCAGAAGTTCTGGTGTGCACATTTACCACAGAATACCATTATGTGCCAGATACTGCAGTTATAAACTTGAAGAAAATAGGCTTACTTCCTGCTATCAAGATCTTAAAGAGTCTTATAAGAGAGTATTCTGATACCATAAAGGTAGAGAAACAGAGGAGTCCCTGAAAGAGTAAAGAGGCATTAGACAAAACATAGCCAAAATAGCTAACATTAATTCTGTCCTGACAAAATAGACAGAATTGGAATTACCAGAATTTTGTTCAAAGATAGGACATTTATTTTCAGTTTTAAATATTCTCCCTTCTCAACATTTTTCAACACTGTGCTAAATTTTGCAAATATAAAACATACCAAAAGTAAATCTACAATAATCCTGTGGTATTCCTGCCAGGTTATTAGAACCATCTCAGAACCCATCATTTTGTAAGTAGGCTAAATTATTTTTCTTTCAATTTACTCCTAACTTATTTTCTGACATCCTCAGCCTCAAACATCATGCTGCAAGAAGACAAGTCTTGTATAATCCCCTGTAAAAATCATCTGTCTCTCACCGTGGTTCACAATGCAAATTACTCTTCCCTACACTGGTTTTTAACTCTCCATTCAAGCCGGTGCTTTCTGGATGACGCTTTCTCTGACTTTCCCAGGTATACTTATGCATGCCTTCCAATATCTCTCATTAATCCTTGTGCAAGCGCAATGATTTTTAGTAAATTCAGTTATACAACCATCACAAGTCAGTTTTAGAACAGTTGCATCACCTCCAAAACTCATTCCCATTTGCAATCAATCCCACTCACGTTTAGACTCCCAGACCAACAACTAGAGATTTGCTTTCTGTCTCTAGAGAGTTGCCTCTTCTACAAACTGTATACCATGCCACTAGTAGTCTTTTGTGTCCAGCTTCTCTCACTTGGCATCATATATTGAGGTTCATCCACACTGTAGACGTTATCAGTAGTTTATTCATTTATTGCTGACTAGAACTTCATCACATGTATATATAATATTTTGTTTCATTAATCACTAATTCATAAATACTTGGGTATTAAAATAATTTTTTGAAAATCAATCTCATTCACATGAGTTGATATACTAATTTTTTTCTAAAACTGTGATTTTACCTTTGACTTTAATATATTAAATATAAATTGAATTTGAACTCAAAAGCTAAATATCAGATTTGAAAAATATACATCATCATCATCATAATATTCAACTTAACATGATGTTGCCAATGAAAAAGATGGAAGGTCAAATCCCACCAAATAATCTAACAGATGAGAAGGATAATTATAATGGAATTAATGACAATACAGCTAAAAGTTTTTGGAGGTTATACACACACACACACACACACACACACATATACATAGATGCACGTATACGTATATGTATGTTAGGTTCTGGTCTAAGCATGAATTATCTCAATCTTCACTACAATAGTCTGGAATATATCACTACTATACCAAAAAAGAAACAAACTTAGATGTTAACTTGTTTAAGTCACAGAGCTAGTAAGTGGTATAACCTGGGCATGAATCTTGACAGCTGATTTCATAGTAATTAGAGAGATAAAGAAACACTGATGTGAGAGAGCCTTAGTATGTACACTAACCAGGAATCAAACCTGCTACTTTCTTGGTGCACAGGACAATGCTTCATCCCTGAGCCACACTAGCCAGGGTGAGGTGAACTATTTTAAAACAATATAATAACGATAAACATTCAAGCAGTTCTTACCTCTTCAGGAAGTTCACTGTACATGGTTTCAGAGGTAGACAACAGAAATATAGGTGAAAATGATGGTATATCTTGTAGCAAGGTCAGAAAAGTTGCTCTCACAGTTTCACTAACAGCTTCCCACCAATCACCAATGTGAGGCATGTAAACAATACTAGGTACTGTTCTTCGAGCTTCACGAAAAATCTAATTAAGGAAAAGAATGGAATTAAAAATTCAAACTGATATTGATCCCAAATATCTAAAGTCTGCCCAGTAAACACCCAAATACAAAAATGTGTCAGACCTGTTATAGTAATTCTTTTCAGCCCAAATATTTAAGCTGTACGAGATCTTATGCACAAGCCATACGGTTTCTATCTACCCTTGCCCCACCTAAAGTATTTTTTGCCATTTTATTATTCCTATTCAGTAGATATTAATAATATAAAGGTGTCAAACTGTTCCACTTATCTATAAAATATGCTGCAAATGAAAAGATAAGGATGTCACTATGTCAGAATGATATCAGTAAGCACAAAAAAAGGAAGACCTAGTTTACATGTTTGTGCACATTGGCTAAAATCACTAATCATATGAAATAAACATTTAAAACAAAATGTACCACCCTAGACTTAAAATTAATATACTACTGCAGAACCACTTCTTCACCTCCCTAATTTATCTTAATTCAATCTTCACTTCAAAATGGTCACAAAATACCCTGGCATCTCTAATGAGCAATAAATACCATATATTAGCTCAAAACCCTGAGACACTCTGTCAGAAAATACAAGGTAAAGTTTCCTTAGGTATTAAAAAGAGTCCTATTGTAGCTTCAGCCGCAGTCTGCCAAAAAATACCAATAAAGAACAGGTTGGCTATCAGTAAGCTGCCAAGCATAACTACAACCATTTACATATATGAAAACAACAGCTTAAGGGCCCATCAATAAATTCTCACAGGTTAATATGACATCTCTTTAAGATTTTTAACAAGTGTAGAAACAAGTACAAAAATCTCTCTTCAATTTAGAGAATTCTATTTCTAAAATTCTCTGTTTTTCCTTATTTTAAAACGCACATTTCAATTAACTTATGCAATGTTCAAAATACAAAAATAAGAATTTAGTATTTAAAATTATTAGGATTAATAGAAACGTTTCTAAGAATCAAAAGGATTATTTTTCTTAATGAGGAAGCCTACTAGTTGCATAAAATTTTTCAAATATTACATTTTGCACAGTTTTAAACTTCCTGTATAAAATAAAATATATTGCCAATTTAATAAGAAACCAGATGAAATATGCTCAAATAAAATGCTTCCCCCAAATTGGAAATGTAGATGTTATGATCACTCACATAAAAAGTAATATTTGCTCCTTCCCTTCCTTTAACATTTGCATATCCACCAATCCAGAATACTGGTACAATACAACTCCTTCAGGACTCAAATTTTGACCTTTTCTGCAAACACGCACCCTCTTATCCTGGATCTTGAAAATCCAAGGATTATTGTTTTCCAAAGTTCTTATAGAAGATTCATAAGAGAAAAACAACCATAAATACCGGCAAAATGAAGGACCCACACAGCAGCACAAAGGCAGGTGAGGCATTTGATTTAATAAAGAATTACATGCCACCCAAATTGGGTGTGATATGTGAAGACAGTGACCGGCGCCTTTTGTCACTTTCCAGCTCCCACTGTGCTGGTAACTAGGGAGAGTCAACTGGGAGAGAAAGATGATTATATGGAAAAGACTAACAAGCTATATAGCTTACTGAGAAACTCACCAAACTAGCTACCTAACTCAATCATGCAAGGACCACGTGCGCAGGAAGATGAGAAAACAAAGCCTTCTTAAAAAATGAAATTTTGCCTTTCATTCTAGGACTTGTAGGCTAGGTTTTCTGGGAAGATGTGTTGAGCACACCTAACGGCTAACAAGTGTTAAGAGTATGGGCAAAGAACTCCAGATTAAGGGATAATGAATGCTTTACAGAGCCAGAAGTTCAATAATGCTGTAGTGTAGTGTTTTAAACTTATTTGCAGCGCTGAACTAGATATATATAAGCATCACCAACACTAACAGAGTCGAGGGTTTTTCAAAAATTTTTCTCCTAAGACTTTAGAGGAGAAACATCTTTAATTTCTAGAAAAATTGAACAGCACTACTAAAACAAGTTTTCGTTTAAATTCTTTGCTCCATGGTATCTCAGAGTATTAAAATAAACTTTCATATTTTCTTTAAATATATATTCAATCTGTTCTAATACTCCATTTTCATAATGAAAATTCAAAAAGGACAAACTCCGAGAATAGTATTTAAAATTTCAGGGGGAAAAAAGTGTAATCCTATTGTGACTTTTCTGTAATGTAAAAACAGCTCTTCAGCAATTTGCTGGTAAAGTTGTGGAATAAGATACATTCTGTGAAACCAACTAAACAGATAATTCCAAGTAGAAAAATAAAGCCTAGTTTTAGTGAAGCGGCAACTGTCTTGGGAATAAGTGGTGCCATTTGATAACTAGAAAAATACTCACCTACAGGGTGTCTTGGATTGGTGGATGTGCAAGGTGTAGTAGAAAACAGAAAAACTGTTATAGAGAAAAAAAGACAGTAGGCCAAATTACTGAACCAACCGTTTCAAAACACCTCTGACATGACCAGCACTCTTGCACAAATAAAATGAACAAACATCAGTGTATGGAACCTGTTCATTTTGATTCTTTAAACTTTTAACTCCAGTTCCTTCTGGCCTCTTCTTGCCCCCAGATAGCATGGTCCCTTACATAACATAGTTTTGTTTCTTTGTGTGTGTGTTTTTTATAAATCACAAACTACTTCCTCTGAATATTAAAGATATGAAAGGCAAAAATCAGGCCACTGAAGACAGAAGTACCCATGTAAGGAAACACCAGTAATATAAACTGCATCCATAGTCTTCATCATCTCCAAAGCTAGACTTTCCAGTCAGTACTTTAGCTGCCAAAATAAAATGTTCAGGGCACAAAAATGTACTATATTTTAAAAATTAAGACTAGACAGCCCAGCTGGCACGGCTCAGTGGTTGCACATCGACCTGTGAACCAGATTATCACGGGGCAGGGTACATGCCCAGGTTGTGAGCGCGATCCTGTGTAGGGTGTGCAGGAAGCAGCTGATCAATAATTCTCATCATTGATGTTTCTATCTCTCTTTTCCTCTCCCTTTCTCTCTTAAATAAATAAAAATATAATAAATACATAAAGAGAATATACAGCCCATGCCATTTCCTTCAGAATGTGAAAACTAGAATAATTTAAAAAAAATAAATGAAGCAGAGAGCTCCAAGCCAGTACAGCTTTCACTTTCCTAAAAGGAGCTGTATAAGAGACAGGAAAACAACTTTTCGTCATCAATAAACTTTCAGAATTTGTTTTGATCACATTTACAGTATTATGAATGTGCTAAATTAATACAATGTAAGTAAAAGAAAAGTCTTCGGGGCTAAAATATTCTCAATTTTTATAAAAATTTAAAAGCACTACTAAAATAAATTAATGCCTTATACCATGTTGTCACAAAATATTAAAGTAGATATCTATGTTGCTGATATTTTTACTCTAGATATATCATTTTACTCCATTTATATTCTATTTACCTAAGATTTATTGAGCACCTCTGTAAAAATAAGGCACTGTTTTGGATATGAAGATTCAGGAATGAAGAAATAAAGTACCAGTTTCTTTCCAAGCATACAAAAATCAACTTATTATAAAACACAACTATACTAGGATTTCTGAATAATAGTTATAATACAAATCAACTTGTTATGAAAATTATATTGCCCAAATTTCTTTTTTGATATTTTCATTGCCTGAAAACTTCAAAAATGTTTATAAATGTGGTACATTCTGGACTGGTATGATTTAATTTGTTTACAATTCAAAACACAGAAAGCCATGTACACAAACACAAGAGTGTCCTAAGTATACACAGACTGCTCGGAAAAATCCAGAAACCCTCATGCACAAACACACGAGAATCCAAAGTAAACACATAGGTAAGTATATTAGTTCCTTAATGCTACTTATTCAAAAAGGATTTCCTCTGAGCATTTCCAGATACCGTTTCTTTCTGAGGAAAGAAAAATACTAAAGTTTTCACCTAAAAAAATACCTTATTTACCATTTAAAATGATATGCAACATAGTATAGGACTCAAATGCCAAAGCTTTCACAGACCATATATAAATGTATCAATTCAATCATACTTCTGTATTAATGAAAAAATATAAAATACAGCACACTCATCAATCACTTTTTGCCTAAATCAACGATAGAAATGATACAAAAGGCAACAAAATACATTTGAAGATGTCAGAAAAGGGAAATTATAGTCGTTATTGTTGTTTTTTAAGAGTGTTACTACAGATAAGTCTTTTACTACAGATACTAACACCTCCAGCCTTGTTGTAGAATTCAATAATCAATGGTGAACTTAATGAAACAACTATAAATCTTCCAGGCTACACCAAGGTTTCCCCTTCTCCTTCTAGAGCCTCTGGAGACTATGGATGACTCAGTTAACATGTGCACACATACACACACACTTCCACTTTGTGAACGCTGGCAAATGTTTCAGCAATAAATGTCTAACTAGTATCCAGTGATCAGCAAAGGGTTCACCCCAAATTTAATGAATCAGAATCTATGGGTGTGGAGCCAGGGAATCAGAAAATTTAACAAGCATGTCCAGAAAATTAATCTTAAGAAACAATGAGAAAACTCTACAGCAGATACTAACTCCTCTACTATTTTTCACGCAGTTAATATCAATCAATCGTTGAGACAGTCAGAAGAAGAGAAGGAAGTTTTGTCATACATATGCGTGCGTGTGGATATATTTTAAGAACAGAGAATTAAACATGATTCCCACAGTATAAAGAAATATCAAGGCCCTGGCCGAGTAGCTCAGTTGATTAGAGCATCTTAGGGTATGCCACGGTTCCAGGTTTGAGGCCTGGTCGGCACAATCAAGCAATGAATGCATGAATAAGTGGGACAACAAATGGGTGTTTCTGTCTCTCTAATTCCCCTTCCTCTCTCTCTCTTTAAAATAAAAAATTTAAAACAGGAAATACCAAGTAGAACTCTTCCCCTTTCTATCTTATCATACATATAAATACAGCCCTTTAAAGGCGGTTTAGAACTTCTTTCCTTTACGATCACCTTTCATGTTCATGTTACAGTATTTAGTAACCAATTTTTTTTTAAGTTTTTCCTGATCTTCAGAGAGAAAGAAAGAGAGAAGATAGAGAGACAGAAACATCAATGAGAAAGGAACATCATCAATTGGCTGCCTTCTGCACACCCCCTATCAGAGAATGAGCCCAATACTAAGGCATATGCCCTGACTGGGAATCAAACTGGGGACCACTTGGTTCCTGGGCTGATGCTCGACTACTGAGCCACACCAGCCGGGCTTTAGCAACCAATTTTATATTAAGTATGTTAGAGGCTGGGGAAAAGCACAGAATAATAATTAGCTGCACACTAAACCCTTATGTTTCACATTTATTTAGAGATAATCTTACCTATAGGAGGACTAGCTCCCAAGAGAAGCAAAGCAAAAGAGAAGAAAAGAGCCAAAACCAGTTTGGCTCAGTGGATAGAGCGTTGGTCTGTGGACTGAAAGGTCCCAGGTTCGATTCCGGTCAAAGGCATGTACCTTGGTTGCGGGCACATCCCCAGTAGGAGGTGTGCAGGAGGCAGCTGATCGATGTTTCTCTCTCATCGATGTTTCTAGCTCTCTATCCCTTCTCCCTTCCTCTCTGTAAAAAAAAAACAAAAAACAAAAAAAAACAAACACACCAATAAAATGTTTTTTTAAAAGAGAGAAGGAAAAATAGGACAGAAGTATAGAGAGAAGGGGTGTTTAATCTTTCCTGTATTTTAGCACCTGACTCATGCTCTCTCTTCCCAAAGACTTGTACCTAATTTATACTCAGGTTCGCCAATCTCTACAAGAATAGAGTAGCTTCCTCAGTTTTGTTGTAACCCAGGAGAGACACCTCACTCAGACACAGATCAAAAATGTTTAGAAAAGCGCGTTTATTTCCTGTACAGGGTCTGCAGCCAGCTCGTGCAGGGAAGACGGACCGGACTGCAGCCCCAAGCTCTAGAAGCCTTTTGCTCATATAGGCTTCTTTTCCTTAGCAGGCAAGCAAGCTACGTGCACAGAAGCAGATATCTGCCGTTAGCCATCAGCCATTCCTAATTATGTTACATGTAACATTTCAGTTCTCCCTTCTCCGGCCACCTGGCCTTACCCCTCCCTGTATCAGATGGTGGTCAGCACAATGAGCTTGTTTGGACGAGCTGGGCAGCGGCCGTCGTGCTGGCCTTGGGAATCTATGGTGCACAGCTGCCGCGCTGGCCTTGGGAATTTTTCAGTCTATAAGTTTCATCATATAATGAAAATTTTTTTTTAAAGACAGTATTATGTTCATGAATTTAAAATAATTTTAAATAAGCACTTAAGATACAAATAGAGATTAACCAGGACAGTCAATCTGGTCTCTGGCCAGTGTTCAGAGGAAGTCTGAGCTTCTACTCCCATGACTACAAAATTCTGACTCGGTTCCTGGGCAGACTGGGCCATCCAGTTGTTGGTCACTCAAAAATAAGCTCTCCTAACCCAGGAGACTCCAGGTAAAAGCAGAGATGAGATGTCTTGGTGTATTACAATGTAATACAACCAAAACAATCAATACTGGCTTTTTGTTGTTTTCTACCACCAAGTGACACCTCTCTTTATCCTCTCCACTCACATGACAAAGAAAAAAAAAGTAATTAACAGTCAAGAAACGTGGAAGAGACCAAAGAGCATGCAGTTAGAATTCCAATTTAGCCCAATGGTGCCAACTGGGATTCAGGAAAAAGTTCTAGGATCCCAGTAATATCAATATGTAGTTTACTACAATGCTTCCTAAGTATTTCCTTACTTAATATTAAGCCAGAAATGTTTGTAAATATGTACACATACTAGCCATAAGGAACAACAGAGAGACTACCCTCTCATTTTGAAAATGTTCCTCTTTCTTTTTTTATTGATATTTTTAATGCACATACTTTATTTTTTCTTAAAATAGAGTTGGCATACAAAATTAGTGTCAGGTGTGCAAAATAGTAATTCAACATTTATCTGTACATCTTATGAAGTGATCTCCACTTTAAGTCTAGTAACCATCTGTCAATGTGCAATGTTCTTACAATATTGTTGACTATATTCCCTATGTTGTACATTATATGCCTGGATCTATCTATCTATCTATTTATTGATATTTTACAGAGAGGAAGGGAGAGAGATAGAGAGTTAGAAACGTCGATGAGAGAGAAACATTAACCAGCCGCCTCCTGCACACCTCCCACGGGGATGTGCCCACAACCAAAGTACATCCCCTTGACCAGAATCGAACCTGGGACCCTTCAGTCCACAGACCGACGCTCTACCACTGAGCCAAACCTGTTTCGGCTGGATCTATTTTTTTTTTCTTTTTAAAAAATATATTAAGGTATTATGTGTACATAGCTTACCATTGCCCCCCTCCCCATATATGCCCTCCCTCCCCAGAGTTCTATGTCCATTGGTTGTACTTTTATGTATGCATACCAGTCCTTCGGTTGATCCCCTATCTCCCCAAGATCTCCCTACCCCCCTCCCCCGCTGTCATTTGACAGTCTGCTTGTTGTTTTACTGTCTCTATATCTATCTTTCTATTCATTAGTTTATAATGATCTTTAATATCCATAAATGAGTGAAGCCATATGGTGTTTCTCTTTCATTGACTGGCTTATTTCACTCAGCATGATGTTCTCCAATTCCATCCAGGTTACTGCAAATGATGAAAATTCCTTATTTTTTATGGCAGCATAGTATTCCATGGTGTAGATGTACCATAGTTTTCTGATCCATTCATCTGCTGACGGGCACCTAGGCTGTTTCCAAATCCTAGCTATTGTAAATTGTGCTGCTATGAACATAGGGGTGCATATATCCTTTCTGATTGGTTGGATCTATTTATTTTATAACTAAAAGTTTGTCTTGTTTTTCTTGTGTGTGTGTGTGTGTGTGTGTGTGTGTGTGTGTGTGTGTGTGTTTAGAGGACGGGATATATCTAGAAACATTGATCCCTTGCCTCCCATAAGCGCCCCCACAGGGAATCAAACCCGCAAACTGGGCATGTACCCTGACTGGGAATTGAACCCACCGCCTTTTGGTTTACAGAACAACACTCCAAGCAACTGAGACACACCGGTCAGTGTGAAAATGTTCCCCTTTCAACGTGATTCTATCTTGTTTGATTGATACTGTCAAGTATACATATAAAAAGAAAAATAATAGTCCAAGCAATGCAGCAGAGTATAAACTAAAATGACCAAATTTATCCATTTCTCCAATCCTTCGAATTCCTTCCCTCATGCCAAAGCAATTATTATTACCAGGTGGTGGTTGTTGTTTGAGGGGAGGGGCACGGCGGTATTCGTAGATAAAACGCTCCACTTATATACAAGCATGGGTACAGCATTTCTAAAGCTTTTTTTACATTAAGAATATCATACTTAGATCGATTTAAAACTTGCTTTTTTCACCAATATCTCCTTCATCTTTCTACATCAGCCCATGAAAGATTGCCTCAGCTTTGTTAATGGCTTCACCGTATCCCTCTGTATGTGAGAATATACCATGACTTATTTTAGCCAGGCCACCATTAAAGGACATTCAGTTTATTTCTTTTTTTTGAAATATTTTTTTATTAAGGTATTATCTGTGTACATAGTTTATCATTGCGCCCCCCCCCCCATAGATGCCCTCCCTCCCCAGAGTTTTCAGGTTATTTCTTTTGGTCTTATTTTGTTTGGCAATTTTACACAATGCCGTCATGAATATCCTTGTTCACTCAGCAGTGAATACTTACAGCTAATATACCTTTAGGGAAAATTCTTTAAAATTCCTGGGTCAAATGGTATATGTACTTGACATTTTAAAAAACAGTGCCAAACTACACTCCAACATCGTTAAATAAGTTTACATTTCTACTAGCCATGTCTGAGTGTCCCACATCTCCAATGCTTGGTGTTACCAAGCTCGTTATATTTACAAACCTAACAGTTGTTTTAAAATGGTATCTCATTGCTTTAATTTGCATATTTTTTTACTCACAAGTGAGGCTAAGAATCTTTCCAAATTTTTATTGGTTGCTTTTTCTACTTTTCCCCCCCTTCCTATAAATGGTATGCTCCAATTTTGCCAATTTTTATATTAGGTTAATATTTCTTCTAACTGATATTAACATTTTTTTATGTTTAGGAAACTTGTCCTTGACACTTAGCATATTAGCCTTTTATATATACAGATTATTCAAACATTCAATGAGCACTTCCTATGCTGCACTGTGTCAGAGATACAGAAATGGTGAAGACATGATCCCTTGCCTTAAAAAAAAAAAAAAAAAAACTTACTCCCCTAACCTCTAGTTATAACATGGCACACTTATATAAAATTCATAGTTATATATTAGAACCTCAAGAAATATAAACAGTCTCACTAGAACTTTGTTTCACAACTTAGCAAATATAAAGTGGTTGAGAATCAAATATCACGTTTCTAAATAAATATTAAGTCTTGGCATCTCAAATTGAGTATCATTTCCCTTCCTATAAGTACAGAGATTTAAGTCTAGAAAGGCTCTGAAACCATAGCTTTGAAAAGAAGGTCAGAAAAAGCCAAAAGAAACTCCCTTTCTACACCATTTAATTAAACTTTAATACAAGAAACAGGATATTAAAATTTCAGAAATGAATGTATCATTGTAAAAACAAGCTCACTTTGAAAAAACGTTACACATCCAAAGGATTCTCTACCTTAATATTATGTTAACAAATGAGCAACAAAAAGTTAATATTCAATTATTCTTCTTTGAAAAATTTTATCTATTAACACTACCAAGAAAGTTGCAACTGCTCTAACAAGGTACACACCTACCTGTGCACATGATTCTTCAGGTGTTTTGGCACTAACTGAATAAAGTGCTGGGAGATCTAGTCTGTGCACAGAGAATTTTTCTAGAGTGTGCAAAAGGGCTGGAGCAAGGTGAGAAGTTTGACCTGAGCCTCGTTCTCCAGACAGCAATAATCTTGGCCTGTAAGAGGTTGGCTGATGATATGGTGACCTGCAATACATGTAAGAAATTATTTTAAAACCATATACTCTGAAGATCAATATGAAATATTAGGCAATATATTTACATTAAAAGAATATAACTCCAAATTAATAGAATTTCCCTATCTTTCTTATTTTTAAGTAAAGTGAACCATTTTTCATTAATTAGTTTTAAAATGTTGATCTCGCCGAAACCAGTTTGGCTCAGTGGTAGAGCATCGGTCTGCGGACTGAAGGGTCCTGGGTTCGATTCCGGTCAAGAGCATGTACATTGGTTGCGGGCACATCCCCGGTGGGGGGGTGTGCAGGAGGCAGCTAGTTGATGTTTCTCTCTCATCGACGTTTCTAGCTCTCTATTTCTCTCCCTTCCTCTCTGTAAAATATCAATAAAATATATATTTTTTAAATGTTGATCTCTCTGACCATAATAATAACCAAGAGGTAAAAGTATAAAAACCCCTTCTAAAAAAAGTAAAAATATATTAACTTGGGAAATGTTTCAGATACTATGTGTGACTTAGTTTATTATCGATCCATGGTAAAATGTTAAGAATCCCACTTTAACAAGGAGGTACATCTGAAGATTACCCGAAATACAGGACTTTTTTTAATGGTTAAAATGTTAAATTGTATGTATTTTTAACCACAATTTTTTAAATAGGGGGAGGGGGGAGTAGGACTTTTTCTGTGGCAGCAAATTTTGTTTCTAAGCTAATAGAAACTGTTTTTACCCTCAAATCTGACATCTAAAGCCCTACAGGTTTACGTAAATATATTAATGAAATTCAAATAAATAAAACAAATTCACATACAAATCACTATAGGTAATGAAGTAAATTCTAAGCAATGCAATAAGCAAATAAACAACTAATGGGAAGAAATAGAGAAAACACTGTTACTGAAAAGGATTATTATGTACTAGAAAATCCAAGAGAATCATCTAATAATTTTCAGACTCTACCAGCAAAGTATCAAGATAAAAGATGGGAACAGAAAGGCAAAAAGATTCCTAAATACCATTAAGAACCAATATTTTAAAAAAATTGAGATCCTATTTACAACTGCAAAAACACAAATGGCAAAACAAACAATATTATAAAAAGAAGTATGAAACAATATAGAATATATCATGAGTCTGATTTTATAAAGATGTCAATACATATGTGTGTATGTATTTTATTTTATACATTTAAAAATTCAAATCAAAATCCCAAAAGAATTTGAGAGAGATTTCAAGCTTAATCACCACATTATCGGGGGGGGGGGGGGGGGGGGAGATCAAGAAATTCTTGAAAAAAGATGTTAGGTCAAATTTTACATTTAAACCTGTTTTAGTAACAAACACTTCATACAAATTTATCATTTAACTTTCTTAACAATTCTGTGAAATACAGTTTCCATCTATTAAATAGATGAAGAAACCAAAGTTCAGAGAGGTTAGGTTAAGATTGTACAACCTAGTGGTGACAGATTCCAAATTATCATTCAGGCCCATATAATCGCAAAGGCCCCAACCACTATGTTAAGATGTGCCCTGCCAAGGTCGGTTTGGCTCAGTGGTAGAGCGTTGGTCTGCGGACTGAAAGGTCCCGGGTTCGATTCCGGCCAAGGGCATGTACATTGGTTGCAGGCACATCCCCAGTGGGGGGTGTGCAAGAGGCAGCTAGCTGGTCGATGTTTCTCTCTCATTGACATTTCTGGCTCTCTATCTCTTCCCCTTCCTCTCTCTAAAATATCAATAAAATATATTATTAAAAAAAAAAGATGTGCCCTACTTTATACTGAAACATTTTACAGAACATAATAACAAAACAGAATGCAGAATACACCAAGGAAAAGTAACACAGATCAGTGAAGATAATAGGCAACCCAAGAAACAAATCACAGTAACTGAAAGAATTTTACATAAGATAAAGGCATAAAAAAAAAACTGGGACAGAGGTGAATTACAAAATAAATGTTTAAAATAAGGAGGATTCAGATCCTCATTTAAAGGAATAAGTAAAATGAATTCTCACACAGAAACAAATAAGAAAAACCAAAAGATACATTTATCTAATACATACAAATTCTTAAACTTTTATAATTCAAAAATTACAACCTGAACCAAATGGCAAACAACCAAATAAGACCAAAAATTTGCTATTAACAAAAGTGGTTCTCAATGCATAAAGAGACGATGTGCATAGAGTTAATAAAGAATACTTTCGTCGAAACCGGTTTGGTTCAGTGGATAAAGCGTCAGCCTGCAGACTGGGGGATCCCAGGTTCAATTCCGGCCAAGGGCATGTGCATTGGTTGCAGGCACATCCCCAGTGGGGGGCGTGCAGGAGGCACCTGATCGATGTTTCTCTCTCATCGATGTTTCTGACTATCTATCTCCCTTCCTCTCTATAAAAAAATCAATGAAATATCAACAAACGACAAGTGTTGGTGAGGATGCGGAGAAAAAGGAACACTCATGTACTGCTGGTGGTACTGCACCTCAGAAAGCTGTATTTCTTATCCCCTTATGGCAAAATATTGTAAAAAAGTAAACTTACTTTTCATCATAAGGGTTTTCTACCAGATTGACAGACCTTAAATATCTTTACTTATATTTCATCTTAAACCTAAATTAAAGGTTTCAACACTGTTTTAGGAAAGTATTTCCAGAAACAGAAACGCACCAGCAATGCTCAAGCTAATGTTATTGGAGACCAGAATTAAAGTCATCTTTCTATGTCTAGCACCTTGTTTTTATTGGCCTGGCATACTAATTCACGTAGTTCAAACCACAGGACTAACAAATAACAAACTAACCAAAAACATTGTGTAGCCCTTATTAAAGGCTTACAATCTACCATGTATATGTCTTAGAAAGTGTAAAAATATTATCTAACCTACCCAGAAAAGCAATGCATTTTCCTATCTACATATTAAGCTCAGAAACCAATCTGGAAACTGCATCGTGTAAGAGAAAGAATATGATCCCAGGAAACAAACAGCACAGACCCCGGCTCTGCCACCTGCTAGTAGCATGACCATGGGCATTAACTCAGTTCCATCATCTATAAAATAATGATACCACAAATTATATATATATTTGATTTCTTACAGAGAGGAAGAGAGAGGGATAGAGAGTTAGAGACATCGATGAAAGAGAAACATCAACCAGCTGCCTCCTGCACAACCCTACCGGGGATGTGCCCGCAACCAAGGTACGTACATGCCCTTGAGCGGAATCGAACCGGGGACCCTTCAGTCCACAGGCCGAAGCTCCATCCACTGAGCCAAACCGGTTTCGACTGATACCACAAATTAGCTATATGATTACTGAAAAACCTATATGAGTTATCACACATATGGTCCCAAGCTTTATACATTTACCACATATCTAGTTTGCAATGAACATCAGATGCTAACTCCAATCCCTTCGTACTGAAAAAAAATAGCAATGTCACTATTTCTCCTGCAAAGCGAAGCCCTCCTGGATTTCCCAATGAAAGCTTCTTAGTTCTGCTTTCATAGCACCTCAGCCACATTGCAATGTCTGTCATCTCCAATAACAAGAACTTCTCCAGACTAAGAATGTTATATTTTAATCATGCGTATGTCTTTGGCACCTAGTTCAGTGCCTGTCATATAATAAACACATAAAACTGGCAGAATGGGTGGATAAGAAAATAAATGAATAAGATTTATCAAAACATCTCTAACCAAAAGAAAAGCTTGTTAGAATATATAGCTGTCTCACTTATTAAAGTCAAATCAGAACTAGAAATGCTTATGTAAAGGAAGCTAAAATTAAATCAATTTCAAAAAGGCTAAACTAGCCCTAGCTGGTTTTGGCTCAGTAGATAGAGCATCGGGCTATATACTGAAAGGTGCCAGGTTCAGTTCCAGTCAAGGGTACATGACCGCATTGTGGACTTAATCCTCAATGTGGGGCGTGCCAGAGGTAGCCAATTAATGATTCTCTCTCATCGTTTATGTTTCTATCTCTCTCTCTCTCCCTCTCCCTTCCTCTCTGAAATCAATTAAAACAATATTAAAAATTTTATATCAAAATCTATTTCTGTATCACTTTACTGACAACAGAGCTATCTTATAAAATTGGAACATATTATTTTTTGACAGTTTCTTAGCTCTGCTATCATGTATTTCAAATCCAAATAACTAAAATTGTCAAAACAATTTACCCAATTACACACAGGCTAGCTAGGTGGGGTGGGGGAGGACTGTTTGGCTTTCCCTTAGCCATGAATAAAGCAGATCTGTACAATTACTGAAATAGTCTAAGAAAACGTCCCTGAGGGCATACAAGTAATGACCCAGGAATAAAAGAAAAAAAAAAGAAGAGCTTGCTGTTAAAAGAAAAAAAGAGTAAATGAAAGTAATTTATTCTCATTTTTAAAAATGCAAAACAAGCAAGGGTTATCAATGCAAGCAATTAAAATAACATTTTACCAAAATCTACATGGGAGAAACTTCAATTCAAGTTGAAGACTTAGATTTGTTCAAAATATGTCAAAAGGAAAACTACTTAAATGTAACACATAACCCAACATCTTCCAAAAAAGTGCGATTAGACTTACCTGACTGGAGCATTATGGTCCTTTAACTCTCATAATAATTATGTAAATGTAAGTGATGATGCTATTAGTATTTGAAACTATTTGGTCCCTTAATTTAAAATTAGATTAGCACTAATATTGTTTACCCATTAAAGTGCACAGCAAAAGCTGCTTTAATATAGATAAAGGTGAATGTAAATAGAAATCTAAATTAAGAAAGTGTAACTAATGTTATTTTGGAGAATTGAAAAGTTACTTGCTTAATTAGTGAGCAATTTCTAATTCAAAATCTTTTTAGTACCCTAGAGTCCCTAAATTAGCATCTGAAACTTATTGTAAATTAAAATATCCTAACGATGGTAAATAATTCACTTCTGTTCATTTAGTTCAAATAAAAAGCAATAAAATTAGGAACACGAGTTGATTTTCTAAAGATAACCCTTCCTTCCACTTTGGTTTAAATAAAAGTCATAATCTGTTTAGAAAAAAGTTTTCACAGTTAACCAATAAACCAATTATTACCACACAAAAACAATATACACAGTAAATATTCCAGAACTGTGTCCAAACAACAGAAAATCAAAGTCTTCAAGGTTATAACCATAAGTATAAACATACCATAATTCTAACCATACAGTAGTAAAAATCATGCTAAATAGAAAGAAATGTGATTTACATTACTTACATTGTAAAATGAAGGTAGGATTTATGTACAGCAGCAGCTGATGACTGTTTCTTTGGTGATCCTGAGTGACAACTGGTCTCAAAAATTGATAAAGCATTCTCATCTTCACTATCATCTAAAACTAGAGTATCTATATCTGTTCAAAAACAAAACAAAACAAACCCACAAGATTGAGAATTATAAAGTCATTTAAAATTAGTGTCTATAAAAGCTAAGAAAAATTGGTTTAAAAATCAAATTAACCAGAACCATGGAGACACGTGCCCAGGTTGCAGGCTCAATCCCAGGCAGGCAGCCAAAAGATATTATGCTCCCACGTCAATGTTTCTCTTTTCCTCTCCCTTCATCTCTCTCTATAAGTCAATAAAAATATTTGTCTTAAGTTTTTAAAAGTTGGATGGGAAATACTAGTACATATCCTTAGTTATGAAAGTTAGAGATAAGAAATGTATTATTTATGGCAAAGTATCTTGCTCAAAGATAATAAAATATGTATTCCCTTCCATATTTAATTAAAGAAATTGAATAATCCATATGACATTTCATGAGAATCCATCCCTAAAAAATAAAGTTCCTGAAAAATAGAGTTAGAAGAGCAAAATTCATTTAAATATTAATGGGTTTTACTACATATATTTTCAATGTTAGTGTAATTCACTGAACAATTTTCTATTTGATACAGACCACTTGCTAAACAAGATACTATGAACTGGGGCAGTGGTCGGCAAACTCATTAGTCAACAAAGCCAAATACCAACAGTACAATGATTGAAATTTCTTTTGAGAGCCAAATTTTTTAAACTTAAAACTTCTTCTAATATATATTTTTTTATTGATTTTTTTACAGAGAGGAAGAGAGAGGGATAGAGAGTTAGAAACATCGGTGAGAGAGAATCATCCATCAGCTGCCTCTTGCACACCCCTCACTGGGGATGTGCCTGCAACCAATGTACATGCCCTTGACCGGAATCGAACCTGGGACCTTTCAGTCGGCAGGCCGACGCTCTATCCACTGAGCCAAACCGGTTTCTGCTTAAAACTTCTTCTAATGCTACTTCTTCAAAATAGACTTGCCCAGGCTGTGGTATTTTGTGGAAGAGCCACGCTCAAGAGCCACATGTGGCTAGTGAGCCACAGTTGGCTAACCACGGAACTGGGGAAATAAAGATAATTAAAACATATTACTTTCTCTTCAAAGTTCATTGGCCTTACCCTGATTAGCTTATGAACTTAAAGTTTTCCTGTAAATGAACAGAAAAGATAGCTTTCTGTTTTTAAAGGTAGCTTTCTATCTTTACCTCAAGTCCAAATTACAATCTTCAGGCTAGAATCCAAGATATTTTATAACCTGATTCTAGTCTACTTCCTCACTAAAAATTTACAGCAAACTAAACTGCTCTGCCAATAAAAACAAATGATGAATAGAATCCAGAGGGGCTTTATGGTACCATAATTAAGAGCATGGGTTCTGTAGCCAGGATCCCTGCGTTTGAGTAAGACCTAGAACTTACTGAGTACCCAATATAAGTAAATACCTTCCTCAATCTTCCAGTTTCCTCATTTATAAAATAAAGAGTTAAAAAAATAAAATAAATAAAATAAAATAAAATAAAGAGTACCCTATCCATAGGATTATTATGAGAATAGACAACAATTTGTGTAAGGGCTTTATAATAATAACATAATTATAAGCCATTATTATTATAGTCAACTCCTCAAAAGACCCTAATACCCCTACATAAATACAATCAGAATGTCCCAAGAGCAAATAAACAAACATTCACGTGTGTATTTTTAATAAACATTCACTAGTCAACTACCATATACTAGGCAACATGCCAGGCCAGGAATAAAAAAGGTATATTTTCTATATTCATGGCAAATATAAAAAAGTAACATATAAATAATAAGCTTATGAGGAAATTCAAAATTTATTTGTGCCTATACTTGTTTCATTTTAACAATATGAAAAAATAATTACAGTACCTTCTTTGTGGTCACTCTGGCTAATTTCAGCATGAGGAAACACTTTTTGCAAGACTGCCAGGATATTGTTGAAGCTTCTTTCTAGCAGTGGCCTTATGATGGGGGACAGTGCATGTCCCGAAGACATGACAGCACGCTGGGAAGCAGGCACAATATTCTGCATTGCATGATAAAAATCTTGAGCGCTGAGCACTATTGAGGAAACGTCGAGCTGCAGTTTGTGGCTGCTGGCATAGATCTGGGGGTAGCGCCTCCGCAGGGCAATCAGGGCGGCTTCAGTGCACAGGGCCTTGATGTCAGCTCCACAGTACCCTAATGCACAAGAGGAAAAGGACAGAAAAGGTAAGTTCATTCTCCTAAGGCCAACTATGTTTCACAAATAAACACATCTTTACCTAAGGAAATAATACAAAAATCAATAATTATTTGTAATTTTATCAGCAAAATAAAAGTTGACCATTTAAAATCACCTAATTGTTTACTCATCAAGCCTAAAATGTTTTGAATAGTTAAATTAACAAACACATGAACAATATTAAAATAAGTCATGTACTTTGTGCCAATACCAGAGATGATAATTGACAATTTTTCTTCAAAAAGAGGTTTTAAAAGAATCTAGTTTCATCTCAAACCTTCATCAATATTCCCAATCTTTAGTTTAGTCTTTATGAAATTACAGTTACCTATCAATTTTTCAATATTACTAATTTCCAAACACACAGAATAATACAAAACAGCACATAAGCAGAAACTTCAAAAACAGAGCTTATTCAACTACCAACCAACTCTGAGTGCAACTGAGAAGTTGGTATCTAATTATCTCAAAAACTACATTTTAAAGTTGTGATCATCTCCGATGGTTCTAAAATATTAAAGGGAACAAAAATGCATTAATTTTACACATTAACCTCACATATGTTATATATTATTTTTTTTAACTTAAAATGACTGATGATCTAGTTCTAAGGAATAGACCAACAAGGGTCTATTCCTTACCATTACCCATATTTAAATGATTATAATAGTTAACAACAGATCAAGCCCCGATGCTTTTAAGTCATTTCATTCATTTAAGCAACAAATACAAAAATACACTATTTATTAGGTTTGTAACACTAAAATAAAGAAAACTCAAACTAACCATGTTGCTTTTTATATTAGTAATTAAACTTGCATTTGGCCACCTTTATCAATTACACCAGCAGGGGGAACCACTTGACCTAGTTATACAACATTGGTCTCTCAGCTCTTCAAAGAGTGGTATCAGGTGTATTTATTTTTTTTATACCTCACAATGGTCTCACTGAACACTTATATACTGAAACAAAAATGGCGGTTAAACAGGAAAACCACCAATGAGGAGAGAAGAAATGGCCCTAGACTAACTGGTAGAAAAAATACATTAAGGGACAAACCCATATAAATCAAACTGCTAGGGCAAATAAATTCTGTTAATCAAGTCTTACAAATAATGGGGGGGGGGGGTCCTCTTTACTTTGCTCTCTTTTATCCATAGCACTCACTACCGAATCATTTACCTAATATCTTTACTTCTGCCTTTCCCAGCTGCAATGTGAGCTCTGTAAGAGTAGGGCTATTTGTTTTGATCACTAAGGATTCTCCAATACAGAAAATAATACCTGGCCTGGCATTCAGTAGATATTCAATAAATATTTCTTGAGTAAAAGAAAAAAGAAAAAGAGAAAAAGAATTCACTCCAGGTTTATATGTAGTTTGGGAAGGAAAAACTCTAAGATTACTATGTACTACCATAAGAAGTGGATAAATTATACCTACTGAGTTTCTCTTTTCTTTTTTAAGAAATCTAAACAATTTTATTATTAAAGCAACTTAATAATTTCAATGAAAGTTATGAAAAAACATAGGAAGTGTTGCATTCTTAAAGAAACATTTACACAAGTTGGGGGAAAACTTAATATGACCTATGAGAATTTAATTCAGAAAACTATAAGCAGATTAAGTCCCATGACAGCAATCCATCTCCCAAGTAATTCTTCAGAATAACAAAATTTACCATATTCTCTCATTTTATTTTCTATTTCTCAGTGAAAAAAGTATCATTTCCTGTGTCATACATATTTGTTAAATTAGTTCAACAAAATAACTGTAAAACATCAGCTCATAAATACTTAATGAAATAATCCATTTCTGAAGAAGTAACGAATAAACTACCCTCTTGAAACAATATAAACAACCACTTTTCTTTTTCTTCTTTAAAAGTATATACACCCCTAGCTGGTTTGGCTCAGTGGATAGAGCATCAGTCTGTGGACTTAAGGGTCCCCAGTTCAATTCCTTCCATTCTGCCAAGGGCACATGGCAGGGTTGTGGACTGGATTCCACCCCCTCTCCCCCCCCCCTCGCCCCCCAAGTAGGGGGCCTGCAGGGGGCAGCCAGTCAATGATTCTTCTCCCATCACTGATGTTTCTCTATATCCCTCTCCCTTCCTCTCTAAAATCAATAAAAACATTTTTTTCAGTACATACAGAGGAAGGAGGAAGGGGGAACTGGATAAAAGGTGAAGAGAGTATACATATAGACATAGCCATGGACACAGACAACAGAGGGGCCAGGGAGGGGTGCCAAGGGCTGGGTAGAGGTAGTCAAATGGAGGAAGGGAGAGAATGGGAAACTATCTGTAATAATATCAACAATAATTTTTAAAGTAAATACACAGTTAGTGAACATACTATATATGATCCTTATTTTCAGTGCAAAACCTAAGTTAAAAAAGGAGACAAAAAAAATCTCAGAAACAATGCAAAACAAAAAGCCACTAAAAGCCGAAACCGGTTTGGCTCAGTGGTAGAGTGTCGGTATGCGGACTGAAAGGTCCCGGGCTCGATTCCGGTCAAGGGCACGTACATTGGTTGCGGGCACATCCCCGGTGGGGGATGTGCAAGAGGCAGCTGGTCGATGTTTCTCTCTCATCAACGTTTCTAGCTCTCTCTCTCTCTCCCTTCCTCTCTGTAAAATATCAATAAAATATTTTTTAAAGCCACTAAAAGGTATTTCATGCAGTAAATGTTGCCCATAACATTTGTTTGACATAATAATGTTAATAATTTGCATAATAGTAATATGTTCATTTTCTTAATTTATTAAAGATAAGCTAAAAGCTTATCAATAATAATAGATCCCATTTAAGTAAGTAAACTTTAGACTATAAAAAATAGGATTTATCTTCTTTACATTTGCTTATGAATGAGAATTATTAGTTTTTATCTGGTGTGCTCAACCTTGACTACTCATCTGAATCAACAATGAAACTGCAACAAAACAGATCCCCAACAAACAGTAAATCATAAGCTCTTCTGGTTTAATATTATAAATGTATATTTTCAGAAAGCTTTACAAGTGATTCTTATATACAAAAATATTAAGAACTGAATTAATAATATATTTCCTTTACTCATGGACACAGACAATAGAGTGGTAAAGGCCTGGGGTGAGGGCGGGGCGGGGCTAGAAGGGGTCAATTTGGGGAGAAGGGACATATGTAATACTTTCAACATTTAAATATATATGGATGCGCATAGATATATAGACATATAGATATATATAGATACACACACATATATATATACATTTTCTCCTTTATGAGACTCTAAAACAGAATTAAAAATACATCAAAGCTATGGCTAAATAAAATTATATTTGGGTAACCACAATTAAGAGCATATTTTTTCACTTAAGAGTCCTACTTTAGAAAAATAGATGATATAATCATTCTAAATATACTGAAAATATACTAAGCCTTTTGAAAGTTAAAAGTTGATGTTAAGAGGGAAAAAATAACGTCCTTTTTCATATGAATTCCATAAGCATACTAATTCCACCATTATAATTATAATGCTCTGAAGAATCCAAATATCTACCCTATTTGCCGGCGTATAAGACGACTTTTTGGCCCTGAAAAATATGCCTCCAAGTGGGGGGTAGTCTTATACGGCGAGTATATAACAAACTCTGTATTTTTAGTGGAAATTTTAGTGGGTCGTCTTATACACCCAGTCATCTTATACGCCGGCAAATACGTATTTTTCAGGGCCAAAAAATTGTCTTATACGCCGGCAAATACGGTAGATATCAAAGAGAAAGCATTTTTTAATACTGGTATTAAGATGGAAACTGGTCTGAAACACTGAAAATAGAAGCTATTTAAAGAGGTTATAGACTAGAAATGGGCAATAATAAATTTTAATTTATTTTTTAAGTAAAACATCAAACATAATGAAGGCTCACAAGATAGACACCTCAATGATACACTTTCGCTGTTTTGGCCCTCTTAGTAAAAATGAATAGAGAAATATGATTAGGTTTAAGCTCTTCATTAACCTTAAGCTACTACTATTTGTGTACATGTTCTGCATACCGAATTATTTGAGCACTACTAAATAAAATCACACCTAGTTTGCATGCAAACACCTCCAAGTACTTGGGAATTTATTTCAAGGTAAAAGTTACCAAATCCATAACCTTTAACAAGAAATCAGCTATTTTTGCAGTTGTTCAAGTCTTTGTTAAGCATGAACTGAACTCATACTTGTTAAGACATGTTTGGGATACACAAAATGGTAAGTTCATAATGAATTTAAAATTTATTACTATTTCATTCCTGTTTGAAGACCTACATTTGATTTTTTTAATATGAACTGGTTTCACATTAAAATGTCACCACCAAAATCATAATAAAAAATTATAATGGACTTATATGTCTTTCTCCAAAAAGAAAATTATGAATATATATAAGCAGATTCTAAACTACCACCACTCAAAGAAGGCAAGAGAAGTTTTTCAGTCCTATAAGAAATTATGTTTTGAAATTTTTTTAACTTAAGAAACTATCTAAAAGTTAAAGTTAATCACTTGGAAAAAATATGTAGTGGTCTTTAGAAATGAAAAAGGAAACTAAGATTCTAACATTTAGGATGAAGAATTAGAGTATATAATATTTCACATGGTAGATAGGGTAATAGAAAGTAATTTTAAAAGTACCTATGTTTTAGGGAGTTCCCAAAATTTTCTGAAGTCTTATTTCAGTTAAGGATCATTCTGTGACAAATTCACAGAAGAAACTATAAAAATTCCCCAGTCTGACCTGAACTCTAATACAATATCATAAAAATAGTATATAAGAGGGGTCAAATCTCAAAATGGGAAAAGACTGGATTCTGCACCAAATACCACCCTCTCCCATAAAGCAGCATAGGGCTTTGCGAAGGTCAAGCTAAATGTACATGAAATGGATTTGGCGCATGCTCTCTGATACCAGGCAAAGCTTAAACTGGAGTAGTGCTGGAGAGATTTACGTTTTCTCCTCACCAGAAGATGTCGAGGTCTTTGAGGTTCAAAAGCTGAGAGATGCTGCTTCGGAGATGGAAGTCCCTGTGGATGAAGAGGATAATTCGGATGTAGCTAACTGAATGGACTAATGTTCTATTTAAGTTTTAATTATTTGATGGTGGATCACAATGATTTTTTTTAAACTAAATTGTTCTCTTTGGTTTTGGTAACTTTAAAGTTTTCCCAAGTAAGCTGTTGATTGTTAGTGGACTTATTTGGGGGATTTCTACATAATGCTTGAAAAGTTCATGGAGAGAGATCTTTTAATACAGATTTTTTAGGAAAGCAGACAAAAGATGGAAAAAGAATAAAGGAAAAATATGTGTATACTTGATTGCTTAAATATGTACTCATTTTATTTCAGACCTCATTAGAGCCAAAACCCCTGAATCCCATCTCCTACGTATGGTCATGTATGTACGTAAAATACTCTGACCACATCCTTCTAGGACAGCAGTTGTCATTCACTCTGTGGGAGGTCTTCCATTCTGTGAGTGACAACATTACAGTGGAAAGTTTTCTATTTGGGGAAATACTAGCAGATGCCTCAGTATGTTCTCTGAAGACTCCTCTTACTCAACTTCATGAAGATGAGTCCATGTAATCTGCAAAGTGAAAGACTGCACAGTCCTGCCTTTGACATGAATCTTTATCTGTCAAGTTTACACTTACTTTTCTTAGTGAAATTTCTGAAAGGGGACAATTCCTAAAAGAAACACTGGAACAACATTATGGAAATCCAGCACTCAATGAAAGGAATATTACTATAGAGCTTTGTTAGTCAATCACCTAATGGCAGTTAAAATTCTAATTTAGAAGTATTCAAACTTCAAGTGCAATGTTTAAAATAATTTTTTACATTTAAAGGTAGAGCCATGGATTGCACAAAGACATAACTATACTCATTCATATTCCAAATATAAGGGTAAACGAAGACTGCGCAGAATAAACAATGATAATCAAAGAATTCAAATAGTAGCACTCACCAACACATTTTTCAGCCAATTCACCTAAAAAAGCATCTGACAATTTTGGGTTCCAATCCCTGGTATGAATCTGTAATATGTGTTTTCTTGCCTAAAAAGAAAAACACAGTTAAATAAAATATATCAGCCCCTCAAATGCATTTGCTGAAACAAACTTATGGACTAACAATACTCCAGAAAAGTAAATGTTTATTTTTAAAGAATTTAAACACGTTGGCATCAGCATCAACTCTGATTCCATAATAACCTTGCAGCATGGGCAGTGAGATCTGTCTCTATTTCACACACTAAGACATTTAATATGCAGAGAGGTGAGGGGACGTGACTAGTGGCACATATGATTACATAACTGACTTAGGACTAGATTTCAAACTAAATTTCACTTTTCCGCCACATCATTTTTATAACTGGAAAAACATAAACAAAAACTTAATGTTATAATAATCAAAACTTTTAGACAAACTTTAGATTTAGGTGTCATAGAACCTTTGGTTCCTATCATAGTTATAAAGTACCATGCCTAACAATGAGCTAAATGACAAGTAATTTGAAACTTTTAAAAAGTTTGAAGTTAGCCATGGCTTCTCTGGTTTAATTGGTTGGAGCATCACCCCATACACTGAAAGATCCTGGGTTTGATTCCCAGGCAGGGCACATACACGGGTTGCGGGTTCGAGGGCACATACAAGAATCAACCAATGAATGCATAAATAGATGGAACAAAAAACTGATGTTTCTCTTCCTTCCTCTCTCTCTAAAGTAAATAAATAAATATTAATTAAACAGGACAGCTAATTTTCTGTCATCATCTAACTTAGCAAGACTATTAAATCACAACCTCCTCATTGATGTACTTTCTTCACTTGGCCTCCTTTTCCCTCTTACCTTACTGACTGCTCCTTAAGACAAAGGACTTGGTGCTCTCATCTAGTCTCATAACCTTAAATATTATCTAAGGAAAAAAGGTGAACAGCCAGTCCAGGTCTTTTCTCACAGAAAAAAAAAATGGCCTTAGGTTTAGATCTCACAGCACAGTTTCCTTAAAATATAGTTTAAATTTATGTGGAAAACTATGTTCAAGATCCATGCTGCACAATACAATAAGCCACTAGCTATGTGATGCTATTTTATTTAAATTTTTAATTAAATAAAATGTAAAATTCAGTTCCTTCGCTACACTAATGACATTCAAATGCCCAGCAGCACATGTGGCTAGTGTTTATCATAATGGACACTGCTCAGTGGACAATGTAAATAAAGAACATTTCCATTACTGCAGATAACTGAACTAGACAATGCTGTTCTAAATCTTGTTTATTATTAAGTCTCTTAATTGTGATTGGCATACAGACTCTGAGGCCTACATGACTAGACAAAATAGAAGATAACTGAGAAATCAAGGTAATGGCTTTCCTGTACTAAAATGAATACTGGCTGTGTCTCCTAGAACTAAGCACACTGCCCATATACTGGTAAAAGCCTAAAAGATGCTTGGATTGTGGTAAGATATACAAGATAGCTGATGTTGCCCAGGCTGAAGAAGACTGCACCCACTTCAGCTTTGTCTCTTACAACTAAGCAAACTTCTGTGCATTGGCACAGTCTTGGAAGTTGCACTTGGATAATGAAAATGTTTCTGTATATGCTATGTTTCTTACCCTGACAGAACTATATAAACCAGAGTGGGACTCTGATACCAAATTAAAGCCTATGAATTGGGTTGTCAATTCAAAATGACAACCCAATTCATAGGCTTTAATTTGAGCCATTCTAGTGGTTGTGCAAACTGATGTCAAATTGAGGTATTAACTGCTCTATGCAGTGGAGCCATTGCCTCAATTTCCCTGTATCAGCAGTGGGAAATGTCAGGCCCACAGGCTGTCTAAGGCCCACAAAACCATTTGGTCTGGCCCTGCCAAGGCATTATGGGTGAGTTAATTAAATGTTTGACCAAATACTTTTAAAGATATTGTAAATATCCAAATGGCCCTTGGCAGAAAAAAGGTTCCCCACTCCTGCCCTATAGTCTTCTAAACTGTCTTACAAACTTAGATTTGCCTATCTATGTATATAAGCCAAGTATTTTATATAGAACTCTGAAATCAAAGCCCTATAATAACATGAGTGTGTATCTACATATATTCATATGCAGTATCTTCTTTGCTTTCTTCCGTTTACATTTGTATGGCTATAAATATTCCCATTAAACTTATTCTAAATATTAAATTACATGGGAAGCATTATCAAATATAGTACCTTCTCTTCATTCATATTTCCCTCTCAAACTTAAGTTCCCAGTGAAGAAATAGTTGATAATTAAACTGGTCAAACCAAAACTAACAAAATTTTCAAGTAGAATTAGGAAAAAAGAACTTTGTATAATATATAACATTTTACATACTTAATGATTATACATTACCCTGTTTTAATTACACATTCTTTTAGAACCTACACTATAATGAATAACATGCTGCTTTTAATTAAATATGACGATATTGTCATTTTTATGGAAATTTGTATTTTGGGCCCTTATTCATAAACCCACCAATACCCTACAAATGTTATTGTTATGGGAACAAAGCTACTTTGACTATCTAGAGACATAGAACCTGCCATACAAGATAATTACGCCTATCTGGAGAACTAAAAGAAAAGAGTAAGTATCTACAGTAACTTAATCAAGGGTTTTCCTCTTTTTAAAAAGTATAAACTTTCTGGTTAACTATTAATAGAAAAGACTAAATTATTTAATAATTACAAGGATTTTTTTTTTATAGAATTAACTCTGATATCCCAGAAGCACAATTTTAAAAATGAAAATTCAGCCCTAACTGGTTTGGCTCAGTGGATAGAGTGTCGGCCTGTGGACTGAAAGGTCCCAGATTCGATTCTGGTCAAGGGCATGTACCTTGGTTGTGGGCACATCCCCAGTAGGAGGTATGCAGGAGGCAGCTAATCAATGTTTCTCTCTCATCAATGTTTCTAAATCTCTATCCTGCTCCCTTCCTCTCTGTAAAAACTCAATAAAATATAATTTAAAAATGAAAATTCATGAAATACCACTCTCAAAATACCTATGTCACATAACTGAATCACAAATAAATCTTAATAGATCAAAACCAAAAACTCTTACCTTTTGATCAGGCAAGTTGAAAAGGAATTCTCTGTCAAAACGACCAGGTCTCCTGAGAGCAGGATCTATAGAGTCAAGTCTATTTGTAGCACCAATAACAACAATTTCACCCCTATTATCTAATCCATCCATAAGAGCGAGGAGGGTTGACACTATAGAGCTGTAACAAAATTTTTAGAGAAAATTGGGGGGGGAAATGAAAGAAAAGTTGTAAGAACTGTTTTTTATACTAACTTGTATCAATCTTAAAATGCAAATAAAAGTATAGTATAATTATCTTCATGCAAGATCAAGAAATATATAGAAATCATATTCAAAAGTATTCTTAACATTAATAGACACCAAAAACACAGCAACAAAGCCCAGCCCTGTCACATGGCTCAGTGGTTGAGCCTTGACCTATGACCCAGCAGGTCACGGTTCGATTCCCGGTCAGGGCACATGCCCAGGTTGCAGGGCTCAATCTCCAGTGTGGGGTGTGCAGGAGGCAGCCGATCAATGAATCTTTCTCATCATTGATGTTTCTCACTCTCCCTCTCCCTTCCTCTCTGAAATCAATAAAAAGTATATTAAAAAAAAAACACACACACATACACAGCAACAACAAAAATGGTCTACATTAAAATTAAAAGTTTTTCTGCCTTTAACTATCAAGAAAGTTAAAAGGCAACCTAAAAGAACAGGAGAGAAAATATTTACAAATTATATATTTAATAAGGGTTTAGGTCTCAGAATACATAAAAACAATCACAACTCAACAACAAAAAAGTAACCTAATTTAAAAAGAATCAAAAGATGTAAATAGACATTTCTCCATACAAATCATACAAAGGGCCCATCCTTAATCATTAGCAATATCCAAATCAAAACCAAATGAGGTAGCGACCCTGGCTGGGTAGCTCAATTGGCTAGAGCATAGTCATCATACACTAAGGTTGCAGGTTTGATCCCGGTCACAGGTTTGATATTGGTCAGGGCAATATCATGACTGTATAAATAAGTGAAACAATAAATCAGTGTTTCTCTCCCTCCCTTTGTCCTTCACTTGTGAAATGTGCCTCTTTGGAAAACAGCCTGAGAGTTCTTTCAACTACTTACTAAACATAGAGTTACCATATGACCCAATAATGCGCACACAAAAAATAATGTTCATAGTAGCTTTATTCATAACAGCCAAAAAGTCGAAGCAGCTCATGTCCATCAACTGGATAAATGGACAAATAAAATGTGACATATCCATACAATAGATTATATGTCAATACAAATAAATGAAGTACTAACAGATGCTACAACATGGATGAATCTTGAAAACACTGTGCTAAATGAAAAGAAAAAAAAAGCCAGCTACAAAAGTCTGCAAATTGTATGATTGCGTTTTTATGAAAAGTCTAAAATGGGCATATCTAGAGCAAGTCAAAGTATGTTAGTGATTGCCTAGGACTTGGTGGGGGACAAGGGAGAGGTTGGAGAGTGATAGCTAAAAGATATAGGGTTCTTTCTGGGGAAATGAAAATGTTCAATAATTGGTTGTGGTAATGGTTATACAACTCTGTAAATACACTGGAAGCCACTGAATCCTATAGTTTTAATGAGTAAACTATATATATATGAACATATCTGAATCATACAGTTTAAATGAGTGAACTGTATGTTTATCTCAATAAACCTATTTCTGGGGAAAAAAGAGTAAGAAATATATCAGTCTTTTAATAGCAATCTTGGGTAGGGATAATGTCTGCCAATTTATATTTTGTTTAGAGTTCCTACAGAATTACATTTGCATTATTATGATTTTAGACATTTTCTTTAGAATGGCTATCCTTGTAACTAAATTCAACTCAAAATTATTTTAGACTTTTAAACTATGCTTTAAAAATTATTCAATGGAAATGTTTCATGTCTAATTATAAGATAAACCATAATTCTAGTAACAATGGTCTTAGTGTTTTCCAACTGTTCTCCCTTCTATTCTTACTGCCAACACCAGTGTGAAATAACTTCTCCTAATCTGCTCAATATGTTAAAGAAATCATTCTTGGTCCTAAATAAACTGTTCCACCTGTTTCTCAAATCTATAAATGAGACCAAAATGCTAGAGACCCAATATACAAGCATACGGAGGATTTGTGCTGAATAACTGAAAATTAATGCCTCACTCAAGATATAAGGGGTGAGAAATAAGCATCCTTAAGTTCATATTTAATCTCAAACTTTTCCTTAGTATATTCCAATCATTGGGAGCATTTCAAATGTTTGTTAAGATTTCTTTTAAGATATTTTTTATTGATTTTTTAGAGAAAGAGGAGGGGAAAGGGGAAAAAAAACACATCGATCTGAGGACAGTATATCGATCAGCTACCTCCTGCATGCTCCTTACTAGGGATAGAGCCTACAACCCAGGCATGTACCCTGACCAGGAATGAACCAGCAACCTTCCCATGCACGGGAGGACACCCAACCAACAAAGCCAACTGGCCAGACCTGTTTGTTAGGATTTATCAACATTTTAAAGTGTTTTGTACAGGATTATCAGAAGACAAAGCTTTAAACATGACCAAAAACAGAATTATACCCTACCTTAAATTCTACCAAAAGTTACCTTTAATTTAAAATTTTTAATTACGAGCTCCTGGATCAAAATTCTCTAGTAATCCCTATTATGTTCAAAATAAAGTCTAAATGAATTAAATACTATATTTGAGGGCTTGGCCTTAACCCTTCATATTATCTTCTAAAAGAATTTGTATCATCTTTCAAATATGTACTTAAAAATCAAATTGGAATTGTTTTGTAATGTGTGAAGAATAATCAGTTTTATTTTTTCACCAAATAGGTACCCAATTTTCCCAGCATTATTTATTGAAAAGGCCATTCTTTCCCAAGAGCACTGAGCTGCCTGTTTTATTATATACATATTTAATTTAAATACATTTTTATTGATTTTAGAAAGGGTCAGAGAAACATTGGTGTGAAAAAAAAAATCAATCCCCGGATGACTCCTGCATACCCCCTACTGAGGATCAAGCCCACAACCTGTGCCCTGAATGGGAACTGAAAGGTGCACAGTACGACATTCAACCAACTCAGCCACAACTCTGCTCTTGTAGCAGAAGCAGCCATAAATAATGGGAAAAGGAGTAAACATAAGCTGTGTTCCAATAAAAGAGGCAGGAGGCTAAATTTGCCCCACAGGTCATGCATGGTTTGCTGACCCCTGTGCTAACTGAAAAAAATCTTCCTTAAGGACACAGATGACATGTTTAAGCCTCATAGCACTCATCCAAGTGCTAAGGCTAAATACTGTGTCAATGAGTGAAAAGAATCTAACATAATCAGATTAGAAAAATTACCTGTGAATCTGATCTTGTCTGCTAGAGCGAACTGGAGCTAATCCATCTATTTCATCAAAAAATATTATAGAAGGTCTCATCAAATATGCCTAGTATAAAAAGAAAAAGTTATTTATTATATTACTGTCCATTTTTTATAATTACTGTTTTCTCTTAATAGCAAATGATACAACATGCATCAGGTAAGAAAAATTACACAAGTAAAAATGAAATCTCCTTACTCCCCCCTCCTTTCCTTTTTATTTAATATCCAACCACAGGTCGAAAGGTATCTACTGGTTTCAGTTTTATTCTTTGATATGTATTATTTATTCACATACACAATAAAAGTCTTTTTAAACATACTATTTTTGTTTTATTTCATGCATTTGTCATTGAACAATGTCAGCATTTCCAAGTTAATTCTTCCCTCATCCAACAATGTTATTTTATACTTATATATTTCAATTATTATTAAACTAGAGGCCCAGTGCACAAAATTCATGCACTGGTAGGGTCCCCAGCAGCTACAGCAGGCCAGGGCTTCCCACAGCCCCGCCCCTTGGTCTAACTCCCAGGCGAGGGGACAATTTACATACTACACTTTTATTATATAGGATTCTCTTAAAGCATACAGGCTGCAAATGTTTGACTTCCCAATAAACACTGAGCACCATGAAGGTAAGAATTTTTCTGTATTCCTCTTTCTAGATCCATTATCTTAAACATAGCAGTTTTTAATACTAATGTCATATTTGAATTGTTTTAATAATTACAAAGAACTTTGACACACAATGGGCATTCAATGAATGCTTATTGAAAGCATTGTTTTTATTTCATTTGAATTTCTTTACACACAATGAAATATAAGTTGCATTGCCAAATATGAATGACTTTATTCATTAATTAATGAATTAAGCCTGCAGTGAAGGGTAGTTAGGGGTGACCAGACTGGCAGAGGAGGGAAGTTGGGGGCAACCAGGCCTGCAGGGAAGGGTAGTTGGGAGGGACCCAGGCCTGCAGGGGAGAGTAGTTGGGGGGGACCTGGCCTGCAGGGGAGGGAAATTGGGGGTGACCACACCTGCAGATGAGGGCAGTTAGGTGTGACCAGGACTGCAGGGGAGGGTAGTTAGGAGCAATCAGACTGGTAGAGGAGCAGTTAGGCATCAATCAGGCTGGCAGGTGAGTGGTTAGGAGTTGATCAAGCTGACAGGCAGAAGCAATTAAGGTCAATTAGGAAGACAGGCAGGACAATAGTTAGAAGCCAGCAGTCCTGTATTGTGCGAGGGATGTCCGACTGCCCGTTTAGGCCTGATCCCGGTAGATCGTGCACCGGGCCTCTAGTTATATATAAATAGTAAAGATTCATTCACTTTAATATTTTATTTTAAATAAATTTCATTGATTTTTAGAGAAAGGGGGAGAAAGAGAGAGAAACCTCAATCAGTGGCCTCTCACATACACACCAACTGGAAATCAAACCCACAACCATGATATGTGCCCTGACCAGAATTGAACCTGCTACCCCTCAGTGCATGGGACAACGCTCCAACCAACTGAACCATACTGGTCAATGCTCACCTTATTCTTTTAAAAGTATTCACTTATTGCTAAATTCTTTCAGCACCACATTTACAACTGATGAAAATAATTACTATACTGTTTTGTGTGATTTCATGTTAAGCTTTTTATGCTATTTCCTGAATTAGACTACAATCTAATGATAAATATGTTATAACCAGGGTTTCCAAAAGCATCTAACATGGTATTAGGAGCTTAATAGCCACCTCAATAAAAGTGTTGTGAGTCAACTTAAATTAGTACTAGTAAAACTGCTATTATATACCTCTTAGCCATTCAAATTTAGATTACTGATCCTAAATTTCATATACTGACTGGAGAATATGCCTCTTTGAGAACGTCTGTATTTATAGACTAAGTGCATCAACTATGCTAAGAAGATATTCTCTGACTTTACTTACCTGGTCAAAAAGAAGCCTAAGTTGCCGTTCTGATTCACCCACCCACTTGCTCAGACAGTCTGCTCCTTTTCGCATAAAAAAAGCCACCTTTTTGTCTCCTTGACTGCACTCATTAGCTAGTGCTCTGGCAACCAAGGTTTTACCTGTGCCAGGAGGTCCATAAAACAAACAGCCCCTAGAGGAATAAAAAATTAATAAATGTTATCACCACCACTAATAACCAGTACAAAAGGATACATCTCTCATATAATTTTGTATTTATATAAGACACAAAAAAAACTTTTTTTAAAATATATATATTTTATTGATTTTTTTTTACAGAGAGAAAGGGATAGAGTTAGAAACATCGATCAGCTGCCTCCTACTGGGGATGTGCCAAGGTACATGCCCTTGACCGAAATAGAACCCAGGACCTTTCAGTCCTCAGGCCGACGCTCTATCCACTGAGCCAAACCGGTTTTGGCTAAATAAAACTTTTTTAGTACAGCCGAAAACGGTTTGGCTCAGTGGCTAGAGCATCGGCCTTCGGACTGAAAGGTCTCAGGTTCAATATCGGTCAGGAGCATATACCTTGGTTGCGGGCACATCGATTTCTCTCTCATCGATGTTTCTAACTCTCTATCCCTCTCAATTCCTCTCTGTGTAAAATCAATAAAATATATATTTTTTTAAAAAAAACTTTAGTACATAGACAAATGTTTCCCTTCGCTGAGTGTCCTCAAGGATGTTCTCAAAGCACCAAGCTTTGAGAGGCCCAAAAATACAGTTAAATCAAGAGAGAGAGTAATTTGGCAAGATACATCAAAATTTTAAATGTTTTTCCCTGTGACGCAGCAATTTCACATCTTAGAATATGTTATAAAGAGATACTCAAAAGAATGTTATTTTTTTTTTAATTTTAATGTATTTTTATTTCTGAAATGAAAGCAGAGGAAGAGAGAAACAGGAACATCAATGTTAAGAGAGTATCATTGATCAGCTGCCGCCTGCATGCCCCCACTGGGGATCAAGACTACAACCTGGGCATATGGCCTGGCCTGGTCAATGCTTAACCACTGAGCCAAGCCGACCAGGTTAAAAATTTTTAAATGGATGTTCAACAGAGCAGATTCTAATTGTGAAAAACTAAAAAAAATTAAATGCTATTTAGTAATAAGGGACAGATATACTGTTACATTTATAAAATAAAACACTAGTATAGTATCAAATAATATGTACATTATTAATATGGAAGGGATCTAGAATACATTATAGAGTAAAAAGCAAAGTTATGTAAGAGTACTGTTAAGTAATCTCACTTATATTAAAAGTTTACATGTGCAGAATATAGACAAAACGTAAATTTAATACATGCAGATGTGTAAAAGAAATCTGTAACAAATATACAAAATTGTTCATCCCTAAAGAGTAGAATTACTTTCTGTTTGTGACACTTGCTCCCTATAACTGTTTTGTTTATCCCAAGGCTATACTAAAAGTAATAATTATTTTTAAATTTCTATCATATAAAAAAACAAATAAATTGCTATCATGATTTTTAAAAGCCAATGTAGAATTACAGCCTAACTTTTTAAATGACTCAAATAAAAGACTCTTTTTCTTTTTTTATTAAATATATTTTATTGATTTTCCACAGAGAGGAAGGGAGAGGGATGGATAGAGAGCTAGAAACTTCAATGAGAAACATCAACCAGCTGCCTCCTGCACACCCCCACTGGGGATGTGCCCGCAACCAATGTACATGCCCTTGACCGGAATCGAACCCGGGACCCTCAGTTCCCAGACTGACGCTCTATCTACTGAGCCAAACCAGTTTCGGCGACTCTTTTTTCTAATTTATCTTTATTGTTGAAAATATTACAGATGTCTCCTGAAGATGACTTTTTAATAGCTTTTCTACATCCTTAAACACATGGTAAGTAAATTATAACCAAATCTGAATAAAAACCTCCTACTAAATAAAAAGGAACATTTAGCAGCTTAAATCTAACAGTCTATAAATATATATCTTCAGAATATTTTATTCTGCTCAATCTCCTTTAAAACAATTTTTTAGCCTTTTTCTAATATTTAATCACCTCATGATCAACCACAATTAAAATGATCATAAAAATAAATTATCAACTTTACAATCTCAAAAATAGCCCATCAAGTCAAATAAAGACTTCATTGAAATTGTGCTTTCAAAGATGAAACAATACAGAGCATCACACTCAAGGCTATTAGAAAGCCAAATCAAGGAAAATATCTGGGCAATTCACTTATATATTAAAGGCCTGATCTGTGCCTAACAGCTAAATGCTAAGGTGTAAATTTCAAGAAGATAGTACCACAGCCTTAGAGCACTAAAAAACAAATTTTCTTTCTTAATTCTTATTGCTAGAACACATCAAATAAATACATATGAAATATTTCTACTTATAATCATTTACTAATTGAAATTTTATAAATTAACAGTAAATACTTACCTTGGAGGCTGAATTTTAAATTTTTCAAAAATTTCTGGATATAATAGTGGAAATACTACCATTTCCTTTAGTGCATGAATATGATGGCTCAATCCACCTATGCTATCAAACCGTACCTTGGAAAGAAGGGGAAAAGTTTAACATAAAATAATTTTAACTCTTTATAGATTTTTAAATATATGAGACAGTTTTATGATTCAGAAATACATGTCTGAGCAGAAATTGTTGAACATAAAGTTAAAAAAACTTATACTTTTAAAATAAGTTAGAAAAATAAAGTGGGCAGTAAAACTCAAGTGTACATGTCAGTCCAGCCAAATAAAGCTCCCAGTCTTTAATCTCATAGTGACTAAGGACAAGAGCAATGCCCAGTCTAACACTTTAATGGTTATCTATAAGAAAAACTATGTTACGTATGTATGCTAATAATTTAAATGCCTTTCAAAATATCATCTATCACATGCATTCTCAGCAGGGGCAACTTTACCCCCAAGGGGGCAAAAATTGGTCCAGGAGTAGGGTAACAAAAATCTTTGTTATTACAATGGTTTGTAACCCACCAAAGCTCAACTTTACCTGACAAAAATCTTAATCTTTAACACAAATTTACCTAAAGAGAAATTTAATTTTGTGATTACGGGAAAACAATGAAAAAAAGAAAAGTTTGAGAAACACCGATCTCCCGGAAGATGCAACAAAGATTATTCCTCCCCCCTCTAACACTTTAAATATCTAAAACAATTTATAAATTAAAAAACTGGATAAAAGAAAGTGCTTGGGGGGGGGGTTGGAATGAGGGGTTGAGGATAAATATGTGATACTTTAATCAATAAAGAAATTTTTGCCGAAACCGGTTTGGTTCAGTGGATAGAGCATCAGTCTGTGGACTGAAAGGTCCCAGGTTCGATTCCGGTCAAGGGCATATACCTGGGTTGCGGGCACATCCCCGGTAGGGGGTGTGCAGGAGGCAGCTGGTCGATGATTCTCTCTCATCGATGTTTCTAACTCTTTATCCCTCTCCCTTCCTCTCTGTAAAAACATCAATAAAATATATTTTTTTTTAAATAATAATAATGAAAAAATTTTTTAAATAAATTTTAAATTTAAAAAAAAAAGTGCTTGAAGAAAATAGTGCCAAAATGTTAGCAGTGGATTGCCTTTGACCAGTGGGTTCTGGGAGATTTCTTTCCTTGATTTTTTATTCTGTTATGGTACTTGAAAATGTTCTACAATGAATATTTTACTATGATAAACAACACTTAAGTAATCTAGAAAAATAGTGTAAATAAAAAACTCTCTAAAAGTAGCTACATTTTCTTGCATATGATATCATACTTTAAAGAAGTAAGTTGACACTAATTAACTGGCAGAAATGCCTAAAATTAACTAGATTCAAGAGAGCAAGGTGCTGGTAAACCAAATAAGCAAAGATCATTAAGTAAAATCCTCTGAGAACGTGAACTAGTAGACCTGACTCTCTGAAATGTCCTTAGGTCCTCACTAATAAAATAAAGATTTTCCCCTATGACTTCAAATTGGAGGTAGCTAATATTTTCTTTTCAAATATATACACCTCTTCATTTGATAACTTGTCTATCATGTGAGAATTGGTTAAATTATGTTGAATAGAAATGTTTATGGGAATAATCAAATATATTCTATAATAACCTTATTCCAAAGTATCCTCACAGAAAAGATTCTACTAACAGTAAGAATCTACCATGTCTTCTAAGTCTTGTTTCTCTTTGTACATCATATACTTTCATGGGTGCTTATAATCCATATATCATAGTAACCTCAGCTATCTTTACGTGGTTGGCCCATATCTGAAATTCTAGCCCAGGTATTTCGCCTTAATGCCAAAACTAAATAACTAATTTCCTACAAGTTACTTCAGTTTATGATATGCCACAGCTACTTAAGCATGTCTATAACTAACTAAATCAATCTTCACACCTCAAATACATATTTCTTCTATTATGCCTCCTACCACAGAGGATGAAGCCATGCATTACTTCATCCAATCTCTTAAGCCAGAAACCTGGGTAAAATATTCAACTTGTTTCTCTCCCTCATTCCCCAAAGGCAATTCATCCATCAAATTCTGTCATACCAAATTCTCTACTGGATTATGCTACTTCCTTCCATCGTTACCCTACTTTCTTTCTACTGTGACCATTACTCCAGATTCCTAGATTACAACTACTTCTGAACCAGTCTCCCTAATGCCAATCTTGCTGCATTCAAATTCATTAACTACATCATAGAGTGATCTATCTAAAATGCAAATCTGATCTGGAAACCCAAGTATCAGCTTCAACAATAACCCATTGCCTAATCATGGTTTATGGGGATCAGCCTCATTTCCTAACCATTTTCATTATATGATCTAGCAACAGTGAAATGAAAAAGAAGGGGGAAACCTGAGTAGACATCATATGTGATCAGAGTGCTAGGTTCAATACATACACACACACACACACACACACACACACACACATACACACACATAATGGTGATATCTAGATTTTTCTGTATTTATTGTGTGTTGGTTTATAAACAAGACATGATCTTAAAAAAAAAAAAAAAAAGTACTTCTAGAAAAACATCTCCAAAACTTACTGATTTATCAATGTTCATTGGATCAACATCAGCCAAGCTTGCGCCCACTTTAACACGTTCTCGGAGAATACCACTGGCTAAATCTTCTGTTCTCAAATTCATAGGCAAACACCTGAAATTCATAAAAAATTCAAGTTTCACATTTTTAATGCCCAAAGTAAGTTTAAATCTCTAACACATTTTCACCTTTCCCCTTTTTTATCATAAACCAGGAAGTAACATCAAAAGACTCCATGTTTTTAAACTACTTTTTCTAAAAATTTTTCAACAAACCACATAAACATATTCACTAGATAAAGCAAACAAAGGCCAATAATCTATTTGTCCAAAAAGGCCAATCTATTCCAACTCAGAAAACTTAACCTATCTGATATTATCTATAATAATAAAAGCATAATGTGCTGATTAAACCAAACAGCTGAACGACCTTCTGGACGTCATTTCCGACATCATTCTGGGCATCCTTCCAGATGAAGCCATAGAGACGGGGACCAAGGCAGAGGCATTTGGGGCAATCAGGAAGGCAGATGAGCAGTTAGGGGTGATCGGGCAGGCAGGCAGAGTGGTTAGGGGCGATCAGGCAAGCAGACAGAGGCGATAGGGGCAATCACGCTGGTAGGCAGGCCAGCGGCTAGGAGCCAGCGATCCTGGATTGCGAGAGGGATATCCCCTGAGGGGTCCCAGACTGCGAGAGGGTGCAGACCGGGTTGAGGGATACATATGAACTATAATATATAGCACTAATTGAACTCAAGCTTCACTATGATATTTAAACTTCTCCTCAGATATTATGTGAATATGTCTACTCAATTTACATGATTAAATAAATGTTTTGCTCTTTTATTCAAAGGAAACCAAGTTTAGACCACATTTTGAGAACTAAGCTTAATCTTTTGTATAACTAACTTAAAATAAATCTTTAACTACCTAAAACCATAAATTGTATTATTTAATTTTACTGCCCTTAGAAAATATAATCTTTCTCTTTTCTACCTTGGGTAAACACCAAAAAGTTACAAACAGCCTCAAAAAAGTATAGCTTCTATAATGAATGTAACTTTGATAACATTTCTGAGTACTACCTTCTCTCAAAAACAAATTTCAAAAGCAGATATCAGAATAGTTCAGATCAAATAGGCATTAAGCTCTTTTATTTAAACTTAGATTTTCACTTACATTTTCTTTCCATCATCTACATAAGGAATTTATTGTCTGCATACAATCTACACCATTCCAAACTAGTTTCCAACACCTGCTAAATAAAAACCTGGTATTTCTATAACAAATATATAACAACAAATTATAGAAATGCTTTGCCAAATGTAAACTTTTAAAATATAATATATCTTTAGTATTATAAAATAAGCTAAAACATCAACTCAAATTTTAAAGAATAAACTATAATTTGAAGCTAATTATTTACTAAACAAAATACTGATTCTCTTCCCCAGAGACAATTTTGAGGTTTCAGGAAGCCATGTAGTAATCAGTCACATAACCTAGTTAGGCAAACACCACCAGAGGCACACATTCAACCAAAATTAAAACAAATTTTCCAATAAAAAGCCAAGGGCTCCTGACCTAATTTTATTAGAAGCCAAGTCTTATTCTGAGTGCAATCATTATAAGCATCAAAAAGCAGCCTCACTGTATGAATTTGGGATAGAGGAAAGGTATGGAGGAAAATATTGCCGTAGAGGTTGGCCTCTTCCCTGTGGCTCTTCTCTCTTTACTCTGCACACACCATTTTACTGAATACTTATACAGCAAATAACCCAAAGTCAGATGCCTCCTCTAAGAATTATAAGTAAAAGCCAATCAGCACATTAGGCTAAAATATGTGTTGAGTATCAGTGGTAGCAAAATGCTAGTACAGATAAGAATCCCATTCAAAATATAAAAACTGTTCTTCCTTTTTTCTGTCAGAGAAAACAATGGTAAAAAATTTACTAACCTATTTCTCGCTCTTGCCATGCTCTTTGATTTCCTTCTTTCAAAACGTTCTTCATCAGAAGAAGTTGTGTCACTACTATGAATAGCATGCTTCTTTCTCCTATTTAAAGAGAGTCAAGTCCAAAAGAAAAAAGAAAAAGAAAGAAAAAGAGAGTAAAGTCTTTAAAATCATTACAGTAGCAAATGGCTTTTAAATACATATTATAAGCATCACATTTACAATTAGCTTAGTAAAAAAAAAAATACATTCATCCATTCACTCAGAAATAGTTATCAAGCTCCTTGCACTCATGCAGTATATATCTAATGAGGTATAAACATAGTAACCTTCACAGATAAAAAGAAAAGAAAGAGGAGGACAGGGAGCCCACAACTTTTAAATAGAGTAGTTCAGGAAGACATATGTATACATATAAAATGACAATTATGCAAACATATTCATTACATCATATTTTACAACAGCAAAAGAGTGAAAGCAACCTGACTCAATAAAGGACGAGTTTTTAATTATACTATGTCTACAAATATACTATTATGCAACTATAACATAAATGTGAAGTTTCACAATACTGAAGACAGTTCAAATGGATTAAGTGAAAAAAACAAGGTGCAGGATAATGTAAACACTACATTTTATGTAAAAAGAAGGGGTAGCAATTGATATGTGTATTTGCATGTACAGGGTGTCCCAAAAATTAGAGGTACACTTTGAATAATTATAAAATCAGTGTTTATTAAAATACATTTCATTTTCAAAATGTATAATCAAATCCACAGTCTTTGTTTGTTTTGTCAATGCCTGTTTTCAAACTGTCCATTCTGGTCCAGGCACTGCTGATAACACAAAGCAATGGAATTGCAAACATCCAGAAACATTTCATTTGGTAGTTGAGTGCATTCTCCTTCAGTGGCTACTCTCGATTCAGTGACAGTTGCTCATTTGTAGTGTAGACTTCATTAAGTACCCCCATGTTAAAAAGTCTAGAGGTGTGAGGTCTGGTGAATGAGGAGGGTATTCTATCCAATCCACGTGTTTGGCAAGATCTCATCAAGGAAGTATCTTAAATCACAATGGTAGTGTGGGAGAGCCCCATCTTGCTGAAAATAAAACTACTCATCTTCAAAGACCTAATGAGGAAGGAGGCTGATTCTCCCAGAGCCACGTGATTTCCCCTCAATTGTGGGTTCTGTTGTTTTGGGGGCACTGTCGCCCTGAATCTGGCTTATTGCACACTGCCATTTGCATTCTACACCCTGCATATACAACAGCAACTTTGCAGAGTGCCCTCCCACACTCCAGGACCCCTCGGGGGATGTCAGAGAGCAAGTTTCAGCCTGATCCCCGCAGATCCACCTGCCGGAAGGACCTGCTCACTCTGCAGAAGCCCTTCAAGCCCCTACACCGCCCCAGGTGCAGCTGGCTGGGGAGGGACATTGGGAGGTTGGCAGCCTGTCTCTCCCAGTCATGCCCCTACTGGCCACCTTCTAATTAATTTCCTTTCATTGTGCATGAATCTGTCCACCAGGCTGCTAGTATTGTAATAACTGTGTGATGCCAAATGGGTTTCTGAGTTATCAGGGCGGAGCGGGGAGGTTATTTATAAATTATATAACTGTCTAACCACTATGCTGTATACCAAAAACTGACATAAAATATATCAAATATCAACTATAAAAGAGAAATATAAATAAAATTGAAAAAGAAAGAAAAGTGGTATTTAGTCCCTCACTGGCATTATCCTTTACACTATCAATACCTATACTGTAATTATAAGGCACTACATTATGTATGATTTAAAGGATATCTACACTAATAAAAGAGAAAGATGCAAATTGACCATACCTTCGCAATGACTACCAGCCAATCAGAAGTGATTATGTAATTTAACCCAACAAAGATGGTGGGTTAATTTGCATACACAGGTGCCAAGTTGGGGGAGGGCGGGACATTTGCGTCACCATGGCGATGGCACAGGCATTCCCCACCGCCCCAGCCACTCTGGGCCTCTGGGCAGCATGGAAAGGCAGAAAGGCGGCTCTGAGCCAGAGCAAATGTGGTGCTGGCAGCAAGGGAAAGGAAGGCCCATTGTTGCACGAAATCTTCATGCATCAGCCCTCTAATATATGAATGACAGATATAAGTGTTTCTTCCTTTCAAAAACCAACAAAACATACCTGATATGGCTTCTTCTTGCTGGAGATCTGTGAATATCAAACAGCGTGTTTTCCCTCTTTTTTTGATGAGCTGGTACTTTAAAAAAAAAAAATAGGATAATATAGAAATAACTAATAATAAAATGATAAGTTGATATATTAAAGGAGTACAGAAAACTTCTACTAAATTGATAAATTGGAGTTCTTAAATATTAACAAAATTCTGCTCTTTGAAAGACACTATGAAGAGAGGAAAATAAGTTATAAACTGAGAAAATATTTGCAAATCACATATCTGATAAAGGACTGATATCCAAAATGCATGAGGAACTCTCAAAACTTAATAAGAAAATAAACAACTCAACTGAAAAAATCCATGAGATTTGAACAGACAACTTCACCAGAGATAACATTGGCAAATCATCACATAAAATGATACTCAAAATCATTGGTCATTAGGGAAATATAAATTAGAACTAAAATAAATGCATATTAAAGCTAATTTTTTAAATGACCATACCAAGTGTTGGCAAAAATACGGATCAACTAGAAATCTCATATACTCTCTGAGCAAGAAGTAAGTAATGCAATCACTTTGGAAAACAGTGAGAAATTTCTTAGAAAATTAAATATATCCTTATCCTAACCATAAAACCTAGACATTCCAGCCATAAAAAAGAATGATTATAAGAAAAATCAAAGCATATATTTAAATAATTATTTGCACATGAATGTTCATAACAACTTCACTTATAATAGCCAACACTAGAAATGTCAATAATCCCAATGTCCATAAAACAAATGAACAGATAAACAAAATTGTGATATATTCATATAATGGAATGCTACTCAGCAATAAAAGCACACTATTGTTATGTTCAACAACATGTATGAGTCTTACAATAATTATGATGAGTGAAAGAAGACAAAAAATGCATATGTACTATGTTCTGTATATAATAAAATATAAATTAATCTATAGTGAAAGAAAGCAGATCAGATCAGATTGGAAGCAGAGAGGCATAAGAAGGGTAGGAGTAGATTATTCAGGCAGGATGAATTTTGGGGGGTCAATAAGCATGTTCATTGTCTTAACTGTGATAAGCTTTATAAATATGTGTAATGGCAATGGATTTTAATTATTTTTTTTAATCCCAGTGTTTCCCAAAGTGTGGTACGCGTACCCCCAGGGGTACAGGAAGAGTTTGGTGGGGGTACACGTTACACCGGAGTTTGGTGGGGATATGCACCGCACCGTGCTTAGCTGCGCCTAATTCTACGTTCTCATGAGTCAAGTCAAGACAGTCTTGTGAGGCATGAGATGGTCTGGTGTGCAAATAAATGTTATTTATAATATAACTTTTATTTATATTTTATTATGAATAATTTTATTTTTCGTTTATTATTTTGTGTATGTACCAAAAAAAGAAAAAATAAATATATTTTGATTGTTATTAAAATACATCCTTTTTTTTTTTTTACAAGGGGTACTCGGCGTTATGAAAATTATAGAAGGGGTACACATATGTCAAAAGTTTGGGAAACACTGAATTCTAGACAAATGGCTCAGTCTTTTTTCTGTCCCAATACACCTCCCCAATTATTAACAGGACTACCTGTAACAGTGACTCAACTGTGGTAGATAAGTATCCTCATACTTGGGCAAACTTCTAATAAGATAACTCTGGTAGACACCTTTCAGAGAACCAATCACTGTTTTAGAAAATAAAGGGCTTGAGTAAAAGGATCTAGGTTCTTCCTTGAAAGCATTATGCTAAGTGAAAGAAGTTAAACACAAAAGGTCACATACAGGCGAATCTATAGAGACAGAAAGTACATTAGTAGTTGCCAAGGGTTAAGTGTGGGGGGAAGGGAAGAGTGTGGAATAAAATGTTCTAAAATTATATAGTGTTGATGACTGCACACTAGTGAATATATAAAAAACCAATGAAGTATACATATTAAAAGCCAGCAAAAATGGTGAATTTCATGATATGTGAATTATATCTCAATTTTTAAAACTTTAAAGGCAATCAATAGTGGCAGAATTTCCCAAGAGCTGGAAAAAGTCAATAAAATAGTACCTGTAGAATTTATTACTGTCCATTAGATTTAAACATTTTTCTTTTCAATAAAAATAAAAAACGAACCCCTATGTCACTGCCAAGCTGCAGCCATGTACCACTTCTGTGACTAAATTACTCAACCACTGGGAACATAGAGATCCTTGCCCTAAAGAGCTGCTATAATTCATAGTGCTTAATAAACTACAAAGTAACACAAAGACAAAGCAGTATTTACTATTAAGTTTAGCCTCTTTAACTAAAATGTACATGCTCTATGTAATTCTACATTGCAACTACATACTTAAGTTTTATTTCCATTCTATTACAAACAGAAGCACATGTAGGAAAAGATATGTGGAACCTACAAGAGAGTTCATTCTTTTAAATTCAGCAACACCAATTTTTTAAAGAATTGAAGCAGAATAAGCTACCAACTATAAAAGCAAGAGGTAAGAGAAGTTATTTAGTGTCTCCTACCTATTGGAGGTGCTTGGTATCGATCCACTGTTTTTCTTTGTCTCAAATTATATGGTCTATCATTTTCTTCTCCTTCTGCCTCTTCAACTTCTATATCTCCATCCTCCTCTTGAGATTCTAGTTTCCCCCACACAAAAGAGAAAAAAAAAAAACAACAATTTTAATCCATAGGATTGGCTACTCTAGAATGGAATTTTTTTTTTTAATATATTTTTGTTGATTAGAGAGGGAGGGAGAGGGAGAGAAAAAGAGAAACATCAGTGTGAGAAATAGTGATTGGCTGCTTCCTGCTCACACCCCAATTGGGGATCAAGCCTGAAATCTGGGCACATGCTCTGACCGGAAATGGAGCCAGTTTCATGAGCCAATGACTTTCAACCAATTGTGATGCACCAGCCAGGAATTACATTTTTTTAAAATATATTTAATCGAGCACTTTCACCTAGAAACATCAATGATGGAAATCATGGATCAGCTGCCTCCTTCACACCCTACACTGCGGGAATCAAGCCTGCAACCACATGTGCCCTGATCCAGAGTAGAACTATGACCTCCTGGTTCATAGCTCAACCACTGAGCACACCAGCCTAGCAGATGCTACATTTTCTACATTTTATCTTATACTCTGCACAGGTGACACTTAAAAGTATCAATTCTGGCCCTAGCTGGTTTGGCTTAGTGGATAGAGTGTTGGCCTGAGGACTGACGGGTCCCAGGTTCAATTCTGGTCAAGGGCACATGCTTGGATCTCGGGCTTGATCCCTAGTAGGAGGTGTGAAGGAAGCAGCTGATCAATTATTCTCTCTCATCATTGAAGTTTCTATCTCTCTCTCCCTCTTAGTTCCTCTCTGAAATCAACTAAATAAATAAATTGATTGACTGACTTAAAATAAAAATAAAATAAAGTATCAATTCTGTATCATAGAGAATAAATCAATAGCCCTAGCAGGTTTAGCTCAGTGGATAAAGCAACAACCTGCAGACCAAAGGTTCAATTCCAGTCAAGGGCAAGTACCTCGGTTGCAGATTCCTACCAGGCCAAAACCTGGTCAGGGCTGGTGCAGGAGGCAACCAATCAATGTGTTTCTCTCACATCGATGTTTTTCTGTTTTTCCCTCTCTCTTCCACTCGCCCTAAAAATCAATGGAAGAATATCCTCAGGTGAGGATTAACAATAACAACAAAAATCAACCTAGATAGATATAAAATGCCTTTCCTATAAATAATCAATATAGTTATCTGCTAAATAAATCAATATGATTACATTTATCTCTTGATTTGCTTATGATTCAGCATTTTACTTCAGTAAACTTCATTCAATGTCCAATTACGTAACCTCTGGATTAGGTTAGTATTTAAATACCACTTGGTAGTTCAAAAAATATGTTTACAAAATAATTACTAATGTTACAGCAAAAGCAATTATTGTTGGCAGTGTAACAGTTTGTGAGGCCTGTTGACAACAGGTAAGCAGGGATTAATTATACTTGGCAAGAAAGTGCAGTAGGTATTGGGAGGGACCATGAAACAGGTTTCCAAGATATTGATAATACTATAGGTTATTTGTTGACATTAGTGATTGTTTTATGATAATTCACCTAACTATAAATGTAAAAACCTAAATTAAAATATACACAAACACAAAAAGTTTATTTTTTAAACTGTTTTAAAAACTTTTTGACTATAGCTAAGATGTGGCATCTATTTACAGTTTAAAATAAAAATCTAATGAAAATTTATAGGCTTATGGTCCTTAAGTATAATATACTTTAGGATTAAGTTTTTAACCATATGAACCATCAATATAATGCAATCATATTAAGGCACAGGAAAAAATTTTAATTGCCAGTGATGCTGAGTGAAATAGGAGACTAAAAATGCAAAGGACTTTACATTTTACTGGTAACATCTGAAAGCTTATTCTAAGTTTTTAAATTTTTTATTATTAGGGAATAGAGAATATCAGCAAATAAAATATTACTTATTTAAATAATACTATTAATTACTTATGCCCAATTACGTTTCCTAAACCTTAAAAATAAAAATTTTTAAAGCCTATACAATAATACTATTTACTATGGGAGGAAATGCTATTATGTATCCAATCTATTTTGAAAACTCCACAAAGATGTTCAGTTAAAAGGCAAAAATCATATTATAAATCTGTCTCAATTACGTATACTGATTTTCTCTTTTAAAAAAATAGAGGTACTTTATTGAACAAATTATGTATTTCTGATTAGAAATATCAGTTCTTCATTAGAAGTATCAGCTCTTCATAACTTGTTCAATAAAGTACCTTCATTAGAAATATCAGTTCTTCATAACTTCATATAAGAGTAATAAACCTATTCTTCTCCCTGAGCTATACAAACAGTGGGAGCGAGTAAAACTGCCTAGTACAATACAAGTGCCCTGCATTTACAATATACCAAATCATCTGAAAATCCAATTCAATACAATAAAGAATTAATTCCTATAGATGTGCTGGTCATTAATTTATAATCCTTGGGGCAAACGTACTTTCATCATGTTCCAGCTTCAGCCGTACAAATTTGGGGTTCTTCAGTTCAGAACCTAGACATGCCTCAGAAAAGAACAGTAGTACACTAGTATACTCGTCAGTCCATAACTAAATTTGGGACCCAAATACAGTAATTAGAGATTTAGAGACTCTGGACAGAAAGTGATTCTGTTTAGAGGCTTCTGATTGGAAGGTACCTAAATACAAAATAAGGCCTGACCTAGCAAGCAAATCAGCTCATGGCAAATATAAATTAAATTAGGTCATTAAGGAATATCAATAGCTACTAATAAGATACATTAAAACAATGTATAGTGTACAGTAAGGCACTTTTCCAATGCAAAAAATAAAAACTCAGAATGCCAGTTGAATAAAAATTATTTCAAATAATACAAAATGTAGACCTCTACAGCCAAAAATCACCTCATTGGCAATATTACACCTTACTTGCATATATTTTTTTCTTCCACCTAAACTTTCTAGTATTTATTTCATAAAGTGTTTTTACAAACCTTCTTCTTCCCCTTCAGTAGAGACTTCATGATGATTTTGTATCCCATAACTATTTCTTCTCAGTGACTTTCTTCGCCTTTTCACTCTTGAATACATATCCATGTTTTCCTTTTAAAGAAAGAAATCTGTCAAGTATTAACATGGAATTTATTACTGACAATAAATAGTATAACCCACTGGGACATGTTTACTCAACAAAATTCACTGAGCGCCTATTTACAAGGCACAGATTCATGAAAACAGCTTCCTGAATTCAATAAATTAAAAGGACAAGAAAATAAACAAATAAAACTTATAAAATATTTGAAAACTATAAACTATAATGCTATGGAATACTATCTCTTGCAAGCAAATTACAGATTAGTAGGATGAAAATAAATCACAGTTAACTATAAAGGAAAGTAAACAAAGTTAAACGCCATAAAAAAAGGTGCAAAGTAGAATTCAAAGAGACAACATCTTCTTGATAAGGGCAGGGAAGCGAGGCAACATTGAAGTGAGCCTTGAAACAAGGAAGGATTGCATCAGTCCCTAACCAGAAGAATTAAGAGAAATAAAAGATAGATGAACAAGAATGACTTATTTTTATTTGGGAAATGGTATTGAGAAGATAAAGTTAAAAACAGATTATGAAAGCCAAAATATTTTTAATTAATTCAGAACACAATAAAAAACCACTAAAGTTTCATGTCAAAAAAGTCACAAAATCAGAAGTGCACTTTCAAATGAATATTCTGGCAAAAGTAGAGAGAGGATCTTTAGAGGAATTGTAGCAAGTAGGGGATGGGATAAAAGAAGCAAGAAAGCAAAAAAGTCCCAAGCTAAAAATGAAGTAGCAATTCTATTAATCCAAAGTCCAAATGCTGTTCCCTCTCCCTTTTTATTCCTCAGTATCAGTTAAAAATTGCAAAGGTTGTTAAAGTATACTCACAAATTCTGTATCTGTCCACATTCGAAGTCGTTCCACTTCTCCTGATCGACGATTGCGTCTAATGTTAATGTTGTCCATTTCTTGCAGTACAGCTTCAGCAGTACTATAATCATAAAATAAAACTAGGGCTTAGACAATTGTAGGACCATACACTGAGTCATCCACACAAAAGAGATCTTCACCAAAGCATAACTAAATCATCTCTGATGGTATGTAACAGTATGTCCCTCTTTGAATTGGCATCCATCAGAAGATAATGAGTCCAAAAAAGATAGAACCAAAAGACCCTCTACTTTAATATGTTTATTAAAGTAAAACTTACAAAATAGAAGACTTTTGTTTATAAGGCTCCAAATATTCAAATCCACAATGCCACTAAAAAAATTGACTATCAGATCCAAGGTACTGAAAAAAGTAACTAATTTAATCATTTTATTTTATTCTATATATAGAATAGTATTTATAAAAAGTTTAAAGTTAATAAGGTTATAGAACAGGTCTTTCTAGAAATTAAAGAATACTGACATCCACAAAATACATGCTGCCATTAGAACATTTCACCTTTCAAACACTATGTTTCCAGACACTGGTCTAAGTATTTAACAAATGTACACTAAAACTAATACAAATAATATTGAATGTAAACTGTAATACAAAAATGTAAAAAATAGGGAAAAAATAACTAATACTCAAATTTGACATTACCACTACAGAATATAATTTCCTCTCCGATCAAACAGGGATTATACTCACCTCCCTTCTCCAGGTATTTGTAAGAATTAAGTATGATAACCTATCACCTGAGAAGAATAACGTTTCATCACAGGTTGAAACTGAGCAATCAGCTAGGTCGGCTCACTAGCTACATTCCACATACCCAGTCTCAAAAGGACCTTCAATTCAAAATCGTAACTAAGCAAATTATATATTAATAATGGAACTTAATGATGTTTGAAAATTGCCAAAGATACAAATGTTAAATGAGAAAATACTAAGTGACTATAATAAAGACAGAATAAAATTATTTTCATAGTATCTAACTATGCGTGAGCTTAAAAACGATGAGGAAATTTTAACTATTACATAAATTGTATTAAATCTAGTAAGCTGACTAGAAAATTACAATCACTGCTAACCACTGTTAATTCAAACTGTTATAATTTTATTTATCACTAAGTCAGTGCCTAAATTGTTTTTAAAACCGGTTTGGTTCAGTGGTAGAGCGTCGGTCTGCGGACTGAAGGGTCCCAGGTTCGATTCCGGTCAAGGGCATGTACATTGGTTGCGGACACATCCCCGGTCGGGGGTGTGCAAGAGGCAG